>CM046662.1:65789811-67007311 GCA_025594165.1 Tamias sibiricus
GGGGAAAGATGGATAGTGTATCTCCCAAAGCTTGTACTTAAAAATACAATAAACAGATTTTTTTTTTTTTATGAAAGAAAATGGCCCATTTCCTTGGAATATTTTGCTTTCTTTTCCTCATACATACAATTCCTGAGGCACTAACAAAGGGTTGTGGTAGGGCCCTTATCTTGCTTTTCCAGAAAACAACCAAAGATCATGCTTCTTTTGTACCTTCTGTAGAAACTTCTACTTTTTGAAGAAAAGGTCTGATTTTCAGTTTCTATCTAGAGAAAGCATAGTAGCTTGTTTGCTGAACAAAGCTGGATACCCCAGTCCAGTGTAGCCCCCAAATAATTCCAAACAAAATTATAATAGAATCACTAAGCCTCAGATTACAGGCCTGTGTGGGGCTGGCAAACACATGGCACATGTGTCCCACTTCCTGCTCCTGGCCCTGGCCAGACATTGTTAATCAATCCTATCATCCATTTCCACTGTGCCTACTGGCTGCCTGAGAACCTCTCCTAAATCATAACTGTGGACAGCTGAGATGCCCACTCCTGCTGCTTGGGTAGGCAAAGAGCATAGGCGTGGAAGATGCTCAGACCTAGGCTCTGATCCAAACCCTGAAATGTACTTCTTGAGTAACTTAGTTAGCCTCATGGGTCTCAATTCCTCCATATGAAATGGAATAACATCTACTAGCAGAAGCTGGGGTATGCACAAGACCATGGTGCTGGGTGTGTCAAAAAGTGGGTTCCTTTCCCTTTGAGCTGAGCCGGAGTGGAAAGTGGATGTGATCTGGTAATCCACTCAGTGCTCAGGTCCCTTCAACTTCTCCAGCCAATGCACATTCCAGTGACAGGACACTGGCAAGTCCCCCTGTCCCACCCTGGGAAAGTTCCAGGTTTCTCCAAAGCTCTTATCCCCACAGCATGTATTTGAGAATGGTCTTTCATGGCTATTCAGAAAGGGCATCCTCTCCATAGAGGCCTTGACTCAGCTGCTATTTATTCTGCACTTACTGTAGGCCAGACCCTGTGCTGCTTCTAGCACATCAATGATCCTTAACCAGGGGCGATTTTGAGTCCAGAGTACATATATGTAGAAGTGTCTGGAGGCATTTTTGCTACCAGTAGATGGTGGGTTCTATAGGCAGCTAGTGGGTACAGGACAGAAATGGCTGCTAAAATCCTTACAATGCACAGGGCATCCCCCCCTCAATAAAGGGGGGATGTCAATAGAGCCAAGGTTGAAAAATGCCTCTGGATGTGCATATCTTATTCAATCTCTAACAGGTCAAGGTGGAAGAAGCTCTTAGTTTTTCCATTTTAAGACAATGAAAGTGAACTTTTGCAAGGTTGAGGCACGTGACCAAGATCACTGTACTATTAAGGCTTGTCCATGCCCCTCGTGTATCCCTAAGCCATCCTCTGTGTCCTTAACGGTTGCTCTGTACACCACTTTTCTCTTTCTCTTGCCTTTCTTCATTGTTTTGCTAGTCTTGCCTTTTCTTCCTGCTGAGTTGTCTGAGAGAGATGACTACATATGTTGCATGCTCTAGTGGAGGTCAAGAAACCCTGCTTCCAACTCCCAGAGTGAAAGAGTCTGTGCTAAAATGTCTCAGGTGCAGGATGGGCCGCTCCCTCTTTCACCCAGCCAGGGCTGGGTCTCCTCAATGTCTCACCTGCCAGAATTAATTGGGCAAAACAATGATGTAAAGTTTAGCCTCTCATTGGAGAAATGCTGAATCAAGGAAGCAAGCAAGGTTAATTACAGAACCTGCTTTAGTCACCAGAAACCAGAAAGGTTTTCCCCTGGAGGACCTCAGGGAGGTTGGGCAGGTCTGGGGATGCAAGTACTACAGGAGTCACTCTGCATAGAGAGTACTGGTACATCTTGGTGTGACTTCAGTAGGGGGCTACTGGGGCAAAAGAGAGGTGCACACAGGACCCCGCCAGCCTCTGTTTCTCACCTGACAGACATCTATTAAGCTCCAGGACTCCACCTGAAGATCACTCCCTCCAGGCAGGCTTCCCTGACCTTCCAGACTAGGTTGGTCCTGGAATGAATGCCAAACTCCCTCCATTCCTCATCCTTGAGCCTTACAGAACTTTGTACATTTATCATTTCGTAGTCGAGCATTTTAATTATTTTTAAGTTTTCATCTTCCCTGATAGGTTGTAGGTTCCTTGAGTGCAGGAAACATGTCTGTCTTGTTCCTTGTGTCCATTGGGCCCAGCACAGTGTTTGGTGAGTGGTGAGCACCCAACAGCTCTTTCTTGACCAGTTCACTGACAGGATACAAGGGCTTTGGCAATCAGGACCCACTATAGGCTCTCGGCCTCACCAGGTGAGGATAGGGCTATAGAAAAACTGGAAAGGTGCATTTAGAAAATGGTGAACAGGTGGCTGGCCCTGTCTCAGGCTACATCCTGGTGTCCTTCGTCCAAAGTCTTTTCTCCCGCGTTAATTCTTGGCTTTCTTTATATGGGCTCACATGGGAGTACAGCTGAGGGTCTGAGCTAAACAAGTGAAATTGCCCAGGGGCCCCTGGATACAAAACAAAAGTCACACATCTTCCTCTCATCTGGAATTGCCCCTGTTTATGAGGAAGCAATGGGGCTTTTGGAAGCCTTTGCTCTGCAAGGCAGGCTGCGACAGATCATCCCTCTGAAGTGTGTGGCTGATGAATCTCACTCTCAGCAAGGCCTGTTTGCACAGGCCAGCCCCAGGGCAGTGGGGATGGGGGATGGTTACAGCTTCCTGGCTTGACCCAATGATAATAATTGAGTGAACATTTATTGAGCCAATTACCACTGCTAAACCCTGGCCATTATCTCATGGACATGCATTGCCTTGTTTTATCTTCATAGCAATCTTATAAAAATTACCATCACAGGCTTCATCTTACGGACATAAAAACTGAGGATCCAAGAGATTAAATATCATGCCTAAGGTTACTCTGTTCAGCAAGAAGCACTGAGTCCTTTCCCAGATATTCTGACCCCACAGTCCTACGTCCCCATCTCACCTTTTTTGTTATACAGTGCTGGGTCTCCCATATGCTAGACAAATGTTCTACCAACTGAGCTACATCCCCAGCCCCAAATTCCATAGTTTGAATCATTCTTTGCCTCCAGGACACTTGACACTCGCTGGACTGAGAACCTTTTTTAGTAGACAGAAAAACCCCAGTTCTCTCCTGTGAACCTGTATGCTGTAGCAGAAGAGAGGCGATATCCCAGCAATGACCACCATTAATTAAATAACAGGAACTGCTCTTCTTCTGTTATCTATCTTCAGAGTGTGCTGTCAACTAATTAAGCCACACAATCCTCAGCCAGGTCAATTTTGTCAATCCACCTAGCAAATGGAAAAACTGGGATAGGCAGAATGCCTCCATCCAGGGCCATGCAGTTAACAGGTAGGGGTACCAGGTTAGGATTTTCTTTGGCTTAACTGGGGCGTGTCCATCACATTCCTTTTGTGAATAATGGTCATTGCAACCTGTGATGATGTAGCTCAAGGATGCGGCATCAAATTACGTATTAAATGAACGCTTAGTTCTAAATTGCAATCTGTTTATTTATTTAATTATTTGGGGGAAGACCTTGCATCTGTTAAGGAAGTACCTCTTCCAACCAGTTTTCTTACTATAAAATGAGATAAGATCACCCCCCATATCTGCTAATAGTTGTGAAGAATACACTCTAGGTAATTCCGGTTGGAAGGGTCCTCTAGATGTTAGAAGATATTTATCTCATCCCCTTAAGACAGGGGGTCTCCTCAGTCACACAAATTCATGACATTCTAAAAGCTCTGCTTAGAGGAAAGAAGGGGGAAATTAAGAGCAGTGACCGCAGCTCATTAAGTCATTGCTAATCCTCGCATAGACCTTGTGTGGAAGGACATCCCATTTTTCAGATGAGGACACAGAGACTTAATGGCATTAAGTACTTAGTTCAGTGTCATTTAGTTATTAGGTGGCATGACAAGAAGTTTTACCCAACTCAAAACCCTTTAAACCTTTTAATTTATACTTAGCTGCCTAAATCTGCAGGAGAAAATGAAAACCAAATCCAAACACAACAATCATAATAGCAGCTTACCCCAGGTTCCTCCAGCATTTTCAGTATTCAGTTTCTAACAGTCTGCGTGATAGGAGGGCTCTCTCATTGCCCCTCCTCAAATCCCTTGTTGTTTTTCTCCCCTTATGTTTTGATTTATGTTCCTTTTCTCTTCTTAACACAGGAACACAACACTAGTATATAAACCCTCATTTGGAAAACTGAAATCATTGCTCACCCCCTACATCAAACCTGAAGCCCTTTCTGCTCCAGGCTGAACAAACCCACACTTCTTTCTCCTGGTCTTGGCCCAAGTGTGGAAACCAGACCTCAGGAAAGGCAAGGGAGTAAACACGTGACCAAAGAGACTGGGAAGCTGAGGCTAGCCTGAGGGCGGTGATAAGGATGTAAACAAGGAGACTGGCACAGGCAGGCAGGGCAAGATTAGTCCAGCTGGCAGCGGCCAGTGGAAAAAGTGTTAGCAGTTCAGTTATGGCACACATGCCAGGCAAGAAGGTAGTGTGAAATGAGCCCTGTCTTTGAGCTCAGGGAATGCTCAAGAGCAAAAGAGGGAGGGTGGGATTGAGAGAGGGAAAGGGAAGAGGGAGAGAGAGATATTAAGAGCATTAGTTTTGGACTCCCCAACATATGTTGAGGACCTATGATGTGCGGGTGTTAGATCTAGTGAGATAATTTAAGGAGAGCTCCCTGTGCAGCATCTTACACATAGTAAACTCTCAGAAAATAGTAGTCAATATTATAAAAGCATTGCAACTTAAAAAAATGTTCAGGAGAAATGATAGATTTGGAATTGTCAGTATTTTACATGCAGAATGAAGTGATGTTCAAATCACTAGGTGAAAGGCTGATGGGGAGCCTCATAATAGATGGAGGAGGCTGATGACATCGTAATATGAATAAATTTTAATGCAAAAAGAAAAGTAATTGGGCATTTTCTGCCTCCTGATCTGTTATAATAAGAAGTACTTAATTTTTAAGAGTGTCAAGATAACAAGATGGGGAAATGATAGCTCTTCCAACAAATGGCGCTGGGACAACTTTCACATGTATACCTACATGTGAAAGAAATAATTTGGATCCTTAATTTCACAATATATGCAAAAATTAACTCTAGTTGCATCATAAACTTATTAGCTAAAACTATAAAACTCTTAGCAGAAAAATAAGGTTAAATCTTTGTGAACTTGGATTAGGCAATAGTTTCTTAGGCATGCAACTAAACGACAAGCAGCAAAGGAAAGAATAGGTAAATTAGACATTCTCATAATTAAAAATTTGTGCTTTTAAGAATGCCACTAACAAAGTGAAAAGGCAACCCACAGAATGTAGAAAACTTCTAAGTCATACATCAGATAAGGGACTTTATTAGAACATGTAAGCAACCCTTACAATTCAATAATAAGATGACAACTCAATTGAAAAATGAGCAAAGAATATAAATAAATAGTTCTCAAAAGAACATTTGTCCAACGAACTCATGAACAGATGCTCAATATCATTAGCCATCAGGGAAATGCAAATTAAAAACACAAATGAGATGCCACTGTACACACACAAAGATGGTTAATACTCAAAAGGACAGATGATAAAAACAATGGCTGGTGAAGATATGGAGAAACTGGAACACTTACACACTGTTGGTGGGAATGTAAAGTCGTGCAATAGCTTTGGAAAATAGTTGACAGGTCCTGAAACAGTTCAATATAGAGTTACTACATGATTTAGAAATTCTACTTCTAAGTATATATTCATAGGTATGTCTATACAAAAGGAGATACAACCCAAATGTCCATCAACTAATGAATGGGTTAACCAAATCTGTTATATCCACACCATGGAATGCTAGTTGTTCATAAAAAAGTACTAATACATGTTATAACATATATGAACATTGAAACATCATGCTAAGTAAAAAAAGTCAGCTACCAAGGATCAAATGTTGTATGCTTTATCTAAAATGTATAGAATAGGTAGATCTACAGGGACAGAAAGTAAATTAATTGTTGCCTAGGGCTGGGTTGGAGGGAGGCAGGGGATTATAGAAGTGATGTCTAAGAGGCATGGGGTTTCCTTTTGGTGTAATAAATATGTTTAAAATTGATCATGGCAATAGATGCTCAACCCTCTGGGTACATTAAAAGCCATTGAATTGTACAATTAAAGACAAAACAAGAAGGATGTAGTGCTGTTTATGAAGTATTCTTGCTAAAGAATTGAGCCTAAAGCTGATCAAGCCTCTAGATCTAATTTTGTTTTTAGAAAATATGAGAGAGAGAGAGGGGGGGGGGGGGGGGGATAGAGCGTGCGTGCACTTAATACTGCAAAGATGCAACTGGCCATATAGATATCAGAATGTAAAAATGCAACAGAACAAATGAGTTAGTTTTCATTTTGATTTTCTGATGCTGGGGATTGAACCCAGGGCCTCATGCATGCTAAGCAAGCATTCTACCATTGAGCTACATTCCCAACCTCAACCTTTTAAAATTTTATTTTGAGTCAGGGTCTTGCTAAGTTGCCCAGATGGGCCTTGAACTTGTGAGCCTCCTCCCTCAGCCTCAGGAGTAGCTGGCATTGCAGGTATGCACAACTGTGCCCAGCAATACTTTGGGTTTTTAAACATACATAAGTGGTGGTGGTGAATGTATAGAATCTTAAGAAATGTATAGAAATTTAAGAAACATGTTGATCCGATGCAAGGAGTTTACCTCATTTGGATCCCATTTGAACAGATCAATTGTAACAACATTTACAAGGCAAATATGGAAATTTAGACACTACACATTTAATGTTTTAAAGAAAATTTTGTTCATTTTAAAAATGTGTCATAATGGCATCATGATTATGTTAAAATATTTAAAAATAGACATTTACTGAAATGTTTATGGATGATATGATGTCTGGGCTTTGCTTTTAAAATAACCCTATGGGAAAGCAGGCAAATGAGGGGATATATGTGGAATAATATAGGATCAAGAGTGATGATTGCTGAGAGTGGGTAAGGAGTCCTGAGGGTTAATTACATTATTCTATCAACTTACATGCATTTAAAAATTTTTTATAAAAAGTTAAAAAATGTATAGGAAAGAGATCAAAGAGCAGTCTGGCAACTGATGGCCAAGAAATTTTGACTTCCAGATATTTATGCTGTTTTTATTTTTTTAAATGTAAAACAGCATAAAGTGGAAGCCAAACATTTTATATCCATTTTTCACTTTTTGATTTTACCAATCTACCTGGTAGGGATTATTTCTGTTTTTTGAAACTGAAGCTCAGAATTCTTAGCATTCCTTAGAAGCCCCAGCACCCTCCCCCCCCCACTGGGATGGGAAGAGGTGTCTGTATCTAAGGCTGGTGTGGTTTCTTCTCCACAAGACGGATCTCTGGGTGGCTCACCATAGTTCTTTTCCCAGGGGAATCTCTGGTTCTTTCTTGCTTTCAGATGTCTGTCAGTGAACACCTCCTGAGGCAATAGCTGATAATTTATGAGAACAGTTTAAGGGTCTGTCTCTATCCAGGACATACATTCTTGAAAATCTAACATATTTTAAATACCTATGAGGCCCCATAGATAGCACTTTGGGGCAGATATGGAACACAGAGGTTTGAAGTGAGAAGTGTCCATTTAAAGCAGTCTCCCTGCCTCTTTTCTGTCATAGTTCTTTGAGACTACTCGGTCTTAGAGTGCTCTGAAATATTATTTGTGATGAAAATTTTGAAATAAAAGAAATTTAAATTGGGAGGTATTGACATAAGAATATAAGTATAGGATTAATTTAGCTCTGTAAATTACCACAGAGGGAGGATTACCTAAAAATCTTAAATATAAGTTTTCACTGAGAGGGTGTCTATGGGGGGGGTAATTATTTTAATTCCAAGTAAAAACCATCTCTCATGGCAGCCCTGAACCATCAAGTTGTGATGGGAGACCCCTATGGAAGATGGGGACTAAGGAACACCCCTAGAGAGGACTGGACTTGGAATAGTTAGAACTCCTAGAAGATACTTTATTCAGACTATTCTAACTATGGGGTTAAAAGGAGAATTAGTTCTGTTGACCTCAGAATTCCCCATGGTGCATAATAGCTCATCTTCCCCGGAGCCCAGGGAAGATGCTTGGACCTGTCAGTGTCATCCCGACATGGGGGATGAAAGAGGTTGGGGAGGGAATTGTATTCCTTATACAGCATTTACTCTCTCTCTCTTACCTCTTATTTTTGGGGTAATCAGACAAAAAGAGGCATTTGAGAACTCCACAGCACATACGTGAATAAATTAGCACCCTTGCCCTTAAGAATTTTTCAATCTAGTGAGCATGGTGATAAGTTACGCAGTGGTACTTACAGTACAAAGGAGGTGATGTTCTACCATATATTGATTATGACAGAAGTGTAAACACTGTGTTGAGAACACAGGGGAGAGATGTTAATTCTCCAGGAAGGGGTAGTCAGTGGAGCTTCCTTGAAGAAATGGCATGCATTCAGAGCTTAGCGTATGGATATAATTGCAACAGGTGAATGCATGAAAAATAAATTCCAGGGGAATTTACATTTATTTTTCAGCAAACATTTGTTCATTGCACACAGTAATGCAGGAATTGTGTTGGGCATGAGGACAAGAAGCAACTAGGTGTCCTAGTATAAAGTGCCTTTAGAAATGTTGAGTTAGCAATATTTTTGTGGGTGAATTTGTTCATGTACATGTGTGCATGTATCTATGTGTGTGTGTGTGTGTGTGTGTGCGTGCGCGTGTGGATGTATGTGTATGTGTGTGGAACTGAGGATGCTGGAAGGTGGACTGTAGCCACACTATGGAGGGTCTAGAATGCCATATGGATAACTCACTTAAGGGAGAGAAAACATAGGTCTGCCCACAAAACCTAACTCTGTTTCTAGCTTTGAGGCTTTGGGCAAGTTACTCAACCTTCCTGTCCCAAAGTTTTCCCATTTGGTGAAATGGACCTACCAATGCCTACTCTGAGGAGCTGTGAGGATGGTCATAATGCTTGTAGATCTTCTTTTAGGTGCCACTCAATAAACAGCAGGTATTACTTCTTGTGTGGGCTATTGGGAACCATTGGTGGTTTGGGGAAGAGAAGTGGCTGAAAAGATTTGGGTTTTCAAGAACTCATTATGGAGGCCGTGATTGGAAAAATGGAGGAGGGTAGGAGGGTTTGGGTGGGGTGAGGTGCAATGGTTGACCATAGTTCTGGGAGAACAGTGAGGCGGCTGGAGCAATTGTCTAGGCATGAGATGAGGACTAAAACTGAGGCAGCGGCATGAAATGGACAGAAGCAATAGCTATTTAGGTGGCAATGTGAGCTTGCTGACTAGCTGGATGTGGGAGGTGAGGGAAAGGCAGTCTTCTGGTGGTGTAGCTGTTCCACTACCCTGGATCTGTAATACAGGAGGAGGGAGGCGGAAGGCGGGAGCTGAGAGTCTGGTAGTAGAGCAGGAAGGGGGAAGGGAGGGGAGGGTATGCTGAGGAGAGGAATCCCTTTGGAAGCCCACAGTTCCTGAAAACAAGAAGGCCTTATTGTTCTGTGAGCATGGGAGATGGGTTGAGAGGCTGCACCTCTTGAGCCAAGCCAATTTTAGAATGACTGGGAAGGGGCTGGGGGAGTCTCCGCACTTGTGACTTCCCCTAAAGGGGCCTTGCATTGATGAAGGACTTCTTTTCTAACTCATATGTTGTGCAGTTTACTTTCTTTCTCCTTCTAAGGCACCCCTTCTCAGTGCAGATCTACAGTGAATCTCCAGGACTCTCCCAAAGGCCAACTACATTGGTGCCAATCCACCTACTTAACCTCCTCCACCCCAGTTTTCCATGGAACCCACACAGCCTCTTCAGGCCTCACCATGAATTGTTCTCCATTGCAGTTGTTCTCAGTTGCAGTTCATCTTTGATGTTATTTCCTGATGTTCTACCCAAAAGTGTCAAGTGGTTTCCTCCAGGTAGGAAGACATAAAGACAATGGGAAAACAAAATTCCTTGCTTTGGCTTCTTTTTATGAGAATGTAACATTCGCAATTCTTTGGTGTTTTTTTTTCAGAGAGGGTCTTATGATATAACCCAGGCTGGTCTCAAACTCCTGGACTCAAGTTGGTCTCCCACCTTAGCCTCCTGACTAGCTGGGACTTCAGGTGTGCACTACCACACTCAGCATGTTTGAGGCTTGAGGACAATCCTAGATTTGTTTCTACCACAGGAGGGAAACCAGGCTATTTAACTTGTATGATTTCAGAAAAATGGCTTCTTACTCTCTAATCTCCCTGGGTCTAGTCTAAGGAGCCTAGGTATGCTTTACAACTTCCTAAAAGAATCTTTCTGGAGATTTTGCTCCATGATCAAAGAAGGGACTAATATTCAAATATTTATCTCAGGGATCATGAGACTGAACTTAACAAACTGTGCTGTTCTCTGTTCCATAGCACCAGATATGCTCTAGTTTTACATGTATTTATTTGGAATCAGTGTTTTCTTTTCTTTTCTTTCTTTCTTTCTTTCTTTTCTTTCTTTCTTTCTTTCTTTCTTTCTTCTTCTTCTTCTTCTTATTTTTTGATACTAGGGATTAAACACAGGGGCACTTAACCACTGAGCCACATCTCCAGCTCCTTTTAAATATTTTATTTTATTATTGTGAGACAGGGTCTCTCTAAGTTGCTCAGAGCCTGGCTAAGTTGCTGAAGCTGGCTTTGAACTTGCTATTCCCTTGCCTCAGCCTCCTGAGCTGCTGGGACTGCAGGCATGCACCACCACACCCATCTTGGGATCAGCGTTTTTCTAATGTGCATTGCATCCCAACTTTGTTAACTTACTGTTCTCCAGATAAGAAAAAAATCTTTACAATTCAAACAAAGTATTTAAAATGTTTTATACATTTCTGTGAACAGAAAACTGATCTCACTTGTGAGATATCAGTTATCAACAAACAACATAATAAAACCACAATATTATTTAACTTAGAAATGGGCAATAGCTTGCCCCAAACTCTAGGTCTGATGCTTCTCTTCTCTCTTTTCCTTAGAGAGGGAGATGATCAAGTGTTAGAGAGGTGTCAAAGATCTTCGTCTTTAGGTTAATAGTGTCTGAGTCTCTGCACCTCTCAAGTCTTTGTGGCTGCCACTAGGCTCCTCCTCCCACTTTAGGAACCCATAACTCTGCTATAGTTAGCCATTTATTTTTTATATTCCTGCTAGCAACAGCTTCTTCTTAGTGCTGTTGCCACAACACACAAGGAATGCTTGGACGGAATTGGGTAGCTCAGTAAGGAACAAAGTGATGGTAAATGAAGACCTTCTTCAGGGGCGAAAGACAGGACAAATTCTTTACTGAAAGGCATGCTGGGAAGAGAATGCTGGAAAGTCATGAAGTCAGAAAGAGTCAAACGAAGGCAACTATGAAGACGAGGCTGCAGACTTCTTGGATAAACTGCAGCGGCATAATGATCTTTCCTGATGTGGTTCTTTGTTGACAGCATAGTGTAGTGCCAAGAGATTATGTTCTAGATTTAGATAGTTCTAAAGTCAATCCAGGCTCATTAATAATTATGTGAATTTGCCTAAATCATATTTCTTTGGGGGTCTTAAATTCCTTTCTGATAAGTGGTTTAATATATTCTTACCACATTTTTAGGACAGAAAGCAGGACTTCAGAGGCTGGTAGCAAAAGAAGACTTTGCTATCAGAAGATATCAATCAGTTATCTACTTATCTATCATCCATGCATCCATCCATCCATCTTATGTTGACTTCAATAAAGTTTGAGATTATTATTAATGTCTAGTTATTTTGGTAGTAGAATCCCTAGTATGCACTATGGATATTAGCACAATGTAAACACTTAATGGATTTTGTTTTTTGTTTTTGTGGTATTAGGGATCGAAGTCAGGTGTGTTCTACCACTGAGCTATATCCCTAGACCTTTTTATTATTTTTTATTTTGATACAGGGTCTTGCCAACTTGCCAGATTATGATCCTTCTGCCTCAGCCTCCCAAGTAGCTGGCATTACAGGTGTGCACACCATACCCATCTTAGTGGATATTTATCAATTGAAAGAGTTATACTGATCAGTGATCTTTCTATAGGAAATTAATTATTTCTCCAGTCTTCCCTAAGTATGTCACCACCTGCCCAGATGTTTAAATCAAAAGTCTTGGTTACTAAATTTATTGAGCACTTATTAGGGTCCAGGAACTGTGTGGGGTGTTGGTATGGAGAAAGCAAGGGGTAATGTCATAAGTTAGACCAAATCACAGCTCTCTTAAGGATGTTAGAGAAAAAGGAAGCAGGGGAACTTTTATTTTTTCATTTGTTTAACATTTCACTCATCTTTAGCTTCTTTTTGGCATTTTGACAAGACCTGGACAAACATATAAATATTTATAATCCACACCATCTGAATTGAGAAAAGGCCATCAGTACTGCACAGAGGTTCCCTGGGAATGGGATATGTGAAAGCCATACTTTGTAATTCTCACTATTTGTGAAAACTAGAAAGGAATAATACTTGTTTTGAATGCTACTGGGATTCTCCCACTCTGCTTCAGTCTCTCTGTAGATAAGGTAAATGACCAGGAATATCTTCCCCTAGTTAGAATGGCCATTATCAAGAATACAAGTAATGATAATTGCTGGTGAGGATGTGGGGGAAAAGGTACACTAATAAATTGTTGGTGGAATTGTAAATTAGTACAATCACTTTGGAAAGAAGGTTGGAGATTCCTCAAAATTGTAGGAATAGCATCACCACATGACCTCGATATCTCATTCCTTGTTGTTTATCCAAAAGAACTAAAATCAGGATGCTATAAAGATATGTGCATACCAATGTTTATAGCAGCACATAATAGACAAGTTATGGAACCAGCCCAGGTACCCATCAGTAGATGAATGGATAAGGAAAATGCTGTATATATGCAGAATGGAGTTCTACTCAGCCATAAAGAAGACTGAAATTGTGCCATTTGCAGGTAAATGGATGGAAATGGAGAATATCATGCTAAATGAAATGAGCCAGACTAAGTAAGTCAAGGGTGGAATATTTTCTTTCATATGCAGAAGCTAGAGAGAAAAAAGAAATTTTTTAAAAAAGGTGATCTTGTAAAAATAGAAGAGAGATCAATAAAGTAGAAGTTGGCGACCAAGGAGGAGGGAGGAGCTAGGGAAAGGAGAAGAACTGAGGGAGAAAGTTGACCAAATTATGCTATGTGCATGTATGAATATGCATTCTAATTCATTATATATAATTATAATGTACCAATTAAAAATAAATGGAAAGAAGACCAATAGAGCAGGGAGGAAGGAGGGGAAAGAAGATCAAAGAAGGGGACCAGGGAGAGGAAGGAGGGGAGGGAAATACTGGGGACTGAAATGGAGAAAAAATGTTATATGTATCCATGAATATGTCAAAATGAGCCCCACTCTTATGTATAACCAGAAATCACTAACACAAAAAATTCAAAACTAAAAAAAGAATTTAAAAGGCACGGGGAAACTGACTCTTGCCTACATCTTTTTCAGCCAACTCACAGTTGAGTGAGCTAGCTTATTTCCATCGAGTGTGGGCTGTACTTTATATATCTATGTCTCTATATAAAGAATGGTTTAAAAATATTCTGTGACTCTTTGGCTTAGTTGTGAGTCATCAGAGAGAGAGAGAGAGAGAGAGAGAGAGAGAGAGAGAGAGAGAGGTGGAAGAAGAACTTTGAGCACAAAGCATGTATGTACTAGTAAAACAGTGTTTGGAATGCGTGTGTAAGAAGTTTTTACGATTTTTGATGCAAAGAGGATGTACACGGAGGAGAATGTGTGGGTGCACATGTGTGTAGCACAGGTGGTGGGGAGAGTCCCACAAGCAGCCAGCCTCTTAGCAACCCGACAGTGGTGTAAGATATAGAGTGGTGCAGAAGGTGATTGTTTTCCTTTCAGACCAGCACACAGGTCTTTGAGGAGCCCTTGACTTTCTTCTTCCTCCTTGTCTTGTTAAAAAGGGATTAGAGTCCAATTAAGCCATCTAATCCCAAGGTAGAAATTCATGTTTAAAAACAAGATTTACAGCTTCTTAAAAAAATATATCAGAGCAAGTTGTGGTTTGTCCTTTCAAGTTGCCACCTGTGTGGTTCCAAAGAGTGTTTTCAGCTGAACACCCATCATGCAGTTCTTCTTAATTACTTTGCTTCATACCTCTGCTCCTTCATCTTTTAAAGGGCCCTTCAATCTAAATAGCCACATTCTGTTAGAAGTACTTCAGCTCCTGGATTGCCACAATGCACCTTGACTTACCTCTCTTCAGTGGGCTACTTAGTGACCAGGGTTAACAATAAAAATAGTATCAGGAGCTCGTGCTTACTGGGAGCTTGGTATGTGCCAGGAATCATTGTGCTAAGTACTTTACATGCATTATTTCATTAGGTGCACTATATGAAATCATCCAGGCCAGCTTCATGTGTATGTGACCCATGTAGACATCCAGGGCTATCACTTGGCTTAATGATCTGGCTCTTGCCATCTTGAAGTTCTTAATAAGTTATGAGCAAGGGACTTGCATTTTTCATCTGGGATTGGGTCCCACAAACTTATGTGGTCAGTCCTGAGAGCACTCAATAACGTGTAGATATTTTGCATTCTGTCTTTGTGATACTAACATGTTGCTAAAGGGTGGGACAGTGAGTCTGACATAAGACAAAACCATCTCTGGAAAATGGGAGCCATTGTCCCCTTGGAGAGAACTTTTCTAAGGGATAGGAGTCACGGGATTGCACTTAGCATGGGATAGAAAAGTAGTTTAAGCTCTCTGTGCCTCAGTTTCCTCATCTTTTAAATGGGGATAATAATAATACTACTTAAATCACAGGCTGTTCAAGGATGAAATGAGATCACATATACAGTTCCAATGTACAATACTTATCACATTAGTTAATATTCATGGATTATGGATGCTTAGCAAGTACTAAGCATCAAATCTTACTTGTGATGTGGGGTGGATCCCTTGTCTACCTCCAAGTTTCCCTTTTCCCAGGGTTCTATTCCTACCTGTGCTGCAGAGCTGGGAGGGCAGTCCACCGTGTCCATGTGCTGGGTGAGCACAGAGGGGTTGCTGGAGCTGAGGAGCACTGGAGTGCTGATCTCCACCACGTGGCGCCCTGAAGGAGAATGGACCATCCGGTTGAGGGTGTTCAGGGCGGTTGTGATGGAAAACTGTTCTGGTGCCTTCCTCCTGGATCCTGGGCCCCTGCGGAGGGTGGGCGTGTTGGTCGCTTTGCCTCTGGAAGATGAGTTCACCAGGGACAGGTTTTTTATGCGGGATGACTGACGCCCTTTGTTCTTCTCTAGCAGTTGTCTGGCGGTGAAGTTCGGCTGAGAAGACAGAAGGTTGGATGAGAAATTAATCTTTCTGATCTAATGTGGTAGTTAAGTCCCACCTGAGCTAGTCAGATGCCTGGTTGGGTGCCACCTCCGTCGTTGGTTCAGAGGGCTGCTCCTTTACAGCTCTCACCTTTTATCAAGACATACCCCCAGTTACTTTGCTCTATCAGCTCTCCTGCAAAGTAGGTATTTTTACTCTTATTTTTATTTATGAATTTTTATGTGGTGCTGAGGATCGAACTCAGCACCTTGAGAGCGCTCTACTGCTGAGCCACAACCCCAGTCCCCGGTATTTTTACTCTTTTACTGTGGTCCAAAGGTTTAAAATTGACCCATGATACTCCTTCCCCATCTGGAGTCCTCTTCCTTTACCCATTTCTCCCAGCCGCATTCAGCCTTTTTCACCTCCTGGACTTCTCCTGCCTGCCCTTGCCCTCTCTGAAGTGCCCCCTGCCCTGGGGTGGCTGCCCAGCCTTCTCAGAGTTCCAGCAGCCGCTGTGCTTCCTATCAGTGAGTTTCTCATTCCATCCTGAAATTGTTAACTTGCCTTTCTCCACTGGCCTGTGAGCCTTTCAAGGATGAGGACCTTATATATATTATTCTGTCCTGTATCCCAGAGTGACTATATAGAGAGTATTTGTGGGTGAGTGAAGTTGCTCAAATTCATACATTTGACAAATGTTTGAACCAGAAGGTAAATGATTTTGGTATCCTGATTTCTATGCTGATTGTCTTTTAATACTTCCTCTAAATGCTTTCATCTCTTCATTTTCTGCCTTGTTCCATACCTTTCAGTCAGCAGTGTGATGGTGACTCACCTCTCACAAAAATAAATAAATAAATAAATAAATAAATGGAAAAAAAGAAAAAGCCATGATCTGTAGTTTACCAACCCGACAGTTGGCTAACAAAATTTCTGGAAATGTAATAAGGGTCTTTGTTTGTTTTGTTTGTTTGTTTTTGCTCTAGTACCAGCCAGCTCCCATATACCACTGAATTACCCTCTGCCTTCTCTACCCTATTGGTAAATTCCCACAAGTATCTTTTGAGTACTCAACTCACTGAGAACCTTTGTGGGTTCATTTCCTTGGGAAATCTGAAACAGGTTGACAAGACAAGGTTCACATTTATTAACTGAAATTTTAGGATGATTCCTTAAATTTCCTTTATTATAATTATCAGCAATTGTTTTCTAAAACCACATGTATCACTGTAATTTAGAAACTCAACCACAGGGGTAAGAAGAAATTTTTCCATTTAAGAATGTTTTAAAAGACAATTGGTAGAGGATTGAATAGCTTGGAGAGACAAATTTAAAGAAGACGTAGTTCTCACCTTGAGAAACTTGTCTACTGTGAAAAAACTCAAGTAGGGGGATATGATGTCTACTTGAAAGATAAGAAAGCTGAGGTCTAGAGAGAATGACATACAGGACAGAGTCAGCATGAAGAAGTTACTAAACAAGAAAAGAGCAGACGCAATAAGCACTCTGATGCCATAGATCATGGTTGAGGGAAGCGGCTGTGGTAGGTGGGAGGTCAAGGGAGACCCTCTGAGAAGGTGACATTAAAGCTGAGACAACAGATGATGAGAAGGAGGTGGCCATGTGAAAATGGGGGTAAGAACATTCCAGGCGGAAGTATTATAAGCTAGTGGGAAAGTTCTAAAGAGGGAAGGAGCTTGGCCTGTTTGAGGAAAAGACAAGAAAGAGACAGAAGGATGGAATGGAGTAGCTGAGGAGGCGGTAAAGAGGAGGTCATAGAGGGAGGCAGGGCGATCACTGAGTGCCTCGGAGGCTCCAATTTTATGTTAAGTGTAATAGGAAGCCTTTGGCAGGGTTTATGTAGAGGAGAGACATGATCTGATTTGTGCTTTTAGAAGCTCATGTTACAGTTTGGCATTTTCTTATAGTTAAACACATACTTAGCATGTGACCCAGCAATGTCACTCTTAAGTAATTACTCAAGAGAGATTAAAACTTATGCTCACTCAAAAACTGCTATGGAAATATTTATAGCAACTTTTTTTTTTTTTTTTTTTTTTTTAACATGGGTTCTCCCTATAAAAGGTGGTAAAGCCCAGGCGGGTCTTTAACTTACTATCCTCTTTTCTCAAGCATGCAGAATCAAGCAGCTTTAATCATGACTGTCAACAATGGGAAACAACCCCAAGGTCTTTTAACAATTGACATAAACCTACACTGATACATCCATACAATGGAATATTACTCAGTAAAAAATCATGAACTACTGATACATGAAACAACATATGAAACTCAAATGCTTTTTGCAGTGATAGAAGCCAGACTCAAAAAGTTACATTCTTTTTTTTTTTTTTTTTTTTTTTAAATTTTTTTAGTTGTAGGTGGACACAATACCTTTATTTTATTTATGAGGTGCTGAGGATTGAACCCAGGGCCTCACACATGCGAGAGAGCGCTCTACCGCTGAGCCTTAGCCCCCCCCCCCACAAAAAGATACATTCTTTATGATTCATTTTACATGACATTATAGAAAAAGAAAAATACAGGAACAGAAAACAGATTAGAGGTTGCCAGGTGTTGAAAGCCAGGCAAGGAATTGCAGCATGAAGTGTTCTTGGGGGAAGTGTTGGGACTATTCTGTATCTTGATTTGTGATATAATTATGCAAGTGTACGCATTTATCAAAACTTATAGAATTGGACACCAAAAAGAGAGCAAACTTTATGTAAATAAAACAAACAAAAAGTTCATTATGGTTATTATTCAGAAGTTCCATAACAGAAGTAAGGAAACAAATTCAAAGTTACTAAAATTATTCAGGCAGGTTCTGATGGCGGCCTGGACTAGGGACAATGCCTTATCCCCAGAGCACCTGTCCCTCCATGGTTCACCCAGTAGGAGGTCAACACACACTCTTTGAATTAAATAAGTAATGTTCTTTACAGCCATCCACAGCTATAATTAGTCATTTTTTTTCTGCTTTGACCTAATTGCTCTGCCCCCAGGTGAGTACCACCATTGGCTTTTCTATCACAATATTGACAAAGAGCCCCAGGAGACTCCGCGTCTGCCCTGCCCTTTGCCTGTGTGATTAATAGCTCAGCTGGGGAAGGACTGCAGGTCTCTTAGATTTGCACCCACTCATTTGAAACAATATTCTTGAGGTTCATTGAGCTGAGCAAGGTTCACATAACCCAAGCAGGCCCTGTTGGAGAAGTCCTGACAAGAATGGGCATAAGCTCAGTGTTTGCTTTACCACCTTTTTTGCAGGTACAATTCAATAAATCAAATGACACACTAACAGGAAAAATCCTGTTTATGCCAAAAAAATACATCACCCACATAAGAAAGCCTTTCTTCCTTCCGATTGCTTTGCAAAGCACTGGTAATTCAGAGCTTATTTAAAGAGTTCTCAGCAAGTGCTAGTCTTAATGAAATTACTGGAGTCAAAATTGAAGTACTGCTTTAAAAAGCTCAATTTAGATTTCAAGTAATTTTTTGAAAAGCAGGTTCCCAGATTAGAGCAACCACTTGATTATCTTTTCCCTTCCTAGCAATTAGGAGAACAAATGAAGCAATGGCTAGTTTGATGATAATTTGGAGGGTTCTTGTAATCACTAATTTTAGAGGTAAAGTGGTAGAGAGAGTATCCAAATGAATAATCATTAAATGTAAAAGTTTGGGGGAAAGGGGGTTTCAGAAATGGGTAATAAAATCAGTGGTACCTTCCCACTCCAGAGCTATGAATGCAGGAGATCATGCAAAAATTTCCACACTTCCTATAGGTCCAACTGGGTACTAATCACAGCTGATGTCTGTGTATGGAGAGTTAGCCACTGTCTCCCAATCATCATTATCGTTTCTATTCAGCAAAGGTTACTTGACCCAGCAAATGGCTCCACCACTGTCTTAGGCACACAAATTAGAAAGTGCGGCAGCTCTTGACCACCTCATCTCTTCTGTCCTCCACTTCTGCCATCCCCATATCTCTAGGGTTCAATCTGCTAAGAGATCCTTGAATCTCTTCACTTGTTTCCTCTCTACTAGTCTAAGCCACAGTCATCTGCTAACTGAGCCATGCAATAGCCTTCTAACAGGTCTGTTTGTTTATTTGTTTTATTTCTCCCTCCTTTTCAAGATATTCTTCCCACTGCATTCAGAAGAGCCATTAAGAAACATAAGTTCTGATGAAATCACTGCCTCACTTAAAACCTTTCAAGGCTTCTATTGACCTTTGGGTCAAATCCAAACTTCTTACACTACGGCACAGAGGATAGTCACTAAAGTATTCCATGTGTTCCCCTGTACTTCTCAGCTAATTTGCAGTCAGGTGGACCTATGTGACTAGTTCAGGGCAATGGGCTATATGTGGGAGTAGGAAGTGTCACTTCTGAGCAGAGACATTTAATTACTGGTACACAAATCACTCTTTTCCTCCTGTGGAAATAAGGAAGTCCACGTGTTCCAGATGGTACAGTTTATAAGATGACCTAGCCTTATTAGTCTGAGTTCCTGAGAGACTATATGAGCAGAAACTCTCACCATCCTTTGATAAACATCATGGGTGAGAAATATTATTTTTCTTTGTTAAACTAGAGATTTCAGTGCTATTTATTATAGCAGCATAACCTAGACCCTTCTGACTATACAGGATGGTTTACAAAGCCATCTGTGATCTGCCTCCCATTTACTTATATGGCTTCAATTTTTGTTATTCTCTCACTCTCTAAGTTCCAGCTCTGACATTCTTTTGGTCTCTTGGACACATACATTTCCTTATGTTACAGGACTCTTGCACAGGCTACCTCTGTTTCCCCCAATTCTCTTCCCTCCATACTTACTTACCTAACTCTAATAATCTGTCAGATCTTGGCTTGTTGACCCCCTAACCAAGGTAATTTAGAGCAACCACTTGATTATCCTCCTACCCCAGAAGATAACCCATCATAGTTCCTCCTACTTCACTCCTCACATCATTATCACACTTGTAGTTACCTGAATGTCCAACTCTGTAGTCTCTGAATGTAGGGACCCATATCTGTCTGTGTCTTTAGAACTTAGCACAGGACCTGACATAGCAGGTTCCCACTGAAAAATTAATCGAATGATTGAAAAACATGTATTTTAGGAAAGGGTCATACTAGATGGCTTGTCCTCTACCTTTTTTTTCTGACCACCTTCAAATAATTTTTCATTAATTGACTTGTTAAGCAATATACTTTTTTCTTTTTTTCCTTTCCCCTTCCTTCCCTCCTTCCTTCCTTACCCCCCTCCCTCCCTCCTCCCTCCCTCCCTCCCCCACCTTTTTCTTCTCAGTGGGAATTGGAGCCAAGGTTTTGCACATGCTCAGCAAGCTGATTTTTATTTATTTTTTTATTATTTTTTACAGAATTCCTGTTCTGTGATGCTAGCTTGTGAAGTACAACCAACACACCTGTCAGGTGTTCAGAGAGGAAAGAAACCACTGTGTTCAACTAGTTGCTGGAATTTCATGAAGAATGTGGATTTCTAACTGAGCCTTATAAAATGAGTGAACAGGTGGAAAGTACTGGCTGGATGTGCCTGCAGGGGGTCCCAGCAAGAGAAAAGAGCATTAGAAATGAGACTATCTTTTGTCAGAAACAGTAAAAGGAACAACCTTTCTGGGCCCTTTCCCATCTGTCCCTCCAATTGTCCATTCCTTCAACACTGATCCAGTAGAGGCACAGAGAACCCCGAGAGCCAGCCAGAGCTCTGGGAGCCCCATCCACTCACAACCTGCTTTGACTTTTATGAGTGGAGGAATTGGTCTCTTTCCCCATACTATGCCTCTGTTCTGTTTTCACCCCACCCTCCTAGAAGGGGAGACCACACCTTTAACTTCTTTCATAGCTCTCCAATACTCATTTTTAATGCTTATGCATAGTAAGCACCCAATAAATGTGGCTAAACAATGAAACCTCTCTTTTAAATTTGTAGTGACTTGCTTCAAGCCAGGGTGAGGCTCATGGCTAGTGGGGTCAGGAGCTACAAGTTATATTATTATTCTGGAGAAATAGATAGATGGCCTAGCATGTTTCCCTTTTTTTTTTTTTTTTTTTAAATAAATTAGCTTTAAAAAATCCCACAGAAGTAATAAACTTATGCTCATTTCACAGGATTTAGAAAATACAAACTGACAGAAGAAAATGAAAATCATCTGGAATCTCACCATCTACTTATTGCTACTGTTAATATTTTGGTACATGTCCTTCTAGTCCCTTATCTATTTATATGCACATATATATTTATAAAGCTAGTTTCACATAGTTCAGTTTTTTTATTGTGGTAGAAAACACATATAAAAATTTACTATCTTAACCATCTTTAAGTGTACAGTTTAGTGGTGTTAAGCATATTCACAGGGTTATGAAACAAATCTCCAGAAGTTTTTTTCTCTGGTGAATCTGAAACTCTACACTCATTAAAATTTGTATTTTTAACTCAACAATAAATCATAAATTTTTTCATAATATCAAATACTCCTTGATATTAAATATTATTCCCCACCATTGTTTTTAATAGGCATATATATTTCCATCACTATAATTTTAAACATTAAATCCTTATCAGTGGATATTTAGATTATTTGTTTTTTTGCCATTATATACAATGCTCTGATGAACATTCCTGCATCTTTTGTACATATGTCTTTGAATAGTTACATAAATATTTCATGACAATAAGTTCTCAGATGTGGAACTGCTGACTCAACGGAGGTGTATATTTTAAGGTTCTTGGTATGAATTTATTAGACTTTGGATAAGAGAAATTTCACCAATTTACACTCTTGGCAGCAGAATAGAAAAGGTGCATTTCTCCACACTATTGCCAGAGCTGGGTAGTTTTTAAAGAAACTTTAGTTACTTCTGAAATAAATCTCCTGTCAAATAAGTATTGGTTTCAGGCATCACTGGGGCTCAGGTATATCTCTGAGTAAGCTTGAATCAGGTGTAGACTTGATACTCACGTACCTCCACAAACAAGATGGGAAAGATGCCTACTTTGTCTCCTATCTTGCCTTCTGCCCAGTTCTCATCCACTCGGCTGAGCACAGTGATGACATCGTCCTGAAAGAGAAAGTCTTGCAGTCAGCATTTGCTCTCAGGTTTCAGGCTGTAGAGCTTTCACTGATCAGTTTGGAGTCTCAGTGTGAGGTACAGCAATGTAGCTCTTGCATGATTCATCTAGGAAATTTACCTGTTAAAATACAACTTCCCCATAAAGGGCAATACTGAGGTCACCAAGACTACAGAGTGGGTAGAAATAAATTGGAGGATCAATGGAATCTAATAGGAAAACTTGGAAATGCTTTTAATTTCAATCACCAGCAGAATCCAGACTTGTCATTTAAATGAATCTGGAGATCAAGATGGAAGTTGAAGGGGGAAAGGGGATAGGAATAATGGCAGACCGAATTATCCATGATTACCCTAAATACATGTATGAAGACACAATTGTTGTAAAAATACTTTATATAAAACCAGCAACTTGAAAAATTGTGCTCTTTATATGTAATATGAAATGAAATGTACTCTGCAAACATGTATAACAAATTAGAATAATAAAAAATTTTAAAAAGATTATAAGCAGATAAATAAAAGACTTTTAAGAGTTTTCCACTTGAGGAAGAAAAAAAAAGATGGAAGTTTATAGGGAGACATGCTTTTACTTTGGCAAAAGAAGAATGAATTTCATTCCCATTTTGAAGACTTTCAAAACTTGTTCATTTCAATTTATCAAACACAAAGCAGTTTTTATTCAAATTTTTCTTATTACAAAAGATTATTTGTAAATTTGTAGAAACATTTGAAAATACAGATGAGTCAAACAAGGAAAAAATTTCTACCACAAAGTTATAAACCATTGCTAACAGCTTGGTTAACACATTTTTTCCAGATTTTTTTTTTGTATCAAGATAAAACATATGTACCTATAAACATTCTGATTAAAAAAAATCTTTTTCAAAAATATAGGTACAAGCAGGGAGTGGTGGCACAGGCCTGTAATCCCAGCACTTGGGAGGCTGAGGTAGGAGGATCATGAGTTCAAAGCCAGCCTCAGCAATGGTGAGGCACTTAGCAACTCAGTGAGACCCTGTCTCTAATAAAAATACAAAAAAAAAAAGGGGCTGGGGATGTGATGCCCAGTGGTTGAATGTCCCTGAGTTCAATCCCTGGTACAACAACAACAACAAAATACACACACACACACACACGTGTTTAATAAAGGACATAAATTTTAGATGGAAACCTGGAAGAATTTCTACATTTGACTATGGCCATGAACTCCCTGCCCATTCAACTCAAGATCTAGAACCAGCACCCAGAAGCCTCCTTTGTGCTCTTTCCTATCCTGAGCCAAAGGTACCCACTATTCTGATTTCTAGTACTGTAAATTCGTTTTTCCTATTTTTGTACTTCATACAGGACACAATGATTTTTTTGAACTTAATACCACATCAGGAACACCTTTACATGTTCATACATATTCACAGTCTAAGCCTGTATATACATCTACTAAAGAATATACTGTCTGGGCTGGGTGCAGCGTTGCATGCCTGTAATCCCAGTGACTCAGGAGGTGGAGGCAAGAGGATTGCAAATTCAAGGCCAGTCTCAGCAACTAAGGGAGACCTTAAGCAACTTAGCATGACTTTGTCTCAAAAATAAAAAATAAAATAAAAAATAAAAAATAAAAAGGTCTGGGGATGTAGCTTAGTGGTTAAGCACCTCTGGGTTCAATCTCTTGTACCAAAAAGAAAAAAAAAGAATATACTGTCTGGGCTGTCTGAGCTGCTTCATGCTCCTAAGCAATTTAAATCAATCCAAATCTAAAATCAATTACCAAGTTATGCCTTTTTTTAAGTGTTCTTTGACCTTTTTACAATTTTCGATTACACATTTTCAAGTTATGATTTGTTTAATGCCTGACTATCCTAACAGACCATAAAGTTCACGAGTGCAAGACCTGTGTCCGTTTTGCTCATTTCTGTCGTTCTCAGCACCTAATATGGTGTCTCCCGTTCAATAGGTATCCAACAGATATTTCTAGAATACATGCAAGCATCAATGAGTACATGAATGTGTGACTGAAAATACAATTTATTGAGAGAAAAAGCATGAAGGAGAGAGCATAATTGTGAGGAAGGATCTTGAGTTTACTTTGGACATGCTGAGTTTAGGACAACCATAAGACTTCCTAGTGGAGCCTTAGCATTCCACAGTCCTCCAGAATGGATCAAATGCTCTCTCTGGGCTCCTGGGTCATAATTTTCCACAAGTCTGTTTCTTCCATTAGACACAGCTCCGGGAAGGCAGGGACATTGATTAATTATTTTTTCCCCAATGGCTGACTTGGCACATGAATGGGCTCAAGGCATGAATGAGAGTGTGAATAAGTGTCCTTGTTTGCAAATTTCTGGAGAGGGTCAGGGAAGCAGGTGGTGCTTCCAGCTCATGTCTTCTTCTGTGTTCCCAGGGCTCAGCATTTAATCATGTCTAGCACAAAGCAAATACTCAATAAATGTTCATGGAATTGAACTGCCCTTCCTCCAACTATGAGTCTAAGTGTAGATTTAGTAGTTTGGACTACAGAATGAACTTCCTTAGGAGTCTCTTTCTGAGGTACCAAGAAAACAAAGAAGATTACTATTTCTAAATATGGAGGACAGTGAGATTATCTAATCTGAGGGACTGTGAAGTAACTTTCACATATGGTAGTAGTGGAATACAGATATTTTACAAAACAAAAGACTTCTTGAGCTATTGTAGCAGTACTACTTCTTGTACCTTTATTGATCTTCTTATAAATAGAGTGAAAAAAAACTCCAACCTTGGTTTCCGTGATAATCTGTATATCTATGAAACAACAAACACTGAATACAGAGAGTCAAAATGGTCTGGATTTAGTAGAACTGTCATTACTTGTAAATGGTGGAGAAGCATACAATGAAAAACATAGGTCAAAATATCTTAGGGTAGTTAATGTGCTTGGAAAACATACCTTGTAAGAGGTTATTTATGTATAAAGGTATGATTATGTTACTGTGTGTGCTCAGAGTGTTTTCAATATTATGTTTATGACAAAATAGAAGGTTGTAGATAAGTGGAATTAGGTGACCATAACTTGGTCATCACCAAGAATACCCCTATGGTTACATAATAAAGAGGTAGGGCTGTAATTTCATATAGCATATGATCAAACTGTGATTTTTTTGTTCACATTGTTCTCCTATTACTCTGCCATGAGGGCAGAAAATGCAATTTTTTTTATGCTCCATCCCCAGTGCCTACAAAGAGTAAGTGCTTAAAAGTAATTTCAGAATGAATCAATGTGTGAATACTTATTTTTATGATTGCAATAGAAAAAGCCTTAAAATTTTTTTTTTTTTTTTTTTTTTTTTTTTGTGGTACCGGGGATTGAACTCAGGGGCACTCGACCACTGGGTCACATCCCCAGACCTTTTTTGCTGGGATTATTAAATATTTATTAGTGATTTCTCTAGAGATTTCACTTCCATGCAGTTTGATTTATATACACACACTTAATGTACATATATACATGCATATATTTGCACAAATATGTTACATACACTTACATGTATTTTGATATATAAAATAATATATTTTTTAGAAACCTGCAAATATTAAGCAAACAGCTCTGGATTCCACAATAGTCTCTATGGGATCCCCAAAGACTGTGGTGGCCAGTGGAGTCTTACCTTGAGGAAAGTCAGGCAGTCCTGGTTCTCACTCTTATCCTTGTCTCGCAGGTCAAAGTTGTAGAGGGCCCTGCAGAGCGGGGGCGGCAGGGGCAGCTGCTTGATGACTTCCACGGAGCTGGCTGGGAAGATCCCACTGATGCCATTGATCTCCCCCTGGTACCAGTTCTCATCAAGCTGTCTCCGGAGGAGGATGACGTCGCCTTTGTTGAACCTCAGGTCACCAGGATTATGCCCTCTGTAGTTGCATAAGGCCTTGGCTCGAGGCACCTGCAGTGGCACAGAAATAACAGGTACGTAGCTTAGAAGCTGGAGGGACAGAGGTATAATATGAATAACTTTAAGGAAGCATTTCCTATGTGCTAATTGTGTGTGTGTGTGTGTGTGTGTATGTGTGTGTGTGTTGTCTCCGTTAATCTAGGTAGCCCTTTAAAATAGATACTCATCATCCCTATTTATCAGATAGGGTGGTGACTGAGACACAGAGTGGTTTAGCAACTTGCATAAGGTGGTACAGCCAGGAAATGGCAGACACAGGATCTGAACTTGGGCAACCTGATCCTAGAGCCCTTGTTCTTGATCATTATTCCAGGAACAACATTGGGGGCTTCACTCACAAACTGTGTCAACTTGAGTGAGTCAGTCAGGGACTCCTTATGGGTCTATACTGATTTTGAATTCTGGCTCCACCTCTGTCCCCTTGTGTGATTATGGCTATTAACTCTTTTAAAAAAGTGCATTCATTTATTAAAAATGGGGTACTAATAGAATGCCTATCTTATTAAGGTTGTTGTGAGGAATAAAACATATCCACAATAGACTTAATATCTTGACTACCACATAATATATGCTCAAAAAATGGTATACCGGGCTGGGGTTGTGGCTCAGTGGTAGAGCGCTTGCCTAGCATGTGAGAGGCACTGGGTTCTATCCTCAGCACCGCATATAAATAAAATAAAGATCCATTGCCAACTAAAAAAAGTGTGTTAAAAAAATGGTATACCTTATTACCATCACTTAAAATGGAGGACCAATGATATCAGTTCTACCTGTTCCTCAGTGATGATGGGAAGAAAATTGAGATGAAAACCACCTGGAAATAGAAAGTACTCTCTGAGACAATTGCAACATCATTTATCTTCAGCCTTCTGTAGGAATTGCAAACCCTGTGAGTGTTTGGATCATTAGGAAGCTCAACCAAGACAAAGAAATAATTAGTCAGAAATCAATCATCAGTTAAAAAAAAAAAAAAACCTCATGAATCATCATTTGTCAAATCAGTTTCCTGTCTAAATAATTAATTAAGTCAATTTCCCCCCCCAATTGAAACTGGTCTCCCTACACAGAATTAGCCTCACTCTGGTCTTGCTTGGAGTCAGTTTGGCAAATTGAAAGTTCTAACAATTTAGGTCTAATCCTAATCCTTTCTGTCATGTGGGACTGTATTTTGATTTGTGCTTTTCTGAGCCATGGGATGAAGCTGTCCCCCATTGCTGTGGCAGTCCTGCCATGTAATGGGGTGCAGGGAGGCATTAGTTCAGGTCATCAAGGATCTTCTGATTCTACATGTGCATTTGGCGAGGGAATTCTGGGTAGCTTTGGGATAGAGATAAGACTGAACCTTGCTTTGCTGATGGGATGGTGGAGCTGTGGATGCAGTGAGATGAACCTAGGAATTAGAAAACCACAGGAACTCAGCTCATCCTGGGGAAACTGGAGGAAATGTTAGCAAGATGTGTGTACCTGAGGGAGGCCTTAACAGGGTTGTGGATGTGAGCAGGAGATTGGTTGCATACACTGAAATATACTCGTACAATGAATCACTCTGCCATTACTAAAATTGCTAATGTTGATCTATAATCTGGTGAGTGGAATAGAAGTTAAAAACCATCTTGTAGACTAGGTTGTCATTATATACGTGTTATGTAAAATGCTAGGGAAAATGGTGGATGTCTGTACATGAATATGTTGAGTATTTCCAAGTTGTCAGATTTTTGAATGCTAATTTTTTTTCTGAGTGTTTAGCTGTGTTTTCTAACTTTTCTACAGTGAAATAATTGCATTGCTTATTAAAATTTGATAAAACTGGTAGAAAAATGAATGAACCTGGGAGTGAGGAGTGAAAGGTATGAAGGAATTTAGGATGCAAATAAGCCAAGTTGGGTAGGCTAAGCAAACCATGCAACTCCTTTCCTGGAAAAAGATGGTCCTTGCCGGAGAAGTGAGAGGTACAAGCACAATGAAAGCAGAGGATTATGGGGAACAACTCAAATCTGCTAGATTCTTAAGTTGGGTACATGGGAAATAATATTCCTTCCATATTCCTTCTTGCCAGTTTTTCAGTGTAATACAAGACACATTTTTTTTTTTTTTTTTTTCTGTGTGCACAACTACCTGGAATACTGTCACATTTTCCAGTCTGTGTGGTAGCTAAGTTCTGGCCAACAGAGTGTAAACAACCTTTAGGAAGTGTCCTTACTGAGAGAGACTGCTATTCTCTTTCCTTTCCTCCATCCTCCTATGTGGAGTGCAGGCATGGTTTCTGGAGCTCTGACTACCATCTTAAGGGCCACTCCTACACAGGGAAGGCAGGGCTCTGGGTGGCAGAGTTGCTATACCCATCTTGGACTACTTCGCTTTAGACTTTTTGTCTGAAAGCTGCATAAACTTCCATCTAAATGTATTATTAAATGCTAAATGCATTATTCTTTTGGATTTATAAAATAAAATAAAATAAGAATAAAAAGATAAAGAAAAGAGAATCCAAGACTTTTGGCTTTGCATGAAAACAATAATATCACTAGTTAGTGTTTATTGAATGTTTTTTTCCTGTGTTCCAGATACTGTGTTAAACACTCTACAATATATTTTATTTAATTCTTATAAAAAATTTTGAAGTGTGTATTATTTTTAATTTTAAAAAATATAAAAAGAACAACAAAAAAAAGACTAGAAAAATGGGGATCAAAGAAATGAAAAGTTGCTGAGGTTCACAAAGCTAGAAGGTGGTGGATATAGGATTATCCTCAAGCCCAAACATGTAACCACTAAACTTGTGTTTTCTCAAAATGAAGTCTGTGGTTTACATGTAGCAGAATCCTGGGAGATGATAAAAATACAGATATCAGAACTCATCCCTGAACTACTTGATCAGAATCCCTTGGAGTAGAATTTAAGTAGCTGCATTTTTATTAAGCATCCCTACAACTTGTTTTTTTTTTTTTTTTTATTTAATTTTTTATTTGTTCTTTATAGATATGTATGAAAGTAGAGTATATTTTGACATATTATACATACATGGAGTATAAACCTATTCTAATTAGGATCACATTGTTGTGGTTGTACATTGTGGAGTTACACTGGTCGTGTATTCATAGATGAACATAGGAAAGTTATGTCCTATTCATTCTACTGTCTTTCCTATTCCCATCCATCTTCCCTTCCCTTCATTCTCCTTTGTCTAATCCAGTGAACTTCTATTCTTCCCCGTCCCGCCTTCCCTTGTTGTGAGTTCGTATCTGCATGTCAGAGAGAACATTTGGCCTTTGTTTTTTGGGATTGGTTTATTTCACTTAGCATGATAGTCTCTAGTTCCATCCATTTACCAGCAAATGCCATAACTTCATTTTTCTTTATGACTGAGTGACATTCCATTGTGTGTGTGTGTGTGTGTGTGTATGATATATATGTGATATATATATATGTGTGTATGTATATATATATGTGTGTGTATGCATATGTGTATATGTATATATATATGACACACACATATGTATATATATATATATATATATATATATATATATATATCACAATTTCTTTATCCATTCATCTGTTGAAGGGCACCTAGTTTGGTTCCATAGCTTGACTACTGTGAGTTGAGCTGCTATAAACATTGATAAGGCTGCTGATTTTAAGTCCTTTGGGCATAAACCGAGGAGCCTACCACCCAAGTTTGGTGCTACTGGTTCAAGCTGTATCTTATTCTAACCCTAATGGGAGCAGTGGAGTTTTGAGGCAAGCTTTGTAAATTGCCAACATGCTTTCTTCTTCTTCTTTCTGGAAGATATTTCAAGTGCAAGTGCCTTACATATTTTAGTGAGAGCTGTGAACGTATATGAAACCAGAATTATGTGAAGTGCTTCAATGCCTTTGAAGATGCCTAAACATTGATGCCTTGAGATAGGCCTCATTGACAGTCTTCATCTCCACACCATCTTTTGTCCCTTTCCCCTCAACACAGATAAGCATCGTGGAAGTGAATTATAAATTCTGTCTTTAACCATGAAGACCTTCTTCATCTTCTCTCTTCACTTTGGATAATCTCTCCCTGGGTATTCTCAGTTCTATGTACATATTATAGAAGACATGGGTGGAGTAAACAAGGGTGGAGGGAGGCAGGAAGAGATGGAGAGAGGGGAGAGGGAGTGGGGGAAGGTGAGAGAGAGGGAGACAGAGAGGGAGCTGAGAGAGTGCATGACTCTGAAGAGTGGAGGAAGTTAACATTCACTGCAGATCTGCCAGGCCAGGGAAACTTTTCTTACATTATTGCACTACTGTGGTTTTCATCTAATATCTCATTCATGTGACCTTAAAACCCTGTGCAGGGGGTGGTAGTAGCCTGTTTTGCTGATCAGGAAACAGAAGTTCTGAAGTGGTAAATGCCACCAGGCAAGGTCACACAGCCAATGTACGGCAGACGCAGGATGGAATTAGGTGCACCTGACCTCCACGCCCTGCTGCTTCTACCCCACTCGTGGTCTTCCATCCAGCTGAAATCACCTAGTATGTTTTTCCATCATAAAACTCATTCTGGACTGTTTTGTAATCAAAATTTGAATAGAGTGTGAATGCAATTTGCTTGCGGCCGGCTGCATTAGCATGAATGATTGAATTCCAGAGCCCTCACATCAAAGTTAAGCACCTGAAGAGGCTGAGCTGGTTGATTCTATCCTGTCCTCCACTGTTCTTTCCAGGGAAAATGATGCCAAGGCCCTTCTTGCTGGGTAATGACATGGTTGAGGGCATTTACACGGCAAGATAAGCCACGGACAGCTTACTTTTATAACAAAGCCACCCTTGCAATAACCCATTAATCTACTAATCCATTAATCCATCCATGAGGGCAGAGCCCTTATGACCCAATCACCTCTTAAAGGTCCCATCTGTTCCCACCTCTTAATACATCACAATGGGAATCAAATTTCAACCTGGGTTTTGGTGGGGACATCCAAACCAAAGCAATAGGTAACTAGATAGCTAGAGCCTCCACAAGAAACTTGGAGCCCCCAGGTCCAGCTCTACCTGAAGGACGCAGAGTTAAGTGAGGTCATAGCCCCAATTTATTGTTTATTGCTTGAACGACCTGTATTTACCTTCTGACACTTAAAACGGAACAATTCTTCCTTTAAGGGGTAGAGAAAATGGGGGACGTTGCCGGTCTTTTTTTTGTGTGTTTTCCTCTAAGGCAAGCCTCAGTCTTTAAGCCACAATCTTGTGATTTTTGATTCCTCTTTCTCCTCCCATCCCTTGAAGACAAAGGCAAACCTCGTCCCAGAAAGTGCTCAGGAGAGAGAGGATGCTAACATCCTGGCTTTTCAGCCAAGGACAAGGAAGGGGATGTCTGGGAGTCTGGCATGGCCACGGGTCTACTCTGGCTAACGAAATGGGAGCAGAAGTGGTGTGAATCCCTTCCAGGGGGAGCCTCCTATTCCCTTCCTCCTGCTGAGGTGACAAAGGACTTCCAGAGGGTAGAGGCTCTTCCAGCTGGGTCTCCAGGTGGGCAGGGTGTGGGGCCACTCTGCCAACCCAAGGAAGATGTGCAGTGTCAGCATAAAATAAATGTTGTTGTTGAAGTCACTAAAAAACCAAATCCAAAAGCAAACAACAACAACAACAACAAAAAATCTGTACAATTCCTAATATATATCCAAAACCCAGAAACAACAAAACCCATAACTATGAAATATCCAAACGGCAGAACTGTGTAACAGCAGGTAGTTCAGCTGCCAGTGGGCCCTAAGCTTATTTCCAATTAAAAAAAATACAAGGGAGTATGAATTGATAACAGGGTAAGAAAAAGAGCCCAAGGGGAGTAGAATCACCCCAGGGACTCATACTAGAGAAGAAGCAGAGCAGATGTGAGAACTTGACCTGCTAATGTGCAAACAGCTCTTGACCATTCGCTGGGGACACTTCTCCAGTTTAGAAAGGTTTGACTTGGTCCGCTCTACTTCTGGCATCAGGTGGGACCAATATCAACATGCTGTGAACTGCTTATCTCCCTGAGCTGGTCACAAGATTGCCCATCACTGGAGAATGGCTCCAGTTTTCATTCACCAGGCTACAGGAATTCTCTGCTGTTAGGGAATTCAGGTTTTGAGTCTGAAGCACCTCTATTTCTCTATCTCTGAGCCCTGGACAGAAATAGGTAGGTGTTCAATAAATGCCTGATGAATGAATGAATTGGAGAATTAATCAAGAAACGTTCAGGAACTGCTGTTCCTGGAGGAAAAGGATGTATGAAAGATTAATAAACATAGTGGTGACAATGATATGAAAACAAGATTAATGGGTTTGAGCTGGGAAATAGCAAAGATTGTAATAGTCATATTTTCCACATCTCCAAAGTTAATAATTTGGTGTTGTACATGTATACAAGTAGCACTTCATACGCAAATAAATTCAGGGAACACAAAGAAAAAAAAGTTATGTAGATTTCTTTGCTGATAATTTTCTCAGAAGTGTGATCTTTTAAGCTGGGTGCAGTGGCGCAAGCCTGTAATCCCAGCAGCTGAGGCAGGAGGATCGAGAGTTCAAAGCCAGTCTTAGCAATTTACCAAGGCCTTAAGCAACTTAGCGAGACTCTGTCTCAAAATAAAATATTAAAAAGGGGGATGTGGCTCAGTGGTTAAGCACCCCTGGTTTCAATCCATGGTACCAAACAACAACAACAAAACAAACAAAAAAAACACAAAACAAAACCAACCAAACAAACCAAAAAAACAACAGAAGAAGTTTGCTCTGCTAATGTGATTTGTGTATTTGCATCTGGACCACTTTGCAGGATCAGCAGAACACACCTTGGAAATGTGGGGTAAGGTATATGTGACTTTCCCTATGATTCCACCCTATGGGTGAGGCAAGGGCTCAACAGTTGTCCTGGAGCCTAACTTGCTGTTTAACCAGCTGAGCCACCCACCTCTCTCTCTCCCTGTCTCCCTCTCTCCCTCAGAGCAGTAATCCTTTTGGAACAGATCTGTTGGGGGCAATGGTGTTAATATTAGAAAGTGCTGGTTGTTCCTTTTCTAATAAATGGGGAGACACCTCCAACCCCCCCAAAGTTCACTCAGTAGGGAGGGTTAGATACAGCTGGCCTTGGCAAGGACCATCTGCTGCTTGGACATTTAGGATCACCAGAAAGCTCACTGTCCTGTGATCTTCTCACATGGAAATCTGAGTCTGAACAATTTGAGAACAGCCTTATGAGATGCTTTCTGTAAGTTTCTCTTCATTGTAGAGAATTTTACTTGTGTAGGGGAGGTGCTAGGTGCAATAGTCACAAACATAGGTTTGGATCAAGTAAGATATTGATTTGCATTCTGGCTTTTGTAACTGGCCAAATCAAAACTTCCCTGATCCTTATATTGCATCATCCACAAATTGGGGCTAATAGTAACACTTCCCTGTGCTCAGCCTGCACATTCCAGCCAAAGGTTTGGCTCTTGCCCTGGGAGTTAATCTCTAAGCCCTTAGACTATTGTGGCTGATCTAGAAGACTTTGCCTACCTGGGGACCTTGGGTCACACTAGGCGGTGATTTATGTGATTTATGGTGGGAGTTTTGGGACAAGCAGTAGAAGCTTGACCTCTGGAAGGGCTGGAGACTAAGGGCAGCCACATGGATGCTCAGTCAGGGAAGCAATAAAAACTCCCAGACATCAAGTCTCAGGTGAGTTTCCCTGGTGTGCAGCCCTTCATGCGTGTTTTCATGCAGCATTGCAGGGAGATGTAACAGCCGTCTGCATGACTCTGTTGGGAAGGGATGGCTGGAAGCTCTGTTCATTGTCTGCCTTGGATTCTGCCTTGTGTGTCTTTTTCCCTTGCTGACTTTAATATGTACTCTTTATCTGGAATAAATCATAAGCATGAATATACCAGCTTCACTGAATTCTGTGAGCCCTTCCAGTGAATCATTAAATATGAAGGTGTCTTGGGACCCTTGGAAACACTTCCTTTTGAGTTTGTTGAGAGTACTAATGAAATAAGTCACGTAGACTACTTAGTAGAATGTCTGGAACATAATAAATGCTCAATAAATAAGGACACTTAGAGATTTTGCCCAAGGGAAAAGAGAGGAGTAATGGGCCTGCTGTTATACCTTTGGTCCTCACTTTCCCAGCTCTACTTGTTATCCATTCATTGTTTTTCTTCCCACAAGTATTTTTTTTCCACAAGTATTTTTGAGTGTCAACCGTACCAGGTATGGTACAAGGCTCTTCATTGAGGTCACAGTCTTAGTTGGGGAAACAAAGATCAAACTTATAATACACAAGTAGAGATGTCATTGCGAGTTGGAGTAAGTGTAATAGAAGAAAAGAATGAGAAAAGAGACACTGAGGGACAGACACTGAGGGAGCTAATGTATGGAAGCTTCTTTTTTTGGCCCTATGTGTGTATCTACAATTCTCTTCTATTCTGTGGCTTTTGTTGTGTCTCCGTTTCTCTCCCCTTAGTTTTTGCCTTATTCCAGCCCTCCTCTGAGGCCGGAGACATCTCAGGCCTCCCTTTTCCTTCTTTACCTAACTCATGCCACTTGAGTGGATGGTCCTGGTGTCCCTTCCTTTCTCTTCCAAACACTCAGGATAGGCCAACCCTCTTCCCTGAAGCCATTGCCTACTTCCTGTGTTTGGGGTTCCTGCAGCAGGAAAAAGGCAAAGGAAGCAGGACTTCACACCATGTGGGAAGAGCAAGAACCTCTCATCACTGGTGGTGACTATCTAGGGCTGCATACTTTCCTTTTCTCCCTCCAGACATTTCTCCAAGATTGCTTTGGGGTGATCCCACTTTCCCACCATAGGAAGGTAATACCACACATGTCCACAGTTCCACCCCTGGCTCCAAACACAAGCTGGTTCTCAATAAATTGCTTGGGATAGCTTTTGAATTAGCTGGGTGCCAAGTCCTGGAGGTGTTCAGTGGGACACAGTGAACTGCCCAGGGAACCAAAGTATGTCTTCTACCATCTTTTCCTCCAGAAGGGCATAGGCACCTGTGGAGAAGGGCAGGATGCATGTGGGGGCCTGAAGGACAAGGAAAAGTGCTATCTCACTCTGCCTGGGAGGTGATTTTACTCCCTTCCATTCATTATCTCTGAGTGAGCTTTTCTGATAGGTATGGTGTGTGGTCTTCTTTCCATCTGGTTTAAGAAACCGAGCCAAATCCATCATACAGAGTCAAGAAAAACGAGCCAATAACCCTCCCACAACTACTCCACTGGCTAAGGAAAAAAAAAAATTCAGATGTTCTATTCTAGCTTTCTCCTCTGAGTTGTTTCTCCTCTTCTATCCTCATGTGGAATGTTCTAGAGCTAGAGGAGGAATGACTAGTGACAATGTGGCCCAGACAAACAGCAGGATGTTTCTTACAGTGGGTTCATAACCTGGGGGTTGGAGGTAGCTCCTAGCTGTGGTCCACAATTAAGCACTGTGTATATCTTTTAGTGAGGTGCCAAATTTCTCTGGACCTCAATTTCATCAAGAACAATGCAAAGGTGGTTTTTACTATTCCTTGCAATTCTAAAGAGAACAGTTTTTTTTTTTAAACTGTGAAATATTAAAACTCCAGAAGCATCTTCAAAATACTCCCAAAACAGCTGAGTGCAGTGGCACATGCCTTTAATCCCAGAGACTTAGGAGGCTGAGGCAGGAGGATTGCAAGTTTAAAGCCAGCTTCACAACTTAGCAGGGCTCTGAGCAACTTAGAGTTTGTCACAGAAATAAATAAATAAATAAATAAAATGAAAAGGGGCTATGGATGTGGCTCAGTGGTTAAGAGTCCCTGGGTTCAATCCCTGGTACCAAAACAACAACAACAACAACAACAACAAAATAACAACAAAATTTCCAAAATAAAGGTAATGGATGAGATGAAACCACATTTGCAAAATGTGGATAGCTGTGAACTTGAGTCATGGGTAGAAGGTGGGTCATTGTGCTTTTCTCTCTATTTTTGTGTATGTGGTCTTCATTAAATTGCCAGTGAGGTCAAGGTGCCTCCAGCACCTTTTGTGAGAAATGGAGTGACCTTAAATATTCCCAGACATTTGGAAGAAACAACTTTGAGGAGGACAGTGAACATAGCTGGGTTTGTCCTCTGTTGTTAAAAAGCTCCATCTTGATTTCAAAGTTTTCCTTCTTAATTAGCCTTCAACCTTGCAAGCTTTGTGTGCGTGCATATCATCACTTATTTTGCACTATAATTTGTGATACAAAAGGGAAAAGGTTGGCATGCCCCTTGTTGGAAACACTAAGCCCAGGAAGTTAGAATTCTTCCTTCTCTGTTCAGCTGTCTCTGAAGTCAAGATTTCTCACCACCAGGACCTTCTGCAAATCTGCAGCTTGTCTGCCTCCTTCAAATCAAAATTCAAAGCACTCCTCTCATTTTTTACCAAATGGGGCAGACATGATGTTGGAGAAGAAGTGCTCTGCCTGTGTACAGAGCTGGACTCCATGGAAGGAGTGAGCAGCTGTGCATCAGAGACGGCCTCAGCACCCACACGTCGCTTTGGGCAGCAGGTCATTTCTTTCAGTAGAAATGCAGAATTTATGAAAATCTTCCTCAAGCCCCCGAGAAATGGAAAACATCACTGATAATTAAGGTATAGAAGAATTCCAGCAGTTATCTGCAATCGTTGTTCACTTGAAGGGCAAAACATCACATCCGGGACAGCCGTGCAGCCAAGAGATTTAGAAGAGGTGCTCTGGTTGAAGGTCGAAGAGGTGCTGGGAGAGGGGAGTCAGGGAGAGGGGAGTGTGCAAGCTCTGGACAGAAGGTGGGTGCTTGGTCGCACCGGCTAGGATCTCTGGAGCTATCAGCTAAAGCAGCTGCTGTCTGGCTGGAGGCTGGAGATGTCAGCTGGGAGCGGCTGTCAGGCTGAAGGCGATGGGTCTGGAGCTGTCGCAGTGGCTTCCTCCTCTCAGCAGCAATGAGCTGATGTGTGCATCTGTGTGTGTTCTGAGTCTCTCAAACAGGGCCCTATATAGGGATTTCTGGTGGGTGGTGCACCAGAGCAACCCCAACACCATTGGCTTTTTGCCCATAGAACAGGGTGAACTTTAAGCCTATTGGCTCTTGCCCGGGGAAAAGAAACATCCTGCCCGGAGAATGAAACAAGGTTGCTTCTCTCAGGATGTGGAAAAGTCTGGGGGGGGGGGGTGGCGGGAGGGTAGCCCATCTATCATCACTGAGGTTGAGTCAGTACTCTTCCTGAGCAATAGGAGATACTGCAGAATAGGCAAGACGGTTCTCTTTTTCCGTAAGGTCCTATCTAGATAGACGCCAATATCTTCAACACTGTCTTTTGTGTCTTATACAGCTCTGTCTTCAGAAAGCCTTTTCTGTCTCCTCCCCACCCTGAAAAGCTGGGTTGGGTCTCCCATTTTTTTAATATAGAATTTCAGTTATCAAGATATTAGGATCAATTAAATATTAAAAACAGTTGGATCTCCCATTCTGTGAGCCATTGCATGGTCTTCTTCCCCTATCACAGCACACATCACCCTGTGCTGTAATGACTGACTAGTCAATTTGCACACCAGACACTAGGACTTATTCACCTTTGTATTCTCAACACTTGGTGAAGTGATGCCATCCATGCATGCCGACAACAAAAATTTTCTGAGTGCTCACAATAAATAAGACAGACACCATCTCTGCCTTCCTGGAACTTACATTCTAGTGGAACTCACTAAACACTCACTTATTTGATAAACAAATGGATGAGTGAATTAATATTAAATTAACCATGCTACTTAAACTCAACTCAAACTTGCTATTTTGTCAACACTACTTCTGACATAAAGCCACAACACACTCAGCTAATTATTTTTCCCAAATTGGGGAGTATCCTGGCATGCTAGCCACAGATGAATTTGTATTTTTCTAGGCCATCCTTGAAAAAGGTTCCATTATTTAAAACATGCTCAGGTTTCTATCTATATCCCAGTGTTTCTAACAGGTATCTGCCTCCATGACTCCTGCCTGTTGAAGACATTTTCTTTCCCAACATTCCCTCTGCACTAAGTGAATAATCTCCACCGCAGGCAACCATGATGAGTGACAGGAAAGTGCCAGCTGGCAGCTCCAGCCTGGGGAGCAGGAGAGCAAGGAGCTATCTTTTTCTGCCTATTCAGAACATTGAAATCCAATTTATTGTTGGCCATATGAGCCAAAGAAAGCAGCTCTCAGCAGCTGTTGGTCTGAGAGGTTCCAATCTCATTTCCATGAGCAGGGCGTCATTGACGCTCCTCTGGCACGTTGGGAAATGGGTTGGCATGAGGGAGTGGTCCTCCTGTCCTCCTCCCTAAAGGCTGGCTTTGGGTGGGCCTGTTTCATGTAGCAGAAAGAGTTACACAGTTGCTCTTTCATATATGATGCCAAAATCTTTTTTTATTTTTTTTGTTATGAATAGATATTCTTTAGTGACTGCTGCCCAGGGTCCCTACTCCTCTCATTACTTTTATCCTAACTCAGTGCTGTGAGTAAAATCAACTTTTTTTTTTTTTAATTTTTACTAAAGGCTCTGTCTTGTAGCAATTGTCAATTTTCATCGTGTAAGTACTTCCACATTGTTTACCAATGTGACATCACTGAATGTGGAGTTTGGAAGAAATGTGCACTTTGCCTCCAGAGAGCCAGTAGAAGCTGGTTCCAACACATCATCACAGAGCTCCCTCCTTGTCTAATTTACACTAGCTCCAGCCTGGTACCCCTGCTTCTCTATAACTGGGATTTTGAGACCTGGTGTGCAACATACTTTTGCATCTGCTGTGTCATTCTAGCTGCAACCTTGTATGATATCATCATGCCTATGCGGTAGAGGGAGAAACTGAGGCCCGAGGAGACTTGACTTAGTGTCAGCTCACACAGCTGGAATCGATTCTGTTCTTTTCTATCGCTCCACTTTTGCCTCTGGCCATCTTCCTCTTGCACTTACCATTGCAGCCAAATAGAACATCTTTTTGTACTTCCAAAGTCTCATGCTGTCTCACAGACAATCTTTCCAGAATATTCTTTCTACCTCCCACCCTATTCCTTTCCTGCCCAATGGCTACTGGTCTTTGAGGTCTCAGCTTAAACATCATATCCCTGAATGTCCCTGTCACAGTAAGGGATCTCTCTAGTACTCCCATCCTGGTATTGTCAAATGGTGTTAAATATTCTTTCTACCTCCCACCCTATTCCTTTCCTGCCCAATGGCTACTGGTCTTTGAGGTCTCAGCTTAAACATCATATCCCTGAATGTCCCTGTCACAGTAAGGGATCTCTCTAGTACTCCCATCCTGGTATTGTCAAAAGGTGTTAAAGTGTTAAAGGTGTTAAAGTGGCTTTTTTTTTTTTTTTTTTTTAAATCTTCTTCCTCAACCAGATTGTAAACTTAGCGAAGGCAGAAACTTCTCTCTAGTTCACCATTGATCCTATTGTCTAACATAGTACCTGGCCCAGTGTAGATATTTAGAATGAATGAATTAATGAATGATGTCATCCATACTGTGTCCTACTATAACCCCCAAATATCCAATTCCTTGTAAATTGGGTGAGGGTTTTCTCTGAAACTGGTGGAGGCACCTGCTAGGATGCACAGCCAGCCAGACTTCTCAATTGGCTGGTTGCCCATTCTGTCTTGACATGGCTCCCCTGGGCTTTGCAAAGGGTCACAGAAGCCGAAGAACCTGTTTAGTATGCTATGAAATATGCTCATTACACACACACCAAGACAAAAATACAGTCAGAAAGAAACCTACAGAAGCACCTGCACCTTCAGGAAAGGGTGAGTGTTTAGGAATTTTGAAAAACTAGCGTGTCCTACAATAACTGCAAGACTGAGATTATAGATTCACACTGATTCCCTCAATTCCCCCCACCTTGGGGAGGCAGGAGGGGGTCAGGGCTGTTTGCATGCTGGGGAGCTGCTGACCTCATATGACCACAAATCTCATGTGTACCTGAGGCGATAGCTACAAATACTTAATCATCTTCTGTAAACACAAGTGCTGCCACTTAAAACAGACAAGAGTAAAATCTGGCACCTATTAGTTACTTTCCTTCTATTACCTGAGCCTGCCTAGTGGTAAAAAGTTCAGGATGTTCATCTTTGCTCTTTAGCACGTATGAGAAAAAATAATTTAGCAATCATCAGCAGATTCCATGATGCCTTTATAAAACTTTCTGCCATGATGGATTTGTGCTATCCTGTACTAATATGGTAGCCACAGGTGCTGAGCATGTGCAAAGGAGGACCGAATTTCAAATTTTACAACTCATAATTAATTTAAATATAAATATCCAAATGTGGCTCTGGCTCTAGCCATGGCATTCGCTCTAGATCTACCAATCACAAAAAATTCAGGGACTGATCTACATATTAAATGACACCATGGGAATGCAATAGGAAAAATTCAGAATATGGTAAACTATAAGACTAATGATCCACTCTTTCTAATAAACATACTACATGTGAAAAAAAAAAAAAGAGGAGATATGTCTGCAAGGGGAGAACCTAGAGAGTAAGTGATTTAGGAGGTATATCAACCAACTGCAATGTATGGACCTTGGTGGATCAGCATACAACAAACCACCTATTAAAAATTATTAGGCATAGGAGGATTAGAGGAACACTAGAATATCCAATGGGGAGGGAGGGGAATGGAGGGGGCAAAAGGGTGAAGAGGAAAAAAAAAGATGGTAGAATGAGATGGATATCATTACCCTAAGTGCATATATGAAGATATGAATGGTGTGAATATACTTTGTATACAACCAGAGATATGTATGCATTCTGCTGTCATTTATAACAACTTAGAATAAAAATAAATAAAAAATTATGAGTCAACTGGGGAAATTTTGACTGGATATATGAGGTTATCTCATATATACTAAAGTGTTTACAGACAGTAGAGTTTAACATATGGGCTGTGACTTAATTTAATCTAGTAGAGGGAAAAAGTGCATTGCCTTTAACCTGGGAATCCTAGTTTTAGGAATTTCTCCAAAATATGTATGCTAGAATCCATGTAAAAGATTATGGAGGATTGTTCATAATAGTGGGGAACTGGAACTAGCCTAAATGTCCCTTCATGCTGGGCTGGTTGAATAAATGATGGCAAGTAGCTTCTGTGGAATGCCAAGCTGCTTTAGAGAGAATGAGACTGATCTGTATGGACTGCTATTGGAAAGAGGTCTAATGAAATATTCTTAGGGTAAAAAAGAAAGCAAATTGCAAAAAATATGTATATATATACCATAGCCCAATAAAGACTACATATGAGTATGGACACACATATTAGTACCGAAGCACAGAGGAAGCCTGGAAAAACACACTTAATTGATCTAGGGAGGCGAGGAGCTTACAACTACTAAAATGAATCTGAGTTTCTTTGTTTCCTGTGACTGTTAATCAGCTCCAGCTGTTTTCATCCATTACCAAGAATAATCAATAATCGCCAGGCACATGCCTGTAATCCCAGCGGCTCGGGAGGCTGAGGAAAGAGGATTCAAAGCCAGCCTCAGCAAAAGCGAGGTGCTAAGCAACTCAGTGAGACCCTGTCTCTAAATAAAATACAAAATAGGGATGGGGATGTGGCTCAGTGGTTGAGTGCCCCTGAGTTCAATCCCCAGTACTCCCCCTCAAAAAAATAATCAATAATCAACAATCAATAATCTCCCATCAGTCAACTGACTATTTCTCCCAAAAGAAAATGAAGGTGGTTTCTGGGGCTGTTTTATCCAACACAAAGTATTCATCCCTACTTCCAAGGGAGGAAGCATTTAAGAAGTGCATTTATATCATGATAATAGCTAACAATTTTGGAGCATCCCCCTATATTGAACATCATGTGAAGAGGTTTATAATGTCTTTGACCCCATGGGCTCTGGAGTCAAACTCAAATTTCCTCACTTGCTAGCTGTGTGACTTTGGACTAGTTGTTTCAGTTCACTTTACTCATATATGAAGGGGAAGGAATAATAGTACCTATCTCATTGCTATAAGGATTCAGTGAGACAATGTATATTAAGTAGCTGGCAGACAGAAGTATTAATAAGGGTCTGCTATCATTATTTTCTCATTTCAACATTTCAACAATCCCTGTGAGGAAATACTATTGTCATCCATTTGACAGATGAGGAAATTGAGTCTGAGAGAGCAGTACGCTGGAATCAGTTTTCATGGTCTTATGAGAGCCAATTATTAAATTTTCACCATATTTCTATGTTGAAACCTTGAAGGTAGCCATGATGGAAATATTTATGCCACAGAAATGATTGAAGATAACATTTCCCCTGGAGAACCGTTTGTTAAACATTTACCAGTGCACCACTCCTTAGAGCAATTAAATAACTTGTCTAAGGTCCCCTGGTTTTTAATTGTACAGAGCCTGGTTCTGTACAATTCCAAAGGAATTGTGTGGATATGGATAAATATGCTTCATTCCAGTCAATCCCTAGGGTAAATTGCTAGGATAAATAAATTACTAGGACAATGCTCTTCAACATCGTGTCCCCAGAGCAAAGATACTTGAATTTTGGTGTGCACTGGAATTATCTGGAGGGCTCACTGAAACACAGATTGCTGCGACCTCACCCTTCAGGGTATCTTAGGCAATAGGTCCCATGTGGGCCCAAGAATTTGCATTTCTAACCAGTTGCAAGGTGATGCCGCAGCTGCTGCTATCCTAGTGCAGAATCTGAAGCTTTGCAGTATATAACTTGCCATAATACTACTTAGGGTCTGAGTTTTAAATAGGAGACCATGGTGGTGAGATATCTGTGTCCCCAGCAGTTTGAGCACAGGAAAACACAAATGAAATCTTGGTGCCTTTCTCTCCAGTTGGCCCCATTTAGGCCTGGCAGGTGTCCCAGGAGCCTCAGCGTCTCCCCTATGCAGCAGGAGGCAAGTGAAAAAAAGAAACATTTCAAAGTCTATCTTTAAAGCCTGGCAGAAAGAAAGCTGCCCTATAATTACCCTAACTGAACTAGTTACAACTTTTCTCGTATTGAGGTAGGATTATTATGAGATTGCTCACACACTACTGTGGTGGAATTCAACTAATGAATGTAGAGGTTTTTTTTTTTTTTTTTTTTTTTTTTTTAAACACCACCCTTCTCTTCTAACTACTTCTTGCCCCTAAATATTATAGAAAAGAAAACCAGGAAGGAAAATGAGATAAACCCCGAATTAATGTTTCTAATCAGAACATGTGTATTGACCCAAATGATAGTTGCTTTTAGAATGACTCACCCAGTCTAATTTTCTGACTGAAGTATCTCATGTTTTGCAAACATACGTGGGAGAGAGCAGGAGGGCATGAAGTTATGCATGAAGACCTACTTTGGGGACATGCGGCAAGGGGATCTAGAGGAGCTAAAAAGGGGAGTTGACTAGCCCATGTTTGCACAGATTTAACTTTTCTCTGCAGCAATATTTTATGAATACACCCAGCTAACACAGAAGAAGGAAACAGAATTGTCCATTGACTTTTTTGCACTTTTATAATCTCAGGTATGGGACCTAGGAGAGGTGCACTGGCTAAAAATGTACCGAGGGCTCATTCCATTTAGACATGCTTTGATTCAGGGAGTCAGGGAATATGATTCCAGAAATATGAATTCTTGCTACCCACTGGATTGAGGGATTATGAATTCTTGCAGGCAGTTGGAATCCCAGTTTCTTGAGAGTAGGAAACAAATCATACTAATAACCCAACATTCCTGGGCATATAATTAGTGCTTAATTAGCTCAACAAATGATTATGAATGACAGAATATTAATATGGGAAGAGTAAGTGCTTTATGATCAGAATGATTTACATTCAAATTGCAGCTATTGTCTGTGGGACTTTAGGGAAGTCATTTAGCCTCTTCAACACTTGGTTTCCTCATCTATAAAATGAGGGGCAACCAAAATTTACCAAGTGCCTGTGTGTGCCACCACTGTTGCAGATACCAGGGCCGGCCAGTGCACCAGGCAGTCAGAATTCCCGTCCTCAAGGTATATGTGGATGTCGTGCTGCAGCCTGTCTCAAGGGGCTTCTCAGGAAAGCTAAATGTGGGCTGAGGGTCAGCCTACCAATATCCATTCCTGTTGAGTGCCTGTGTAAGAAACATTTATTGGTCACCTGGTACTATGTCCTAACATCATACTGTATCATCTCTAAGCCTCACTAGAACCCATAAGGTAGAACCTCTTATTATTTCCACTTAATAGATACAGAACATGAGACACAGCTCATGGATTTGCCCATAGTCCCACAGCTGGGAAACGGCAGAGTCAGACACTGCCCCAGTCTGACACTGCTGCAATGTCTGCTCTTTCCTTTGACCATGCACCAAGGGCCCAGTGCTCTGACATAAAGTGGGAACTCAATACAAGTTCATTGGTGGGTTAGACTCTAGTAGGGTTGTCTGAGACCATAGAATAAATGGTTTTGCTCATCTCCCACTCTGGGTGGATGGGCTAGAAGTGTACCAGCTGAGTTTTTTTTTTTTTTTTTTTTTTTTTTTTTTTTTTTTTTTTTTTTGATGAAGTCAGAATACAGGCTGCTGGGATGGGGGCTGGACTAGTTAACCTGCTTGCCTTGGGTTGGTGCAAGAGGGATCTGATTTCCAAATACCTTCCTTTCCCTCAGATTACTGAGTCACCTTGTGTGTCTGCATGAGGAGGCTTCCAATAGTGTTTGCAACTATCCCTTTAAGATGAGAGGCTCCGCCAACTAAGAGAGGAGTCCAGGCTATGCCATGTCCAGCCATGCTTCTTACATCAGGTGTTGGAAAATGCTGGTTTCCGAGGACGAATGCTGAGCAGCACTTTTGGAGCCATCTCGTTAAACTGGCTATTGGGAAATTGAGCTCCAGTGTCAGTTGGTAAGGACAGAGTGTCCAGGAATAGAATGGGACATTGCAAATGAGCTGTGAAAAACAAACCAGGCCCTGGCCTGGCTGCCTGGGCCCAGATGTGCTCCCGCAGAAGGTTGGCAGAATGTGCATTTAAGATGCTGCCGGTGAGCTGGGCGTCTCCAAGGTTCCAAGCACAACTTGGCTGTAGTATTTGGCTCTAGGTTCTGAAAAACTCAGGTGGACCAGAAAAGGATCCAGAAGCACGAGACTCATCTGTGGTCTCGCTGGCTTCAGTTCAAGTTCATGTTTTTCTTAATTGGGTGGTTCCTGCTGAAACCAGTCCAATCTATTGTAGACCTACAGGTTGTGTTATTGAGTGCCAACTCTTTTAGGAACAAATTTACATGTGGTTTTGGAGTTCTGTTCTGTCTTGTTTCTCCATTCTCTCTTGTTTTCCTGTTTTCTCCTTTACCTTCCTCCTCCTTAAACCATAGTTAAAGCTTGGTGTATGGTGTCTAATAGAAACAAACAGGAAACCTGGTTTTTACCTTTTACACTGTGTGACCTTAGGAAACCTGCTTTACTTCTCTGTTAGTTTTCTCTTTCATAAAATGGTCATAATAGTAACACCTACTGTGTAGGGTTTGGGGGAAGATTAAATGATACAACGTGTTAGAAGATAGAACTGGCACGATACCTTACATGTAATACATGGTTAGTAAATGCTATGTATACATAATACATTTTCCTTCTCCCTCTGTTTTTCTTTTCTTCTCCTTGCTCTTTTCTTTCCCTTCCCTTCCCAATCCATCTGTGGCAAACAGACTCTAAGGCAGCCCCCATGACCCCCACAATGAGCAAAGGTGTTCATCTCTTTGTGTGATCCCTTTTCCAAAGTAGGCAGGAATCGTGACTTATTTCTAACCAACAGAACAGTAGTGATGAGATGTCACTACTGCAATTACTTCACGTTATACAAGACTTGCTGGAGGCATCTTGCTAGGTCTCTCCACTGCTGGATTTGAAGAAGTAAGTGGCCATATTAAGAGGTCCATATGTAAGGAGACAAGCACAGTCTCCAGGAGCTGAAGGTGACTTTCAGGGAACACCAGCAAGAAGCATGGGTACCCAGTGTTTCAGTCACAAGGAAATGGATTCTATGACCCGAATGAGCCTGTCCATGAACACTTACTCATTTGAGCCTCCAGATGAGGACCCAGCCCTGGCAGCTGCAGAGGATCTAGGGAGGCTGTGCTGAACTCCTGACCACAGAAACTGTGAGATGATACACGTGTGCTGTTTTATGCCTCTACGTTTGTGGTAATTTGTCATACAGTATAGGAAATGAATACACCCTCTTTTCTAATTCTTCTCCCTTTCCATTACTTCACAACTTCCACAATGGACATGTGCATGTCTTAAGAAGAAAAATGCAGCAAAACCACTTCCATATAAACCTTGCTGAAATACCTAGGAGACAATGTTGTCTTAAGTTCAAAACCAAAACCAAGCAAATGAACAGAAAAAAGCAACCGTAAGTTGTTTTGAATGGGCTCAAGTGGAGAAAGACTAGGCAAGCTGCAGTTAATTTTATGGCCTCATGGAAGCACCATCTCTTTTCTCCCATATGGGCCAATAAAGATTTTGGCAATCTCTCATCCTTAAAAGGATAAACCTCTTGGGGGGATTTTTCAGCAATACCACATGCATGACTAAAGGCTTGAAAGAATGAAGGACTCAAAAAAGCTTACTTTGGAGAAAAGCTCAATTGGTTTCAGATCAATGGTCTTTCTTGGATGGCATGGAAAACAGTGTTAAAAATGATCATATCAATCTTTCTGCTCAGAACTCTTCAGCAGTCTTCCCTTGGCTTTTAGATAAAATACGGATTTTTAAATGCGGGTAAAAGGCTGCTGTTATTCCTCTTTCTTTTCTGTGATTTTTAAAAAAATATGTATTTATTTTAGTTGTGGATGAGCCTTTATTTTTATTTATTTATTTATATGTGGTACTGAGAATCAAACCCAGTGCCTCAGACATGCCAGGCAAGTGCTCTACTACTGAGCCACAACCCCAGCCCCTCCTTTCTCTGATTCTGAGTTCTCTCTGGCCTCAGAGCCTTTATACAGGTTATTCCTCTGCTCTCAACCTCTTTGCCATTTCTCCAACTGATTATCTCTTACTCATCTTTCAAGTCCCAGTTGAGATGTGATTCACGCTAGAACCTCATGACTCCTAAACACACAGGTCAGGTGTCTGTTTGGAACCCTTTACTTCCCCAACCATAGCCCTCAATACACTATTTTAATTGTATGTTTACATGTCTGTCTCACTTCACTAGACTGAGTTTCTTTTTTTTTAAGTTGTTGATGGACCTTTATTTTATTTATTTGTTTATATGTAATGCTGAGAATTGAACTCAGTGCCTCACACATACTAGGCAAGTGCTCTACCACTGAGCCACAACCCCAGCCTGCAACCAAGAGTTTCTTAAGAGCAGGGATACCTTGATTCCTCTCGTATTCATTGTGTCTAGCCATGTGTCTGGCACTGTGAATACAGCAGAAAATACAGCCCCTATGGAGCTCAAACTAGGATCAGGATATTATGCACTGCCAGTTCCATTTACTCTCAAAATCCCTTTACCAAATAGGTCAAATGACTTGCCATGATGCCAGACCATTAAGGATAAAGATAATTTAAGTAGCTTCTGTATGTGTTGGAAGGGCACAAAAGATACAGGAGCAGTTGCAGATGCCTAGCTCTGGGATGAGGGAGCCCAGGAGACACTTGTCTTCCTGTGATACTTCCCCCTAGAGGCAGTGCTCAGGTTTAAAGAGGGCTTCATATCCAGTCTAGTGCCTCTTATATGTCATTGGCAGTCACCAATGATTGTCATGTGAATGTCACCCTGGAGTCTGATCTTCAGGGAGCAGGTCAAGTGTTATGGGTGGGTGGTGGTGGTGGTGGGAGGGGGCTACATTATTCAAACACTTTTGCTTCTGCATTCAACTCACTTGTTAGGAAGCTGGCAAACCTATCTGTCCTAAAGAGTAGAAACGAAGCCTGTGCTATCCTGGTGGAATGTTAGAATATTTCCTGTCCTTTCCTCTCCCTGTAATTAAGAGTATAGCCTTCCTTTATAATTTACCATCAAAGGTTTATTTATTTTATTTTCCAGATAGATTGATGCTAAATCAAATCCAAGATCATCAGATTGGGAGTAGTACAGTAAAGATTAAACCAAAATATGTCTGGCTCTCTATACCAAGAAGTTTATTCTTTGAAGAAAAAAAGATTTGGACTCACATCCCAGCTTTTCTACTTCTAGGTAGGTGACCTTGGATCATTTTTTTTCCTTATAAAAGGGATATGATAATAATACCAACTACCTGTGGTTGTTGTGGAATTAAATGAGATGGTCCATATACCATGCTTAGAACTTGCCACTACCACTATTATTATTATTTATTGACTATCTCAAGTCTCATGTTTTGTCTTGTGTCTCAATCTTAGGACTTGATCTTAGTGTGGCCGTTATAGATGTGGTAGCTTTGACAATCAACACTCTGCTAGGATCAGGTAGGACCACATTTTCTTCTTTAGCACCCACCACAACACTTGGCCCATGGCAGGTTGTGGCTGGACTTCTGGTCAATATTTTGGACTGACTGATACACTGTACTTCATTCATTCTTATTTTGACCTGGATGCTTTATATTTCTGCTTGGCATCTCCCATCCTATAAAGTGGTATTGAGGAATAAACACAGACTTTGGAGCTATTTGAAAGCCAGAAGATTGTGCAAAAATAATCTGTCTCTTCTATGCTTCAGTTTCTATATATGCCAACTGAAAATAACAATCCCAACTTTGTACAGTCATTCTGAAGGTGAAATGACACATATGGGAGCCCTACATGTGCTGGTCCCTTATTTTCTCTTTCCTCAACCGGCTCCTATAACTAGAACAGACACCTTCTGAGGTCAGGATCTAGGAGGAGGGAGAGAGTCAGACTGTGGTCTATTGTCTTGTTATTTCATTTACTTACAACCAATAAAGCCAGCCAGTCAGATTTTGGTGGGTAGGAAAAAATTCTAAGCCCAAGGCTCAGTTTGTAGACAGAATAAATAAGGCTCCTTGTAAAGTTCTCAAGTTCAGGTGCAGTCATGCAGGTAATATTCACAAGATGCTTTAGGCTGGATTTATAATTTTTTGCAGGAAAAATTAGAACTCTGATTAGAGGAGAACTGGCCCAATCCGAAGAAATTCTCAAGGGTAGAAGCCGTTTAGGCTTGGAACGCCTTGGAACAAGGTGCCCACCGATACTGTTTATGACTCAAAAATGACTAAAAGTTTCATAAAGAGATGATTTTCTCCCTTCTTTTCAATTGCCCTGAGAATAATGAGAAATGTTTTCTTTTACATATAATGCTGCAATGTTTGAGCATCTGTACATGAATACTGATAAGCACTTCACTAGTGTTTTACAAGTGATATTATTAAATCAGTAAATACATACTTAAAATCTTCATAGATAAAGCCAAATTTTAAACATTTGGGTATCATGGGTCCTCTTGGGGTTTTGATGAAGGAAAGTATGGACTCTTCCAGGAAATTGCACACAGGCCAAACATCCATACATTTTTTTCGAAGTGTTGGGAATCATAGATAGATACTCAGAAAGCAGTTGATATATTTCCTATAGAAACAATTCACCATGAATTCAACTCCTTAGTGTCCTCGTTGTTGGCTAGAGAAGATGGAGACAGTCCTACACAGTGGTCAAATCTGGGTTTAGAGGGGCTGAGGTTGTGGCTCAGCGGTAGAACGCTCGCCTACCATGTGAGCAGCCCGGGTTCAATCCTCAGCATCACATAAAAATAAAGGTATTGTGTCCATCTCCAACTAATGGGTTCAATCCTCAGCATCACATAAAAATAAACAAATAAAATAAAGGTATTGTGTCCATCTCCAACTAAAAAAACAATTAAAAAAAGAATAATGTTCTGGATTTTTTTCTATGCATATAAAAGCACACATACACATACAAACACATATAGACATAATTTTTATCAAAAATATGTAGGTATGTTCTGCCACTTGCTTTCTTCACTTAGTTGTACTCTGTGGACATATTATTAGCTATCTTCATTTTAAAAAATACCAATAATATTCTGTATACATGTATGTGTATGTATAATATATATCTTTGAGTCTCCATGGATGAATTTTTGTAATGTTTCAGATGTTTTCTTTTACATATAATGCTGCAATGTTTGAGCATCTGTACATGAATACTGATAAGCACTTCACTAGTGTTTTACAAGTGATATTATTAAATCAGTAAATACATACTTAAAAATCTTCATAGATAAAGCCAAATTTTAAACATTTGGGTATCATGGGTCCTCTTGGGGTTTTGATGAAGGAAAGTATGGACTCTTCCAGGAAATTGCACACAGGCCAAACATCCATACATTTTTTTCGAAGTGTTGGGAATCATAGATAGATACTCAGAAAGCAGTTGATATATTTCCTATAGAAACAATTCACCATGAATTCAACTCCTTAGTGTCCTCGTTGTTGGCTAGAGAAGATGGAGACAGTCCTACACAGTGGTCAAATCTGGGTTTAGAGGGGCTGAGGTTGTGGCTCAGCGGTAGAACGCTCGCCTACCATGTGAGCAGCCCGGGTTCAATCCTCAGCATCACATAAAAATAAAGGCATTGTATACAACTAAAACAAATAAATATTAAAAAAAAATCTGGGTTTAGGATCACCCACTCTGCCACTCACGATTTTTTTTTTTTTTTTTTGGTTCTGGGGATTGAACTCATCAGCACTCGACCACTGAGCCACATCCTCAGCCCTTTTCTGTATTTTTAATTAGAGACAGGGTCTCACTGAGTTGCTAAGTGCCTTGCCATTGCTGAGGCTGGCTTTGAACTCGTGATCCTCCTGCCTCAGCCTCCCAAGTGCTGGGATTACAGGCGTGCGCCACTGCCCCTGGCCACTCAACGATCTTTGTAACCACTGGACATACCTAAAACTCACTGTTATGGTCTCGATATGAGTTCTCCCCCAAAAGCTCATGTGTGAGACAATGCAAGAAGGTTTGGAGGATAAATGATTGGGTTATGAATTAATCCCCTGATGGGATTAACTGAGTGGTGACTGCAGGCGGTTAGGGTGTTGGGGGAGGAGGTGGGTCACTGAGGGCTGCCTTTGGGGTATCTATTTATCTGGCTAGTGGAGTCTCTTTTTGCTGTCTGATCATCATGTGAGTTGCTTCCCTCTGCCACAGTCTTCTACCATTATGTTTAGCCTCACCTCAAGCCCTGAGGAATGGAGCTTGCTATCTATGGATTGAGACCCATAAAACCTTCATCCCCCAAATAAACTTTTCCTCCTCTAAAATTGTTCTTGGTCAGGTCTTTGTGTCACAGTAGTGAAAAAAGCTAAAACATTCACTGAGCCTCAGTTTCCTCTTCCATGAAACAGAGGCATAATCTCTCCCTACTGGGGTCTAGGACACAGCTAAGTACTAAGTAAACAGTATTCCTTTTTGGCATTTCTGTCAATTTTTTTTTTGTTATTGTTGTTGAGACATCTTTGTTTTATTGGCAGAATTAACAAATTGCTTTTAATGTTCAGCTAATGATCAGAGAATGATTTAGGCAGGATACACTAATAGGCAAATATCTATTCAGAATTTATTTAACCATTTGAAGATTTTTCTTCACACCAAACTATTGTTTCAAAGCAGTTGCCTAAACATGAGCCTTAAATAGTGTTCAGCTTATATTAGGTCTTTAGTTCCAATTAGAGGATTTTTACCTAAATTATTAAAGCTAAAGAGTATTTTCTTTTTCTTCTTTCTTTCTTTGGGACTTTGGGTCCCTATTTATAAAGCAATTACTTCTATTTGTTCCAAAAGTATTCATTTTCTCTTCTCTTCATTCCCAGCCATAAAGTTTGGATTGTTCTGAGTGTCAGAGCCATAGTTCATCTTTCCCTTGAGTTCTTCCACAGCATTTGGTGTAGCTGGATATAGAATATTTATTTTAATTCTTATGAGCTAGAACCACTGTATAGAGGGTTCTCAATACAGAAAAAAGTGGGTTTTTTATTTGGATGATTCCTGTTGGCCTGAAAATAAAAATAAAAAATAGTACCTAACATTTATTGAGCTTTTATAGGGTGTCAAACATTGTTTAAAACTCACGACACACATGCCTTTCTTTTATTTCTACAGCCCCAGGATATAGGTATTAATGATTCCTTCCACTTAACACACTTGAGGGAATTTGAGTCTCCAAAATAGATCTGAAATACATCATTTCTCTGCCACCAACACCTCTTAGCCAGGTTTCCCTGCTTCCCCTTTGTCTTCACCTCTTCCTTCTCACCAAGACAGCCAGGATGATCGTTAGAAAATGCAAACTGGATCATATTGTTCCTGTTTAAAAGTGGCTTCCTATTGTTTTCAAAATCTGCTGGGTCCCTGTTCCCTCACCCTTCCCCTGTGACCCTCTTCCCCTTCTTTCCAAGGCCTGAGGTCACGTCTTCTGACAGTTCAGCCCTCCTTCCTCAAACTTCTGCATATGCAGAAGTAGTAACTCTCTTTGCATCAATACACCTGCCCAACTTAGCTGGCTCATCCCTATCTTATCCTTCACTCCCTCAGAAAGTACGGTTTCTGAACATTGACACTCATTTTAATTCCGTCTTCCTTAAATATTGACCCAGATATCCCTCTTGAAATAGTCCAGAGCTTTCAGGCCTTTTTCTTATTTCCAATCATACCTTAAAATTATATATTTATTTGTATGTTTTACTAAATAGCATTCCTCTGATGAGACTGCATACCCCATGAGAACAGAGACCACATCCACATTTTTCTCTACCATATATACATGACTTCCTAGTCTGTCTGGCATATGGTGGTTGATAAGTAAATATTTATTGAAAGGATGAATGACACTTAGCGTAGTTAGTAGAAATACTAATTATCTTAGTTCTTTTCAACTTTGAAAACGCACAATGCCCAGCCTCATGTGCTGTGTGCAAAAGGCAATGTCTGTTGAAATGAATACGATTGAAATTCCACTTTCTTTTTCTTCTCTTAGTTTAACAGAAAACTGCCATCACCCTAGTCCAAAACAATGATGGCTCTGGACAGTGAAATAATAATGGCTCAGAACAGTTTCAAGATGATTTATAACACGGCATGTCAATTGACCATGTATTTGGGGGCGAATAATAGACCCAGATAATCAAGTGACCTTAGCACTCTTCACTTGATGTCCATCTATTGAATCAGACAGCCTGAGGATAAACCCCATTGATAATACAGGGCTGGGGCATTTCTAGAAGGAGAACTGAAAAGATTGCAATTGATGGTTGAAATACATTTCTTCTAGTTTTTATTTTTTGAACAGACTACTTGGAAATAACAAAAGCATAAAAATGAGTTGGCCACTTCATTTAATTATTCTGAGAACATACAAGAATTTTTCTTCCGCCGGGCGCGGTGGCGCACGCCTGTAATCCCAGCACTTCGGGAGGCTGAGGCAAGAGGATTGCGAGTTCAAAGCCAGCCTCAGCAATGGCGAGGCACTTAGCAACTCAGTGAGACCCTGTCTCTAAATAAAATACAAAAAAGGGCTGGGGATGTGGCCCAGTGGTTGAGTGCCCCTGAGTTCAATCCCTGGTACAAAAAAAAAAAAAAAAAAAAAAAAAAAAAACAGAATTTTTCTTCCTACTGAGCATGCTTTGTGAGAACAAAGAGTCCTGTGGTGGATGACTTAAGGATCCACTGTCAAAATGGACACAAGGCAAGCCTCCACAAGCTGCACACCTCTTATTTTTGCTGAAAATATAACTTAATTAGAACTGCAGTTCATGGACTTTCTGATGATACGGAGACACAGCAAACAAACAAAATCCCCCAAAGAACAAAACAAACAAACAAACAAAAACCAACAAACAAAACCCAACAAACTCAAATAACTAAAGGAAATCCAAGAAATCAAAGAACTGAGGTGAAGGTTACTCAGGATCATTTAATCCAGCTCTGTGCCTTCAGGGTACTTGGAAATTGGTTACAAATGATGGTGTGAAGGATTTGGGTATCTAATAAACCTGACAGTAGTTTATATTAAAACAAATTGTCTTGTGCAATAGTTTAAATGTATTTCGTTCCACCTGTTTTCAATGTGGTCAAGATACCTTCCAGTATAAAAATTTTGATCACTAACTCAGCTGATCTTAATTCCTTCATTATTTGGAAGTCTCTCTCATAGAAACAAAGGAAAAGTTTAAGTCACAAACTATAGTAAATTCTAAAACGTCATGAATTCACACACCATCTGTAGATCTAGTACTTACTTGGTGCAAGCTATATAAAAGGAAGTAGTTTAATAATATAAAGTTATTGCTTTTAGAAACTCCGGGTCCAGAAGAAGAAACCAAAACCAAACCAAACTAAAAACAAAACACAGAGGGGCTAAGTGATACAACAGAGGAAATACCAAGTCCAAGGTGGATATTGACTCAGTTCCTTTTCTTCCTTCTTCTCTTACTCCCTCTCTCTCTCTCTCTTTTTTGGCGGGGGGAGTACTGGGGATTGAACTCAGGGGCGCTCAACCACTGGGCCACATCCCCAGCCCTTTTCTTGTATTTTATTAGATACAGGGTCTCACTGAGTTGCTAAGTGCCTCACCATTGCTGAGGTTGGTTTTGAACTCACGATCTTCCTGCCTCAGCCTCCCAAGTGCTGGGATTACAGGCGTGCGCCACCACACCCGGCTACTCCCTTACTCTCTTTAAGTATTTTCTGAGCTTTTAGTCTGGTGGTGAGGGAGAAGGATAAGGCAGAACCATGCATACATATGAGAGGAAGGCAGGAAGATGTACATGTTGGTAAGTCTTGCTACAGAACCTGAGAGGGAGATGGAATCTCAGGCAAGGACCAACTGAGAAGATTTTCCAAAGGGCGGCATTTGAACAGAACCTGATAAGCTGTGGGCAGGATTATGATAGACGGGTTGGTAGGTTGGTGTAGGGTTTGGATAGAAAGTGGAAGGTTTAATGGAAATAGGGCATTGGGAAGTACTTGGAATTTTGATTCCTTTTTAACTTCCATGTATAAAATGTCAATAATTCTAAAAACGTGCTTAGGACTCAAACATATGCTTACGGAGGCATGTGTCTGCACAGGCTATCTTCCTTTTGTGAACCATCTCTCCTTTATTCCTTAGTAATTCTGCTCCATATGGTGGGCAGACAGCGCCCAGCCCTTGGGTGGCCACGTGATCTACTCTCGACCAATCAGAGAGCATTCCTTATGCCGGAGCAACAGATGGCTCAGAGAAGCACACAGGAGCCGAGGTAAGCTAATTGGAGTCTCCTTGGTAGAGCTGTCATGGATGAAACCTTAATTTCTCTAAAATTAGGAGCTTAAATAATGATGTGGGCTTTGGCTGCTAGTATCAGGCTCCTGGAAAGAACCTGCCTGATGAAGAGAAAAGCAGCTGCAGGCAGCGCTGAGATAGAAAGATAAGAGAAGCCACAAGACTGTGAACCATGGATCCTGCTGCACCTAAGGTCCATCCTTCAAATTCTCATCAAACGTCACATCCCTTTGCTCCCCCCATCTATTTTTGCTAAAGCTAACTTGAGAATAAATTTTTCAAATTACAACAGAAAATGTCCTTACAATCAGAGCAGATTAAACGCTGGACGCAGGGAAAATTTCCCTGGATAAGTTGGTCTAATCAGTATTAGCACCTGGTATGGCCAACTTTTCTTTCTTGCTGAACTGATATCCTTAATCTACCACTTCAGTTAAAATGATAAACCCAGCATGGTTATAGTGTATGGCCAAGTCATTGCCTACACTTCTGTTTTTTAGATCAAAGCTATTCAAATTCTTTTAAACACTCCTCATTATGATTATGTCCTATAATTTAGGTATGTGAAACCCTGCATTCCAAAGGATCCTGAAATAATTTCCTGTCTGCACCTAAAATCGTTTGTATAGTTACTCCACACACTCTGAAATCCTGTCTCTCAGTATTTTCTCTCTCCGGGGACCAGAAATAGGCAGTGGTAGTAGTTACAGAGAAGGTGAAGAACACACCTTTGTGAGAAATGAGAAAATTCTAAGGAATTACCAAATTCTGATTTCTTTTACCAAGTAAAGGAAACTACTGTAAGTGACAACTAAAGATGACCCCCTCAGGGTTTCTCCCCACTCCACACTTTTTGGAACTGACACGAGGCAAATAAATGAGGTGGATGCAGGAATGCATTGACTCCTGAAAAATCCCACTGTCTTCAAGAACGTTATCAATTTGCTCTCTTCATTTTATCTCCTTGGGCAACTTTACCAGAGTCAAGGCTGGGTGGTGTTCAGTGTAGGAGTATGTGTTAGCAAAGCTAATTTCAGCATCCGTATAAAAATTTCCATCAGTTGCTTGCTGGTTTCAAATATCACGCTACCTGTGAAAGCTTTTTGAGGGATTGTGTTTTAAATTCCTGACTTGTTTGTCAATGAAAATGAGAATTGTATGTGCTAGCTGCCTTGCTTATTGGGTTTGTTTTGACCCTGCTAATGTGTCTTTAAGTGCCAAAAGCAATTTTATATCCTGTTAATATTCTTCCTAGGTAAGAATCTCATTTATCTTTCAGTAAGTATACTTCCATTGGTAAAAATGCCAGGTTTCCATTTGTCAGGAATATTTTATCCCCCTTTTTCCTCTCACAAAAAAGAAATCAGAAATAAAAGTGAATACAAGTGAGGTTGGTCATCCTGCCTATCTTTAAACAAAAGTTCAGGGAACAAATATTTTAGATATAAGGTAACTAGAGGGACATAGGATCTTAGTTTTGTCAGTATCAGACACAAAGGAGTCTTAGGACTTAGAATCATGCCTTATTTGTTAAGCTTCTGGATCATTTCAGTCTAACAGATGTTAACTAAGTGCTAGGCTTTGAATTAGGTGATGTTGAAAGAGACTCTCCTTCTCTTCTGGAATTATGTATGTTTGAGCTATCTGTGGCCATGTTTCTTGTAGCATTTATTTATGAGTCTTTGAATGCCCTGCATCTGAAATTTGGTCTGAAATTTCTTTCTTTGTAAACTCACCCACCTTATGTGTTTTTGGTGCTGGTAGACCCTGCCTCAAGATTGAGAAGTTGAACATGCCACCTTTATCAGCATTGCTTTCAGTCAGGGATCTAGGCTTTGTTAATTAGATGTACCTGACTTGAATTTCAAATTGGGAGTTAGTGACCCACAGAAAGGACTGGTGAAGACTCCTCTGTGTGAAGACGTTGGACGCTACAGTGGGTTGATTTCCAAACACAGCAGTATATACAGGGAGAGCTACGGGAGACCTTGTGTGCAGGGCCAGCAGGGCCAGACTTGGAAGCTGGTGTTGTGAGACATTGTTTCTGATAAGGTGGCCTCCGGTCAGGCTTTCCAGCTCTCCCAGAAGGGCTGTCACTGCCTAGTACCCTTTCTGTTAATCCTGCCTCTGCTTAAATCCCCCCCATTCCCACCACTGGATTTTATTTGCAAAGAACCCTGGGGGATTCACCTTCTTCAATGCAGGTCACAGAGAACACAATTTGTAAATGGAGAAAGTAAGGCCAATATATACAGAAGAGCAGGGCAGAAGAAAGCCAGCACTCTCTGAGCCCTCAGAGACCCTGAGACGGGCTTTACATTTGAACTTTCCACCTTATGACCTAGTAGATTTCTCACTATTGTTTGAGCTAGATTGAGGTGGTTTCTGTCACTTGCAACTAAAAGAGTTCTGACAAACAGAAATGAAGGTAAATTAATATTATGTTTCAGGAGTCTCAAAAATGTTCATCTCCTTTGACACAGTAATTTTTAAAAATATTCTTTGGAACCAATTAAAATGTTAGAAAACAAAACCAAAATAGTTGGGCAGATTGGGCAAATGATGGCATAAGAATTGTTTGAAGGTACTAATACCCAGGAACTATAGAGACACTGGCTGACAATTCCATGCTCACCTTTTTCATACCATTTGCATTACATTTTAAAGATGTTATCATTGCTGCCTTAGTTTTATTCTGTCCTTCTTTATAGCTTGTCCTTTGTCCTTTTCTGGAGTCCTGGGAAACTGCCTTTTGAGGCTCAAAATTGGCATAAATTGTAAGAGCATGTAAACGTTTATTTGCTTTTCAGACCAAATTGCAGCTGAGCACCAGAGGTCTAAAGTGCCCTGAATAGGGTGTGTTGTGAAACACCACACATGATCTGGATATGTTCACGTATAAATGTGATTCTTTAGGCCGCAATCTGACCTTGAGTCCTCTGACCCAAGCCTGGCAAAATAATTACAATGGCTTGGGCAAGAGGCAAGGAAGCTTGGTATGATACAAAATGCTTGGACTGAGAGTCAGGAAACCTGGAGTTTGGTCCTTGCTTATGTTCATTGGCAAACTGTATGACCTTGGCAAGTCCATTCTTCTTATTAAGCCTTATATTGCACATTTGTACAATAAGACATCAGACCAGATGGTTTAAAAAAAATTTTTTTATGATGCTTTCCAGCTCTCAGCACCTGTGTTTTATGATTCCTTATCAGGTGGCATTTTAAAAGAAAGTTTGCAATGAGTTTGATTTAGGACTTCCTTTGATGTAATACCCAGCCCAGACTCTGCCAGGCCTTAGGCAGAGTCATGGGAAGAATTTGCTGCAATGAGTTCTTGTTGGAAAGGAACCTGTCCCTCGATCTCTCCAGTCAATCCTCCTGCCCAAACTCCCCTAGGATGTGAGCCTGACTTCACCTGAATTCTGCTCCCAGCTGGAGGCAGCCAGAGAGGTGGGCTTAGTCAACTGGACAATCCTAGTGATTCAGCCATATAGGGTTCCACTTCATGGTAAGTAGATGATATGACTTAGTAAGGAGGAAATTGAGGCTCTGAAAGCTCTAGTGACAGCCAGTAAGTGGAAGCTGAATTCAGACACAGGCTTTCAGTTTTAATGCCTGTCGTTTTCCCTCTGCCTGATGACATTCTACAGATGAACACTACTGAAGTGAATGGTGAAGTGCACACAAAGGGAGGTGTTAGGTGGATTCCCACCTTGCTTAATTTTAATACTACATTATGGTGCCTTTGAACACCAGCTTTGTCCAAATCCAGCTCCTCTTGTTCTCTCCATGTGACCTACAGCAAGTTAATCTTTCTGAGCCCCAGTCTTCTTACCTGTAAAATGGGCATGAAGATAAGAGTACGTGCCTTGCAAAGAGGCTTTGAGAGTTAAATGGAATTGCTTAAAATATTGAGTTTTCTGTAAGGTTAGTGATGTGTAAAGAGTTCAACTTGCAGGGAGTTCTGCTGTTTCTATTTCCAAATTTGCTATTAAACCCATCTATTCCTCTCCACTACTATCTTAGTCCAGGCCAATTCATCCAGAAGACCAGAATTCATCTTCTGCTTCCATTCTTTCTCTCCCCAAATTCATTTTCTACACAGAAGTCAAAGTGATATTTTGAACTGAAAATCAGGTGAGGTCACTCTATTCTTTAATCTTTCTTGTTACCATGGCTTCTTGGCCCCACTTCTGCAGGTATTAACCTCACTGCTTATACTCCCTCAGCCATATGGGTCTTCCCCTAGTTTCTGGAACTGGAACTCTCTGGAAACCACCCTCAGGAAAGAGGCTCAAGAGGTTCTCCCTCGCTGGAACTCAATTCTCTGTTCTTCTCAGGGCTACTTCCGCTTATCCTTCAGGTATCAGCATAAATGCTTCCCTAAGAGGGACTTTCTTTGACTGCCCTGATCAGAGAGCTTCTCTTTGCTCTCCATTTCATACTCTTGTGTGTAGTTTATTCAACAACCACTTAACCACAGTTTTAGTTCCCACTGTGGTATGGTAGCTGGCTTCAGAACACATCTTTACTGACCACCCTCTCTTTCCTATATGTTGTCCCCACTGCCCTGCCAGTGTCCTCACATTTCCCAAATTATCTATGTGTGTTCAATCCTCTTCTCAGGGTCTGCTTCTAGGGGGACTCAACTAAGACCACGGAAGTTTTTGTTCTTTTTATTTATCCCAGTAGATTGTACATTGTGTATCTATTTTGTTTATGGTTGTCTCCTAGTGTCTAGGTAACTGTCTGGTGCATCGTGAGCACTTAATATAGATTTGTGTAATGAATGAATGGCAGTGGTTATTATCCTTGAAATGCAGAATTTCTTCCTTTCATTGACTTCAGTTCATCCTGGTAGCCTGCATGCACAAACAGAATGTAAAGTGTGCTCTCTAGAACATAAAGAGGAAAAATTTTTTTCCTATAATTCTTCCAAGAGTAACATTCCTTGTGAGGTGTTGTTTTTTAGCATGTTTTCTTATGACTAGAGGCTCTATACAGGGAAAGGATCCCAAGAGAGATTCTCTTAAGAGTATGAGAATTCTTTCTGGGGAAATCTAAAATCCCAGAATGGAGATACTTCAGATGTTTTAAGGGACAAGATCCTATTATGCTTATTTGTGAGTGCCTTAAACAGAAAGCAACTGGACCTTGGTCTAGGTGCTCTGAATGGAAAAGATGGGTACCTATGCAGAGAGTGGCAATAATTCTACTAAATAATAACAAAACATTAACATGGATAATGCACTTATGGGTCAGTCCTGGAGTAGGTCAATTAATCCTCAGAACCAATGTATGTGGTAGGTTTTATGTTATTGAGGTTCAGATAGATTAACTGATTTACCCAAAGGTGTATGGCTAACAAGGGGTGGAACTAGGGATCCGAAACCACCTATTATGACTTTAGAGTCCCTGCTTTGAACTATTCCACTATCTTGCTCCTTGAGTTAAGCATTCTTAAAACCAGCTCATTTAGTGGCCCTAGTAAAGTACTTCAGCCTACAGAAAATAGGATTAAAATTAAGATACTAAAATAAGCACCGGGTGTGGTGGCACACTCCTGTAATCCCAGCACTTGGGAGGCTGACGCAGGAGGATTGTGAGTTCAAAGTCAGCCTTAGCAATGACGAGGCAGTTTAGCAACTCAGTGAGACCCTGTCTCTAATAAAATACAAAAAAGGGCTGGGGATGTGGCCCAGTAGTCGAGTGCCCCTGAGTTCAATCCCCGGTACCAAAAAAAAAAAACCAAAAAAACAAAAAAACTTAAGATGTAGCCCTCTTGAGTTGCCTTTAAAAAGCTGTAGATTTTCATCAAAGAGGAGGCAGATGTGTTTTGTGTGGCTCAATTTCAGGAAGAGTGTTCTAATTTTGCTGTGCAGAGGTAGACAGTACAGAGTGTGGCCAGACCCTGGAGATACACATGCGCTGCTGTATGGGTCTCCCTCCGGGAAGTTCAAGAGAGGATTCAGGCCTGGGGCAGGTGGTTGGCTGACCTCGAGGACATTCAAAATCTCTTTCAGATGTGAGATTCTAGAATACAAAGGAATTGGAAGACTCACCCAGTACCTGCATGTGTGACTGGTTCCGTGCAGTTTTGGAGTGCCGAGATTTAAACTATTTACATGACTTGAGAGAAATTCACTAATGCCATGTTAAGTAAAAAGATCTGTGCTATGCATATTCTTTGCAGAAGGGAGATAGAGAGAGTGTGCATCAAGATGAACCTACATAATGTGATGGTCAAGAACATAGACATGGCCCCAGTCCACGTGGGTAGCTTTGGCCAAGCAACCCACTTCTCCTGAACCTCAGCTTTCTTATCTGTAAGAAGGTGTTCCTCTGTGAATTAGTTTTTGCAGCCCTTGAAATATGTAATAGCTTAAAAGTAGGAATAATTTTTCTGATAACCTTTAAATTTACATTTTTTTTTCTTAAAAACATAAATGCAAATACTTCTGTATCCTCTGCACATTCCATAAAACATGAAGAGGACAAATTTTACATGTGGGATGGAAACTTGAGACTCAGAGAATTTGAGACTTTTTTTCCTGTAACTGTAGTAATTGCTAAGATTTATTAAGCACTAAGATACACTTCATGTCACAATGTTAGTTTTTAGTTAGACAGGATTTCAGACTCTTCCACACCTAAAATGAACCATTTTGCTTACCCAGATGACAGGTTTCCGTAGGAATGGAACATAAATATTTTGTTCTGTTTATGTCTCAGGAAAAGCAGACCATTTCTGGACTAGAGCTTGTCATAGCTCCTGATAAAATATCTCCCCCAAATATCCCTCCCTGCACATTTGATTTCTGATTGGTTTCCTTTCCTGTTCTCCTTCCACCCTGGTTTTTGTTCCCAAGTCTTGATCTTTCATCTTTCTTTTCTGTCTTTCCCCTTCTTGGCTCTTTTACTCAGTTTCCCCCCTTTCTTATCTTCCTTTCTATTCATTTTTACATCTTAAATACTTGACAGTCTGACCAAGCTATACCTAACTAAGACATAGGCATCATTAACACAGAGCTGGATTTGCTGAGATGAACTCATGCTCTGAAGCTTATCAACAACATCAGAATGGCAAAGTGGGTGCCACAGGAACCAACCAGTAATGGCAGATAACACAGGGTTCCAAGAAAACACCACACTGCTTGTGATCACCTGGACTGATCTGGTCAGAGCCCAGTTCTTGGATTCAGGCAGCTCTGGTTCAAGTCCTAGCTCTGCTTCTTCTGAGAAGTTTTCTCATCTGCAAAATGGGAAAATACCACAGACCTCCAAGGATTGTTGGGAGGATTAAAGGAAAACATGTTTATTTTTCACAGTGCCTGGCACAGGGCATGTGCTATGTGATAGTAGTAGTTATTCGGGTGATGATTAACAACTCCATCCACCTCCTTTCTGGCTTCCTTCTTTTCCTGGTTCCTCCCTCCTTGCCCAAGTAATCAGAACAAGCACTCCATTGGACTAGGTTTAGTCCATTCTTCCGGTCTTGGGAGGGCAACCAGAATGGAGGACAGTGGGGAAGCCAGGACACGTCTCAACCACAAGTTTAATAGTTGTGAAAAAATACTCATCTTTCAAAGGCTCCAGAAAACAAAAACAAGGCAATAAAAAGAAATGTGGTAGTTGTAATTTTTTTTTTCTTCCCAATGCAAAGGGAAGTAGAAGGAAGAGATTAGAAAAAAAACTTTCTTTTTCCTGTTAAAAGATAGCCTCCGTTTTATAATCTCTCAAGTGGAAGAGAACACTGCTGTTCCCTTCTCTTCCTCTCTCTCCTTAACCTTCCTTCCTTTAAGCATGTAGCCAATCCACTTGGATTTCTTTCATTCCTGGGAATTTTCAACTCCACAGAGATATTTGGAATCTGGGTTTACCTCTCTTGCTTCTACAAACTGGAGAAGGGAAGTTTTCTCTTATACCCCTTCCATTTTCTCTGTCATTCCTGTTTATTAAGCAAAAGTTCCAAATAAGATTTATTGTCACTTTGCCTTTCTCATACACAGGCAGCTTGTTAGGTAAACACCCTTCCTGAACACTGCCCTGCAGAGATCTATTCCTGCTCTGTGCCCAGTGATTCTTTCACATTGCCTTGGCAACTAATTAAAGTACTTTTATGTGTGCAGCGATATCATTCTTAATTCTACAGAACCCAGGGTGGCCTGCTCACAGATGCCTTCGGCCTGCCAGCCAGTCCGTGTTCTCCTCGCAGACTGACTCCACTCTGGTTTGACTTCTTTTTCGGCCTCCCAATTACTTCTGAATCCCCTGCAAGCACCAGTGTGCCATTCCTAACACACCTGGCCTTAAGTCAAAAAACACCCTTGTCAGCAAGACAGAAGCTGGTAAGGATCCTGGGGACGAAATGGCTGACACATCTCTTTTCTTCTAGCCTCCGGGAAGACATGAGGAGTTCTTCAGCCTAGAAGTTGGTGGACTGGCTACAGTTTCTTGCAATATGGCAAACAGTAGACCCTCAATAATTAAATACTAGTGCTGGTTGTATTTCAGCACTGTACTAAGTAGAAAGGACAGGACTGCTCCTTATTCATGGAGCATATAGTCCAGGAGGAAGGACATGAACAGACAGATGGTACTGTGCACCTTGACATGTGCTGTAGAGACTGGAGGGCAGCACCAGGCACCTGGGGACCTGAGGAGGACTCTAAGGCTGATCTGGGATAGATGATGATGTCTGACTTCCAGAGGAATGGTGGCCACCCCAAGACCTGGGAATGGGTTGCTGTCAGCTACCAGAGCAGTTTCCTGATCAGAGAGGTGATCTTTTTTTACCTTCTCTACACTGGCAGTTTGGCTAATGCCCTCAGCTCAGGTGGCCTGTTTCAAGTATCCTGGAATTATTTGCTTTATTTCCCCTGACTCCAGATAAGGATATCAACAAATGATCCAAGTTCTCCCACCTCTGTCTTTTGACCCTGCATGCTGTACATATGAATGGCACCCCAAAGGCACATTTTCCAAAGCCAGTAGCATGGAGACCAGGAAGCCTGGCCTCATCACTCAATGTACATGTCTCTCAGTGTATTTTTTAGGTTTGAAGTCCTCAGCATCATGGGTTTCTATTAATGCCTAGATGATCAGGAATCAAACCATGTGTATTTTAAAAAAAATGCAACCTCAATAACCTCACTGAATGCTCCCACAAATACAGGGCTGCTAAAATTTGATCTGTGATCATATTCTTCTATTTTATCAATATTGATACTGATTGAGAATACACCTCTGACCTGTAGAGATACCAGTGGTACCCATTGCAGTGGTGTGCACCTAGAGTTAAATCAGAGTCTGTAGGTAGAAGTGGTTAGCCCAGTGAGTGACACATAGTAAGTCCTTCTGTACATCTGATCTATTGGTAGGGTGGACCAGTCTTCCTGTGCTGTCTTAACACACTGTGAACACTTAAGATTTATTAACTACATCATGATGACTAGTTTACATGACTATCTTTCTCAAAAAGCAATGAGCTCTTTGAGAACGAGGATCATGTTTCACTTACTTTTATTTTCTACTGTAGCCTGAGCAAAAGGTTTTATTCATCAAAGGCATCCTGTACATATTTTTTGAATGAATGAGGCCTGGGAAATACTAATAATCGTGCCTACATTTATCATCACTGAGTTTATGTGGCAGGCCTTGTGCAAGATAATTCCTATAAGAATTAATTTAATGCTTCAAATAATGCCATGATTATCATTATATCCATGCCTACAGCACAGGATATAGCAGCCAAATGTGGTAAGTGTGATAGCACTTTAAAGGAAAAACCTACCCGGATGAGTATAAGCTGATAGTTAACCTTACTAGGAGCTTATTTGGTGCCAGTCTTGTGCTAAGCACTTTACAGGTATCATCTGACTAAATCCTCCCAATAACCCTGTGTGAGCCTTACAACCCCCCACCCCGTGTGTGTGTGTGTGTGTGTGTGTGTGTGTGTGTGTGTGTGGAGTGGGGGGGAGGCACTGGGGGCTGAACCCAGGCCTTGCACATGCTAGGTAAGCACTTCCACTGAGTTATATCCCCAGCCCTTTATTTTGAGACAGTCTCTTGCTAACCCCCGCCAGACTGACCTTGAACTTGCATTCCTCCTGCCTCAGATTCCTGAGTAGCTGGGATTATGGCATGTGCCACCATGTTTGACACTATTTCCATTTTATAGCAATGACACTGAGCATCACTAGGTAGGTTACCCAGAAGCACACAGCCAATACACACACATACTGAGCCTTTCTTTTGAATCATAACGTTATCTTGATTGCTTATCTCATTGGAAGTCTAATCAAAAGAAGCAGAAAATTGGAATACATATTTTAAAGTGATACTAAAGCACCTAATCCCCTTATTCAGAAAGAATATATATACCAGATGCTGGGAGAAGAGGAGAATGGAGAGGTATTGGTCAAGAATTTCAGTTTGGAAAGATGAAAACGTTCTGCAGATGAATAGATGATGGTTGCACAACTATGTGAACATATTTAATGCCACTGAACTATAACTTCGAAAAGGCTAAGATGGTAGATTTTATACTATGTATATTTTACCACAATAAAAATTTAATTGTTGAAAAATGATAAAGGCTTAGCAGCATGAGAAGAACAGATACTGTGTTCCTACCTAAAATGCTGCCTTCCCTTCACAGGAGGAGCCCAGTCAGTTCAGCTCATAACTCAGTGGCAAGTTCTTCTAGATCCTCTTTCTTTCATTCATTGGGTTTTCCTGTGATTAGGTGTCAATTAACTCATGACAAGGTGTTTCTTCCAACATCAAGGCAGCACATGGAATTTGTGGTGTATGATATGGGAGTTTAGCTACATGCGGAGTAGTATTTCCTATCTTCTTCTGGTTAGCAATTCATGAACTAAGTGATTTTTGAACCTGACCCACTGTGTTTTCCAGAGAGTGACGTTTGTCACCCAAAAGGTAGTTAATGAGGTGATTCACGTCAAAAGTATTTCAGTTTCCACACGCTTTATGCCTAACATACTGCGCTGCTCATTCCCCACATAGCTCTGTAATGGCTTGATTCATGAAGGACTCATTTCTGCACCACGAGGAGCTATTCCATGATTCCATAAAGTCTTGGATGGATTTATTTATTTATTCTTCCATTTAGGACCTGTTTTTGGGTTCCTAATATGGGCTAGGTGCTCTGAGCACAGTATTGAAAGATAAATTGTTCACTCTCTTGGTGCCTGGAAAAAGATGGAAGAAACCACAGAGATCTAAAATGAACTCGGCTACTTTTTGAATCCTGGAATCTGAGCCCAGGTGCATCCCTGATGTGAGCTTTCTAGACTGTGCCTGGCACACAGCAGGCATTGAGGGACAATTTGTTGAGAGCTCTCCCTTCTGAGCAGGGTTCTGGAGCATTGTGACACTGGGGGCTGACATAGACCCCAAATGCAGGAAGCTGCTTTCCTTGCCTGTGTCTGTCTCTTCCTTAGGATGCTCTGGCATATACTCTAGTTATGGGGCAACCTGACCACTTCTACAGAAGAGAATGGCTCTGTCTGCCAATGACATGGAGGCTTCTCCTCTGTTACCTGGGAAGCTCAGCCACACACTTGGAGCCGAGATATCTCGTTTGGCTGCACTTAATCCACCAAGTTGCTGTAGATACAGCTGATAGGCTACAAGATGTCATGTAACCAGTTTGGCCTGATGGCTGTTGGAGAGACTTTGTTACAGAGAGTGATTGACATGTATCTTCCTCATGTTATCTAGTCACCCTGATAAGAAGGCAGATATCCAGTCACCCTGTCTCTTCTCCATCTGTTTCTTTCTCAATTGTCTCTAACTTCCATTCTAATTCAGCATACCCTGCTCTGCCCTGTCTCACCTAGCACCCACACGTCCAGAATAGACCCTGCTCTTCAGTCCTGTCGCCACATCCTTCCCAACCCTTACAACATGTATTTTTTAGGAAGGTTTTTAAAAAAAATTTTTTTTTATTGACCAAGCTTCATTTCTCTCAAATGGAGCCACCTCACCACCTAACAATCTCCCATACCATAATTTCTGGAATCTAAGACTTCTTTGTCTTAATTGAATTTATTAAGTTATAATTTTATATACAAAAAATGCACCCATTTTAAGTGTATGGTTTGATGAATTATGACAAACCTACTTGCTACCACATAAAACATGTCCATTATCCACCTGTCACTGTAGTTTGTAGTTTTGTCTTTTCTATAATTTTAAATGCATGGAATGAGGTAATATGTGTACCCTTTGTATAAAGTCAGACATAGTTGCTTTTTCACATCTCAACACTTCTAAAACTAGATGTATCTTAGAGTGTAATGTTCCTTTTCCCCTAAGAACCAACTAGACAGATGCTACAACTTATAATAGATAATATCTTACAATCAATATCAATACTTCTGGTGCTGACTAGCTGGTTTATCAACTAGTCTGTGTTGGACAGTCAGCCTGGGAAGGTGACATCTTTCCCTTGCTGTGTAGATTGTTGTAGTACCTATAGCTAGAAACTGGTAGGAACTAAATAAACATGGCAGAAGATGGTGATACTGAGTTTAAGAGTTGTCTAACAATATCTTTTGCATTATCACTGAATGTATGAAGTCTGAGACAGCATTTCCCAAATTTTGTTCCATGGACAATTACTATTATTACAGTACTAACAAAAGGGAGGAGAGAGGGATGCCAATGTCATTGAAGCTTAAGAAATTTTTTTTTCTTAATCTCCCACTTAGAGATTTCCAATGCATTGGAAAGAGCATGCTAAAAGTTAAAAAAAAAAAAAAAAAAAAAAAAGTCCTGCAGCAAGCAATAGTCCTGCAACATTTTGAAAAAACAAATATTTAGCTTTATTTTAGTTTCTGGTTTATTTGACCCTGGAGCTTCGTGAAACATCCGCTCAGGATTTACAGAATGTATGTTATGAAAGCCTGGTCTGAGGTATAAGCATAAATAAAAAGAATGGAAAAGAAAGAAATAAGAAATTGAATCGAGGTTGTATTTGAGCTGTGTAACCAAAGCCAAGGTGAGGGCACCTGGAATGGGTCCATGAGATGCTCTTCAGGAGTCATGGGCTGAACACTCACTTTCCCTGTCTCCAAAATCTCTTTATAGTATGAAGGGACATGTGGGCAGGCAACTTTCCTAAGAGGAAAGGAAAACAACACACAACCATGCACTACCTAATCTCTTAGGTGACATGCCCCCAGTGCACGTGGCAGATAATTGAGGTTGAGTAAGGAAAACCTTGTGCCCCACCCATCTGTCTCAGTGCTTAGGCCATTCCACAGGGAGTGAGCTGTTGTATTTGGCCAGACAACCTTTAACCAATGAGAAAACCGAAGCAGGTAATAGAACGTTTGGCTTACTAAAACAGGAGGAGCCCACCTGCAAGAATTCCCCTGATCATCTAAATGGTGGCAACTTCCTTTCCAGAAACTGCAATGGTACAATTCACATGGAGGTGAAAGGAAATCAGAGGAGGCCAGGTGAAAAGCAGGCAGGGGCCAGAAGAAATGCACAAGTTTTTTTTTTTTCCTTCCCTTAGTATTATTTTTTCAAAATATCATAGAAAACTTGATTTTTTTTCTCTTGATGTATCTACCTTACTATGAATTTTAATACATATACAGACTCATTTACCTAGGCCATAGGTGGGATGCAGAACAGTTTCATCACCCATAGAACTCTCTCATGCTGCTGCTGTGAACAGATCCTCCTCCATAACCCTGGGCAACCACTGTAGTATTGGATTTTTTAATGGGACTCCTGAATGTGTTTGTGTGTGTGCACGTGTGCAAAAATGCCAAAGACAGCAGACTTTCTCCTCTCATTACAATTTTTTTTAGCACCTATTATGTACTGGGCACTTGCACTGAGTTCTTTATGTACATTATCTCATTTTAACTTCACTATAGCATCTCTCTCTCTCTCCATATATATGTGTATATATACATATACATATATAATTATTATCTTCATTTTACAAATATGGAAACTGAGGATCAGAAAGTTAAGTGACTTGCTGAAGGCCTCATAGCTAACAGATGATCGAATCCCATCACAAACTCATCTCCATTTGACCATAAATTCTTACTTAACATTTACAGTTAGCAATAAAAGGGAGGGCATTGTAACAGGAAAGTGGTGCATTGAGAGAGGTTGGCAGCAGAGCCAATTGGGGCCATATGGTTTTTAAAAAACGTTTGCATATGTGTGTGAAGCTGGAGATTCATCTGGGTCGTCTGACTTTTCACCTCAGCCTCTACCTATCTGTCTTCTTCCACCTGCCACATATGGTCTTTGCTGTCCCAGGTGGCACCTGCCTGCTGTTTTCAGGGGCCTGGGATGATTTTTAATCCCCTTGCAAATTTAGCAAAAAACTACTCTCTGTATTACAGCTTTATCTGAGAACTCATTTGCGACCCAGAAAAGGGGTTGACCCACCTTCTGGTTTCTACCCAGACTCAATTTGGTAAAGTGCTTTGTGACCTCATTTTCTCTCCCCAGTTGCTTGCAACAGCGGCTGAAAAAGTTTCTAGGACAAAGCCACCTGGTCTGTGTACTGGTTGGTGGCAGGTGTGTTCTCGCTGATATGGGGTGAGTAAGACAGGAATGTGTGTGATTGGCACGATTCTTAACAATGTAGTGAGAATGTCCAGCCCTGTAAAACCCAGGGTGGCAACAGTTGTGTTGGGAAATAAAGTGAGAGGCAGAGGAAAAGAAAAGACAGAAAGTTAATGAAGAATCGGTGATGTGAGGAAATGCACTAGTCTTGCTGGCTGTATGGTTTGCCCCTGAACTGGTTATTTGAGGAAGTGAGTGAGTTAGGGAGTTTTCTCCTAGAATCCACTCATAGCTCTCGAAGGGTTCTGGAAGCAAAGCTACAAAGCCAAGGCATTCTGGCAAGAATCGCTTATCTGAATTATGGCCACAGATCATGTGGGGGTAAATGAAACAAGCCAGAAATCAGAGTGCCAAGGATCATCTTGGGTGGCGCTTGATTCAAAAAGGGTGAAAGAAACTGGGCGCCGTGGCGCACGCCTGTAATCCCTGCACTTTGGGAGGCTGAGGCAGGAGGATCGTGAGTTCAAAGCCAGCCTCAGCAATGGCGAGGCACTTAGCAACTCAGTGAGACCCTGTCTCTAATAATAAAATATAAAAAAGGGCTGGGATGTGGCCCAGTGGTCGAGTGCCCCTGAGTTCAATTCCTGGTACCAAAAAAAAAAAAAAAAAAAAAAAAAGGGTGAAAGAAGGACTATAATGCAGAGTAAAAAGTGTTGGGTAACTTCCATCTCAATCACAGCTAACATTTATTGAGCATTTAATATGAACCAATCAATGCACTAAGAGCTAATGGACATGAATCATCTCATTTCTTCTTCAAACAACCCTCTGAGGTAGGTACTACTATTATCTTTAATTTACAGATGGAGAATTGGAGGCCCTGAAGTTTAAGTGACACACCCCAAACATACAACTACGGAGGGAGAATCAGGATTTGAATTTTGACATTTCTCAAACCTAAGCCTGTAAATTCTTAACTTCTCTGCTTTAACTGCCTGTCCTAATTCAGAAGTGTTATTGAAGTGTAACAGAGTGAGGAGGAAGAGCAATCAGCTATTCAGGAACTCATAATCCTTTCGAAGGCTTGCAAAGTTCTTCTGGCTCAACTGTCTTATTGGGGGGAATAAGAACTGGTGGGATTAGCACTACGAGTGTCCTCCACTGCCTGTTGATCTTACTTGTTGGTTTGAAATAATTGCATGCTGTAAAAACCTGCAACCATTTCTCAAGTTTTCTTTTTACACAATCAGCTTGGGAGGGATTTAGATGTGTAGCACAATGGGCTAATTTTTTCTCTCTCTTGGGCTGGCACCATGAGGTGTGACTATTGGTTCCACCCTAGCATTCTGGCTGGCACAGGCTGCATCAGACTCTTTGAGCCAACAAAAAGATCTTGATGAGCTTGTTTTCCAGATGAGCCTAGGTGAGCAGAACAGACTTTGGATTTAAAAAGTTCATGCATGAAAAGTTAAATGAACTTTTTCAGAGTGCCAGTTCATCAGTGAATCTTCTGAAAGAGGTATTTTTAACCAAGTGGTACCCTGTGACAACAGGTTATTTATGCCCTCTTAGGGGTGAACTTTATACTTAGTATTATCCTGGCCTGGACTCATCATAGACTCAAGTTTAATAATAATACCTGTTACACTCTCCTGCAAAGGTTATCACTCCTTCTGTGTTTTGTAGAATGTTTCATGCACAGCAGGGCACAATAAACAGTCAATAATAATGTTTACTATGATAATGATCATCCAAATGCCTTTCATCTAAGCCTCTCAAAGTGCTTGGCAAACACTAATTAGTTAAGCTTCACAGTGGTTCTCTGTTTTTACAATACATTTTCCATTTTACAGAATTTTAAATTGAGACCCAGAAACTTAAGTGGCTTGCCCAAAGTCATACAGCAAGGTTAAATTAATGTTAATGATGATGCTTCTACTCAGCTGATGTTTTCTAAGGTGGTACAGTAGGTTGCAAAGATAATTTCCACACTATCCTGGAGGAAGGTGGGGAGCAAGGATTGCTAGCTGTTGGCTAGGTTGGGTAAACTGAGGCAAAGAGGGCGAGTAACTCAGGAGAATTTGACTGAGGTTTCAAGTCCAATCCTGTGACTTGAAGAAGAGGGTGGCATCCAGGAACTTTTCAGTTCTCATAACAGAGGGATACATGGTTGCTTTCACTTACAGGATAGATAGTTATATTTCTGGGAGTAGAGACAGATTGCAGAATGATGCTGCATTTACAATGAAGAATGGGTTTGTCCTTACTGAGAGAGGTGAAAGGGATAAGATGAGCAGTTCAAGAAAGGGCAGCTCAGAGGATGAAGGAAACATGGGTGGTGGGGAGGCTGCCAGCTCTGCCCCTTTGACAGGGCATCTTCACTAACCAGGTCCTGCCCAAAAGATGGAGCCCTTCAAGGCTTGGTTCTGTTTCAGCCTCATGACAGGCCTTGGTCCAGAGCGGCTTGGAGGGCACTGGCACCTTAGTCTGAGGTTACAAGTCCCTGTAGAAGAGTGCCAAGGACATCCCGTATCTTAATGGCTTTCTCTTATGTATAATCAGGTCTCGTCTTAATCCCCTGTGCCAGAAGGGCCCTGTAAATCCTGAGAGCTGTGCATCTACTCGTTGCCACCATTTCTTAGCAACACAGCTACACAGAAAAAGATGAAAACCTGAATAAAGTATGTGAAGCTGATAAGGGACTTGCTTCCTCCCAGTCTGGCAACTTGTCCTTAGTGAGTAAGACACTCCTGAAAGGCAAGTCAGACTTTTGCAGGGAGTGGGAGGGACAGGTTGCTGGGGCTTAGGATTTCAAGGGGGGATTTGCAGACCCAGAGATAGAGCCCTTTTCTCTATAAAACAAGGCATGTTTTGAGAAAAGTTTGCCTCCCTCCCCCACTCTGCCTTTGCAGGCCTCTGGATTCTGATTGATGACTAGACCAGGGCTAATGGAGACTTAAAGATGAGTGCCAAGCCCTTTTCTGGAATGTGTTCACATACACACACACAACAGCAATAAAGTCTGCAGTGCAGAAATCACACTAAAGTCCAGCTTCTCCCCACTCTCATTTTTGAATGTTTGCATACACCCCTACCACATGGGTGGCTTAAAGGTACAGTGAACCCAAGAAGGCTAAGCTCTTGGAGGGAAAATTTCAGAAAATTGTTCGTCTCCTGTGTGAGGAAGTCCTGTGCAAAACCCTCCCACCCGCTGCTACTTTTCAGAGCAGAGTCTTGGGACCCTGTTCCCAGTATTAAAGCTTGTTTTAGGCAAGACTTCAAGGAATGCAGCTTTGATTTTCTAAGCATGCCAACAATCTAAGCCACAGCCTCTGTGTCCACTTTGGCACACTGACTCCAGGGGTGACAGTGCAAATAATCCTGCTAGACCCACAAGGACCATGTCCTTCTCTTAAGATGTACCCTTACACAGCATCCCACAACAAGGCTCACTGCCAGGTCAGATAAAGTCCTCAGGGTGTGTTTGCAGGGCTGGACAAAGGAATTTACATTATCTAGACACAAAAGGCATTATTGGGTAATCTCCTGAGTGGTTTCACCAGGTCTGTTGTTTTTCTATTGCAGCCCCAAATGTGTAGGTTTTTTTTTTTTTTTTTTGTGAGTTTTATTCATTTTGTAAAGTGAGACACATCTGCAGGGCTTCTACACACATCTGTTGAATTTCACAGCCCAGTCTTCACTTTCAGTCAGTCCACCCACATAGACGCTTCCCTCTCAAATGATCTGGGGTGTCAAGTAGCTTGATAGCTTCGAACAGATTATGAATGAGCATTGTCATAATAGAGCTTTATGACTAGGAATGGGAAGACAGATTTGGGTAAAATTCAAATATCTGACATTTGGAAACTTTTCAGAGATCTCAAAAACAACCAGCAGTTGGATTTGTTTCCTCTCCTTTTCTCAGCCTCTGGGCATTTCTCATGCACAAGTTTGGACTCAGAGCAGAAGTGAAAGGCCAAAAATACAATCTGAAAGGGTTTCCTTATTCTGATAGCTCTAAACAAGAAGTAAGGAGAATTAGGAAACTTTAGAAGTTTTAAGGCATTCTCAGATGGATTAGGTGGGTTCTGGATTCCACCATGTCTCAGCAAAATGATAATTGTTTCCCGAAACGTATCTCTAGGGACTCATTGGTGGCACTCTAAATGTAACTAGAAGAAGATCATCTAGTACATACACACACAACCTCCAAGTGGACATGACATTAACAAGTAAGATCTTCTTACCCCGTCCATGTGGGTTCTGATATTGGGCACAGGCCGGAAAGGGCTGGCCTGCAGACCTCTGGGGCTGGTCCTGCTTTTTCTGCCGTCCTGTGAGGTTAGCACGCCCAGCCTGCGGAAGGAGCCCCCTCTCCCGGAGCTCGGCCCTGAACGCACGCCATCCAGAAGACGCACCAGCAGCAGGTTGGCCGGCAGCGCCTCGATGCTGCAAAACACCAGGGTCCTGCATTCTGGACACCTCAGCTCCTTGTGGGCCTTGAAAATCCTCTGTAGACATGGTTTGCAGAAGGTGTGCTGGCAAGGAAGGACTTTGGCTGTGACGTCGAGCTTTTCAAAACACACTGGGCACTCCAGAAGATCAAGTAACGTCAAATCATCCATTTTATTTTAAAACTCCAGACCCGACCTGGAAAAGCAGGGTCCACATCGTAGGGGCAGCTGAGCCACGCCGATGGAATAAGGTCTCTTGAGAGCGTCAGAATTCCTGCCTGTTTAAAAAGGAAGGGAGGGAAAAAATGTGACTGCTCTGAGAGGTATATCCCACCTACATTGAGGCAGTGTCTCATAAAGGCACTTTGCAAGTACTCTGTTCCGGAACCCAAGTTTCATATGAGTCATTCTGATTCAGTGCTAGCAGGTATAAAACTCCACTGGTGCCTGCTGCAAGAATCAGAGGGAACATTCAGCACAGCAGCTGACTGCCTCTGTGCGTTGGAGAGCAGGGAGAGAAAACTGAGTTGCCGAAGGGGTTAGCCCTGTGCCTCTACCATCCAGGGCTGGAAGGGGTCCTTTAACCCTGCCTGGCGAAAGCTCTGGAACAGTCAAATCTTAATTCTCAAATCAAAGCCCGGTCAGATTGCAATTTCTGCGACAGCATCTATCAACTCCTCCTCCTTTTCCTTTAAGTTTGTGTGTTATCTGCATCACGTGCAGATAAGTTTAAGTGGGTAAGTTTATATGAAACCCATGCAGATGTAGAATCACTTCCCTAACAATCTCTCTTCTGCTGCTATTTTGTTCTGGCAATATACAAGAAAAACTCCTGCTACAAACTCATGTGCAAAAATTGTTTTGCATTAAGTACAGCCTAGGGTACTTGGAAGCCCCCCCCCCCCCGTTCTCTCTCTCTCTCTCTCTCTCTCTCTCTGCCCCAGAGCCTGATTGTCTTAGCCTCAGAGACAATCTTCCTCCCACAAGGTGAAGTCGTGCAGCCTGTTTAGTTACTTCAACAATTGTTCTCAGTTTCAACGGAAGCAGATAGGAATTCTGGATTGTGGTCACAACCTGTAAAAACCAAGACGAAGCAGCATGTACAGGTAGGGTGTGTGTGTGGTCTGAAAACAATCCTTGTTTCAGAAACAGTTCCCTTTTGGATATCTGAGACCAAGTCTCCAGTTTAGAATATAGTCTCCTGGGACGAAGACAGCTGTCCCTCAGCGTGCCAAGGCTTGGGCGAGCGCCGCAGCCTGGAGGTTTGGCAGGAGGGTGGCCCCGCGTAAGCTGGGCAGACACGACTGGCGGCGGGGATGAGAGATGGCGCCTCGCCTTCCTAGGACTCCTCTCCAAAGATGTTAGCGCGGCGGGCGGGCCGGGAGGCGCGGGGCCACTAACCTTGTGCCTCTACCTCCGCAGAGTTCAGCTCAGCCCGTCCTCGGCTCCGCGGTGCGCCCTCCAGCTGGCTTCCCTTCCCCAAGTGCGAGGCTGCCACTGCTTTGAAACTTTTAACAACTCGGAGTCCTACTCACTTCAAGGGATCGCCTTACCCTGCCCTGTTAACGCTTTCGCCGCCAGGCTGCTGCCTACCAGCTACACCCCGCCGCTGATCTTTATTTTTATATCCCCGAGTCAATTTCTGGGGAAAGATTATCAGAGGCAAAATAGAAGCCATCCCGGAAAGCCAAGTATTTACGAAGTTTGTATGACAATTTCCTCTATTTTCTCTCCTATCCAAGAAACCTGCTCAGTTATAAACATGCCAAGGTGATCATGTTTATTTAAACCTTTATAAGGATTTCATGAGACGTTCAAACATTAATGGCAGCTATGATAACAAGGATAAGCCAGCCACATAGGAAAGACTGCTCCTTAAAAACCACGCTCAGTCCCTGAAGTAAGAAATAAGAGGGACTTGGTGACCTTTGACTCAATCTCTTTAAAATTAAAAAAAAAAAAAGAAAAAAGTAAGAGTACAATACACATACTTGAAATCAAAGTATAGAAGTTTTTCTTACTTTCTTTCTTTTTTAACCAAGGAAAAGCAATCGTCCCTGTTCTTCTCCTGCCCTTTACCCACTGTAGTCTTTTCATATCCCCAGATATGGTCTTATACTTCCATTTTTGATTTGTCAATAGTGTATCTCATGTAGATTTACAAAGGATTACAATTGAGTAAGTAAATAACAATAATGTTACCTAACAAACACAGGGATAGCTTTATCTGTGTCAAGCACTGTTCTAAATACCTTACCTGTATTCACCTGCTTAACCCTTTTAACAACCCGAGAATACACTAAACTCTTACCTTCACTGTCCGGTTGAGGAAACCAAGACACAGAGAGATAACTCATCCCCAGAGTCACCACAGCTAGCAGAAGGTAGGTAGGTGGTCTGTGCTCCTAACTACTGTGATACAATGATACAACTTTAAGAGGAGAAGAGATGGTTCAAGGAAGCTAAACGTCATCTAGGATGGCACCGAGTCAAAATATAATGACCAAAATTGACCAATCAACTCTTGCAAATGAGGCATCTCTGCCCAGAGAGATCAGGAGATTCTTTGAAGTTGTCTGGTGAGTTAGGGACAGAACTGGGGCTAGAAAAATGATTGTTTTTAAAAATATATTTTCTGTTTCAAAATAAGTACATAATTCTTTATTATTTGGAAAACACTTAGAGAGGTATGAGAAAAATCTTAAGAGGGGACCAAGAGGCTTGAAAACACTATTGTGGTTTTCATATTTTTCAAAGTTCTCCCATGTCATCTCTGAAAAAAATCAAACATATATAAAGCTCAAAACAAGGGGGAACTTTGGGAAGGAGTGAATGAAATTATCTGTCTTCTGGGTACCAATTTCTAATTTTCATGTCAATTTCAGACATAATTTTTAATTCATTTTTTAAACTCCCCTTTGAGCTTCGAAAATATCCCATCCTGCTGGGCGTGGTGGTGCATACCTGTAATTCCAGCTGCTAAGGCAGGAGGATCACAAGTTCGAGACAAGCCTAAGCAATTTAGTGAGACCCTGTCTTAAAACTAAAATAAATAAATAAAAATAAAGGGGGGGGGGGGCGCTGAGGATATAGCTCAGTTGTAAAGCTCCTCTGAGTTTAATCCTAGTACCCATAAAGGGAAAAGAAAAAAAAAATCCCATCCCATTCCGCTTTCCTGTATCCTTCAATTAATTCCAACTCTTGGTTCTGTGCCCATAAGCACATCTCATAGTCTGAGGCTCTATCTTCTCCTTACTGTTTCCCACTTAGTAAAGCTGCTCTCCTCTGTGAGCATCCCTGCAGTTCCCTCACCCCCAGAAAGGGCCACACAGTGCTAGAACTTCTGCTGCAGGGGTTGGCAACATCCTCCCTCCTTCCTTCTCTTGTTCTTAAACACTCTCTCTCTCCCTGACATTCTGTATCTGCACTTACATGCATACACATGTGTCCATAACGATGCACACACACATAATCTTAATAACAGTAACATATAACAAATACTACCTGCATAGCCCAATGCTGACTTAATTGTTTTCCTTCTTCTCAAATATATTTTATTTATTTATTTTTAAAAAATTAATTTATTTATTTTAATTAGGTATATATGACAGCAGAGTGCATTTTAATTTATTGTACACAATTGCAACACAACTTTTCTTTGTACACAATGTAGCATCGCACCATATGTGCAGTCAAACATGTACCTAGGGTAATAATGTCCATCTCATTCCACCATCTTTCCTGATCCCATGCCCCCTCCCTTTCTCTTCCTCCCATTTGCCCAATCAAAGTTCCTCCATTTTCCCATGCCCTCTCCACCATTATGGATCAGAATCCACTTATCAGAGAGAACATTCAGCATTTGGTTTTTTGGGATTGTCTTACTTCTCTTAGCATGATATTCTCCAACTCCATTCATTTCCCTGCAAATGCCATCATTTTATTCTCTTTTAATGGTGAGTAATATTCCATTGTGTATATATACCACAGTTTCTTTTATCCATTCATCTGTTGAAGGGCATCTAGGTTGCTTCCACAGTTTAGCTATTGTGAATTAAGCTGCTATAAACATTGATGTGGCTGTGTCACTGTGGTATGCTGGTTTTAAGTCCTTTGGGTATAGACCAAGGAGTGGGATAGCTGGGTCAAATGGTGGTTCCATTCCAAGTTTTCTAAGGAATCTCCATACTGTTTTCCAGATTGATTGCACCAATTTGCAGTCCCACCAGCAAGGTTTGAGTGTGCCTTTTCCCCCACATCCTCACCAATACGAATTGTTTTTTGTATTCTTGATAACTGCCATTCTGACTGAAGTGAGAAGAAAGCTTAGAGTAGTTTTGATTTGCATTTCTCTAATTACTAGAGATGTTGAACATTTTTTCATGTATTTGTTGATTGATTATATATCTTCTTCTGAGAAGTGTCTGTTCAGCTCCTTAGCTCATTTATTGATTGTTTTTTTTTTTTTTTTTTTTTTTTTTTTTGGTGTTCAGTTTTTTGAGTTCTTTATATATTCTGGAGATTAGTGCTCTTTCTCATGTGCTGTGGTGAAAATTTGCTGCCAAAATGTAGGCTGTCTCTTCACCTGATTGATTGTTTCTTTTGCTGAGAAGAAGCTTTTTAGTTTGCGTCCATCCAATTTATTAATTCTTGATTTTATTTCTTCTGCTTTAGGAGTCTTTTTAAGGAAGTTGGGGCCTAATCCAACATGATGAAAATTTGGGCCTAATCTTTCCTCTATTAGGTGCAGGATCTCTGGTCTAATTCCCAGGTTCTTTGATCCACTTTGAGTTGAATTTTGTGCATGGTGAGAGATAGGGGTTTAGTTTCATTTTACTGCATATGGATTTCCAGTTCTCCCAGCACCATTTGTTGAAGTGGCTATCTTTTTTCCAATGTATGTTTTTGGTGCCTTTGTCTAGTATGAGATAAATGTGTTTACGGGGGTTTGTCTCTGTGTCTTCTATTCTGTACCATTGGTCTGCATGTCTATTTTGGTGCCAATACTATGCTGTTTTTGTTATTATAGCTTTGTAGGATAGTTTAAGTTCTGGTATTAAGACTTTAAACATGAGCTGGGTATGGTGGCGCATGCCTGTAATCCCAGCACTTGGGAGGCTGAGGCAGAAGGATCGTGAGTTCAAAACCAGCCTCAGCAATGGCAAGGCACTTAGCAACTCAGTGAGACCCTGTCTCTAATAAAATACAAAAAAGGGCTGGGGATGTGGCCCAGTGGTCGAGTGCTCCTAAATTCAATCCCCGGTACCCCCCCCCAAAAAAAAGACTTTAAACAGATTATCTCATTGAATCCTCCCAAGCATCCCACAACTTTCCTAAGGTTTCAAATCTTGTGATTAGCCCAGCTTGGTCTAATCCCAGGACCGGGGTTCCTTAATGTGATTGCTTCTCATATTATAAAGTCATATATATGCCATAAGTACATCTACATAGTTTTACTCTATAAATCCATACTTTCTTTTTTTTCTTTCTTTTTTTATTTATAATAGTAGTATGTATTACAATTCATAATGCACACATATAGCATCTTTTTACATACAAGTGTTTGTATACAAAGTATATAAGTACCATTCAGATCTTCAATCATGCATTTAGGATAATGATATCAATCTCATTCAACCACCAAATTTTTTTTCCTTTTTTTACCCCCCTCCCTCTCCCTTGCTCCCTCCCTTCTCCTCCCTTTCCTTTGACCATTCTAGTGTTCCTCTAATCCTCCTATGTACCCCATCCAACAACACTGTGAACTAGCCTCCTTATATCAGAGAAAACATTCGGTATTTGGATTTTGGGGATTGACTAACTTCACTTAACATTATATTCTCCAACTTCATCCATTTACCTGCAAATGCCATTATTTTATTCTCTTTTATTGCTGAGTAAAATTCCATTTTGTATATATACCACATTTTCTTTATCCACTCATCTACTGAGGGACATCTAGGTTGGTTCCACAACCTACCTATTGTGAATTGTGCAGCTACAAACATTGAGATAGCTGTGTCACTGTAATATGCTGTTTTTAAGTCCTTTGGAAATAGACCCAGGAGTGGGATAGCTAGGTCATAGGGTGGTTCCATTCCCAGTTTTCCAAGAAATCTCCATACTGCTTTCCATAGCAGTTGCACCATTTTGCAGCCCCACCAGCAATGTGTGAGTGTGCCTTTTTCCCTACATCCTCTCCAACAATAAATCCATACTTTCATACATAAATCTGTCCTATACACATCAACTGATCCCAGAGCTAACCCAAGACAAGATGATAAAGTCAATAAAGGAGAATTGGACTTCTCTGGCCTGTCCATCCATAGTCTATCCAGTTTCATGGCCCCTTCGAGCTCTTGCATGATCAGTAGTGTCAAAAAGCTTCAAACTCTCCTATCTTTGAGAAAATCCAATCAAAGTAGCTCAGTTCCAGGAAAGCAGGATAAATCCAGTGAGTTACTCTTTCCTAGGACTCTTGGCAATTGGCAATTCAGGCCAATAAAATTGTGATGGTAGAATTTTAGGCACTAGTGAAGGACAGAAAATGTACACCAAAAGGGAGAAGTGTTCTTTTAGCGCCTCTCAAATCACACCTGTAGGTGGTCCCCAGTACCACCCACATACAGGGGATAGTCTTGAGAAAACATTTTCTTTTGAAGTTTAGGAGAAGGAGGAGAGTTTTAAATGGGGATTCCATCCCAGCTTAGCTGAATGCTAACTTGGCATCAAATTAGACAAATGTTTAGTTTAGTCCTTAAAAATAAAAGATGAACTCCACATGCCTTGCCAGACCCCAGGCCCCCCACTGTACCCATCCTGCCAATACTCCTGTTCATATTTGTATAGTTATGTGGTGATTACAGGCTGCATTCTTTCTTTCTTTCTAGTTCTTTCTTTTTGAAATAACTGATGTTTTATTTTGGAAGTACAAACCCAAGGCATTAAGAAAGAGAAAAAGGAAATGAGGCGGGGAAGATGGCAGGTAACACAAGACAATGCATTTCCAAGCTGGACACTGCTTCATGACAAACCTTGAGGAGGCCCAGCAGGTGTGTACCCTGGCTACTTGGGAATCTCCTCATCGGCTGTACTGTTTGGGAAGAACAGTGCCTGGGAGTAATTCATGGAAGAGAGAGAAGGCGGCAGAATTGATCTGTATGTGTCTCTCTTACCTCCCCCTTCCCATTAGTCAAAATTTTACCCCATGAGCATGAAATGCCCCAGACTTCAAGATTGCTGGGGCTACATGGGATGCTGGACCCCATGCCCTCTGGTGGACATTCCATCTAAGTCTGGTAAGAGGAGACAGAAACTCTGGGCATGTGCATGGTGAGTGCCAGAGAGAATCTGATGCAATACATATGACACGTCCAACACAGGTCAGCACTATCTTTCTCATTTTCCAGAAGAGGAAATGAGGTGTAGTGATCAAAGTTCCTTCCCAAGGTCACATGGCTCCTGAGTGGAAAGTTCAAGATTGGAACATAGTCTGGCTCTGGAAACTGGAAGACCAAATCTTAGATTTTATATAGCAGGCAAAGGAGAGTCACTAAAAGGTTTCAAGCTGGGGAGTGACATGAGATACAGAGCTTTGAGATAAAGCTCTCAATCTCGACTGTGCTCCATCTTCCCAGTGGGCTAAATGGCAAAAGTAGATGTCAAGTAGGTGACCCCAGAGAGGCCAGGGCATCCAAGATAGGCTTTGAGGGTTTTGAGCAAACTCTGATGGAGTCCAGAGCTTCATCTGGGCTTTGGCATTGCCTCTTAGTCTTTATCTGCATCTAAACCAAAGAGGCAAGTTGATTGGAGGCAGGAAAGATCTGGGTAGAAAAGCCAAAATGAGAGGAAGAGGAGATGAACCTAAAGACCAGGAGCAAGCAGACAATCTGTCTGTCCTGTGTTGGCCTGTGAGTCTGGGGATTTTGGTAGCTGCTGATGAATCCTTTGGTGTTGGCAGAGATGATCAGATTTCACAAACTGTCAGCCACATTGACCACATCTGTATGGGGGATATTTGGTGTTCATCAGAAGGAAATAAAGACCACACCCAGCCTTCTCTGTTGAATCTGTACAGCCTCTCACTTCATTTGCATTGTATCTGGGTGCCTCAGCAGACACCAAAAGGGTCCTTGACATCTCTGTAACCCAAGGAAAGTGTGACTGTCTGATGGGCCCTGGTTCAGTGTTTCTACAAGACGGAGACACATCCAAGATGGACATTGATTTTGTGATTGTCTATCGTACTCACAGGGTCTGACAAAGGCTCCAATAAATAAGTTTTTTTCTTCCTGTCCTTTCCACTGACTTGCTAACTGTCTCTGATTCCCAGATGACACAAATCCCTCCCTAAGAAGTTGCCTGGAACACTTGGATCCCTAGCCCCCAACACAGGTTCTAACACCCAATGAATATTAATTCCAGGCTACACTCTTTCTTAACACTGTGTGATATTTATGAGCTTCTGATGCTTCTATTTACATGTTGAATTATGTAAAAAAAAAAAAAAAAAAAGCAAATATGATCATATCGTACCCCTATTCGAATGCCCAAGGAAGCCGGCCATGGTGGCCCACACTTGTAATCCCAGCAACTTGGGCGGCTGAGGCAGGTGGATTGCAAGTTCAAGGCTATCCTCAGCAATTTAGCAAGACCCTGTCTCAAAATAAAAAATAAAAAGGTCTGGGATATGACTCAGTGGTTAAGCACCCCTGGGTTCAATTCTTGGTACCATAAACAAACAACAAACACCCCCAAATATTCCAGTAGGTTCCCGTTGACCCTAGGATAAAATGTAAATTTTTTCCTGACCTATTCACCCCTTTATGATCTGGCGTATCTGCCTCAACCTGCACTGCATCTTCCCCTAACTCCCACTCCAGAAGTGCTGGCTTCTCTTTGTTCTCAGGACAGTTTAAGTTTTTCTGCCATATTCACACTCTTTCTTCCTGCCTCTGACACACATCCTCGTAACTCTCGTCCTTTGCTGTCTTCTTAGGTACTCTTTTCTTCCTCCCTTTGCCCTTTTCACTCTTCTCTGCAGATCTGGGCTTAAATATCTCCTCCTCAGGGAAGACTTATTTGATTTTTAGGAGTAAGAAGTTTGTCATCTCCCCCTTCTCCTTCTTAACAGTCATCACAAATGCAATTCAATAACTTTATAATCATTTATTTAATGCCCAACTCTCCAAATAGACTATAGGAGAGCAAGGCACTTATGTGTCTTGTTATTGTTCTGTCTGCATATCTAACACTGTACCAGTATGTGGTAGATCTCAATAAGTATCCCTTGAATGAGTTTATGAATGAATGAATGATGTTCTTAAACATTTGAAGCCGGACGTACTGGCACACGCCTGTAATCCCAGCACTTGGGAGGCTGAGACAGGAGGATCGCTAGTTCAAAGCCAGCCTCAGCAATGGCGAGGCACTTAGCAACTCAGTGAGACCCTGTCTCTAATAAAATACAAAAAAGGCCTGGGGATGTGGCCCTGTGGTTGAGAGCCCCTGAGTTCAATCTCTGGTACCAAAACAAAACAAAACAAAAACAACCAACCAAACAAACACCCCCCCCCCCAAAAAAAAAAAAAAAAAAAACAAAAAACATTTGAGTTTGGGCAGATATATATCAAACTATTAGTAGTGGTTTTATAGTTTTGGTGCTGCTTTGAATGTCCTCAGCTCCACCTCTAATGTAAGGTAAATTTTACCAAATTTGGGTCTCTCCTCAAATCCCTGCTATGAACTAAGAAGTTCATGCATTATCATTGGAAACTTGCTCAGAGGTGCTTGACCCAGAAGTGTGGATCATCTTTGACTGATGGGCAGTGTGTGGATAAATGCTTCTTTTCATCGTGTGGGATGGTCCTGAGATTTCATAAGGATCCTTAGAAGATCCTATGATATGAGCACCACTCGTCCATTGGGTGTTGACACAATAACTCATCCTCAGATTAGCTTTCCTTCAGCTCCTATTTCACAACCCCATCCCTAACTCCTGCTCCCAAATAAATTACCTTCAAGGAAGCCTACTTTTTTTTTAGACTACTTTAAATTACAAGACAAATGTGCAGATAACTTTTGTAGATCAAATTATGTGTTGGAATTATAATTTTAGAGATATAGTGTTTTCATTTGGCTCTCAGCCTTTGGTGGTCTCAGGATCTCTGCCGTGAAGTTAACCATTTGTAATCCAATCCCTAAATTCCTTAAGGGTCCCTCGGAGGAGGTCAGGTGGTTGGAAATACGAAGCGTGAGAGCTGCATGTTTGTCAAGTCTCTCTGACTCTCACCACACTCTTGGTGGAGGTCATGGTCTATATTTTTTGCTCTCTTCCTTTAATACCTAATATGGACATGGCTGTATGTTTTCATATGCAAATGAAGCTATGTTATCTGTTGACATGATGTTGACTTTGCCCTTGTGACTTGATTTTCTAGTGATACAAGGGGACCTTTGGAACTATTCAAGAACTGGGACAAAGGGAGGAAAGTGGGCATCTTTCCAACAGTGGAAATGAAGGAAGGCAGAAGGGCACAGGGTGGAAGGCTCTGGGACATCCTGCCTTTGAAAGATGCAGGCCTGGAATTAAGTTAATTTTGAGTTTTCCTCTGCAATCAGGAGGGTGTTTGCAGGCAAGGTGTGGACCAGAGGGTGTTTCTCAGCAACCACCAGCCCTACAGTAAAGTGATCCAAACTGGTGGTAAGGACAAAGAGCCAGGGTACGTTTTCTGGGGAGGACTTATTGTCCTTAAGTTTCATGAGAAACAGTTTGAACCAGCAATCAAGAGCATGATTTTGGAGTCCAATAGAACTGGTCTGAATCCCAGCTCTGACAGTTAACAGATCACCTGAGCAAATTACTCCATTACCTCTCTCTTGGATTCCTCGTGTGTAAGATGAAGTTATTAATAGCACCTATTTCACTGGGTTGTTCAGAGGAGTCAATTGTGGTGATGCATACAACAAATGCTTAATAGATGTAGGATTCATCTCTTTTTTTCTTCTTTTTGGTAAGCAGATCTCATAAAAGAACCAAGAGCCAGAGGGTTCTCACTCTAACCCCAACGAAACCTGAGGAAGAACATGCAGGTACGTGTGGTCAGTTCTTTATCCACCAGAACACTCTTGACACAAGGTATCCCTAACCCATCTTTATGTCTTTTTTTCCATAATCACATACTTTTAAAAAAAATAGCAAATTACTTTCTTAATTGAAATAACTTGTTTTAAAAGGAAATTAAAGAAACACTTCTGTAAATGAGGAACCAGTATCACTTGCTGCAGTTTGAAGGTGAAGGTAAGTGCATGTTTAATTAAAGCAATAAAATACCATTGAATTCTAGTCAAATGCTATTGTCTTCCTAGACCTAAACATGAGGCCTGAGCAATTTGTGTTAAAAAAGGGACAATTAGCAAGAGTTAGAGAGGCATTAAAGACTAGCCCTAAACCGAAGCTTTCTTCTTAGCATAATCATAAGAGTGAAGAGGAAGGAGAAGGGAATAACTTTCCCATTGTGTTCAGTTATTCACTTTTTGTTCTGGTATCCCAGGCTTTGGAGAAATTATGCTCCAGTGTATCATAAATAATCAAGAGGACAGAAACATCCTTTTTCTGTATCACAAACAGTGGTTTGTTTCACCTTCAAATCTGGTGAAAGATTCTTGCATTCTTGATTTTTCAGTTGAGAAAATAGTCTATGACGTACATTTGTATTATTTCTCCTACAGGAGATTAGAAAGCCATTCCAAAGGCAGCTTTGTGAGAAGAGAAAGTAGGTTCTGTTAATAGAAAGTAATTTGGCTGGTAAAACCCAAGTAAAGCCTGTAGCCTAGTTAATTGTATTGTGCTAATGTCAATTTTCTTGTTTTTATAATATATTGTAGTTATATAAGATGAAGCTAGGTGAAGGGTACAAGGGACTTCTTTGTACCACTTTTGCAAATCTTATGAGTCTATAATTATTTCAAAGTAAAATATATAAAAAATTAAATTTAGTGTATAGCCAAAGCCATATAAATACGCCCCTTTGAGCTGGGCATGGTGGCACATGCCTATAAATCCAGCTATTTGGGAGGCTGAGGCAGGAGTATGGTAAGTTCCAGGCCAGGCTCAGCAATTTAGCAAGACCTTGTCTCAAAATAAATAAACAATAAATAAATAAATAAATAAATAAATAAATAGAGCTGAGGATGTAGCTCAGTGGTAAAGCATCCTTGAGTTCAATCCCCAGTATTACAGAGAGCAATAACAAAGTCCCTTTGATCCTGAAATAACGCTTGTAGAAATTAGTACTAATGTAACAGAAATGTACTTAAGTATGTTTCTTGTAGCATCACTTATAATAGTGAAAAGTTCAAAATAACCTTAATGTGCAAGAATATATGAACAGGTATAGATACATACACACACATTATGTATCTATATAATATGGGAATGCTATGCAACTATTGAAATGATAGGGAGATCTATATGATAATATGAAGAACATTTACAATTAAGTGGAATAGAAACTTTTAACTTATAGGCTATTTAAAAACATTGTACAGATATATAATTTTGGACTAGAAGAATGTATGCCAAAATGTCAACAATGGCTATTTCTGGGCACCAGGCTTGTTAGCTGATTTTTATTTTTTTCATTATGCTTACATACATTTGTAATTTTTCTATAATGAACCTATATTACTAGTTTAATACATTTTAAGAAAAGATCATGAAAATAGTTTAAATCATCATACATTTACTAAAACAGTTACAACAGGAGAGTTAAATCCTATAGTCCTAATAATTATAATAATTAATATTAATAATAAATAATAATTATAATCCTGTGCATTACAATTAATATATAGATGTTATAGTTTGGATCTGGAATGCCCCTCAGAGCCTCATTTTGAAAGCATGGTTCCCAATGCAGCAAGGTGGAGAGATGGGGCTTTTGATTGGGCAGTGATTGGATCAAGAGAGCTATGACCTCATCGATGGACTTATCAATCCATTGATAGCTGAATAGGATACTGGTAGGCCGAAACTAGTTGGAGGAAGTAGGTCACTGGGAGCATGCTCTGGAAGGGTTTATCTTTTCTGCAGCTTCTTTCTCCCCCTGGACCCTTCCTGGTTTCCATGAGCTGAATGCTTTTCTCCTCTACACCCTCCTACCATGATGTTCTGCCTCACTTCAGGCCCAAAGAAGTGAAGCCTCTGACCATAGAGGCAAACCTCTGAAATGGTAAGACAAAACAAATATTTTATCCTTTGAATTGTTCTTGTCAGGTATTTTGGTAACAGCAACAATAAGCTGACTAACACAGTAGCTATTTAAAAAAAAATAATTTCAAAGCTCTGAAATTATAGTAAGTCAATGTTAATCCCTAACAGATACTGTCTGTGCCTTACAAAAAAAAAGAAAAAAAAAAAAAAAAAAAGAGCTGTGCTTAGTTTGCTCCTAACTGGTCTTCCCTATCATCTTTTACTGTTTCCTTTCTGATGAAATTGTTAAATATTTTGATTCAAAACCATTAGCAGGATGCAACCTTAATTCTTATTAAACCCAGAGCAAGTCTATGCAAAAGCTGACAATTTACCCGGGCTATTGGGTAACCATAATTTTGTACTTTTGATCACACAGGTGATAAAATTGCAAAAACTCAGTAATTCCCCAAATGCTTTAGTCCTAGATGTCTTTCTCAGAGGCAGTTCTTGTAGTATATGATAGAATACATGAAAAATGTATGTTTGTTTTTATTTTTTTCAGAATTAGAATTATTTTATATTACTGGATAAATAACATTTGTCAAATAAATTAGTCATTTTGGGGGGCTGTGATGGTGCTAATTACCTATCAATTATATGATATTATGTTATTTATTCACTTATTATCATACACAGTTGGTCTTTTCTACACAATTTATGTCTTGTGATGTAGGAACCATGCCTGTGTTGATCATTTGTGCCTGACATAAGTGTTTAGTAAATATTTGCTGAGTAAGGAGGATGACTCCTTTGTGTTTGGAATTCTCACTGAATTTCTCAGGTGATAGCTTGGGACTTGAAATCTGGAGACATGCTTTGGACACTCAGCTCTACCATTAAGAGCTTTGTGAGCTTTGTGTTCAGTAGTTCCAAGCCCTGTCCTTAAAAATATGATCAGTAATACATACTTAGGCTTATCATCAGGAATAAATTTTCCAACATATGTCAGCAGCACTTAGAACAGTGTCTGCTATATGGAAGGTGCTCCAAAGATATAAGTTGACAATACTAATTTTTCTTTTTGTTGTAGCTGCAGTTTATCTCTTTTTGACAACATTTTTGACCTATTTAGTGGTTAAGAGCATAAGTGGTTAAGAACATAAGAAGTTGGCTAACCTGTGCCACCCCATCATTATGATGATTTTATGTGTATATGGTACTGGGCATTGAACTCTGGGGAGTGCTCTTCAATGGAGCCATATCCCCAGGCCTATACTAAAAAAAATATATATTCTTCCAAGACAAGCTTTCACTAAGTTGCCTAGGCTGGCCTTGAACTTGTGACCCTCCTGCCTAAGCCTCCCTAGTAGTTGGGATTACAGGTATGCACCACTGCGCCTGGCTTTACCACTTTAAGAGTGTGACCTAGAGCAAGTCACTTGAACACTCTGTAGTTGGTTCTCATCTGAGAAAAAAGATGATGGTAATAACAACACTTATCCCTTAGGATTATTGTGAGCGTACATTGAGAAGATGCTTATAAAATGCTTCAAAGAGTGTGACAGAGTAGCGCTCAGCAAAGGTTAGCCATTATCCCCTCGCCAGGGCTCTTATTATCTATCGTGTTGCATCTAAAGTACAGTTTAAAACTGAGCCAAACTCTTGGCTTTGCTTCCTGAAGCAGTTATCATTCTGATTTGGCCACTGCATGACTGTCAATTCACAGAGAGCTGCCCCGAGGCTTACGTGGTCGAGGACACTGCAGCACCTGCAGAGCTTTAAGAGGGATGGGGTTGGTTATTATGCTAGAATAAATAATAACAATTAACATTATTTTGTGTCATATTCTGTGCAAAGAACCCTAACCCTGTTATTACCTAGTCTTGCAGATGAGGAAATGGAGCCGTTTGGAGGTGATGCTTTGCTCCATCAGTGCCCGAGGAACCCAGGATTTAGATCCAGGCCATCTGCACTCTTAACCCTCATGGCATCCCATTTGCTGCATCTATGATATTTAAAAAGATGTTCAATACCTTTTTTTGCATTTTGATCCTTGACTTATATTTTTAGTTCTATTTAATAGAGTTCAAACCATGGAAACATGAGCAACCTTCTCAGGGTAATACCAGGTTAATTTATAAGAAGCATAAAGGGAAATAAGCCTGAAACAGAAAGGGAGAGAGTATGGGAAGAATTTCTATTTGAGATAAAATAATGAGAAATGCCCAAATTAAATAAAGGCTAGGCAATACATTTTAGTAAAAATTCCTTTGGTTTGCAATAACAAATAGAAAATTCTATGGAGATAACCAGAATTGTCTCATTTTGTTTTCATGCCCAATTTATGACTGAATTAAATTTTCAAGTTAAATTTGAAAATATATTTGTCCTGTTAAGTCTAGCTCTTCCATTTGTGATATTACCTTTGTGGCAATGAATTGTGGATGGACTAGGAGCACAGGAGTATTGTTGCTGAAGATGAGGGCTAAAGTGGTGGGCAGTTTATCTCTCCACCCCCTCTCCAGCCTCAGCCCCTTCTTGCCCCTGCTTGGGGTTAACCATGACTCGGATTCTAAACCAATTTCAGCATTTTGATATTGTCTATTAAAAATTTAAAAATGAATTCCCTTTCACTCAGCAATTCTGTATGTAGAAGTTCATTCAAGAGAAATGTTTACAAAGATACATATATACACACATATGTGTCTATAGGTATATATCTATATAAACGAACACTTTCACACACATATACATGTATATGGTTTACTGTTATTGAAAATAAGTGATTCTACTGTAAATATCCATTGGGAAAGTATTGGTTATAAATACCATTACACACACAGACCCCCCCCCCCATATATACCATACCGAGGAATATGTAGGTAGAATTGTATAAATTAACAATAAATAAGCTGGACACAGTGGCCCATGCCTGTAATCCCAGCAGCTTGGGAGGCTGAGACAGGAGGATTGCAAGTTCAAAGCCAGCCTTAGCAACTTCACGAAGCCCTAATCAACTCATTGAGACCCTGTCTCTAAATAAAATACAAAGAAGGGCTGGAGATGTGGTTTAGTGATTAAGTGCCCCTGAGTTCAATCCCCAGTACCAAAACAAAAAACAAAACAAAAAAACCCAATAAATGTAATGGAAAAGAAAAGATCGTAGTCAGTGTTCATAACGCTATTATAGAAGGGTTTTGTAAGGATATGTATCGGTGATTGTAAACTCCAGTGCATATGGAGGCTGGGCTGGCTTGGTAAGTAGTCCAGGTAGGGGCTGTGACTACCTTGAAAGCATGCCTCATGCTAAGTACCTGGCACCAGTCACTTTTACCTAGTCATTGCTAATGAGGTGGCAGATCTTCAGATTACCTAAGAAAAGTTGAAAATCACAGTACTTTTCATGCTAGTTTCTGACAGTCTATTTATTTTCTATTCACCTTCAAAGTTGGGAGCCCCATGAAAGCACCTCAGTTGTGTGAAGCACTTTAATTTTTTATTTTGTAGCAACTAATAAAACTGCTGTAAAAACCATATTATTGTATGTGGCCATCTGTGAGTCGACCCTGTGTTACGGGCTCATTGTATATCAGCCTCCTAAAAACTAAGCTAGTGCTGTCCCTGGAGAATCATATTATGGGCCAATATCAGGGTGTAGTCTTCCATTGCCTACTTTATATACTGCTTTATGTTTGAGATAGAGTTTTCTGCAATACCTATACTGCTTCTATAATTACCACCACTCCCCACGCTTAAATGCATAGAACATACTTACACTGGCCTTATGATATGAAGGTCTGAACCAAACTGAACTTCCAGACCATTCCAGATAGGAACTAGCTTTGGTTTTGTTACTAATCTCAGGAATCTTGACTTTGTTGAACACTGTTGGACTCCTCTAGATAATGAAAATGGGTTAATCTATATCATGTGCTAGACTGAATTTCTGCAGCCTTGAGATGATTCTGGGCCATGTTGGACTCTATGAATCCCTGGGAATGGAAGCAGTTCGGAAAAAAAAATTGTTTTCAGTACTGGGAATTGAACCCAGGGGAGCTCTACTACTAAGCTACATCCCCAGCCCTTTTTTATTTTGAGACAGAGTCTTGCTAAATTGCTAAGCCTGGCCTTGAACTTGTGATCCTCCTGCCTCAGCTTCCTTAGTAGCTGGGATTATGGGCATGCTCCACCATTCCTGGGGTAGAAGCCACTTTTTAAATGTGTTAGGAGAGAACAATCTATCTTTTTCATTTCTAGGGTGTAATTGGAGCCTGTGGAAGACATGAATACCTAGGTGATGATCATTCATTTATTCACTCACTCACTCATTCATTCAACAATGATGCTCTGAGTGCTTATTATGTGCCTGGTCCTGTGCGGGGCTTTCGTGACAATGAGATACTTTCATGAAGCTCCTTGCTTTGGCGGTGACTCAGGATTAAATTGACTGTCATGAACCTGCATGAAAGTACTATGATGAAGGTCAGTACATGGTGCCTTGGGAGTCCCCATTGTGGTCAAGGAAGACTTCTTTAAAGAGGTGGCAACTGTGCTGAGTTTGAAGGATGAGTAGAAATGGCCTAAGGGTCCTACAGTGACAAAGGACTGAGAATGGGAGGCCTTTCTGGGGACTGTGTATACACTGCCCATTCAGGGCAAGGGGTGTGTATTCGCAGTTTCAGACTTTGGGGATGGAATGTGGGTGGGCAGCCACCTGCTCCCAAAATACTTGGCAAAGAATCCAGGACACCTGGGCTCCATCCTGAAAGTGATTGAGAACCAGTCATGAAAATTTTAAGCTAGGAAGTGACAGAGATGGACTTTGCATTTGGGGCTGTTTAGAGTTGGGTTTTTTAAAAATATATTTATTGCGACAAATACTTTCACTTGAAGTTTCCACCTTGTGTCTCTTTGAATCTGTGAATCAAGAAGTAAAAATACTATGTGCCCTTCTTGTGCTGCTTGACTGAAGAGACATCTCATGACATTTCATACAGAGCTTGAAAGTTAATTAAGCCATCAATTTGGAAGGTTGCTGCTAAATCCTAAGCCAGTTTCAAGGGCGTGTATGTGTGTTGTATGGAGAGCTGGTTAAAGGCATCCATAACACTAAGATAATCCTCACTGAACATTGCTACATTTCCAACTGGCAATTCATCTCACTCCTGGCAGCATTAACTTCTAAGGGCCTTGTTTCCCCTGGAAGGTAGGTGAATGCTCAATTAATAGAAAGAGAATCAACATGTTCAGTTTGGTAAGAACTTTTCTTCCCCCATCTCATAGAGAAGGGAAAAGTTGGTGGTTTATGAGAGGGGAAGAAGGAGGGAGGGTGGGAGGAGGGATCGGGGTGATGCTGTAGAGGTGGATTTTGAGCCCTGGAACAGAGTGATCGCATTGCTGCTGCTACATACACATTTATCCGTGGTTTCCTGGCCTAATTGCAATGAGGATATGTGGGTTTGCTGAATATGTAACTGTGCCCCTGGAAGGCTATGAGGGTTTTAGAGAGAGTCCAAGCAGGATTCAAATTCTACCCTCCAACTTCCTGAGCAGGGAGAACTTGGAAAAGTAGTTCACCCTACCTGGTGTGGTTTCAGAGTGCCTAACTGGCATGGCCTACTGTCAGAATTAATGAGATGAGATATTTGTGCATAGTGTCTTCTTTATCTGTTTGGGTTGCTATAACAAATATTCAAGACTGGGTGGTTCATTACTGCTTACAGTTTTTGAGGCTGAAAGTCCAACATCCAGGCACTGAAATGTTCAGAGTTTGGTGAGGGCCGCTCTCAGAGTTGGTGGACTTGTGCTGAGTCCTCACAGGCAGAAGGGCCAGGTAAGGGGTCTCTCTGAGGCCTCTTTTACAAGGTCATTCATCATTCATGAAAACTCTGTGCCATGACCTAATCATCTCCCAGAGGTCCCACCACCATCTCCTTGGGGGTCGGAATTTTAGCATAATAATTTGAGGAGGACAGAAACATTCAGACCACAGCACATGGTGACTGGCACATAACTGGTGGTCAATAAATGTTTCTTGCTTGCTTGCTCTGAACTGAAACTCTCTTTGATTGGTTTCCATAGGAATAGCTATCTCCCTGGCTTTCTGGCATGCTTATTTTTCATTGGCAGGAATAGATGTACTTAGGAAAGCAGGAACTTGGGTGGCAGAATGGACTGCCTTCCAGTCCTGGTGTACGACTCCCCTCTGAGAAGTCACTTGATATTTTAAAGACAGATTTCTTCTCTATAAAGTGGAAACAGTAACGCCCAATAGTTCCTCTACCTTAATTCCTTCAACATTAACATAAGACAAGGGTTCTCAAACTTTAGGGTGCATCAGACTCACCTGAAGAGCTTGTTAAAACACAGACCGCTGGGACTATTCCCAACATTTCTGACTCAAGTCTGGGTGGGGCCTGAGAATATGCATTTCTCATCAGTTTCCAGGTAACATTGATGTGACAGTCCAGGACCGTCTTTTAACAGTTCCTGGCACATAGAAAACACCAGGTAGATGTAAGGTACTATGATCCTTTCTATTTTGGAGCAGGAGTAATTTTGTAGACAATACTACTTGACTATAATTCTGATTTTAGAGTTTTTACTTTGGCTCTGTCAATAATTACTTAACTTTCAACTTATATAGTACTAATATACACACAGAGGAGAGGTTTGTGTTCTGGGGTTAGGATTCATAAGTCATTACTGCAGAGGACATTTGATGGACCTGGGTATAGGAATGTGCACCGGGATGACCGAGTAGCAATGTGATTTTATCACCCAGGGTTCCTTGAAGTGTGACTGGGTTAAAAAAACAAATTTCTGGGACATTTTCCTATCTTACAAGACCCTCTACTAGATGTGGAGGGCACCTCCAAATGACATAGGCCAGAGTCTTCCTTGGTGACTGTAAAAAGCCCCACCATCTGCAGGGTTTATTAGGATGTGAGGGATGGATCTTCCCACTGAGGAAATCATAGGCCCTGGCACTTTATTTTAGAAGGTGGATGGCAAAGATAGGGCATGGTGACACTTCTGCCACTTAATAAGCAGCCTGAATTACACATCTAAAGTTAACAGCTTCTCCTCCTCCCTCCCACCCACCCATCAACCCCATTACTTAAACCCTCCTTTGTCACTGTTTCTCAGAGCAATTGAGTAGAAATGCTACCTGGGTCTGCAAACCCTTCAAATACAGCCAGGGTGGGCAAGGTTGGGCTCAGTATTGTGAAGGCCGAGGTTCTGGGGGCAGAGAGATGGGGCCCATCTGCCTACTGCTTAGGTTTGAGGATGTGCCCTCCGCAAGTGACTATCATTTTCTTTTCTAAATTGAGGTCAGTAGTAGTACTTATTTTAAAGGTTCTTGTGAGGGTTAATTAGATATGCATACGAGGACTCAATAAATGACAATTATTGCTGTTAGGGGGTATTTTAAGAGTTCATGGTTGGGATCCATTCCAGAATGTCCTCCCTGCCCTGTCCCATCTTACAGATAAAGGAGTGAAATGATTGGGCAATGGCCTCACAGGGTTTTGGCATGGCTGATAATGAGGGATGCTTGCTTTTGACCAAGGATGCCTTTCTTTTTCTGAAATTATCTAGCAGTAGCAGTGGTCAGTTGGTTTGTGGGATCCAGATTCTCTTCTTCCCCTGATTCGTTTAAATGACTGGACCTAAAGAGAAGTGGGGAGCCTATCATATAGGGCCTGGAGAAATAAATGGAGAAAAGACAGTAGAAGCTCCATGAGGAGTTTGCCTTTTCCTATCCTCAAAACAGATTCTTGCTCCCTGGGAAGCCAGGGTTAGAGCCATAATCTGAAGGACCTGTTCTCCCTGGGTGATGTGGAAGGTTTAGTAGCTCAGAACCCAAAGTGGCAAATGCAGTGCACAGTTGGGAAACAGAAGGGAGCCTGAGTCTATTTGACTTCTCCAGGGTTTGGGATCCTAGGAAGAAACACCCCAAGCAGGAAAGCAGTGTTTCAATGGAGGCTGCCGCATCCATGGGGTAACAAGGAGATTCCCATGGGGACTTGTGGGTAGGCAATAAATATGATGAGGAACACGAGGAGACTTGTTCCTGAGGTTCTCCCTCTGGGCAACAGCGGTGGAGGGACTGCATTTGCACAGGTTGTAGCAGGTGGAGCACAGGAACATTCAGGTGATAAGGCTGAGGTCGGCTGCACAGTGCTGCTGCCACACAGGAAGCACCCAGGAACTGGCAGGTGTTACCAGCTGTCCCCTGACACCTTGGCCTTTTCCTGTGCCCTCAGGATGGAGCAAACTCTGCTGTAAGTACTGAAGGATGTGAGTGCTGTATTCAGAGTCAGAAGATGTTGGCTCACACCCCAGCTCTTCTACCTTTGAGCTGTGAGGCCCATCATTTCATTCCCTTATCTGTAAGATGGGGACAAAATTGCCTCCCTTAACAGAACTTTCCAAAAAAAAAAAAAAAAGTTTTTGTGTTTGATATCTGATTGTAGGGCAGGCAATTTTGTTCCTATCTTACAGATGAAGGAATGAGATGACTGGCCAATGGCCTCACAGGGTTTTGGCATGACTGATAATGAGCAATATTGGCTTTTGACTAAGGATGTCTCTTATTCTGAAACAATGAAGACATAAAAGGGAGATTGATATGGTACAAAGCAAGTGATAGGGAGGCATTTCAGGATATCCCTTGGTGTCCACTGCCTGCCCTGAGGCTGGTCCCCAGTATGTGAGCCCAGTAATCTCATCAGAGGGTATCACTGGGCCAACGCTGAGCAGGCCTCTCTCCTCTCCACGCTGCTGGGGTCCTTTATTGCTGCCTCCTAGGATATGGACTTCTAGATAAGGATGGGGTTCTCTTTTCCTTATTTATTGTCCAGCCCTGAGCATAAAACCTGACCCCTACAGATATACCACCAGTGTTTATGGAATGATTCAGTGGGAGGGTGTGTTTTCATTCTTTGGATCATGGTCCTTGCCTATATTCTACACACTTATTCTCACATCTTCTCTTTTGCAAATGTTCTCATAGTGGTCTAAGCTCTGGGGAGACTGGACTGTGGAATCACTGGTTTTGAGTCTAAGACACAGGGAAACCTAAGACCAGAACCATAAGAACTGCTTTTCTGTCTCTGAGCTGTTTGTGCCTTGGGGACCAAGGCTGGGGAAGAAAGGAGGCTTGGGAATTGGTCACTGGAGGTGGGGTGGGAATAACAGCAAAATGCTATGTGGAGAACTGATCTGTCTTGGCACAGCAGTGCTGTTCTGTGTCTTAAAGGGAGATCTGAACTTTGGGGACTGCCTGCCCTGGCAACAGCTGCTTTATCAAAGTGAGCAGGGAACTGACAAATAAAATCTGGCTATGGCTCCCATTGTTGTTAAGTTTGAAACAGGAGATTTGTGTGTTTTCTAAAAGCTGCTATGATTTGAAGTCTGACAACTTCCTGATTTTAAGTTGGTTTCTATTGTTGCTTTGTAACCTCCTAGGCATAGTGACAGCAATGAAGACAGCAATGACGACCACAGTGACAGGATGGCCATGGTGAAGGTGATGACAGGGTGATTCCCTGAGGGCCTGCTCTGGGACCTTGTGTACTTCTTACACTATCTCTGTAAGGTTAGCTGTAATCTCAATTCCAAGTACAGATGTGGAGACTGAGGTTCAGAGGGGTTAAATGATTGCCCCAAGGTAAGATAATGTGTCACCTTGATTTGAACCTAGTTTAAATCCAGGATTGACAGCTACAACTATATCCACCTCCACCCCCCTGAGCTGCATCCTTTGGAAAATATCAGGTTGGGTTTATGATGAGATTATACTACTGATCTGCCTCAGTGGTATTTTCCAAACAGTTTAAATGCAGCCCTTCTAAGTGCAGATACCCCTCTGCTCAGAAATCCTCCTCTTCCTCCCCTAAGGACTTTTTTTCATAGACTCCCCTCAGGGTTCTGCCTGGGGTCTGATGGAGAAAATAGGGCACTAAAACAATAAGATAAGAGAAATCAAAAGACCTCGGGGCACGTTATGGATCATCAATAAAACAATGCTTCCCCATCCCTGAAAACTGTCAGTCTGCTTCTTTTTGTTCTAAAAGCTCTGGCTTCATAGAACATCAACTTCCCCCTAATAATGAGCTTTTTTCTTCCTTCTCTAATGATACAGACTTGTCTTGAGGATTCTTATCATCTCTATTGCTCATCCATGATGACAGACACATGCACAGTGAGTTTGTCACTTCCCTGCTTTCCTCTTCCTTTCCTGTCACACACGATTCCCACCCCAGCTCAGGCAGGAGCTCTGAGCAGCGCCCCCCTTCCTCCGCCCCCTCGCCTCCTACGCAGCCATGCACAGCTCTGAGATCTTCACAAAGCATCATCTGTTTCTCCTCGAATAAGCCATCTCTCTTTTCCCCCAACCTTCCAGGGTGATTTTTGTGTCAGTAGGGTGTGCTGCCGGCACTTCCCCCTGGAGACTTGTCATTTTTGACAAGTTTGTACATTTGAGCAAGTATTTACCTTGCATTGATTTTGTTCCAGGGACATGCTAAGGATTCTGAATAGATACTCACATTCGCTACCTCTGAGGTGGATACTGGTGGTAAACCCACTATGTAGATGAGGAAATGGAGGTCCAAGGAGATGGCCAAGCACACACAGCCCTCTAGTGTCTAGAGGCACTTTTTTTTTTTCAAGACTGTAAATGAACTTATTTTATATATATACATATATATAAATTGGTAGATGTATCTTTTAAAATTTTATTTAATATTTAAAAAATTTTTATTCTTTTTAGTTATACATGACAGTAGAATGTATTTTGACATATTATACATACATGGAGTATAACTTCCCATTCTTGTGGCTGCATATGATGTGAAGTTACACTGGGGATGTATTCATATATGAACATAGGAAAGTTATGCCCCATTCATTCTATTGTCTTTCCTACTCCCATCTCCTCTGCGTTCCCCCCATTTCCCTTTGTCTAATCCAATGAACTTCTATACACCACCCCCCTCATTGTGTGTTAGCATCTGCATATCAGAGAGAATATTCTCTAGAGCCTATATTCTTAAGCAGCATGTTTGAGGTTGTTCTGGAAACTTCTATGTGAATGTTGACGTGGTTGAGAGTGATATCTGGATTTTAAAGTTTTTAGCCCAAAGGGCCCTACAAAATCAAAGTGAACAAAATAGCTTTGGGAAAGATTAAGCCAAGCAGCAACAATAACTAGTAGAGTTTACAGATTGTTTAAAATTATCAAAAAAAAAAAAAAAAAAAAAAAAAAGACCATTCCCTCCCCTCCTGTAGGGACACGAATGGCCCAGTTGGAAATGGTCCTCTGCACCTGCCTCCACTAGCCCACCTTCTGCAAGACCTCCTGCCAAGTCATCTGCAGGTTTCCCACACTCCTCTCTCATTGGCCATCCATAGCTAGTTATGGAGCCCAGATGACGGCAGTCCTCAAGGTTAGCATCGCTTAAAGAGCTTATCCAAAACCACAGGTTCTGGACATTTCAATTCAGGAGGCCTAGGACATGGATCCAGGATTTTTCATTCTTACTAAGCTCATCTGTGATCCTAATGCAAGTCCCCAAGCCACTATATAAAAGTAATCACTGCCCTTTGGACTATAGCATTAGGAACAGGAAACCAAAGCACCAGTTGGTTGGTGGCCTGTCTTTGCTTTGGACAGTCTTTGACAGGTGGCAGAGGGCATGGTTGTGATTCTGAAACCCAAGCACCCTTTGACTATGGTCACTTTTTGTTCTTTACCATTCTGCTGCTGGTGAGCATGCAAATGAGAAGCTGTTCATCTTTATCTGCTTGCGCTTATTGTCAAAGTTCAATAATGTATTATATTAATATTTAATCTTCTTAATACACCAAGATTTTGATCACCTGTTCTAAAATTTCCTACTAGAGAATCCCCATTTAGGCCAACTGAAATAATTAGGAAAAGGTAGGGAAGAGATACTGTAATACAGACAGGTTTTAAAGACAACTGTGCCCCAGATTTGGTTTCCTCTGATTGAATTATGAGGAAAGCCCCAACTTTGATAGGAGTTGTTTTTTTTTTTTTTTTTTTTTTTCCCAAGAAGATGAGTAGCTGCCCTTCCCAACCCTGATAGGATCTCCCCTGCAACACTCCCAAATTGTTGCAGTCATCTTTCAGCCAACAGACACGTCAAGCTGCTTTTAATCACCAGCTCTAGTAGGTTCATCACAAATCTACAAACAGGTGCCTGTGCAATTAGTTATTTGATTTTCCTTGGTCCATACAATGCCTCTAAACCAGAGCTCTTCTGTTGGCCACATGGGCTGGGGCTCTACAAAGGGAGGAAGCACATCTCTCAGTGTCTTTCATAGTGCCTGACACATAGAAGGTGCTCAGCAAATGTTTGTTGATTGAGTGATTGTAATTCTGTGAATCCTCCATTTTTTAAAGGCCATTGTCCTAAATGACGGTCTGTGGGCTGGACCAGTATCAGTTCATATAAAGTTTCGCTCTTCTTAGGCAAAATGAGACAACTCATTTTGTTTTTTCAGAAAGCTAAATGTTTTCCATATGAAAGATTGCCTAAGACTGTATTCTTCCTGATTTGTGTTGTTAGGCTTGCCTTGATTTTAGGGGGGTGGTTGCAGTTCATATGACTATGTTGACTAAATTGGTGCTCACCATTTGGGACCAAATGATAACCATCCATTTGACCAGATTGCCTTTAGCAAGGGTAAATCAGGACATATCTGTATCAGACTGCAGAGTTACCTCAGTGGTGGAGTACATGCTTAGCACGTGATCCCCAAGCCCGCCCCGCCCTTCAAAGAGATACTGTATTAGTATCCAACAACTTCCCATTGTCCCACTGCACTATGGATAAAATCCCAAATTCATGTCAGGCCCGCTGAAACTGGTCCTGCTCATAACTCTGATCTCATCTCCAGTTGTCCACCCCCACCGAGGTCATTTTATACAAACTGGCCTTCTGTGGTTCTTGAGGAGGCTGGGCTTTTGTCCCTGCCTCAGACCTTTACCCAGGACTCTGCCTTGAACCCTTGTCCTCACCTGGCCCATCTTGGTATTTAGGGCTCCTCTCCTGCCTCTGCTGTCCCCCAACTCTCATGTCCTTCTCTTGCCCTTCCTATCACTCTCCTTCCTTCTGTCTGCTATGCTGTTCAAACAATTATCACCATCTATCAAGTTAAACTGATACTTATTTATTTGTTCTGGCCTCCCCCCTCCTCCTGGGATATCAGTTCCAGAAGCACAGGATCTTCTCGTTCTTACTGTGTCCCCAGCATCTGGAGCAGTGTCTGCTTAACAGGGGTTTTGTAATTATTTGCTGAATGACGGAAAGAAGGGACATTTCATGCAGGAAACTGTTTAAGGTTAGGGACCCTCTTTCCAGCTTCCTTGGCCTCCTGCATTCTACCTCCTACAGCTCTTTCTCTGAGGGGTTGTACTAGCCACTGACTAGTCTGCCTCTTCCCCTGGGCCCTGGGCTCTGGTGTGTGGAATGACCTCCCTCATACTTGGACTCCAAGAGCTGGCACAATGCCTAATGTGAAGCTGGTGCTGGACTCTATGGAACATATCCAGGCTGCTTGGATTCTTGCTGGTTGGACTGGGGACCCAGGTGAACCTATTTCAGAGACCACGCACAGACTATTCTTTCATCATTGTATTGTCAGGGCTGAGCATTAGAATACAGGTAGCTTTTGGATTGAATAAAGAAGGCCATGGGATAAAAATAGTCTGGCTATTGGCCTAGAAATAAAACTTTGAACATTGGTCAATATCTAGTATTTACTGCTTACAGAGTTGGTCCAAAGGAAGGGTAAATTTGGGGACTCAATTTCTCCTCTCTTGTCCCTAGGTCAGTTCTTCCTATGTTTTCATCTCCCACATATTTCCTTGGGCTCTTGTCAGGCACATTTTCTAAAGCAGGACTCCTCTTGGACTCCCTGATTTCCTGTCGGTTCACTTTCCCTTGGCCCCTTTCTCCTCACTGTTGCCAAGTCAGGCCTTTTCCAAGGTGCAGGACCCACTCCAGTGCCCTGGGACTTTGCTCAGCCAGCACTATCATGTGCAGAGACACCACAGGAAGACACAGCCTCTTCTGCAAAGAAGCAGGGATCCTCCATCTTCTTTGATTTAAGAGAGAAACAACATGTAACTATGCAAAGAGTATGTAATTCCATTAAATCAAACTAGTTCCAAAAGTGCTGACTGTGGATGGTGATGCATCTATTAATTTGACTGTAATCAGCATGCAATGTATATTATGTATATCAGATCATCACATTGTACACCTTGAACATACAAATTTTTGTCAATTTAATGTCTTAAAAATAAAATCATAAAAAATGACACATATTAAACCTTTCAAAAAATTAGTGACTCCATTAGTGATTACTAGAGTTAGGAAAGGTGGGGGAGGGGGCTTGAAGGAGGTTGGGCAAGGAGTGCCAAAATGCAGAAATAGTAAGTTCTAGTGTCCTGTAGCACAGCAAAGTGACTATAATTTATAATAACTTATTGTATATTTTCATTAAAACTAAAAGAGAGAAGTTCCTGGGCTCCCAACACCAAGAATTGATAAGTATATAAGGAGATAGAAATACTAATTACTGTGACAGGATCATTACAAATTACATACATGTAGTGAATTATTACACTGTACCCTGTAAATATGTACAATGTTATGGTATAATCTTAAAAAAATAAAAGAATGGATTTTATGATTAATGCAAAAAAAAAAAAAAAATTCACAAAGCTCTGCCTAATAGTATGTGAGTGACTTTTGACAGAAGACTTAATTTCCCAGAGCCTTGGCCTCCTCCTCCATAGAATGGCATTGTGGCATGTTCACATGCACGTGCGTACACACACACACACACACACACACACACACACACACATACATAATTGACCTTACCCTTTTAATCTTGGCTTAAACTGTATTTGCTCTATTTAAAGTAGGTTTCTTCCCTTGGTCTCAGCCCCACATGAATTTCCTTCAAAGCACATATTACATTTTATGATTAATTGTTTTGTTTCAGAAATACCTAGTCTTGGTGCATGAAAACTGGCTGCCAAAGATGGAAGGTGCCAAGAGACTGAAGAAAGAGGCAGACAGATCAGGATTGCACAATTTCCTGGGGACTTTTGGACAGAAGCATGTTTTGGGAAGCGGCAGGGCAGATGGATGCCATATTCAAAGGCAGGAGGAGGGTTTATATGCTAAGTAGACAAAGGTGGGCCATGGCTAATCAGAATGTTCCTGTCCTTGCTCAACAACTACTAACATACCCAACATCAGTTAAAAAACATGGGCACCTTCAGTGGCTGACACAACACACTTGGCTGACTATTTTGATTACTTTGCTCATCCTATAGGGCTTGGGGTGTGAGCTGGGGTCACTTGGTAGGCAAAATGGCAATTACCAATAAGCTGGCTGTAGTGTCAAGCTGGGTTCTACAGATTTATGTATCTTTTGTGTTTTTTTTCCAATCAGTTTGCAGATAGGAGGTATAGCTGTGTGTCATCACTGTATTTGAGATGTGGAACAGTGGAGAGTAAAGAGCCAGCTTATAATTATGTCATTATTATTAGATATCTTTTTAATTGGAAGTAGGAAAATTGTAGATACAAGCTACTCGTTCCTTGGTTCATGGAGAGAATGTTATATATTCACAAAGGTTAAGCTATAGAACACAGCTGAACTGTGTGGAGGAGTCTGGGAGTCCTGGCCAGGAGGATCTCGTCTTCCAACGAGAGCCAGTGTGTGTTTTATTCATTGTCATTTTGTGATCAGCCCCCAAGTTTGAGAAGATAAAGTTTTCTAGAAGCCTCTCCCACTCTAGCCTATTCATGTAGTTTCAATTTATTTTAGTAATGAATTCAGTTGACATTTTCCCTCTGGAATCCTGTTATTAAAACAAACTTGCCAGAGACTCTGCTCGTAGGTACAACAGTGTGGAAACAAAATGAACTTGGATGTACGATATGAGTCCCAATATTGGTTCAGCCACAGCGTGACAGTCAGAGTGAGTGAGAGCAATGGGATTCTCATTAAGCCTCATGATTTAGCACCAGCCTCTGGGAGAGGAGAAAATCATGTCTGATCATACTGTCCTGTTGGCCTCATAAAGAAATGTGCATGAGAGGAACTGTTGAGGGGAAGAAAAGAGAGCAGGACCATTTATCCCAACTTCTGATTGTTTGCTGACAGATCTAAGACAGAAGATTAATTGAAAAGCATGTATAAGAGAAATAAATTGAGGTTATGGTCTGAAGGCTCAGCCATCACTCATTCTTGAGCATCTATTTATGCTCTAGGCATTATTATTATTGTTGTTGTGCTGGGGATAGAACACAGGGCCTCGCACATGCTTGGCAAGTGCTCTACCACTGGGCTCCACCCCCGGCTCTGCTAGGCACTCAAGTCCTTGCCCTCGAGAAGCTTCCACTCCAGTGGGAGGAAATGGACAACAATCAAGTAAGTTAGCCAATAACTTTTATAAAGAAAATAAAACGATAGTATTATAGGAAGATATGCTGATGGGGGTGCTAGGGGCCACTTTGGGTGTATAGTCAGGAAAAGTTTCTCTGAAGTGGTGACGTGTGATGACTGGGGATTTGGATAGAGGCCACTGCACAGAGATGGAAGTCAGTAGCATCTCAGCTGAGAAGTAGGATGTAAGGCTGAAGAGCTCAACACTAGAGAAAACAATTGAAAGATTAGCTAACCTCTTCCAAAGGCTATGATACAAACAATTACAACTTTTACTCTCTTAACTAATTTACTACTTACCAGTAATGTTTATTATTTACTTGTGATGTGATCTTGGACAAGTTATTTGATCACTCTAATTCAACAACTATGACATGGCAGTATTAGTGATTACACACCTCATAGTCTTGTTACGAGAATTATATGTAATAGCAATATATACTGCTAATTAGTATCCAGTGTTTTTTATGTGCTGGAAACTATGCTAAGTCTTCACATATAGTTGCTCATTTAATCTTGATAATTTTCTTGACAAGAAGGTAAGAAAGATTATTGCAGATGTGGCTACTGAGTACCAGAATGGTGACTACCTTAATTTAGGTCACCCAGCAAGTGTTGTGGCGATGGGATTTGAATCCAAAGTGCTCAACCTTACTCACGTATCACCTGGATATAGAAACCTTAGATCAAGGCTCATCAGGTGCCTAGCCTCAGTGCCTCTGGTTCTCTCCAAGAACATTGCCTTTCTTTCACTGCACAACAATTGTGAGTGATCTTAGAATTTGCATTTTAAAAATTTCTTTATTTTAATTAGGTATATATGACAGCAGAATGCATTATGGTTCATTGTACACAATTGCTGCACAATTCTTCATTTCTTTATTTGTACAAGATATAGCGTCACACCCTATGTGCAGTCTTACATGTACCTAGGGTAATGATGTCCATCTCATTCCACCATCTTTCCTTCCCCCATGTATCTTCCCCACCCTACCTCCCCTTTGCTCAATCACTGTTCCTCCATTTTTCCCATGCCTCCCCACTCCCCGTTATGGATCAGCATCCACTTATTAAAGAAAACATTCAGCCTTTGGTTTTTTGGGATTGGTTTACTTCACTTAAATCCGTATACAGCAAAATGAAAATAAACCCCTATCTCTCACCATGCACAAAATTCAACTCAAAGTGGATCAAAGATCTAGAAATTAGTCCAAAGACACTGGGCCTAACAGAGGAAAAAGTAGGCCCGAATCTTCATCATGTTGGACTAGGCCCCGATTTCCTTAACAAGACTCCTAAAGTGCAAGAAATAAAATCAAGCCGGGCGAGGTGGCGCACGCCTGTAATCCCAGCACTTGGGAGGCCAAGGCAGGAGGATCTCAAGTTCAAAGCCAGCCTCAGCAATGGCGAGGCACTTAGCAACTCAGTGAGACCCTGTCTCTAATAAAATACAAAAAAGGGCTGGGGATGTGGCCCAGTGGTCAAGTACCCCTGAGTTCAATCCCTGGTACAAATAATAATAATAATAATAATAATATCAAGATTCAATAAATGGGATGGACTCAAATGAAAAAGCTTCTTCTCAGCAAAAGAAAGAATCAATGAGGTGAAGAGAGAGCCTACATTTTGGGAGTAATTTTTCCACATACATGTCAGAGCACTAATCTCTAGGATATATAAAGAACTCAAAAAACTTAACACCAAAAAAACAAACAACCCAATCAATAAATGGGCTAAGGAGCTGAACAGACACTTCTCAGAAGAAGATATACAATCAATCAACAAATATATGAAAAAAATGTTCAACATCTCTAGTAATTACAGAAATTCAAATCAAAACTACTCTAAGATTTCATCTTATGCCAGTCAGGGTGGCAGTTATCAACTATACAGACAACAATAAATGTTGGTGAGGATGTGGGGGAAAAGGCACACTCATATATTGCTGGTGGCACTGCAAATTGGTGCAACCAATCTGGAAAGCAGTATGGAGATTCCTTAGAAAACTTGGAATGGAACCACCATTTGACCCAGCTATCCCACACCCTGGTCTATACCCAAAGGACTTAAAATCAGCATACTATAGTAACGCAGCCACATCAATGTTCATAGCAGTTCAATTCACAATAGCTAAACTGTGGAAGCAACCTAGATGCCCTTCAATAGATGAATGGATAAAGAAACTGTGGTGTATATACACAATGGAATATTACTCATCATTAAAAGAGAATAAGATTATGGCATTTGCAGGTAAATGGATGGAGTTGGAGAATAGAATCTGCATTTTACAATGTGACATTCTTGAGTCAGTGATTTGCTGTAGAACATGGCTTCCAGCTCCCCAGGTCTTTTCCCTACAGTGTGCCTCCTGGAGTTTCGCTTATTACAATTAAGCATATTTTGAAAGGAGCCCTCAGAAATACACACTGAATTTGCTTCGGCAGATCTAGCTGTTTGCAAAACAATAGGTCCAATTTTCTTCCTTAACACTGCTTCTATTAACATTTAAAAGATCCCTCCATATTCATTGTTTCTATTTTAAGCAAAAAAAAATTGTCAGAGTATTTCAGTGTTCATCAGCTGATAAAACCCACCAGGATTCTGAATCGACACCTCCTCTGCCACCTGTCAGCCTGGGTGTTACTCTTTGGGCTTGTCTTGCTCTTCCTTCTGCACATCCCAGGAATTTCCAGATTCTTTTGAGACTTGGTAGAAATCTTTGTTCCTCGTGAGTTTGTTTGTACTTGGTCATTTCTATCCTCTTGGATTCCTAGAGCTGAACTTTGAGGATAAAAACAAAACAAAACAAAAAATCTTTTTGGCTAAGATTGTTGGAATTTAGAGTTGACCTCTGAGACTGGAGGGAATTACGTCTGAGCTCATTGTCTTGCAAGGCAATTAGAGCTGCAAATGGAAGAAAGAGGATGTGACAGAGGAAAGGTGAACAGCAAGAACAACTTCCCCCACATAACTGATGAGGCTGAAACTTTCTTTGGCATATAACTCCAGTCCAGACTTCTGTGGATGTGACACTCTGATGCTCCATTAGACATGACCCTACCCCGTGTCTTCCAAATTGAAGATAATAAAGATGAAACACCTGACCTTCATCCCCAAACCTGAACACTCTTAATATTCCTTACATCTGCTAATAGATCCTTTAAGGCACTCAAGTAAAAATGTCGGAGTCTTTCCCAATAATCTCTCTTTTCCTTATGTGACTCCACATCCTATTCATCACAGCACCTGTTGGCCTTTACCTTCAAAATAGTTGCCCAGGCTGGCCAGTTCTCACCACCTTCAATGTTGCCACTGCCCACCAAGCCGCCATCTCTATTTTGTGGTTCTGGACTTTTGCTTTCACTCCTGCCCTACTTTGCACACAGTGTGGCCTCCAGAGTGATCCTTTTAAATCTGCATTGGTGCCTGCCCCTCCTCCGGAAACTCCACTGGCCCCTTCTCTCAGAGTGAAAGTTCAGTTCTTCAAATGGCCTCCAGGATGCCTGTTCCCTGCTCCCTCCACTGTCCCTCCCATGTCATCTGATCTACCTACTGTCTGCTGAGCCTTAGCCACCACAGCATCCTTGTGCTCCTCCATGCCCAGGCATAGCCCTGCCTTGGGATGGAAGTCCCCTTCTCTTGGGAAGCTTTTCTCCCCATTAAGGCTGAGCCCTCAGCAATGACGAGTCCCTGAGCACTTTAGGTCAAAGAGCAAACTGACTGCCAGCCTGTTCTTCCATTCCCACCACTGCCTCGTTTTCTTCTCCCAGAACATAGACCATCATCTGAGACTCTCCAGACTTTAATGGTGTTGTTTATTCCCCGCCTCACTGCTCTCTACTAGGATGTAAGCACCTTGAGAGCAGGCATTTTGGTCTGTTTTTCTACTCTATTTTCAGTTCCTGGAAGAATACCTAGAAGTTAGCAGGCACTAAAACATGTTCGTTAGATGAACGAATGACTGTTAAGAAATTAGCACTGTGCCTGACTATATTTACCCAGAAATCATTGCATTATGAGAAGTCAGAAAACCCATTCACGTGCAAAAGGAATGTGATTGGATCCCTTCCAGTGCTACTGGAAATCAAGGGGGATTGCTTTCGGGGTGTCTCTTTCCAGGAACATAAATAAAGCCATTAGTCGCTGACTCCTTTCCTCTATAGTCTCCACTTCCTTTCCCCTTTGCTTTGTTCTCAGCCTGGTTTTTATTGTCACCATCAACTTCAGGCTGACGTAATTCCCGACTGACAATACCAGTGTGTATGGCGGGGGGAAGCACTTCTTTTCTAATGCTCTCTCCTGAAGTCCTAGGAGGCCGTCTCACTGATGTGGCTCAAGTCAGGTGCCTGACCCTGGACCATCATGGGGATCCAGTGGCACAAGTTGCTCCCATTGGCCAAGTGGAATCATCTGACCATCCTGGAACCCAGTGAGAGAGTTAGGGAGTCAGGCCCACCTACCACTCCCTAGACTGAGAGGGACGGAGGGGTACTTCTCTATAGGGAAGAATAGTGTTATCATCAGGCTCATCCCACACTAGCACCAGAGCTATCATTGCAAAACATCGTTCTGGTCTTGTTACTATTATGTTTCCTAATCCTCAGTAGCTCCCCATTAAAATAAATGCCAAAGTCCTTAATATACCATTTAAGACCCATCATAGCCTAGCCCCAATCTGTCCCTTCAGTTTTCTCTCTCACAAGACCTCCCATATTCTGTATGCTATTCCTGGATTGTCATTTGTTCATTTATTCAATTATTCATCCATTCACACATAATTTTTCTTTTCTTTTTTTTTTTGTGGGGGAGTACAGGGGAATGAACTTAGGGGTACTTGACTGCTGAGCAACATCCCCAGCCCTATTTTGTATTTTATTTAGAGACAGGGTCTCACTGAGTTGCTTAGCACCTTGCTTTTGCTGAGGCTGGCTTTGAACTCATGATCCTCCTGCCTCAGCCTCCCGAGCTGCTGGGATTACAGGCATGCACCACCACACCCAGCTCACACATAATTCTTACCAAGCACTTCCTATGTGCCTGCTAGCCATTGCCCATTTATTGACTGCTCTTGTGAAGGTGTTTTGCCTTATCTATGTATATAAACACATTCTTTATAGCCAGGGATAAGTGCCACATTTTTTTGAAGATGTTCTTATTCTCTGCCCCTCATACAATTCAGAATGATTTACTTTTTTCATCTCTATCCATAATATTTTTACTTATTTCTCTTTTGAGGGGTCCTTGAGTTAGTGTCATATATATATATATATATATATATATATATATATATATATATATATGTATGTATATTTCCTCTATTGGGCTTCAAATTCTTTGAGGGCTTACACAGCCTTATATAGCTAGGAAGTTATAGGATGTTGTACATAGGGTAGATATCTAATAAAATGTGTGTGGAATGAAACTGAATAACAAACTGATTGGCTTAAACTTCTAGTTTCTCCTTTATATATGTATATGCATACATGTACATGCATATATGTATATATATATATATATATATTAGTTGTAGATGGACACAATATCTTTGTTTATTTACTTTTATATGGTGCTGAGGTTTGAACCCAGTGCCTCACATGTGCCAGGCAAGTGCTCTACCACTGAGCCACAGCCTCAGATCTCTAGTTTCTTCTTTATCATCACGGTGACATGTTTATTTGTATAGCATATTTGGATTCAAGAAATGTTCTCAGGCCTTTACTGTTGTTTATTTTTCATAATGGTATGCTGACTAAGTATTATTTCTGTTTTAAGATAGAAAAAACTGTACCTCTGATAAGTCAGGTGACTGTTTTTGGCTGCACAGCTAATAAATGGCAAAGATAAGAACTGGATTCAGATCTGATACTGACTCTGTTAGTCATGGATATTTTGGTGACAAGTGATAGCGACTCAAACTAGGTTAATCATAAAAAGGAAATTATTCGTTAATTGGTGGCCCCCAAAGAATCATTCTTTTTGGTATTGACTCTTCTGTATAGTTCCCTCTGTGTAGTGACCCTGAGCTTGGATGTGTGACTTTGGCCAACAGGGCTTTATCAAGCACAGTGTGAGCAGAGCTTGGTAAGTTGCAGGCGCATTGGGACTTGCCTGCTTGGAATGCTCTGTCTTGGAACACAGCTGTCATACTCTAAGAAGCCCAAGCTTTGTGGAGAGGTACTGTGCTCCCATCCACAGTCCCACCTGAGTCCTTCAGAGTATCAACAGCACGTGAATAGGCATCCTGGATGTTCTGTCACAGCCCAGCCTCTAGACTGCTGAAACCCCAGCTACAGAAGCATGAGAGAATACAAAGGCTATCATTTAAAGCCACTAAGGTTTAGACCAACTTGATACTCCACAATAGGTAACAGAAGCATCAGGCCAGGCTTCAGTTTGCTCTGCCCATCCTTGAACCAATCAATGTGACCAAGGCAGTAGGGCCTTCTGTCTCTGGCCAGGACCACATGGAGCAGAGGAAAGCTCTTTCAATAAGAGGTGTGGGGAGATGTGTGGGACAGGTGGAAATTAAAGCTCCAGATCCTGGTATAAACTATAACAGGCCAGCCCATCTCCTCAGTGCGTTAGGATTGTCAGAGGCTAACAAGTTCAAGATTACAGATACTAAAATTAAGGCCTGGAGAAGATCATTTCCAGGGCCAATATCATGCCAAATTGTCTGGCCAGAACCTGAGTATTGTGACTCTACCACACCATGTTTCCTTAGTTATGATGGTCCTCAGAGATTGTGTGTGTGTATGCATGCATGCGTGCGTGTGAGCGCACGTACATGTGTGTGCACATATGTGCACACGTGCGCTTCTAGTGTCTGGCATGGGATGGGACAGATGAGTGTTGGTGTGAGTGATGTATTTTTCCCAGAGCTCTGTTTTCTGCTCTAGGACACCTCTGGGAAGAGACACTCACACAGTCCAAATTCCTGGATCTGGGGTTACTCGGATCTAACATCTCCAGTCAAGTTCCTGCTTTGGCCTTAGCCTGACGCACAGATTGTTAAACCAAGCAGTCCAGGGTATGTCTGAGGGCTGTGAAGTTTTCATGGAAAGTACTTACAGATAATGCGTGGGACCTCAGGCTTCATGTAATGCCTACTTGGTGTGAATCCGTGGCTCTTTAGACAGTTTGAAAGCAATTTTTTTGAAATTTCCCAGAACATTTTGTTTCCTCAGGCAAAAAAAAAAAAAAAAAAAAAATGGGCTTTTTGCTGCATGAGCAACAGTTGTGTGCTTACTCCAGAGAAAGACAATTGACTGTGGCTGCTGACAAATCAATGAATATTGGTAGGAGGATAGATTCTTTCCATTGTGTCCATCATTCTCTTCCTTCCCTTCACTGCCAGAAATAGAGTTGTAGCATGTTCACCCTGAGAAAAAAATTTAGAGAAATTCAAAATACATGACAGGTGCAGTGGTGCACGCCTGTAATCCCAGACGTTTGGGAGGCTGAGGCAGGAGGATCATGAATTCAAAGCCAGTCTCAGCAAAAGCAAGGTGCTAAACAACTCAGTGAGATCCTGATTCTAAATAAAATACAAAAAATAGGGCCGGGGATGTGGCTTAGTGGTCAAGTGCCCCTGAGTTCAACCCCCAGTACGCAGACCTCTCCCCCCTGAAATGTGCAAAATACATGATTTTAGAGACAAGGAAACAAAGACCCAAAGTGGCCTGGAGGCTTGTTTCAGCCACATGACAATTCTTACAGATTAAGTTGGAATTAGACTTCTTATTTTTTGACTCTGAATCAATCTTCTTTCCATAGCCCTGAAATCTTTTGGTGACATCAGTAGCAAATCTGATACAAGTATGACAGGGAATAGGTTTTGACTCTGAAAAAGTAGGGAAGGAATAGAGCTCAAGAGGAAACTGAAGGGGTACTCAGGGGGTGAAGAGAATGATCTAGATTTTTTTAGCAGAGACTCTGAACCGCACTGCCAGTCTTCAGCCACCAACAGGACACTTGGCGTCTACTGTATTTTTAAAAAAAATGATTGATGCGTTATAATTACACCTAATGGTGGAATTCATTAGGCCATATTCATACATGCACACAATATATTCAATCTCCTTTATGTGGTGCTGAGGATCGAACCCAGTGCCTCACACATTCGAGACGAACGCTCTACCACTGAGCCCCAGCCCCAGCCATGGATCTAACATCTGTAAGAGGTTTTTATACTCACTAATCTCCACAGAAAACTATCCATGCTGTGTTTCATTTTCTCAGGGCCCTAATCCACTTCTCTGTGATTCAGAGATGTAAACAATTTACCCAAGGTCACACAGCCAGAAGGAGCTGTTCCAAAGCCTATGTCCTTTGCATTACCTTGTACTGCCTTTTAGGAGGAGGTCTTGGGGGTTAGGCATAATCCTTACTATAAACAGAATTGAAAATATTTAGTCAATGCTTATTTGTCCCAAGGGAAAACATCATGGTGACACATAGGAGTTTATTAATATTTAAGAGTTGCACTGTATAACTGGTTTAGGATGTGGACTCCAGGGCCATATTATCCAGGCTCAAATTCAAGTTCCATCACTTATGTGACCTTGGGGATGCACTTGACCCCTCCAAGTTCTTTTTTATTTCAAATTCTTATCTATATAATGGACATACTTTTAACATTTACTCACAGTGTTGTGATTATGGTAAAAGGTGACAATGCTTGCCAATCATTTAACACCTGACACTCAAGTGCTCAAAATGTTAGCTGTCTTTTGATTTTATAATGCACAATTTAATTGGTGAGCAGGATGGAGCATAAGGATATATGCTGGGAAGGATGTATTCTAGATTTTTAGTAATAGTTATGTTTTGGGAAGGGTGAAGGAAGCCTTCTGTTTTGTTCTTTATTTGTGTCTCTTGTTTTTGAATTTACTTACTAAAGAGCATATTCATGTTTTACTCCTGTGTTTTTATGTAAATGTCCTACGTTGACATAAACTTTGAAAAAAATTAAATTTATGTCCGGAAACTTTAGCATCCTTGTTACGTTTTCCTGGATCAAGTAACCTGGGCAAATTGTTAGCAGAGAGGTTTGAAATGGATCAGGAGTTTATCTGACCAACAGATTGCTCTTGCCCTTCTGGCCTGACTCCCACATCCCCAGAATCACCCATTTCCCACACTCCACTGTGAGGTCCTTGGGAGAATGACCATGCTTGTTGGGCCACTGCTGTAGCCCTATCTTCTAGCACTGTGCTTTGGACACTATAGGTACACAGTAGAGATCACCTGGCTATGCTCTGTCCTGGTGTGTTCTGTTATGCAGCCTCAGTTCCTTCTTCATCCTGCAGGTGGCGGAATCTTCATGGGCCGTGCTTTCAGGAACACATATTTCCCAAAGCCCCTTTACCATTATGAAATGAAATGAACAGATTAGAGTTACCTACAATCATAACTTCAAAGAAACAGTACAATGACTTTGCTCTGATATAAAAAGAAACGAAAGAAAGATAATTAACGATAACGTATTACATATTTTACCAGCAAATGCTTGGGTGTGATTTCCCTAGAAGAGTCATGAAATAGATGCTATGCCTATGTCCAGGACTTCTGAATGCATCAGCTGCAGATGCAGTCTGTTATACTTATGGTATTTAAATCAGTGAAAGAATTTTCCAAAATGGTGGGAAAACTCTTGGTAGAACTCTGAACAAAACAAAGTATAACTTCCCTTAATTTGTATGCATTTTCAGTTTCCCTCAATGTATTGTATATGAAAGCTAACTTCCCTACTTCCACCAAGAAATAAAATAGAAAAACAAACAGCTAGGTTCTAGGCTGAGCTAATTTTACCAACAGGTGTTTTATCTGTGGGAGTCTTAAGTGTGGGACAATTTTTGTTATGTAGGCTTTTCCTTCACAAGGCAGGTTGTCTAGCGTCCCTGGCTTCCCATCTGCTAAATGCCTGTGATGTTTTTTGTGAGTGCAGCTCTGAAAAATAAATGTTTTTATGAAATTTCCATAATGCCCTCTAGGGGGCACTATCGACCTCGTTAAGAAGTTTTGTCCAATACCGCGGCCACAAGCTGTCTAAAAGGGTAGCCACAGGTCCTGTGTGCCTACTGGCCTTGAAATGTAGCTAGTTCCACTATAGACCTAAAATTTTAACTTAATTTAGTTTACAAATAAATTTTAAAAATTGATGCTCAATGCAGTTATTGGAAAACTTTTAAGTATAACATCTTGGATCCATGAATTTACTTTGTCAACTATATATCTTATGAAGTCTGAATATGGATTAAATATTTTTAACTGAAAATTTAGTGAACTAATTAAGATGCTCTATAAATATAAAATATATACCAGGAGTTTAGCTTTAGCAGGAAAAAAGAATATCTAACAAATATTTATGTTGGATCATATTGAAATGATAAAATTATGGCTATGCTGGATTAAGTAAATATTATTAAAACTAATTTATCTCTTTTTACTTTTTAAATGATGCTGCTGGAAAATTTAAAAATGTATGTGTGGCTTACACCATGTTTCTATTGGAGAGTGCTGGGATACAGAAAACTCAGGACCATTTTCAGCCTCTTAGATCCCTGCTTGTTTTCTAAAGACAGGAATGCATAGTAAGTTAGAACCAAGGGAGGAGTGAGAAAAATGAGTCCCTTACTCTTTAGCAGGCAAACCAAGGACCCCAGGGACAGGGTCTTTGAGTGGTAGAATAATCCCATGTGGTTATTATTTTTTAATGAAGTCCCAGATTTTGGCTTGTGGTTCCTGGCAGGGCTGATATTTTCCTACTACATTCCCCCTCTGCCAGCTCCCTTGAGAACCTTCCCTTTATAGTCTGACTGGGGGTTTGGCCTGCCATACCAAGATTCCTGCCAGCTCAGCTCAGAGGCAATGAGGAAAAGACACATCAAGGTACCCGGAAGATGGCCTATCCCTGCATTCTGGAGATTTACAGATAATGCAGGTGGCTGCATTTCAAAGCAAACCCAGGGCTATTCCCCGAGGCAGAGTTTAGAGAACCAACCACACAGGTAGCAAAGCTCCATCTGAGCCTGGGGAGGCCTCACTGATCTGGTACACAGAGGCCTATTGTGGGTTTCAGAATACCACGAGACTAGTTGAAATCAGTCATCTCCCCTTTTTTAAGGAATTGTCTTTCTTTTCCCAAGTGGTTAATTTCATGATGTGAGGTAAAGGTGTTAATGGCAAGAAGCTTGAGCTTTGGGGTCAACCCTGGACTAGAATAATGACTGACATGTCATGGCTATGGGGCCCGACGCAGGTAACTTAACCTCTCTGAGCTTAAGTTTCCAACTGCCCTGTCTGCAAAATATCTCCTTTATAGACAGTAAATGCCCAATAAGCAGTAGCTCCTTTTCATTACAGAGAGGTGCAGGTGGGAGGTGGAGAGAATTTTTAAGTCAGGAAGCCTTTGAGAACAGCATCTCCCAGCTTATTTTCCACAGAATATTGGCCTGAGGAATTCAAATTCCAAAAATAAAAAGAGTTTTGTGGGAACTGTGGTTTAGAAATATTGTATCCCCCCCAGCGAGGTTGACAAAGTATATTAGTATATTAAATATTCTGAGAAGTCTTGCAGTAAAGCAATCAGTTTAACATGGTTTTACTCCTCAACATTGATCAGACTTATTTTATGATTTTTTTTTCCCCCAGAAAATAACTTTTAGCTCTGTGGATCACATCTTCCCTCTAATCAGATTCCCTTGACCCCATATTTTGGCTGGAACATTCCTCAGATTGCTGTGATGGGGATAAGTGAGACAAACCACTAGACTCTGTCCCATGACACCTCCATCCATAATGACAAATTCATTCCTGAGGGAGCCTAGACAACCTTGGAAAAAAAAATTTAAAGGTAATGGTGAAGTATTACCTTGGGGCTTTGTATTTTAGGTGGTGGTGGAGCAGGACAGACCATAAACCTGGATTTTGTTTGTCATGCATTTTATAAAGCCCCATGAACTCTTTCAGCTTTCTATTAATGATCAATAACTATAATATCCTTCTATCATAACAGTATTTCAAAGGGAGATGCTGAACTGGAGTTTAAATACGCACACAGACACACACACATCCACGCACTGTGTGGTAATGTATGAGCAGATTAAAAGGATATGTTTAATTTATAAGCCCCACTCTGATTAGAAATGATAGATGTGGAAAGATCGCTAAAGGATGATGTTCATACTCAATTTGCAATAATTGTACATTTCTCTCATCAAGACACATATCTAATATAATCTCCCAAATCCCAAAATACACATAAAAATAAAGCCTAGTAAATGACATCAGATAGGATAGGATAAAAAATACGACTCCTAAAAAGATTCAGAACACACTATGGTCTAAATCAAAATGCATGGAAGCAAACCTAGGTATCTGTAAATCTTTTTAGAAGAGCGCCCAGTTTTTATTAGAAACATTTCAAACATGCAAAAATATTGGAGTAATAATAAAATAATTAATCATCAAGAATTGCAAACATTTCCCCATTTTGACATGTCTATGTACACATATACTTAAATATACATCTACATATATTGAGGGGATAAACATCTTCACATTAAATTTCAGGCATCATGACATGTCACCTTAAATATTTAAGCATATATCTCCTACAGAAAAGACATTGTTTTATATAATTACATAGTGTTATCTTGACTATGTAAATTAACAATAGTTCTCTAATTCCACATGATATCTACTCTAGGGTCAAGTTTTTCTAGGAATCAATCAAAGTTCACATATTACATTTCATTTTTATCTCTTTATGCACTTCAAATCTGGTATGTTTCTCTTACTTCTGTTTTTCCTAATGTATTGACTTTTTGGTGAGACCAGTGTCTTGTAGATGTCCCACAAAATGACTTTGTCCGAGTTTTTCCTCTTGGGTTATTTAACTAATTCCTTTATTCCTTATCATTCCTGTAAACTGAAAGTAAGACTTGATTAGAAAAATGTTGAAGACGTTTGTCCAGAATACCTCACAGGTGGGTTTATTCTGATTTGCATTCTGTTCCCATGTGACTACAACTGGAGTCCCCTATCACTATGAAAAATTAGTGTCCTAATTTGAATTCAGCCAGAGAGAAATGGCAGAATGTTGTGGATTTAATTCTTTCTAGCCAATGGGATATAATGATAGGTATTTCTATTATAAAATAGTACTTGCTTATTATAGAAACTTTTTAAAAATACAAAGAAGTATGAAAAAGAAGAAAATAAAAATCACCCCAATTTCCTTTTCAGAGAAAAACTATTAACATTTTATGGTGTTCTAATGTATTTAGTTTTTTCCTATACAGCTTTCTATAATGAATTCTATATTACAGAACATAAAATTCTGTTATAATTTTGCTACTTTATTTGTACCATAAACATATTATTTCAAACTTTTTGTAAATCTTTTTAAAAGGGCTACATAGTCTTTCATGTTATGGAATTCCAGGTGTTGGACCTTTAAGTTGTTTTCAAGTTTTTTTCCCCAGTATAAATAATATTATGGAGACTATCTTTTTTTAGATAAATATTTTTATCATTTTAAAACTATTTCCTTAGGAGAAATTATTGGGTTGAAACTAATGATTCTTTTCTTTTTTTGGTACCAGGGATTGAACTCAGGGGCACTTGACCACTGGGCCACATCCCCAGCCCTTCTTTGTATTTTATTAGAGAGAGGGTCTCACTGAGTTGCTGAGTGCCTTGCCATTGCTGAGGCTGGCTTTGAACTCACGATCCTCCTGCCTCAGCCTCCCAAGTGCTGGGATTACAGGCATGCGCCACCGCGCCTGGCTTTGAAACTATTGGGTTTTTAAAATATATTTTCCTTCTGATTATCAAAGTAAGATGAGCTTATCATGACAAGTAAAATATAATAAAACTGGGAAAGGAAAATAAAAGCATCCAGCATTCTCCACCCAGAGGCAACTGATATTAGCATTTTGACATGATTTCTTCTGATACAGGGAGTTATTTTCTTTCTTTGCAAGACTCAAGGATATGAACATTTTTAAGGCTTTCGATAATACTGCCAAAATTGCTTTCAATTTATCAATTTAGCCTCCTTCTGTAAGTGTATGAACTGTGACTATTCTAAAAACACTGCCATCTAAAAATTATCAAGCAAGCATGGTTATTTCAAAACTTCCTACGACTGGTTTGGCTCACTGAGAATCTGTGACTATGGGAAGGGCGTGAAAAAAGTGATGAACAAATGTTACTAGGAAAACTCATCTGCATGTTTTGTCCTGGTTGACTCCACTCTTCTGGAAGGCTACCTTTGCCAAGGGTGTTCATTTGGGGGACAACTGGACATGTTTATTTGACAGTGAGCTATGGAAGTCAGCTCCCTGGCTCCTCTAGGTAAAGACAGATTATTGTTCATTTTTAAATAACTGTTCCCTGAGGCAGATGGAAAAATATTTTTCTCCCGGGGATGCCTACCCTTTTTCGTGGCCATGAGCGCATAGAAAATAATGATGTTCCTATATACACTGGACAAATGCCTGAGGCCCATGTAGTCCTCCTGGGCCCCACCTGGCTGCCCTGAAGGCTGAGAGATCAAAATCTGGGCCTCCTGTAATCCATTCATGGCACATCTGGGCCTGCTCCACATCAAAGTGGGGACCTAGAGGAACGTGTCTTCTGTGTCAGGAAGAACATAGCTTTTTTTTTTTTGTACCGGGGATTGAACTCAGGGGCACTCGACCACTGGGCCACATCCCCAGCCCTTTTTTTGTATTTTATTAGAGACAGGGTCTCACTGAGTTGCTAAGTACCTCACCATTGCTGAGGCTGGCTTTGAACTCGTGATCCTCCTGCCTCAGCCTCCCAAGTGATGGGATTACAGGCGTGCACCACCAAGCCCGGCTCTTTTTTTTTTTTTTTTAATAAATGTTGTTTCCCTAGTTTTTTTTTTTTTTTTTCCTTCCCAACCTATTCCTTGATCATGCAGGGACTTTATAACGGTGATACCTGTCCTTAGAAAGGTAGATGTTTTTCTTAACAACCTTCTGATTCTACCTTTTCATTATTCTCCACCAATATGCCCAATTCTTTTTTTTTTTTTTTTTTTTTTTTTTGGTACTGGGGATTGAACTCAGGGGCACATCCACTGGGCCACATCCCCAGCCCTTTTTTTTTGTATTTTATTGGAAACAGGGTCTCACTGAGTTGCTAAGTGCCTCTCCATTGCTGAGGCTGGCTTTGAACTCGTGATTCTCCTGCCTCAGCCTCCCAAGTGCTGGAATTACAGGAGTGCCCCACCACGCCTGGCTATGCCCAATTCTTATTCCAAAAGTATTATTTATTTGACTTCTCTCACTTGAATTGATTCATTCTACAATTGTTAACTGAGTTCTGGTATGTACCGGGCACTTTGCTGAACACAAGGAATAGAGAGATGATATAGATGTTCTGACTGTAAGATGTTCATGGTCGGATGGAGGAAACACAAGGTTGACGAGGGAAAGGGAGAAGAACCTTAATGTGGAGGGCCCACAATTCCATGGCATACTTTCTGGGGCAATAGAAAGGCTTCCCAGAAGCTGCGACATTCAGGGTGTGACTTGAAGGAGGAGCAGAAATTTTATCCACAAATCAGGAAACCGGGTTCTGGGTAAGTTTCTATAAGGTGGGTGATTTGGTTGGTGTGCCTGGAACACAATTCCAGGAAGCACTTGAAGAATGATGGAGGATGAGGCTGGAGAGGAAGGAAGATGAGGCTAGATTTTGAGGAACTTTGTCGCATGAAAGAATTAGAACTTGTTATGCAGTGATCACTTGATAAGAATTTTAAGTGGGAACTGACATATGCAGACTCAATTTTTGGGAAACAATTTTCACATGAATGCGGGGAGTGGAATTGGACACGGGTACAGATGTCTTTAGAGGCACCTGCAACTTTGAAAACTGGGGCCATGAGGCTTTCATTTAAGGCCAGGATGTTGGGGTGGATGGGAGAAGGCAGTGGGGATGGTTATAGGAGTGGGAGAGAAGTCATTTTGGGTAATTAAGTGAGGCTGTCAGCAAACACAGGGAGGAAGATTTTACTCCAGCATTCAGCTCTTCAGAGCCAACTCATCCTTTTAGATCCAACCTGAGTGCACTTTCCTTTACAAGCCTTCTTCCATCCTTGTCTCCTGAGAGACCACTTCCTTCCCAGAACAGCTGTTATGGGGTTCAGCAGCGGACAGTTTGCATCCCTAAGCTTGAGGTTATTATGTCACATGTGTAAGGTCTGTTTCCTAAACTGGATTGTAGAACTGTTCTCAAGACCCACATCTCCTGTTTCTCTGACATTCATCCCACTGACCGCTTCACAGTGTTGGGCATTTACTGGGTCCACTGGATGGAGGAGACTAGTTCTGTGCTTGCAAATGAAACCTAATGTATAAAATACATAGAAAGTGAAGTTTCTTTGGTTAACGTGGGGTGGAAGACCCTGAATATAGGACCCTTGACCTCCTATTCTAAGCAACAACCAACAAGAGAGTCCATTGTATTCAGGTCCCCACGAGACACAATTTGAAAACTTGGCCTGGTGTACCACTTGGGGTTTTGGAGTCAGGTCTGAGTTTGATTGCCTAGTCTGTCATGTACTTAGCTGTAACAGAAGCATAAAATGAGGAAATAGCTCAAAGCTTTTCTTTCCCCTGTGGAAAAGAGACAATTCTTTGTGGGGTTATTGTGAGGGTGAAGCAAGACAATGCATGTGACAACCCCCCCCCCCACACACACACTTATTAAGCGTTCGCTGGATTGTAGTTGTTGGTAACAACAAGACAATTACTAATTGATTGTCTGATCCTTAATGAATTGGCACTTGTTTAGTCTAATAAACATATTCATCCTCAGGTTAAGAGAAGCCAGGGTTGGGTGAAGTTATGGATTAGGAGGAGAACCAGTCTTGTCTTACATTCCATCCATTCTATAAGCCCACGATCACTTGCCTTTTCATGAAGGATCATCAATATTTCATGTACGGTGTCAGTTGCTGTAAACTGAGCATACCCTAGCACTGACTTGAATTAATCATATGCAGGAGGAGAGAGAATAAAATGCTTTTTCCTCAGTGCCCAAGTTTCACTGGCTGCCTGGAAGCCTGGAAACCACAGGGTGAACTTTCTGCTAATGGAGGACCCCGAGAAGAAGCTGAATCAGAAGAGTGACAGCAAACCCCGGAAAGTACGATTTAAAATCTCCTCCTCTTACAGTGGTCGAGTGTTGAAGCAGGTCTTTGAGGATGGGCAGGAATTAGAGTCGCCAAAGGAAGAATACCCTCACAGTTTTCTCCAGGAGTCCCTTGAGCCAATGGATGGTGTTTATGGGTCTGGGGAAGCCCCCAAGCCCCCGCTTTACTCCCCTAAGCTGACTGCTCAGAGGATCAGTGTATTCAGAGAGGGCGATGCCTACACTTTGGCAGGCAGCCAGCCTCTGTTCAATGATTACAAGGCGAATGACCATAAGGTTGGTATTGTGTGTGGTTCTAAGCTTTAAGGGTAGGGCTTCCTGCAATGTGTCTAGAGAAACACCTAAATGCTTCAGATTTGTTTCTTGCTCCCACTCAGCTACCATCCAGGGCCATAGGTGCACCAAGCTGTCATTAGAATAATATTTCTGGGACAAAAATAACATGCTTGTTGACTACTCATTGGAAAGTGCAATGAGCATAAATAGCGTTCAAATTCTATCCAGGGTAATACCTTGTAATTGGGTCTTTGGCTGAGTTTTCTCGGTGTGTAAATTGAATAGAGGTGCAGTGGTTTTCAGGTTGTCAGACTGCCATTTTAGAAAATTATGCAGCAGTGGGTCGTTTTGTTTCCTGAAAGAGCTGAGTGTTTGAAGGTGCCCATTTTACTACAGCCGATTACTCAGCTGTGGTTTATCCAGGTCTTGTTTTCCTGCTGTCACCTTCCTACTGCCTGCTTTGTAAGTGTTTGTCGTTTATTATTTTTGCCTTTCCATTGCTCATTAGCATGGCCTCTGGTTAGTTGGAATCCTGGGAAGAGATGGTGAAAAGCAAATCAACCAGAGATGTGACCTGGGGAGAAGTTTGAACTAATAGTTCGATTGAAGCATGCATTTTATCTGTGAATTTCAATTATCTTTGCTAGTACCATGTATAATCAAAAGCCCATACATGATTTTCTTTTAAGCTAGAAGAACCTGGAAAATATTTGCAGATGCCAAAATTTGTAGATGTGTACATGCTTGTGCCAGTGGGACCATGAATGCCTTTTTTTTTTTCTTTTCATGATTAAAAATAATTATACAATGTGTCTAGGTTATTAATAGATGACACACCAGGGTATGTTCTCATCTCTAAAGTGTGAAATTCAGATAATTACTCCCTAATCATTTTTTTATTGTTCATTTCCTGAGGGAATAGACACTACATCTACTGTAGACAAATGTATTGGACTTGCTTGGTATTGTTACAGTATAATTATAGGAATGTCCACAATTACCAAAGATAATACCAGGCTTCTTTTCAATATTTATGTTAGTAGAGTAACCTATACATTGCTAAGTGCTATCACATATTATCTCTGTCTCTATCACATTGGGTCTTTGCCATAATCTTGGAGAGAAGGGTATGGTCATTCCCACTTTGCAGGTGAGAAAAGCTGAGTGCCAAATTGATGAGGGACCCACTCAGTATCACAGGATCCCTCAGCACAGAGTCAGAATAAGAATCCAGATCTTTTGATTTCTCATGCTTTTTGCCTTATGGCGTCTTCCTTTCTAAGAACAGGATCATTACATAACAATGATGACAACACCAACAATAATGGCAGCGACCATTTATTGTGTACTTACTATGTCCTAGGGACTCCATATTTATCTTAAATTATATGTGTAGGTTTAGAATTTACAAAGCCATACTTTATACAAATCTTATACAAGGCCATGGTAGATAACTTTGGGCTGCTTTGTAAGTCATGTGCCAAATTCGGCATTTATGTAAATGTATGATTTGAGATGGATTTACAACACCAGAAAACGAGTCTTCATTGCCACACAGCTCAGTTGGTTAAAACAGTACTCTAGAGGATTCCTGTTTGGGTTCATTATGTTTCTATCCTTTGTTTCCTTATCAAATGCCACATCCCAATTGTAGCCAGGCTCCGGGTTAGAGGGGGCATGATGGGTTTGTGCAGCACCTCCCACTGAAAAGGTTTGTCAAAGTGGTATTCATGCAAATGAAGGAAACAAGAGCTGGAATATCATGATTTTTTTTTAAAAATATATTTTTACATGTTGGCGGACCTTTATTTTATTCATTTCTTTATATGCGGTGCTGAGAATCGAACCCAGTGCCTCACACACTGAGGTGCTCTACCACTGAGCCACAATTCCAGCCCCATCATGATTTTTCAATAGCAAACCCAATTGCAAAATAACCTCTAGTAACTAACTACTTGGCTAGGAGACCACATTGGGTAGTAGTTAAGATCAATGATTCAAAGAAAAGTCTTTGAATTTTGACTCCAATGTTCATAGCAATTCACAGCTGCTAAAGGTGGAAACAACCTAAATGTCCATTGGCTGATGAATGAATAAACTGATGAATAGTATATGCACACCAATGCCATGCTATTCCACCTTAAAAAGATAGGAAAATTTGACACACTACAACATGGATGAGTCTTAAAGACATTAAGCTAAGTGAAGGGAATCAGTCACAGAGAGACAAATACTGTATGGTTCCACTTATGTTAGAAACTGAGAATTGTCAAATTCATAGAGATATAAAGCAGAATGGTGGTTGCCAGGTGCTGGAGGTAGCAGAGAAAGAGTTATTGTTTAATGGATTCAAGAGTTTCAGTTTGGAAAGAAGAAAAAGTTCTGCAGACAGATAAATGGTGGTGATAGTTGCACAACAATGTGAATGTGCTAATGCCACTGAACTCTGAGACTCTTAGAAATGGTTTAAAATGGGAAATATTATGTTACATATGTTATACCACAATAACAATAATACTAATAATGCAAATAAATCAGGGGCTTTTTTTAATACCAGGGATTAAGCCCAGGGCATTTAGCCACTGAGCTGCATCCTTAGCCCTTTTTTTTTTTTTCTGATTTTGAGACAGGGTCACACTGAGTTGCTGAGGCTGGCTTTAAATTTAAAATCCTCCTGCCTCAGCCTCCCTAGCTGCTGGGATTACAGGCATGTGACACTGCACCTGGCTGAAAGCAAAGACTTTTGATGTCATTCAAACCTGGGCTTGATGTCCATTTCTACCCAGTTGGTGTATGAGCCTAGCATTCCACTTAACTTTGCTGATCTTCAGTGTCATCATCCATGACATCAGGCCAGTAGAAGTAAGTACCTGCTTAAAGGGCTGTTATTGTGATTAATAAAGAGAACACACAGGAATCACTTAGCATCATGCCTGCACCTTGTTATCTCTTTAGAAAATATTACTCACCATTGCAATAATAAGCAGGCTCTTATCAAAGAAATGTTGATTTTTTTTTATTTTATGTGATGGGTAGAGAAAGTGGCTATAAAATAACCTAAATATTTTAAGGAATTAAAACCGACTTCTATTTTATATAAGGTTCAAAAAACTATGGAATGAGAAATGAAGGGAGGTAACAGTTACTGAAACCCATTTTACACATACTATATAATTTCATCTTCATGATATTTCTACGAGAGTTTTACAAGTTGAGAAAACAGAAGTTCAGAGGGATTAAAAGCTTGCATGCCTCACACAGTTGTCAAACAATATTTGAATAAAATTTGAATCAGGTCTGCCTCCAAAGCCCGTCACATTTCTACTACCCAATAAGGTATTTCTGCATTTAAAAACAGCAATGGAAAGATTTAATCATGCCTGAGTAACAATCTCTAGGCATGTTGTCACAGAAGCTGGAGTATTTTACAAATGTCTAACCACACAGGCAACCATCTTGGATGCTGTGGAAGGAAATGATAAATTTCTGACCCCGTCCTGACCCTCTCATACAAAAGTGGCTGCTTCTCAGTGGCAACTGGGTGTAAACAGATAATGAGAATTTTGGTTACACCAGGGAGTTTCCTTAGACACAGGGAAGAATGTGGCTATCAGGATGACAGAAACTTAACCATACCTTCAAGGTGATTTGGGATCCTCCATCTTTGGAGTGTTTTAAAAAACAGTGACTATTCAGCTTAGAGGCTGGGGTTGGAGCAGATGAGCCTCAATGCTCTTAACGTATTCAGAGATTTGCTTTCAAAAAAGGAAAAGAAAAGAAGAGAGCTCTTGATGTGAAAAGGCTCCTCGTAACTGAGCCTCTTTGGCTATCACTGGGAGTAGAAAATGGAACCTTCCAAAGCTCCACCGCCCTTATCTTCTGATGTTCGGAAACCGATAGTCCAGAGTGTGAAATAGGAGTCCAGTGTGCATAAGACGACAGGAAAAGGAAGCTGCTACATGATCCCTCGATCAGAGGGAGAGAAAAAGGGCCAGATAGGGAGCTTCATAAAACTCCACTCTGTTTCAAGAAAGGGAAACTAAACGCTAAAGTCTTGCTCAAGTTAGACTTTTTTTTCAAATTAGATTTTGACTGAATGCATGAAAGCTTTAATTAGGAGACTGCTTGACTGCAGCATCTAACTAGATTTGGTTTATGTAGTTCTGTAAGCAGGGGAAATATTTCATGGAGGCATTTAGATGTGTAGCATGAGTGAGCACGCACTACTGAAGAACAGTTCTCAGTAACAGCAAAAACAACAAAGCCCACCATTAGCATATTAGCTCCAGTTTTTGCAAAACCTGTTTTATGTTTTTTATATCACCTCCCATCCACAGGAGTGAATACCATTAGCCTCAGGGATAAGAATCTAAACATTTAACAACAGGGCCACACCCAACCAGCATGGAAGCCAGCAGAGTTGGGCAGGGTCCCAGGACTTGGGGTTCTATGAATGAACCCACTGGGCTTTGGGATGTTCAAAGCTCCTGAAGGGAGGCTGGGTAACAGGAGGGCACTCAGGAGTCTCTGGAAAGTACCTGTTTACCACCCAGTGTGCAGGGATTTCTGTATTTTAATAACTAGCTTGTCCGTGGTGATGCCTGCCAGCTGCATGTCAGCCCAATCGCAAATGAGTAAACGGGAGTTCTGAGACCTCCAGGACTCCCCTGGGTCTCACAATAGGTGGACCATAGAATTGGGATTCAATGTTGTTTCCCTTCAAGCTGTCCTAACTTTGGATAGAGCAAGGAATTCCTCAACAGTTATTCCCCAGACTACTTCTGCTCCTCTCCTCTTCCTCTTCTTCCTCCTCCTTCTCTTATGCTGGAGATTGAACCCAGAGCCTTGCATGTGCTAGGAAAGTGCTCTATTCCTGAGCAACACCCCCAGCCCCCAGGCTTCTTTACTGCATTATGGTATTGCCCAAATGAATTCCTGAGCAAATTATTAACTAACATAAGCTAAATGCATGCAAGTGAACATAAGCTATTGATAATTACGCTCTGGAAATGTATTTATTGACATAAAATATTTTCACGTTATATGGATTATCAACAAACAGGTTACAACTGAGTAGCTACATCAATCCTAAATTGGGAAAGGGGAATGCTTGTCAAGAGTGCAGGGCAGGTGTGTTAAGAATGTGGGTTGTAGTAGGACAGGCTTGGATTTGAATCCCAGGCAGTGTACCTGAGTAATTGCCGCCTTGGAGAGGTACTTAACCTCACTGAGACTCAGTCTCCTCACCTGCAAAATGTGGAAACCATAGTATCTTCTTCTCAGGGATGTTTGCAGAGGGGTAAGGAGATTGGTAAAAATGCCTAGCATGACATCTGGCACACAAATAGTGCTCAGTAAATGGTATCTGCTGATAATGCCTATGCATAGAAAAAAGTGGAGATATATTTACATAGAATAAAAAAAGTGCTCCTTTGCATTTATTAAGCACCCACCGTGCCCAGTTTTGCATTGACTGTTGTGGTGTGCAGAAGCTCTAGACCCTGCTCTCCAGAGTCTAACACTCTGAGTAGTTTAGCTTTGATAGTTACCATGAACAAGAAGGAAGAGGTTGGTTTTCAGAGCTTTCAGAGAAAGTAAACAAGCCATGGAATGAACCATAGCTTCGGGTCTGATGGGTTCACAAGTTTTGAATGTTGGAAATTCCTTCTCTCCTACTTCCTGGGGTGTTGGACAGCTTCTGCAACCTTGTATTTGGTGATTGGTGACGGGGGTTTCATCTTTCTTCTCCATTTCTCTAGCCCCCACCTATTATAGATTTCGGAAAGATAATCATCTACACAAATAACCTGAAAATCATCAGAACCCCAATGGACAAGAGGGATTTCATGAGGAAAATTCTCCAGAAAGAAGAAGTAGCTGAGGAAGAGTCTCTGATGAGCAAAGAAGAAACCTATGGAGACAGGAACCAGAATGATGGGTCTTTGCCAGAGACGGAGGGCACGTTCCCCCATAATCAGTACATGCAGGTGCGTCAGAGGGCCAGACTGTCCCGCTCAGGGCTGACCCTACAGCAGTGGTCTCCAAATCATTTTGATCGTGCACAGTTAAGTCAAAACTTTTGAATACGAATACCTAAAATGTCTAAATATTAAAGATGTAAAGATACTTTAATATTTATTATATTCTAATGGCATGTTGTTAGCAATAATCATAGAACAAAGAACATGCATAAGTCCATTTTTCAAATATTCATAATTTAAAATTTTTTGGGCATACTTCTTTTGAGATATGATTATGTATTTCTTGGTTTCATTGTGCAATGTGGCTTATGAACTGCTAGTTTTAAAAGTTCAAGAAAAGTCAGCTCTTTCCTCTTTTCCTGGGTGCTTCTCTTATTGCTGTTATCCTCAATGTGGTCTCCTTGAAGACATTGCATAAAGCATTTGCATAAAGCAAAAGGAGTCCCTTTTGCAGACTAGTTTAGTTAATGCTAAGCAATAGTATTTGTAAATCTATGACCCCACACAAGTAAACTGCAATACAAAGCAATATGGTGAAAACGAACAAATGATAGCCGGGTTGTTACTGTCAACAACTCTGAATGTCACACCTAACTCTGGGGTCTCTTGTCTAGGGATGGCCTGACCTAGTGAGAGCACCAGTGCCAACCGGTTTATTACAAATTAGAAGCTGGGTGTGGTGCACACCTGTAATCCCAGCTAATCAGGAGGCTGAAGCAGGAGGATCACAAGTTCAAGGCCAGCCTCAGCAACTTAGCCAGACCCTGTCTCAAACAAACAAAAATATTAGTATAAAAATGTCATTAAGAACATTATTGAAGCTTAATTTCTTGTCCTATTTTTAGATAAAAAAGTAGATATAATATAAAAAGCAGCTGTCACGTTTTCCCTCCACAGCCCTGTGGGTGTGCCACGATTGCTCAGATGAGCTCAGATGAGGTGGGTGAGGGAAGTGTTCTTTAATCCACAGTGTGAGGTTTGGGGAGTCAATTTTGATGAATCTAAGCTAAGAAAGTAAAATCTTGGGTATCAGGAAAATGAAATTGTTCTTAGATTCCATTTCTTGGAATTTTAAGCATTTTGTGGAACCCCCGTCACCTCCCATGAGTTGGCGAGAGACACTGAGTGATGAATATCATACTCGGGGGACGGGGGGGGGGGTGCTGGGGTTGTGGCTCAGCGGTAGAGCGCTCGCCTAGCACGTGCGAGGCCAGGGTTCGATCCTCAGCACCATGTAAAAATAAAGGCATTGTGTGCAACTAAAAGTAAATAAATAAATATTTTTTAAAAATTATCATACTCCGGGAGAGTTTAGGTGATGAGAATAACAAAGTGGAAACTGGCCTTGCAGTGACGGCCAAGGTGCCAAAGACCCCCGTCACCTCAGTTCTCTCACCTTGCCATCAACCTGCCTTTCCTCAACTCCTCCAGCATCCACTTTCTTCCTTCCTGGTCTCCCATCTCCCTCCCTTCCCCTAACACCTAAATTGCTGGACTCCAGAGAAAGACTCCTAAGGTTCTGTTTGCATCTACTCATGTCTCTTTCCAACCTGATCTCACACTTAATAATATATTTTTGAAATGAAAATCTGATTTTGCCACCCACTTCATAAACTTACTCCCTGTCAAAGCTTTTGGTGTCCTCTCATTGCTTGGTATAAAACCAAGACTCCTTTCTTGTTCTAGAAAGCTCTGAATGGCCTGCCGACCACTCCAGCCCCATCCCTAACACCTCTCTCCTCATGCTCTTCCACCCTGACACACCGCTCATGTAACTGTCCCTCATATGATCTTTGTTCTCCTACCAGAGGCAAATCCCCTCTGCCTGGAATGTTCCTCAGGTTCTCTGCCACCTTGCCTGCGGCCCCTGAGATCATGGTGACAACATCATCCCCTGAGAGGGATATTCTCTGGCTTTCATGAGGATAAATTCCTCCAAGATGGATCTGTTGGGGGGCTCTGAACTCCTCTTTATAGTTGCAATTTTTTATTAATGTGCTTATCTGGTTAACTTTTATTCTTGGCTTTTGATTTGGCTTCCATGAGGGCAGAGGCCATGTTTTTGTTGGGTGTAATATAGAGGTTTGAGTGTCCAAAACGAAATGCCTGGCTCAGTAAATGTAGATGCTCAGTAAATATTAGTTAAATGTTTGTTGAAAGAATATTGAGATTTGAAACCAATGTATCAGCTAGTGAGGAATACTCTGCCATTGCCTTTTCTTGCTTTCCATGCAGAACTATTAAGAACTTAGCACTGTAGCAGGCAGACGACTAAAAGTTGTAATCTGAAGCACTACTTTCTGAATTAAAAAACATTTAATTTTATTATTTCTCCTACCATATTGCAACCTGTGGGAGAACCTTTTTTGGGAAGAGGGCTAGAAATGGTAAAATGCAGGTCACATTGCAGGCCTGAATAGGAAAGCAACAGCAGGCCTGATATGACAATTACCTTTAAATTCAATTTGGAGGGATGTGTGGTTTTTAGCTGTAGTGCTGTAAACTAGGGCAGAGCTGTGCAGCAGACGGTTGCCGTGAAAGGTTATACTTCACTTGTCTGTCCTTTATACCCTGCTTTAAATTGCTATTTGTTTGCCCAATCCCTCATGCAATAAATGCCCAGACAAGTTTTATTCTAAAAGAGAGGGTCAGAGAACATCAAGGCACCCCTTCTGACCAAGAGACTCTTTGTTCTGTTATATGGAACCAGGACGCGGTGAGAGCCTGATGAAAGAGCAGGGCAGGGCTGAAAGCCAGGCCTCGCTTGAACCTCTACATCAACTAGAAAAGAAAAGGAGAAGAATAATTGAATCGAGACACAGTAAAATGTACAAGGGAAAAATATGGCTTTGTGCTCAGTAGATTTTAGAATATAAATCATCTGAATTTCTTTATGCTTTATGTGATCTCACCTTTGAGATAATAATAATGATGTTGATGATGATGATAATTGTAATAATAATAAAAATACCAGCTGCTATTTATACAGGGCTCACAGTAGCCAGGTATCATGCCCAATGCTTTTCATGCAATAGTCACTTTCATTCTCACAAGGAGCCTGTGTAGCAGGTATTATCAATATTCTGCCTGCAGCTGGAGAAACTGAGACTCAGAGAGGTTAAGTAACTTGCCAGAGATAATTAAAGCCAGTAGTCAGATCTAGGCTAGGCACATCTCTCTGCACCTAGCTGTGCAGGCTCTGGCTGGTGCTGGATGCCATCGTCAAGGCTACATAGCTTATGAGTGAAAGGTAGGCTGAGTGGGTCTGCTAGGGTCTAGAACCTAAGCCACGCTGTGCAGCTATGTTCTATATCCTGCTGCTAAATGTTTTCTAAGAAGAATTTTAAAAATACTGAGAAAAGAAGAAAGAGGCATGTGTTTCATATGTCTATATGACATATAGGGCTCATTAAATGCTTGTTGAATTAATTGAATGACTAAAAAGAGCATGTTCCTGTGGCACAAGCCTATAATCCCAGAGACTTAGGATGCTGAGGCAGGAGGATTGCAAGTTCAAGGCCAGCCTCAGCAACTTAGATCCTGTCTCAAAAATAAATAAATAGACAGGGCTGGGGTTGTAGATCAGTGATAGAGCACTTGCCTAGCATGCATGAAGACCTGTGTTCAATTTCCAGTACCGAATATCTATCTATATATCTAGAGATATATATGCAAATATATTTATTTTGAATACTTTAAAGGAAGAAAAGGAACTTCTTCATTGTTCCTATATTAAAATATGGCAACAATCAAAATTATTGCTTTTTAAATTTTTTTGTTTGTTCTTTTTTAATTAAACATGACAGTAGAATGTATTTTGACATATCATACATACATAGAAACTTAATGAGACGAGCATCCCTAGAGAGAACATCCCCACCAGAGGAGCCGATGCAGGGGTTTCCATGAATTCAGGCCAGAGTGGGTGGGCATCTAGGCTGGGATTGTAGTTCTGGGATGGAGAAAAAGGGATGGATTTGAGAAAATGTTTGAAGGTGAAATGGGCAGGACTTATTTTTGGATTTACTGGGTATCAATCTGATATCACCCCTTATTTCTTGGGAGATTCACAGTTTATAAGGAATGTGAAATTGCAGGTTTCCTTGGGATGACCAAGGGGAAGAGCAAGATAATAGCCCAGGTATATTTTCTTTAGAGTGAGAATCAAGGACTGGGGACTTGTTGGCAGGACTTAGGAGGAAACTGACTTTTATGGGGAATCTATGGAATGCCAGAGAGTATTGCATTTATACATATTCTCCAATTTAGTATCCCAGCTACTCAGGCATTACCATTCCCATTTCACAGATAGAGAAACAGATTAGGAAAGACTAAGGGAATTGTCCAAGTTGTACAGCTGCTATTACACAATAGCCTCAGATAATTACTCCCGAGCACAGAGCTCTTAATCACCAGGTCTTACTCAGTTCTCAAAGAGAATAAAATATTCCAAGAAATGATAGCTAAGCTTTGAAGGCTGGTGACACCGATTCATTTATTCATTTGTCCACTCAGTTTCACGGTCACATGAAATGATGTTTCTTGGGTATCTACTCTTGGACTACAATGAGGGTCTATATACATAGTCACTAGCAGCTGGGACTCTGCTGATCAGTCCCCTGAGATCAAAACCTGCCTCCTCTTTTTCCAAATTGTGTGTGTGAGACCATTGTTAATTAACTTCTCAGTATCTCATTTTCCTGTCTGAACCACTCATGTTATCTCACTGGGATGTTACAAGGGTTAGCTGGACTGATACATAGAAAGCTCTTAGAACTGTACCTGGCACCTACCAGGCATGCTACAAGGGTTCGCTGTTAGCATTTTGCAGTGAGAAAAATAAAGTCTTTGCCCTTGTGGAGCTTACATGTCAGATATTAACAGGCATGATGAAGAACGTGTGAAGTCTCAGAATGTCAGTCGTGGTGGCAGAGGACGCCGTCTTAGCCATGTTCACCAGATAAATCCTCTCTGATAAAACTGCTGTTACTCTGTGTTCTGGCCATCACTGGCATTTGTGGGAAGTATTTTTCTCTAATTTTGTCCCAGCCTTTGCCAAGACCTGCATGTGAATAATAAACTTGAGCTGCTGCTGTAACTAAACCCTGGCCTTCCTTCTTGCAGGAAGGGGAACTTCCCGAGGACAACTGTTTTCACTGCCGAGGTTCTGGCAGTGCCACCTGCTCTCTGTGCCACGGCAGCAAGTTCTCCATGCTGGCCAACAGATTTAAGGAGTCCTACCGGGCCCTGAGGTGTCCTGCCTGCAATGAGAATGGCCTGCAGCCTTGCCAGATTTGCAATCAATAGCTGTGGATTTTGCATGTCAGCTTTTATTGTACTCTCCCTAAAGTTATTTCTAATAAACTGTCCCCCCCTCCTCCTTCCCCTGCCTCTCCCAGCAAGGAAGCCACTGCAGCTGTAATCACTTCTACCGTTAGCAAAACTCAATTATTCAGTGAAATTTGTGAGGCTGGTAGCATCTCCATGTGGGTCTAAGTCGCAGGGGCATTTTTGAATCAGAGTCAGCTTTGAAACCTGTTCTAAAATTATCCTTTCAGGAATGTGTGCATGTATCTCACTTGATTTAGCTCAGTTTTCACCTTGCACCAGTGAACAAATAAATGTACACTTCAGGCAGCAGGTTGAAATTATTTTCAGGTTGGGAGGTATTTTGCAAAATTATGTGGTGAGAATGGACTAAAAAGGCAGCTTTCTGATGAACTGAATTCCTGTTGCTTATAATACATCTGAAATTGTCATTGGTCAAATTGAATTTCTAATTAAGCAGAAGAAGAAAGGGAGAGCCCACACTGAACACTCCAGCAGGCCACCACAAACAAAACAGGATGCTCATCTGGGAGACAGGCAAGCTGAGGAGGCCTGTCCTTCCAAAGTCTCTCCTGGGGGCTTTGCTTGGGTAACACCCATGCAGGCAGTGAGCAGTACTCCTTAGGTCAAGATGAAATGGAACATTTAGAGTGCCTCTAACCATTGAGGTTATAAGCCAAGTCAAAGCTATTTATGATAAATTTGGTGCTCAAGTATGTGTGTGTGATAGGACTTTTTCCAGCTCCTGAATGGTTACCAAATAAACAGATCTATTTTAAGTCTAATAGGTAGCCACAATCTCTACATAAAAGATGGAAGATATTTTATAGGTATCTATTGGAAAACCTCTAGGAGAAAAACTATGCAAGGCTGATTTTTGGCAATTATATTTCTACTGTCCACAGACACACATACTGTGGATTATTTTCTCCTAAATTTGTTAGTAATATAGAAAAACACTTTTGTTAATGAATTTTGTAGCCCTAACATCCATTCCCTATGCCCCTTGAGAATAGCATTGTAAAATCTGTTATCTGTTGAGACCAATTGCTTTTCTATGATGATTTTGATTTCATAACTTAACCATTTTTTCAAGATTTGTTTGTTAATCTCTAATATCCAGCTATTAAAATATTCAGCAATGGAATGCTTTTGGGGCAATATAAATACTTCTAATAAAAAGCATGAAAATGGGGCTGGGGTTGTGGCTCAGCGGTAGAGTGCTCGCCTAGCACGTGCGCGGCCCAGGTTCTATCCTCAGCACCACGTAAAAATAAACGCATTGTGTACAACTAAAGCAAACAAATAAATGTTTAAAAAATTTTTAAAAAGCATGAAAATGTTTTTTGCAGTCATATTTGCCTGCCCTTTCTTACTACTGCTCACTAGCTTCCTGTGCTTCCATACTTAACTACTTCTTGCCTCTTTTAATGTTTTTTTCATAGCTGTCGACTCTTCTGCCTTTTCAGAACACCAGGTAAAGAAGTGATGTCCAGAGACCTTTATATGCATTCTCGTTTAACATTTGACCACAAATACAGTTTGAGCCTCACATGCCTGCATGACAGTACTGCTAGGTCCTTGATGTATGCTGTTGCCCAGCGAGGCACCAGCCCTTTGGTGTTGCATGGATCTTACAGTTGTAGAGTTGTAGTGCAGGAGGCAGATACACAAACAGATAATTACAACAGAGTGTGACAAGTTCTGGGATAAGATAATTACAGGGAACATTTGGAGTACATGCAGGAGGGACACTTTCCTAGTCTTATTGGCTTTGTGTGTGTGTGTGTGTGTGTGTGTGTGTGTGTGTGTGTGCAGGAGATTGAACCCAGAGCTTGCCAAGCAAACACTCTACCATTGAGCGACATCCCAATTACCTTAGTGGACTTAGGGAGTCTGCACAGATGAGAAGGTGTGAGCCTTATTATCTTCTCTTCCTTACCCATGCTCTTAAGTGCCTATAATTCTTAAAAATCTCACCAGCAGCACAGGAGGCAGAGACAGGAGGATTGAGAGTTCAAAGCCAGCCTCAGAAAATTAGTGAGGCCCTAAGCAACTCAGTGAGACCCTGTCTCAAAATAAAAAGTAAAAAGGGCTGGGGATATGACTCAGTGATTAAACTCCCCTGGGTTCAATCTCTGGTATCAAACAAAACAACACAACAACAACAACAACAACAAAATGTCATAATAATCCATCTACTAAGGATTACATTTATTTTATTCATTCAGAAATTATCTATTTATTACTGTGCCAGGAACCCTTAACATTTACTCTTTTACAAATTTTAAGTATACAATATGTTAATTGTTGACTATCAACAGGTATTTTATTGAACATCAAGGATTTTTTATTAGAAAAAATGGACAAAATTCCAGCCCCTGTGTAGCCTACGTTTCAGTGGGGGAATATTGGTAACTAAATACACAAATTTAATAATATATATATTACATGTATGTATATAGGTACTATATGTGGTAAATGTGTAACATATAATACAAAAAAAGTTTATATAATACAACTATAAAGGGAATGTCCAGTATGTTAGAAAGGGATACATAGCTGATAAAAAAAAATAAGACAGTAGGAGGGATGGAGATTTGGACACAGGTTCAGTTCTAGTTTTCAGGGGGGCATCATTGAAAAGGTATCACTTAAATAAAGGGGCAGAGGGAATGAGTTGTGTCTGGGGTAAGAGCATTCCAGGCAGAGGAAATGGCAAGTGTTAGATTCCTAGAAAGGAGAGCAACAAAGACGCCAGTGTGGGTGCAGTGTGTGCCTGGGACAGGTGGGAAAGGATCTCAGAGGGGAAGGCTGTGTTGGGTGAGGGGACTGTGAGCTGCTGTTCTGGACGGGGTCTGTTCTCTGTCAATCTCATGCACTGTCCTTCTATACTCTCCCCTTAATGCTGGGACAGGAGACCTACAAACTACAATTCCCAGGCTCCCTTGATGATGGCTTCCTGTCAGGGTCTGCCAATGAGAGGTAAGGACAGGAGAGGGCAAGATGGGAGGAAGGAAGAGCCTTCCTCTTTTTGGACTAGGTTCCTGGCTCCCTGTCCCACAGAGCAGCTGCTCTAGCAGCAGCAGCAGCTGAGAGGGCTGGGTCCAGCAGCTTGGTTCCATCAGGAGCCACTCTTATGGCTCTGATTATAGGTTTGGTGTAACACCATTTTGCCTTTTATTCCTCCAGCCGAGGGTGGTTGTGGCTTCCTGCGGTTACTGATTTTCGTTTGAAATATCCAGAGAAGGTTCTGTCTTCCTGATTGGATGCAGACTCATATAAAGGCTTGGAGCAGAGATGGATTGTGATCAGATTTGTTTTACAAGGCCACTCTGGCTGCTGTGTTGAGAGAAGATGCTATAGGGCAATGGCAGAAATGGAAGTCAGTTAGGGTCTATGGCAATGATCCTGATGGTAGTGAATTGTGGCCTGGCAGGGTAAAAATGGTTGAACTATAGAGGTATTTACAAGCTGGAACCACAGGGTTTGTCTACTGTCCTTTATATTCAGAAATATTGTTCATGACTCCTGTATGCAAGATATACATACCTGGTCAGTTTCAAGGTGGCGGAATAGAGAGGTCACTTTCCTGGCTGCTCCATGGCATAAAGTCAAGAAAGCAGACAGGCAGCTTCTCAACAAGGTGAAGGAGTGAACTAAGAATTGGCTCCTCCACCGCATGAGTGGAACCCAGGGAAGAGCCCTGGGATATAGTCTTCCAGCATGGAATTACAATTGCTGGGCCTGGAGGTGCACTGATTTAAAATCTCCTGTTAAATTGGCATTCGGAGAACAACCTGAAGCCTACCTAAGCTAAAACCTGCCTCCAGGAGTTCCGCCTATGAAATTTCCTCTCTCATTCCAACAATCCCATCCTGAGGGTGGAGCAAGCATCACACTCCAGACCACCCCACCTAACACTGCCGAGAAGGGAAGCTGAGGAGAGTTTGAACTCCAATGGAAACAATTCTTAACTTTTGATTGAAATCATTTTTTCTTCTTTTCTCTGTTTAATTGTGACCTTAATGGTTCATGGACATTTATACATATTTATATTTGTTTTTTTACTCATTTCTAGCTTTTTTTTGAGGGGGTGGGTGGGTACCAGGGATTGAACTCAGGGGCACTCGGCCACTAAGCCACATCCCCAGCCCTATTTGTATTTTATTTTAGAGACAGGGTCTCACTGAGTTGCTTAGTGCCTCACTTTTTGCTGAGGCTGGATTTGGACTTGCGATCCTCCTGTCTCAGCTTCTAAGCCCCTGGGATTACAGGTATGTGACACTGTGCTGGGCTTCAGTTCTAGCATTTTTGAAGTCAGTTATTTTTCATGAATCAGTATTTTGAGGAATAGGATTTTGATTAGTATATTTTAATTTTGTTTTGTATTTTCTTATTTTTATTTTAAAAATTTTATTTTATATATATATATATATATATATATATATATATATTCTCTCATTCGTCTATTTCCCTTGATTCTCTTTTTCCTCTTATCTTCTGCTAATAGCCAATCTGTATTGTTCTTTCTTTCACTCTTCCTTTAATTTTTTACTTCTATTTTCTTTCTTCTTCCCTCATAATCATCATATCCTACATTACTTCTGTTCTCTCCCAGTCCACCATTCAAAATTGTAAACCATTTTGCAAACTTGCTGTTTTTATTGTAGGCAACAACTGATCATATAATTTCTGTTTATTGTGATAATTAACATTATAGACATAGTAGGAGCTATTTGGCTTAATGCTCTATATTGTTTGCATTGGTTGTTGTTATTATTTGTCTCTCCCTAAACAGTGAGGTACTGGAAACCTTCCGGGACACTATAAGTCCACAGGGCACAGACTCTACTGTCTCAGAGCCATACTGTTAGATGGGTAGACACACAAACAACATGAAAAAGCATGGGAACAAATCACTCAAACAAACCAAGATACTTTAATAACAGAATCCATTGACACCACAGTGAAAGAAATGTCAGAGAAGGAGTTTAGAATGTACACAGTTAAACTGATCTGTGGAGTAAAGGATGATAAAAGGAGTGAAATCAGAGAGAAAATATAGGAAGTGAAAGATCACTTCAATAAAGAGAGATTCTGGAAAAAAAAAAGCAGAAATCCTCAAAATAATGGAATCAATAAACCAAATTAAAAATTCAATTGAAAGCATCACTGACAGACTAGATCACCTGGAAGACAGAGTTTCAGGCAATGAACACAAAGTATTTAAAATCTTGAAAACAAAGTTGACTGTGGAGAAAAGATGTTAAAAGACCATGAACAGAACTTCCAAGAAATATGGGATAATCTGAAAAGATCAAACTTAAGATTTATTGGGATAGATGGAGATGCAGAGATACAAATGAAAGGAATGCACCATCTTTTCAATGAAATGATATCAGAAAATTTCCCGAACTTAAAGAACGAAATGGAAAATCAAATATAGGAGGCTTCCAGGACCCCGAATGTACAAAATTACAACAGACCCACACGAGGTACATTATTATGAAAATGCCTAACATACAGAATAAGAATAGAATTTTAAAAGCTGCCAGAAAAAAAAAGGACAGGTCACATTTACAGGGAAACCAATATGGATCTCAGCTGATTTCTCAGCTCAGACCCTCAAAGCTAGGAGGTCTTGGAATAAGATATACCAAGCTCTGAAAGAAAATGGATGCTAGCCAATAATACGATACCTAGCAAAATTAAGCTTCAGAAATGACAATGAAATAAAAGCCTTCCAAGATAAACAAATATTAATCTTTTAACATTTCATAACTAGAAAGCCTGCACTACAAAACATATTCAATATAATATTCCATGAAGAAGAAATAAAAAATAAAAGTGAAAACCAGCAAAGGTACGAACTACACTAGAAGAATAGTCAATCAAAGGAGAACTAGTGCAGATTAAAAAAAGGACAAAGAAGGACATTTCATGCTGCCTAAGGGAATTATACATCGACAAGATGTAACAATTGTAAATATTTATGACTCAAACAATGGAGCATCTACGTACATCAAACAAACCCTTCTCAATTTCAAGAATCAAACAGACCACAACACAATAACACTGGGTGACTTTAATACACCTCTCTTACCACTGGAGAGATCCTCCAAACAAAAACTAAATAAAGAAGCTATAAAACTAAAGAATACAATTAATAATTTAGACTTAACAGACATATATAGAATATTTCACCCATCAACAACTGACAATTTCTTCTCAGCAGTACATGGATCCTTCTCTAAAATAGACGATTATCTTAGGCCACAAAGCAACTCTTAGCTAATACAAAGAATAGAGATAATACCTTGCGTTCTATCAGATCATAATGGAATGAAATTATTTTATTTTATGATAAAATAAAAATAGAAGCTACTCTAAAACAGACTTATACTAATAAAATTCCACTTAAGAAAAACGGGCACTTTCTTGTTCTAATTGATGCAGAAAGCTAAACATCACTTAATTTGTCCTTTGCAGTTGTAATCTTAGGCACATTATTATCCAAAGAACCACTCACTAATTAATAATCTTAGAAATATCTAATGTTAATAAATGTCAATTTGTATTTGATATTAAATATCAATTGCCCTTGAATTAACATTTTAATCTTCTCCAAGCTAGTAGCCAGCTTCAGTGTCCCTACAGTATATACCCATTCATTCTATACTAAGAAAGAGGAAGCATACGTTTATTTAGATATGAATTAATCCTCAAATTTTAAGCATTTATTTGTGAATAAATAATAAAAAAATACTTATATGTGTGCAAGGGAACAAGAACCAAATCATTTAGACAGCATTTAATTTGAAGCCTAAGGAAAAAAGCATTCTATTGTACATAAAACCAAATTTGTAGAATTTAACTGATGAAACTGGTCTTCATAAGATATTCTGATTAAAGTAGTTTTATGTACAACTCAAAGAATAAAAAGCCAAATGTATACCTCTAAATATAACATTGTTTCTGCCCTTCCTCCCAATACTATTGTAAAGTACTTTCAATATCAGAAGGAGTTATTTATGTCCTGAATTCTGTTGCCATCTAGATACATTTTAATTTGGGTCTACATTATTGATCCACACTTTTTTTTTGTATGAATTTACTATGTATTTATATTCAACATTATATTGTGGTTAAAATTTTTCAACAGAAAGGCTAAAAAAAAAAAAGGGGGGGGGAAATATTGGTAAACTCTACCTAGATCAATAATTAGCACTTCCTCATTCACTTGTTCAGAAACCTACCATGTGTCCAATTCTCTATTCATTATTTAATTAATTAGTGTAATTTATGCTAAATACTTCAGCATAATATCAACTTGTTTTCAATATTTGCTTACTGTTTCTTTTGAGATAATAATACATAAAATGAAGCATAAGAATCATAAGAGCACATTTGCTGCATGCACATATTAATGAATTCATACATGTATGTAATCCTAAAATCCATGAAGATATGAAACTTTACCATAACTCCCCAAATTTCCCTTCTAACCTCTCAAGTAAAACCTTGCCCTAACTTTTCACAAAACAAACATTGTTTTAATTGATTGTTTTCTTTTATTACAAACCTAATATAAAAAATATTGCATCAAGGCTGAGGGTGATGTTGCACGCCTGTAATTCCAGTGGCTTGGGAGGCTGAGGCAGGAGATTGTGAGTTCAAAGCCAGCCTCAGCAAAAGCAAGGCACTAAGCAACTCAGTGAGACCCTTTCTCTAAATAAAATACAAAATAAGGCTGAGGATGTGGCTCAATGGGTGGGTGCCCCTGAGTTCAATCCCTGTACCAAAAAAAAAAAAAAAAAAAAAAAAAAAAAAAATTGTATCAATATATGTATGCATAACTTCTTTTGCTCAGAATAGACACATGTGCATATTTGAGATCCATCTATGTATATGCATGTATGAGTGTCTCTTTTTATTGCAGAGTATTTTATTATATGCATGTACTATAAATTGTTAATTAATTCTTTTTTAAAAATATACATGACAGTAGGGTGTATTTTGACATATTATACATACATGGAGTGCAACCCATTCCAGTTAGGATTCCATTCTTGTGTTTGTACGTGATGTGGAGTTACACTGGTCATGTATTCATATATGAGCATAGGAAAGTTATATCTAATATCTTTCCTACTCCTAGCTCCTTTCCCTTCCTTTCAGTTCCCTTTGTTATTGATGGATATTGGTCTAGTTTTAGTTTTTACCATCTGTTTAAAATAAAGTTTCAATGAACAACAACAACAAAGAGAGAGAGAGGGAAAGGGGGAGGGGGAGGGGGGAGTGGGAAGAAAGGAGGGAGAGGGGGAGAGGGGGAGAGGGGGAGAGAGACATACCTGGTTCTTTGCCTCCTGGTAGAAATAAGTTTACACTAAACTATCCACTTCCTAATTTGTGACCTACAAACATTTGCCAGTGGGTTGGGCAGTGTTAGTGCAAGGTTAGCCAACTAGTACTCCCAGGATGACAAGAATCCCTTCAGATCTAGGGGGGAAAAAGAAGATTAAAAACTACCATGATATTGTAATAAAACGAATCTATATCCTTTGAAAGCTCAACAATTTTTTAAATGAATTCATGTCTTTAAAAATTCAACATTTATCCATTCATTTATTCATTGAATAATTTTTCACTGGATTTCTAGTAAGTTGTAGGCATTTGTAATAGGTCCTCAGAATCAAAAAATTAGCCAGGCACAGTAGTATATTCCTGTATATTCCCAGCAACTCACAAGGCTGGGGCAGGGGTTTGCAAGTTCAAGATCAGCCTCATCAACTTAGACTCTGTCTCAAAAAATAAAAAGGACTGGGGATATAAGTTAGTAGTAAAGCACCCCTGGGTTTAATCCCTAGTACCAACAAAACAAAACAAAAATCAATAGTATTAAAGTCTCAGGCCTCAGCATAATAAGCAAATTTGGCCTCGATTTGTGAAAAACACCATTGCTGCTTAGTCTGGTGATTTTCATTTCCTCTGCTAGCCAGGTTAACTGGGCTCAGTTTGGTGGCTGTATATGCAATATATTTACCAATTTAACAAGCACATATCACCTCACTGTGTGCAGGACCCTGATCGAAGCACTTTACATTTACCAACTCCCTGAATCATCCTCACAATGAAATTAGTTCAGTTTCCTGATCACTCTTGGTCCCACACCTGCTGCTTTTTTCCATGCTACACCCCCTCAGACTAAACAGTGGGCTTTTCTGTGGTCCTCAACAATGCCTGGACTCACTGGGCAAGGAAGTAATGAATGGCATTGCAAATGGCATATACCTGGAGGCTGATCTTGAATCCCAACGATGTGAACGCGTTGCAGGACTTTTTGGCTCACTGTACTGCTGCCTGGAACCACAGAACCAGGCTGCTGGTCCCCCTTCCTTCTCTGCCTTCCCATCTTAGTTTACTCCTATTAGTATTTTGTTAGCACAGTAGCTCATCTCTTTGGCCCCTGTTTCCAACTGTGGCTCAGCCTCAAGGCCTATCTGACACTCACACACCAAGATCTGCAGAGCCCGGGGGGGGGTCCTTTCTAAGATCCACCCTTCTTGGAAGACACTTGTGGTTTGAAATGGCAACGTGTTTCCCTCCCTACTTGCCTTGCAGATTTGGTAGGGCTAGAAAGGCAGAATCCCTAGGCCTAAACCATTGTCCTGTACTTTTTTTTTTTTTCTTGTTTTCATTTTGACTTTCAGGTAAGATCTCCATGAAGAGTGAGTTGCAGATTTAAACATTTTTATTTTTCTAAATAAGCAATGGATGCTTGTTGTGAGATAGATTTTATCAGTGTATGAAGCCTTTTTAGTGTATTACGGTTATACTGCTATAGAGAATATGGGGTTTGTTTTGACATATTCATAAATCTATATAACATAGCTATGTCCATTTCAATCCCCGGCACTTCCCCCTTCCCTCCTGATCACCTTTTCTACTCTATTGGTCTGCCTTCCATTTATTTTTTAATTGATGCATTATGGTTAGATATAACATCGGGATGAATTGTGGTATAGTCATACATACACATAGCATAATTTGGTTAACTTCATGCCCCAATTCTTCCCCTTTCTCTCCCCTTCTCCTCTTGAAAACTGTATTTAGCATTAACATTGTGACCCAAAATTTACCTTTCCAAATTCAGCTGGCCAAAAACATCAATTAAGCTTAAGTCATAGGGAAGATGATTTTTTAAAATTATTTTTTATTCTAAGATGTTATAAATGACAGCAGAATGCATTACATTTCATATTACACATATAGAGCACTTTTTTTACAAATCTCTGGTTGTATGCAAAGTATATTCACACCATTAGTGACTTCATACATGCACTTAGGGTAATGATATCCATCTCATTCTACCATCTTTTTTTTTTTTCCTTCACCCTTTAGGGAAGATGATTTTTTAAAAAAAAATTCCAAATCTTCTACAAATATGAATCACTCTGGTAATATATTCATTTGTGATGAACGCTAGTGACATTTCTTTTTTTTTTTTTAAATATTTATTTATTTGCCTTAGTTGTACACAATGCATGTATTTTTACGTGGTGCTGAGAATCGAACCCGGGCCGTGCATGTGCTAGGCGAGCGCCCTACCGCCGAGCCACATCTCAGCCCCAACGCTAGTGACATTTCTAAGAAATAAAAAAATCCTGTGGTTCACTAGAGCTTAATCGGAGTGAATTTTATGTTAAAAGTAAATTTGAAAGAAATGTTCACAGTTGTTTTTTTATCACCTGTCCTCATTAGTTGCATCTCTTCATTTTCTAATTAAACACAGTAATTATAGAGAGTTCACATTCATGCAATTATGTGAGAGAGAAATAGAGTTATGTCAGTGTCAAAATTATGGCATGTAATTACTGCCTGTGTTAAAGAACATGTAAAATACAGAGAAGAAAAGACCTGGAACTACAGTAGAATCTCCTCATTGCTTGAGAGTTGGGATTGGGGATGGAAAGAAGGAAGGAAGGGGGAAGTCAAGTCATGCCTTGACAAAACTAGAGTCGACCTAATTTCCTTTAACACCATGAGCTTCCTCTTTGTACAGTCCCTTTAGAATCACTTCTATCCAGCTCCCAAGCATGTCTTCCCCTATCAATGATTATTTCCCAGAAGATTAGGATCATTAATTTATACTAAGGTGTAAGTGGTCTATAGACAATTGACCATGCCTGCTTTTTTAAGGGTTGAAGTGTTACATTTTTGGAGGCTTCATATGTGTGAGGTCATACGATGGAAGGGAACAGCCACAGATATGAAAGAAACATAGTATCTGCACTCAGGGACATCATTGTTTCACAGATAGCCAGAGACTTCAATGAATATTTGGAGAATACAGTGATAGGTGTCAGAAAAGGAAAAGAGTAGAGAGTGGTTAACTCTTCTTAAGATGTTGACCTTCCTCATTCAGCATGAGCTTCCTGTAGGCAGGAACTGTGTCTCATCCATCACCGTATCCCAGGATCTCACCACCATGCCTGGCACATAGACGTTCAATAAATGTTTGGTGATTTATTGTTCCAGAGATGCTGCGATAGCTGCTTTCATCCACAGGGCCTTCAGTGTATTATTTTATGGGCCAGTGCCTTAAGAAACTGTCACCAGTGGACAGCTTCTAAAGTGGCTCCCACTGACACCCACCTTGGGATTCCCTGCCCTTGAGTGTGGACTGGACCTGGTGACTTTCTTCTCACAACAGGATATACAACAAAAATGATGTGTGTCACCCAGAGCTTAGGTTACAAAAGACTATGACTCCCTGCTTTTATTTATTTATTTTATTCTGTAATCATACACCTGATGAAGCCAGTTGCCATGACATGAGCTGTTTTTTGAAGGGTTCAAATGACAAGGAGCAGAAGTTGGCCCCCAACCAAAAGCCAGTGGTGAAACTGAGGCATCTCAGTCAGTAACCTGCCAGGAACCAAATCCTGCCAATGACCACGTGTATGAGCTTGGCAGGGGCTCCTTCCTGCTGAGCTTAAGATGACAGCAACTGGCCAGGCATGGTAGAACATGCCTGTGATTCCAGTGTCTCAGGAGACTGAGGCAGCAGGAAGAAAAGTTTGAGGTCAGCTTCAGCAAGTTAGTGAAGCCCTAAGCAACTTAGGGAGAGCCTATCTTAAAATAAGTAAGTAAGTAAGTAAGTAAGTAAATGAAGGGCTGGGGATGTAGCTCAGTGGCAAAGCACCCTTGGATTAAATCCCCATCCCCCACCGGGTGCAGTGGCACATGCCTGTAATCCCAGCACTTGGGAGGCTGAGGCAGGAGGATCATGAGTTCAAAGCCAGCTCCAGCAATGGTGAGGCACTTAGCAACTCAGTGAGACCCTGTCTCTAATAAAATACAAAAAAGGGATGGGGATGTGGCCCAGTGGTCCAGTGCCCCTGAATTCAATCCCCAGTGCCCCCCAAACCCCCCACCCCCCCCCAAAAAAAGTGACAGCAACTTGGGTGACACCTGGGAGAGAACTGGGAGGAAAGCCACTCAACTATGCCAGGCACAGACAATACACTGTGAGATAAATAAGGATTGTTTTGAGATAGGAAGGAAGTTTGGAGATGATGTGTCACATAAGGATAGATAACTAATATAAAGTCAGACCATCTTTGCTGATGGAATCTTTTATGTCCAAAGGTTTTTTTGTATGGAGAGGAAAACTCACAATCATTTGTTTTTTTGTTTAATGCTCAATTTATTAAGCTTATGAATCTGATACCCAAAACTGAAAACCATTTTTTCTTGGGGCCTTTAAACATTGATAACAAATTTATTAAGCAAATCATTTAAAAAAAATTAAGCTAGATTCAATTGTATGTTTAGAATGGCTAATCCTTTTAAACACTTCTAAACCTTAACTCACAAACATATAAAAAAACAAAAAATTACAGAATTTACTGCTAGAGTTTCACTTAAATCTACTCTAAAGTGTCAATATCATGGATCTGAGGCTTTTCTCATTTCTGTGTTTGTTTTGATATATCTGAAGGTTTTAGTATTATTATTGTTATATTTTCCTTTCTGGGGTCACAGAATTCTTAGGCAGACTCAGAGAAAAGATTATCTTATCAGAACAGCTTAGATTGCAGGAGTTGGTGTATTAGATGATTAATTCTTGGGCAGGCTTGATTGCTTCTGCCAAGGTGATTCTAATCCAAACCACAGTTCCATAGTAAGCTTTTCTATCATTACTGATGTCTGTTATGCCAGTGAGACTATTTCAGGCCTTATCTTATGCCTAGGGTTTAATTTTTGCAATCTGTCCCTGAAATTAAAAAATATACTATCACCTGTTCATTGTTATATAACTGATTATCTTGTCATAATCAAATATTGATTTTATTTCTTAGCAATAAAAGCTGACATCTTCCCTATTGGCATTGAGATCTAATCTCCCAGAAGTCGAGGGCTAAAGTCTGTATAATCGGCATTCCTTTGCTGGTCATCTGGTGGTTGATTACTTTGGAAAACACTGTAGAACCCTCCTCCCGGTTGGCTATTGTGAGCACCCACTCAAGCTGAGCAGCCCTTCCTGTTCCTGGCACCTATTTTTTTCTGGGATTATTTGGCTTCCAGTTCCCAATGTTTGTTCTCCTTATACAGATAGAGAAAGGCAGATGATTATGTCTCATGAACATATAAAATTAGTAGAAGAACTATCAAGCCAGTAAACAGTACACGGGGTTATATTCACCATTTTGTATTACAAGGAAGTTTGAGGTAGATTTTATATTAAATTTTCTATTTTGAGTCATTTTGAAGTCATAGACTTTCACAAGACTCATTTCTATGCGCTATCATGATGATCATGATGATGACTTTGATGATCGAATTATAACTTGTCTCAAAAGACAGATCATCTTTTTTCTAAATGGGCCAGACTAAACTACAGTATCTTAGAATGCTCATTTGGGTGATAAAACTATGAACAACTAAAGGAAGTTACCAACATAACAGTGAACACATGAAGGAAGGAAAGGAAGCATGATGGACGAAGCTCATGGAAGGGGTTAGGGTGGGTGAAAGTTCTAGTTTTTGACCCAGGCATACATTTATTTTACTTTGTTTTCATTATCTGAACTTTCTTTTTACAATAAAATTTTTTATTTTAAACACTGTCACTATTTACCCATTGGGGGGGCCCTTTATGTTGGCTCTCTTATCCTTTTTACTCTGACCCTGAAACATCCTTGCTTTTTGGCAACAGAAGGAGGGTGGAAAAATATTCTGAATGTTTTCCTGTCCTAGGTCATGGAATTAGCTGTTTTCCAAGGGATTCTATTTCCTTCTAGTAAAAAATGATTTTAAAGCCCAGGAATGAAGCTCTGGGAATGCTCTAGAAGGTACAGTGAGTTAGAGTGCTATTGATGTTGCTGCTGGGTCAGTCAGAGCTGAAAAAGTACTTTGAAAGGTCATTATTTCACACTGATATTTCCAATTTAACCTTACTATGTTGTTATTCCATGCTTTTCTTATGCCATGTAAGGGTTCATCAACTTACAAAGCTTTCTCCTGAAGCCAAAGGACAGTCCTTTGCTATATCATCAAAAACTCCTGGGTGGAGCCAAAACATGCCTTCTGTCAGTCTCCTCTTTGGTGTAGAATGCCCAAACTTCTGTCATTCACATAATTCATAATTTTTGGCCATAGTTTCAAATTCATAATTTTGTTCTACCCCTATTATTGTTTTCTCAATATTTTGGCTTCATCAACATTAAGTTGACCTTCTTAAAAGAATTAGCTTCATATTAAGCAGTAATATCTATTAAATCATTGTGTGTGTGTGTGTGTGTGTGTGTGTGTGTGTGTGTGTGGTAGTGGGGGGCTTGAACCCATGAGAAATGAGCTATGCCTCCTGCCCCTTTTTATTTATTTAATTTTATTGTGGGACAGGGTCTTGCTATGTTGCCCAGGCTGGCCTCAAACTTGCCATCCTCCTGCCTCAGCCTCCCAAGTTGCTGGGATTACAGGTGTGTGCCACCATGCCTGGCAAGATAATTGTGCTAAGTAACTGGTCATGTCTTTTCAGTACACAGTAGTGTTGAAATTTGAGGGTGCTTAAGAAGCATCACTTTGTTCATGGCTTTTTAAGTTTTAAATTATTTGAGGGGACTCTAGAACTGTTATTTATGGTCTTTAACTATTCAAGTCCATTAAGCTTGTACCATATGAAAGGTAAAGAAGGATCAGGAAGATTGAGCTTAAAATATCAGATTTATTACTAATGAAAGCTGCTTAGAGGGATGTGGCTTAGATGCTGGACAATTATGGGCTTCCTAAGAGTGGACTGCAGGCTTTGGCAGACATTTCTACCTGTGGGCTGTTCCTATGGTGAGGTCCCCATTTGCCTCCGAGCCCAGAACATGGCAGACACCATCCTTCCTGAAAAAGATTCCAAAAGGCCAGGAGGGAAAGAAACCATACTTAGTTTTCCCTTAATACTCATCAGTTAGGCAGGAGTGAGTAAGGGAGCTCACAGGGGCCAGAAACATTAAGTGAAATGATATTTCTGTAATTAAAATGTAAAGCTAGGGGAAATGACTACTACTAATGCATGTTTTTCCATGTATTGCGTCAATGCATCTCTAGTACACTTTGGGGGAAATTCTACTACAGTGAAGAGTTACAATAACATGCCTGTGAGGCTCACCTCATCAGATCTTGCTTGGGCACCTCTTCCGCATCTCGGTTTACTTGCTATATTTGGAAGAATAGGTTGATTGTAGGAGAGTGTCTGAATACAGGGCTGGGGTTGTGGCTCAGTGGTAGAGTGCTTGCCTAGCCATTTGTGAGGCACTGGGTTTGATTCTCAGCACCACATAAAAATAAATAAAAATAAAGGTTCATTCACAACTAAAAATATATGAATTTTAAAGAGGAGAAGAAGAAGGAGGAGGGGGAGGAGGAGGAGGAGGAGGAGGAGGAGGAAGAGGAGGAGCTGGCAAAGTGGCCCATGCCTGTAATCCCAGTGGCTCAGGAGGCTGAGGCAGGAGGATCTTGAGTTTAAAGCCAGCTCCAGCAATGGCAAGGCACTAAGCAACTCAGTGAGACCCTGTCTCTAAATTAAATACAAAATAGGGCTGGGGATGTGGCTCAGTGGACAAGTACCCCTGAGTTCAATCCCCAATACCAAGTAAAGAAAAAAAAGAGTTCTGAATACAGCTCAGGCTGTGGCAGCACATGCACCATCTTTGCCTGCTATGGCGATTGGTCTAATGGAGGTCACAGGCTCATCCCTGAAACCCCTGAGTCATCACTGTGGCCAGAGAGAGAATACACTCTCTAGCTCAGCCTAGGTCTCAGCTGCATGGTGGCACAGAGGTTAGGAATGTAAGTAGAGTATCTCTCCAGAAAGACTTGGGCTATGGTTGTAAAAGGATGTGTACGGATGCTGGGTAGGGAAAATCCAAGATACCTCTGACTCTTCTCTTTCACGCCCATGTTTGATGCTACTTCCTCAGGAGAGTCTCCCTGGGCACACACAGAATTGGATGCTACTTGTGTTCCCTCTCAGCTTTCCCTTTACTTTTCCGCCAAGGCAAAAGGCGTGATGTGTGTTTAGTTTTGTGGTGATCTGTTTAGCCTCTGCTTCTGTCATAGGAAGTAAGCTCCTTGGATCTGTTTTGTTCATTGTGTTTTCAGCATCTAGAAAAGCACCTAGTATGTGGGAACCTCCAAAAATTATTCCTGAAAGAAGAAATTACCACCTATTTACATATTCACTGATTTTATTCTGTCTCTTCCTCTCTCGATTTTTACCTTTTTACCCATTTTCCAATAAGGACATAGAGCATGTCATGGCTGATTTTCAGTGTCGACTTAACTGGGTTAAGGAATGCCTGGGTAACTGGTAAAACATTTCTGGGTGTGTCCTTTTGTCGCTGACTGCAGCTATAGCCGCCTGCAGTAACAAAACCGCGGGAATAAGTTCAGAGGCAGACTGGAAACGAACAGGCTCTTTATTCTGCTAGCTTCTCTCTCCAGCTCCAAGAACAACTCCTACCCACAAATCACACTCCTCCAACCACCACAAAATGGTGCCGACCCGACCGCCATGTCCTGGGCCAACTCTCGCGAGATCATGGAAGGTGGTAATGCTTGAACATCTTTATGGCTCACAGCTAACCGCAATCTTAGCTATCTCCCCATTTAGGGCTCCTACATTTCCCCCCCTTTGTTTTAAAAGAGGGGATGCTCTAGGACGTCCATGTGCAACCAACATTCTTACCCATCATCGGATAATCAAGGCTGTGCCCTTGACTCCTGTCTTAGGTTGATATGTCGGCCACATGAGACTGTCCCGTGGATGGGTGACGACCTCATCTGGATCGACTGTGCCTGTCTTAGGTTGTCCCCCTCTGGGAATCTTACCTGTCATCGGCTAACCAGCCATCCAATCGAGCCCTTCAGGATCGACTGTGTATGATGACTAACAGCCGTCCAATTGTGAGGAGATGCTGCGGCTTTAAGGCGACAAGCCTTCTGTTGACGAGCTGCAGGAGCCCTGTTTGGGGAGATGGCTAAGATTGCGGTTGACTATGGGCCATGGAGATGTTTGGGCATTGCCGCCTTCCATAGTCTCACGGGACTTGGCCCGGGATCTCGCGGGACTTGAGCGAGATTGCTGATCTGGTCTGCGCCATTTGGTGTGTTGGTTGTTTGGTAGTGTGCGTGGTGTGTGTTAAAGTCGTTGTTAGAGCCAGAGAGAAAAGTTATCAAAATAAAAAGGCTGTTTGTTTCCAGTTCGCCTCTAAACTTCTTCCCGCGGCTTCGTTGCTCCAAGCGGCCATCGCTTCAGGCGGCAACAACGAGCCAAGTTACATAGCATATCAAATTCTTTAAACAAATCAACTACCCTAAGTTCCATCAAGTAACGCACTGAGTTCTCTAGACAAATACCCGCAAGGCATTGTCCCATAAAGTCCCAAACAATTAAAGATCAAAATGTCCACTTGTTATAACATGTTGATCTAGGAGGCCCCATGCATGCAGAGCAGAGGCCACACTGCTGGTGAGGTTGTTTGATGCTTGAGCAGCAGGGATGCTTGCAGCGACCGCGATCCCTGCAGCTGTAGCAATAGCCGTCTTTTTTATGTCTAGACAATGCCACCAGCAAATCTTCAGGGCCCACTACCTAGAAACTCAAGCATCAATTATTAAAGGAAAGGCAGTGCAATTCCAGCACTGAGTCAAGAGGTGAGTTGTCAAACTAAAAAATAGAATTATTAGATTAGAAAATTAAAGTTGATCTCTGCTTACACACATTGCTGCTTGAGCTCTCACAAACATAAGCTGGCAAAATATCATATTCAGAACAAAACAAAGAAAGACTGAGGGTATTTACTGCATTAAAGATAGATTAAAGAAAAGCTAAAGGCACTTTGGAAAAATAATTTGTTAGCTGGAACCCTCGAGTCTCTGTAACCTTCCATGAAATTATCTGTTGAAATAACGCAAATTAATCAGCTATAAAACAAATAAAGTTAATTACAAATAAACATTCCTATGTCGAAACACCAAAATATCAGGTTATACAGCATTAGTCATATTCTTTGCTAAAGAGAAATCCCTGGGACATCTATAAATCAAAATTGAAGGTACCTTCACTTATTAAATTATTTACCCAAATTGAATACTCTTAAACTTAAATGAATTAAAGTTATTTGGATCCATATATATGTATATATATTTTCATAAGTGCTTTGTTATTTGTGACATCACACTGGACAGACACACAAACCTACAAACATATATTTGTGACGTCACATTTACATGAAATTTAGACAAATGCACAGACATAAAGACATATATAAAAAGAGAAAAAAAATACAATTGTGTGCACACTAAAGAGACATTTCCTCATCCCGGCCGGGAGGAATGACACTTAAGTTGTGAAATATTTTGAAGGACTCTTTTAAGGGAATATTTCCATATCTTCATCTTGGTCCTCTTGATTTTGTACTTTTTAAATTAATCTTGATTCTTCAACAACCTCTTTTTGATCCTTTTGATTTGGTACCTGTTTTATTAATCTAGATGGTATCCATATTGGAGAGGATTCGTGCTTTGGAAAAACACAAACAGATCCTCTCCCCCAAATTAATACTGGATCTGGACCCTTCCATGTACCTGAAAGAACATCCTTCCAGTAAACCAAAGGTTTATGTTGTTGGTGTGGGTTCCACTGTCTGTCTCCAGCCGAATAACCATTAGAGTCTAAAGTTAAAAAATTTAAGGTAAACAGGGCAACTGCCAATCTGTCCCTAGGATTTTTCCAATTTCCTTCTTTTTGTTTTAATAACATAATTTTCAGTGTGCAGTTTGCTCTTTCAATAATGCCCTGACCCTGAGGATTGTATGGGATGCCTGTTTTATGGGATATATTGAATTTTGCGCAAAAGTGTTTGAAAGATGAGGACGTATATGCAGGGCCATTATCTGTTTTAAGCATTTTGGGGATGCCCAATGCAGCAAAAGCTTGCAAACAATGAGATGTGACATCTTTAACTTTTTCTCCAGAATGTAAGGAGGCAAAAATCATAACTGAGCATGTATCTATGGTCACATGAATAAATCGCAATTTTCCAAAACTTGGCTCATGAGTAACATCCATCTGCCACAAATAATTGGGCATTAATCCTCTAGGGTTAACACCATAATGAGGATTGGGCAAATGTGTCATACAAGATTTACAATCTTTTACAATTGTTCTGGCTTGCTCCTTTGTGATTTTAAACCTACGCTGCAAGGTGGTGCTATTGACGTAAAACTGGGAGTGAAATAAAGTAGCTTGCTGGAGCGCTGAAAGTATAAAGATTGTTTGGGTAAGGGCATCGGCCTTTTGATTACCTTCATAGAGGGGACCAGGCACGTTGGTATGTGCTCTAATATGCCCTACGAATAGAGGTTCTTTTCTTGCCCACAAAATTTTTTGTATTTGATAAAACAATTTAAAGCCTGGAGTATGAGGTGCTATTCATCCTGCTAGCTCTAATTTTGGGATGGCATGTACAATATAGTGGCTATCTGAAAAAATGTTCATGGGCTTCTCTCTAAAATTTTCCAGAGCTCTTACCACAGCTTCCAGTTCCACTAGTTGAGCTGATTTGTGTGCAGTTATGTAAGTCATATTTTCTTTTTTAGTGACTACTGCAGCAGTACCATTTGAGGACCCATATGTGAATACATTTAATGCCTTAGGAATAGGTTGATTTTTTATTACCTGTGGAAATAGAATAGGATGATTGATACAAAAAGATAATATAGGAGACTTAGGAAGATGATTATCAAAATTTGCAGAAGTAGAGCATCTAGCTATAGCCCAATCATTATCATTGAAGCATAAATATTCAATGTGTGACGATGAATAGGGAGTAATAATAGTAGCAGTGTGAATGCCAAATATTTTAGTAGAAGTCTTAAGTCCTTGAAGAATAAGTTTAGCCACCATGGAGGTATAAGACTCAATTATACTTTTAGGAGAGACGGGCAAATGTATCCATAATAAAGGCCCTTGTTGCCAAAATACTCCTGTCGGTGTATATTGTGAAGAAATAATAATTAATATCAGCGGTTGAGTTAAATCAAATCTATCACAATGAGCTCCTTTGATGGCTTTTTCTACTAACTTTAAAGCTTTCCCAGCATCAGGAGTCAATGTTCACGGTGAAGATGGATCAGGGTCCCCGTGAAGGATGTCAAATAAAGGTTTTAGTTGGCCAGTAGTGAGGTTTAGTGTAGGGCGAAGCCAATTAATATCTCCCAGCAATTTTTGAAAGTCATTGAGAGTGGCCAAATGCTCCTTATTAATTAATATTTTTTGAGGCCTAATAAAAGTGTCCATAATTTGGAATCCTAGATATAATATTGGAGATCTAATTTGAACCTTTTCCTTAGCAATGTTTAGTCCATATCATTTCAAGTTTTCTGATATATCACTAAATATGGTGAATAAGACTTCTTGATTAGGATGAGCAAGCAAATCCATATAATAGAGGCACATAAGCTCTGGGTATTTACTTTTGATAGGCTGAATAACTTTATCTACGTAGATTTGGCACATAGTGGGGCTATTAGCCATTCTCTGCGGCAAAACTTTCCATTGATATCTCTGATCAGGGCCATTATTGTTAATAGAAGGAACTGAAAAAAGCAAACCTGGGGGTATCCAGAGGGTGTAGAGGAATAGAAAAGAAACAATCCTTTATATCAAGAGTAATAAGATGGAAATTTTTTGGAATAGCTACAGGATTAGGAAGTCCAGGTTGAGTAGGGCCCATGATTTGCATGGTTTTATTAATTTCTCTAAGATCGTGTAACAAACGTCATTTTCCTGATTTTTTCTTGATCACAAATATGGGGGAATTCCAGGGAGAGATGGAAGGTTCTATATGTCCTGCTTCTAGTTGTTCCTGAACTAGTAGGTGGGCCGCTTGTAATTTCTCTTTAGATAGGGGCCACTGAGGGACCCACACTGGCTTATCAGAAAGCCATGGTATTTTCAAAATTATTTTCTCAGTGGCCCTCCAAAAAAAAATCTTTTTCCTTTATGATAATGATTTCTTTTAGGGTTAAGATTACCCTGTACCTTTTGATAATGATTTCTTGTAGGGTTAAGATTATCCTGTACTTTTTGATAATGATTTCTTATAGGGTTAAGATTACCCTGTACTTTTTGATAATGATTTCTTTTAGGGTTAAGATTACCCTGTAGATTTTCACATTTAACATCTGCAGGCTTGGTTGCTAGGTGTACTCCCATTTGTTGCAAAATATCTCTTCCCCATAAAGTAACCGGTAGGTTAGGTAAAACATAAGGCTGAAATGTTCCTTTATGCCCTTCATCATCCTCCCATTTTAAAATTACCGCACTTTTCTCTGGGAGGTTATTATATCCCAAGCCTCTTAAATTGGTTGAAGCTTTTTGCAGAGGCCAGTGCTTGGACCATTGTTGTAGATTAATGATGGAAGAGTGAGCTCCAGTATCTATCAGTCTCTCCATCTCTATTCCTTGGATTTTTATTTTACACATAGGCCTCCTTGAACAATCTCAAACCCAGCAAGCCATAGGTCCTGAGTCATGGAACAAAATCCTCTATTGTTCCTTTTTTGAGGCATATTCATTTTAAATGGATTATGTAAATTTGGAAGGAGAAGCAACTGAGCAATTCTATCTCCTTGATTAACAGAACTTATACTTTGGGGTGAGCTAAGCATTATTTTTATTTCCCCTTTGTAGTCTGAGTTTATTTCACCTGGGGTCACTTGCAAACCTAATAAGCTTTTAGGACTTCGCCTGAGAATAAGTCCTACAGTCCCTGAGGGAAGAGGTCCCCTGACTCCTGTGGGAATCAGTTGAACCCCCATTTCAGGTGTTAACACTATTCGGGAGGTGGAACAGAGGTCTAATCCTGCATTTCCTCCTGTTCCTCTGGCGAGGGAGTGGATGGGTAGTAGGGATTGTGTTGGGGAAGCATCTGAGTGGATGCTTGAGGATACTCCTCCTCCAATGCCTCGTACATTTGTGGGCCCCAGGGCATTGGGCCCCGTGCCCAGTTTTTTGAATTCCTGAATAAATGATTTCTATAGATGTCAAATTTTGAATGGCATTTATTGGCCCAATGATTTCCCTTTTTACACCTGGGGCAGTGGCCTGGGACACGGTATGAGCTTGGTCTTATTTCTCTTTGGGGGTTTTGCCTAGAATAGCCTGATTGATTATGATAATTTTGCCTGGAATATCCTGATTAATTATAATGTCTAGGTTGAGCCCTTGTGAAATTTTGAGGGGAAGCACCTCTCATTGCTGCTGCAATCACATTTCCTGTGATGAAGGCGTCATTTATATCTTTACATAGTTGTATATATATGGAAAGATCCTTTTTATTTCTCCATGGCCTGATGGCTTCCTGGCAGTATTTATTAGCATTTTCGTATGCTAATTGAACGACTAATGGCATAGCTTGATCAACGGTCTCCAAACACTCTACCTGCAGTTCTCAAAAGTCGATCAGCAAAGTCAGCATATGGCTCATTAGGTCCTTGAATCACTTTTGACAAGCTATCTTGTAGATCCCCAGGTCCTTGTAAAGTTTTCCATGCCTCTAAGGCAGCTGCGTATACCTGAGCATATACACCTGGGTCATAATATTTTTGAGCCTGTAAGTCTGTGAACTGCCCTTCTCCTGTGAGCATTTCTATATTATGGTCTCCAAACTTTGCAGCTGCGTTTCTTTTAGCCGTTTCTATACAAAGGTCTTGAAATTGCGATCGCCAAACCCTCCACTTAATGCTGCTTTACATAGACTTTTCCAGTCTGAGGGTGTTAAGTTAAAGGTGTTAAGGGACTCTAGCATACTCAACGTGAAAGGAGGTTGGGGCCCATATGTCATTACTGCCTCTTTGAGATTTTTTATTGTTTTGAAATCTACTGACTGGTGGATCCTCTGTCCATTTTCATTTTCAAATATTGGCAGTTCCCAATGTATCTGTGAGTTACCCTCAAGAGCGCATAAGCGCTCAGAAAGACTTTTTATTTCTGTTTCTAGGGTATGAAAATGCCTAGTAATACCCTTCATATTTTCTGTAATGGATTCCACCCATGGGGGAGTAGAGGACACAAGTGGCTCCTCTACTTGATGGTCCTTTTTCTTGGTCATTTTTAGTTTCTTTTCCCTCATTTTCTCAGGATCACTTTTACTAGATTCCTCACTACTGCTAATTTCACTGACAGCAATATCCTGAGTCCCAGGTTCAATGGAGAACAAGTATCCTTCAGCTATCTCCATAAATCCTGAATAGCTCTAAAAGCTCGGATTTTTGTCATTTTTGGGACTCTTCTAATACTCTCCTTACTGGTCTTAGTTGACTCAGTGGAAGCTATGCTTTCACGATCACCTTCACCTTTTTCTAAATCCTCCTCACTGACAATGGAGTCAGGTATATCAACGATTCTTTCCATAGCCTCTATCACTTGGGATTTAGTTACATTCGAACCCATCTTTAGAGACTTTTCAGTTCTTACCTGTCCACTCCGAAGTTCCCTGTACGGGCCACCACCTGTTGCTGACTGCAGCTATAGCCGCCTGCAGCAAGAAAACCGCGGGAATAAGTTCAGAGGCAGACTGGAAACGAACAGGCTCTTTATTCTGCTAGCTTCTCTCTCCGGCTCCAAGAACAACTCCTACCCACAAATCACACTCCTCCAACCACCACAAAATGGCGCCGACCCAATCCGCCATGTCCTGGGCCAAGTCTCGCGAGATCATGGAAGGTGGTAATGCTTGAACATCTTTATGGCTCACAGCTAACCACAATCTTAGCTATCTCCCCATTTAGGGCTCCTACATCCTTTAGGTTGTCTCTGGACGAGATCGACATTTGATTCAGTGGAATGGGGTAAAGAAGACTTTTCACCAGAGCATCATTCAGCCTGTTGAGGGTCAGACGAAACAGAACAGCAGAGGAAGGGTGAATTTACTCTCTCTTCTGGAGCTGGGACATCCATCTTCTCTGATATGCCCTTGCATATCAGAACTCCAGATTCTCAGGCCTGCAGCCTCTGGTACTGACCCAGGAGCCCCCTGTTCTCAGGCATTTTGCCTGACACTGGGAGTTGTGCCATTGTGCCTGGCTCCAGTCCTTTGGATTAGGACAGAATTACACCATGAGCTCTCTTGGTTCTCCTGACTGGATGGCAGGCTGTGGGACTTCTTGGTCTCCACATGAGCCAACTCCCATGACAAATCCCCTTATATAGCTCTATTTATTCTATTGGTTCTTTTTTTCTGGAGAACCTTAGTACAGATTCAGATATTGGGGATTTTGCTCAAAGACACATGGTTTGTTATGTCTAGGTTAACGAGTAGATACATTTTAGTAAAATCGTACAGGTAACAGATTGGACTAATAAAAGCAAGGATTATCAAATGCTTCTACAATAATATTTACACTATAGCAAAATGTAAAAACAGGTTTCTAAGAATCTATAAATCAATGTAATACATTAAAGTGTTACAAAAAACTAAGCAAAACTGTATTTTTCACCCTCTTATCCTGTCCATAAGATGAAACACTCCTGTTATAAACTAGCTTAGATAAGTTCCATTGGTTGAAGCATGAGACTTAAAGATTTCATTTTTATTAGTTATTAGTTATTTGAGAATTTTCATTGTAAGCAAACTTACTTGTAAATATCTGAGTAGCTGTGCTTTGCTTCAGCTTCTTCACCTATAAAATGGATAACAATAGCATGTGGCTACTGTGGTGAGGATTAAATTGATTAATCCATGCATATTACTCTAAGTCTTACACAAAGAACTGTGCCTGGTATGTATTAAGTGACTGATAAATGTTAGCTATTATTATTAAGAGCATGTATTAGTGTCTTATTTTCTTTATTATTTTATTTGAATAGCTGGTTCACCACCAGATCCCTTATTTATAAACTATCTTATGTGAAACACATGAAGGATTCAGCATTTAATGCTTATTGGGTGTTAGACATAAAAAGAAATACTAAGACCTCCTTGTCTTAATTGTGATCTAGTTCCAACAGAGTATTTTATCCTATGGCTTGATTGTAGGAAATATCTTTCTAAGGAGCTAAGTCTAAACTTTTAGCTTTTCACTAATTAGGATTTTTTTTTTTTTTTTTTTGTACTGGGGATGGAACCAAGAGGTGCTTTACCTCTGAGCTAAATATCCAGCCTGTTTTCTTTTTTTTTTTTTTTTTGGTACTGGGGATTGAACTCAGGGGCACTCGGCCACTGGGCCACATCCCCAGCCCTTTTTTGTATTTTATTAGAGACAGGGTCTCACTCAGTTGCTAAGTGCCTCACCATTGCTGAGGCTGGCTCTGAACTCGTGATCCTTCTGCCTCAGCCTCCCAAGTGCTGGGATTATAGGCGTAAGCCACTGTGCGCGGCAAGCCTGTTTTATTTTGTATTTTGAGACAGGGTCTCTCTGAGGCTGGCCTCAAACTTATGATCCTCCTGCTTCAGCTCCCAAGTCACTGGGATTATAGCTTACTAATTAGGATTTTTAAGGTTGCAAATAATAGCCTAAATTACAAAGTGGCTTATATTGTAAAGTGGATTTATTAATATAGGGCAATGAAAATAGTGTTACTTTTACCAGTGTTTGGTCTGGGGCCCTACAGTGTTCACTGCAAGTCCAACTTTTCCCAACTATTGGCTCCTCTCATTACAGGGAGGTGTCTGTTATGATTTTGATCTTAGATGTACTTTAGGAAGTGGGGCTTAATGGAAGAAAGTTAGGTCATTAGGGGGGATGTTGGTACCCCACCCTTCCTCTCTCTTTGCTTCATACCTGCCCTGAGGAGAGCAGCCTCCTTCACCACATGCTCCACTCCATGATGCTATGCCTCATCACAGGTCCAAAGGCAAAGGAACCAACCAACAACAGACTAAAATTTCTGAAATCATGAGCCAAAATAAACCTTTCTTCCCTTTAAGCTGATTATCTCGGGTGTTTTGTCTTAGCAACAGAATACCGAATAATAGGACGTTTGCTGTCCTCAGCTGGGGCACTCCTTTTCCACATCCAGAGTAGGCAGAGCTAGTTTCCAGAAGCCCCCAAATAAATTGTTCTTCATGTCTCTTTTGTCCAGATGGAGTCACATGCCCATTGCACTGTCAGTCCCTGGCAATGGAGGTCATCCCTAGACCAATCAGTTCCAACCCTGAGGTTTAGAGTGGGCCAATTCCTTTCAGGTCCCTGAGCTAGTGATTATTAGGGGTGGAGTGAAAACCTGGATGAGGACAATATTCTATTTTGAAGACAGAAAGGGAGGATGGATGCTGAATAGACAACCACCAATTCCATCCCTCCCTTTGAAGGGAGAACCATCTTTCTTTTCTTTATATTCTAATCTGTGCCAGGTGCATATAAAATGTTTGGAAAATGTCAGTACAAGGGTGTGTAGAAAACAGACTTACCTGAGCATTATTTATTCACTTTACACAGACCTTTAAATCCCAGAAATGCTTGTCCCAGAAACTAGTGCTGCCAGTTTTTTCTTGTTTAATTGCCCGCTCTCTTGGCAACGCCATCCAGTCCCATGATTGTAAGAGGGGAGGCCTAGACCCTTTCTTCTGAGTCCCCTCAAGGACTAATCATAAGCTGTGACGTTCATCATTCATTCCAAGGTCATGGGGCACTTTCGGTTGCTTGGCATCCTACGTCATGGTAGATGAATCAATCTTTTAAGATTTGTGCCCAGAAAAATTGCCATTTATACTTACTCTTTATTCCAGCTCTGAGGTTAGGGAAGCAGCTGTTGATGGACTAATTAGCATCTTAGGAAGACTAAGAATTATCTCCTTATCCTTTGACAGTTGCTTAATCGGTTGTCCTAAGGAGATTCTGAGAGCATCACTACAATGTTATTTCATGCAGAAACCACAGGCTGCCTAGCCTCCTGGTCACCATATGTAACACAGTGCAAATAACTACAGTAAAGATTAGCAAATCTGCCATGCCTGGTCACGTGTCAGGATAATATTAGGGTGCATGTGCAGGAAAATTTGCTACGTTCCTGGAATTAGCCCTTCAACTTTCATCTGTTTTGTCTTACTTCTAACTAAGGGAGGGTCCATACTTACGGGTAGGTTCAGAGTGACCAAGTACCTACAATCAATTCATGATATCACACACAATAGTCACTCAAGCTACTGGGAAACTAAAGCAAAATCAGGAGCCACTTTAGTCTGAGCCATCAGCACGTCAATTAGAAATGGACTTTGGTAGTTGGGTGTAGTGGTGCACACCTTTTATCCCAGTGACTCAGGAGGCTAAGGCAGGAGTATCACTAGTTTGAGGCCCACCTCGGAAACTTAGAGAGGCTCTAAGCAATTTAAAAAGACCCTGTCTCAAAATGAAAAGGGCTCAGGATTTAGCTCAGTGGTTAAGTGCACCTGGGTTCAAATCCCAGGACCAAAACAAACAAGCAAACAAACAAGCAAACAAGATCATCCTGGCCGGGCGCAATGGCACACGCCTGTAATCACAGCACTTTGGGAGGCTGAGGCAGGAGGATCGAGAGTTCAAAGCCAGCCTCAGCAATGTCGAGGCACTTAGCAACTCAGTGAGACCCTGTCTCTAATAAAATACAAAAAGGGCTGGGGATGTGACCCAGTGGTCAAGTGCCCCTGAGTTCAATCCCCGGTACCACACACACACACACAAAAAAAATCATCCTGCTTGGCAAAATGACCAAGATGGGAATAAGCACTTGCTTGAAGTTAATTCCAATATGACCTTTTTAGGAACAGAACTTTTGTTTTCACAGTGGGGAAAGAGTTTGATCAGTCACTACAAGTATCTTCTATTCTAGGAGGTAATTTCTCCAATATCAATGTTTACCTTTTGAATTTTGTTTTCCTATGATTTCACAAGTCTCCAACATTTCTTTTGAATGGCTTATCCTTTCTTTAGAAACATCAGTGCCTTTAACTTGTGCATCTTGATTTCTAATATTCCAGTTTTCTTGTACTCACTTTGCACTCATTGTATTTTATCTTTGCAAACAAAAATTTGGGGAAACAGATTCTGCTCCTTTTGCATGAGTTAATTACCTTCTCCATGCTTCAGTCCACTTATATGTAAACTTGGATAATAATGGTAAGAACATGGTGGTGCTCCACCCAGGTCTCCTCTTCAGGGCCTGTGATCCTCACCCACCTCGAAGATTTGATGCTTACTGAGACGCGTCCTCCATTGAGGGGACTCGTCCACCCAGCCCTCATTCTTCAATAGTGGTCACTCAGCTCCAGAGCTTCCTATAGGATTGGCTGAGGCCTCAGATGGATCCAAATTTGGGGGCAGATTGTCTTTCTGTCCAATCCTGCACTCTTTACTTCTTCATAGTCTATCTCCCCAAAACACCCCCAGCACTCCAGTATGTAAATCTTTGTCTCATAGTGTGTTTCCATGCTACCCAATCTAGGATGCTCACCTCTTGAGATCGTTGAGAAGATTGAACACGTGTGTAAAGCCCTTTGGACAGCACCTAGATTTGGGAACAGATTTATTTCTGATAGTTGTCATTCTTGGTTGGAACTTGATTGATGGGTAGCATTTCTGTTTTAGTCAGTCCCTTCAAACAGTCCTTTGGGGGTGGGAAAAAAAGTAATAGCTAACCAGAGTTATTGTTACAAAATAACTGAGTTTATGCTTCCTTTGTCCCGAGGCCCCTCATGGTTAACTCCCATCCCCCCCCTCGTCCTGCCCACCATTTTGCCTTCCAAGACCTTACTGCTCATACCTTCTTTCCCTAGAGAGATCTGTGGTGGGCTAGAGTAACGGCTCAGGGGTAGAGCACTTGCCTAGCATGCGTGAACATCCTGAGTTTGACCCCCAACACCACAAAAGAAAAAACGAAAAAAGAAAGGACTTGTTAAAATTAACTTAAGGGGCCAGGCGTGGTGGTGTATGCCTGTAATCCCAGTTTACAGGGAGGAGTGAAGCAGGAGGATCGCTAGTTCAAAGCCAGCCTCAGCAAAAGTGAGGTGCTAAGCAACTCAGTGAGACCCTGTCTCTAAATAAAATACAAAATAGGGCTGGGGATGTGGCTTAGTGGTTGAGTGGCCCTGAGTTGGATCCCTGGACAACCCCCTCCCCTGCACCCCAGCAAAAATATCATTAAGGGGCTGGGGGTGTAGTTCAGCAGCAGATCATGGGCTTAGCATGTGTGAAGATTTAATCCCCAGTATAAGAAAAAACTGTACTCATGTTAGTCCTCATATGTTGTCTCTTGGCTTTCTAAGTTACACTTCCTTTGAAATTCTCACTGTATGCCTTTGGTTTCATCATTATTATTATCTGTAGCATGACCATAACCGCCCTTCAGTAATTTCTGGCCTTGTCAATCTGGTATGAGATCAGTCTTTTAAAATTGGTCTTCCCAGACAGGAGGCATCTTAAATAGATGCTTTTCAAAATGCATACCATTAATTGCTACTGCTATTCTGAAGAAAATTTCTCCTTTTGTACTTATAGTGTGAGGTGAATTGGCCTTAAAGGATGCAATTTTACCAAACAAACAAAGTGAATAAATTCCTTGTTGGATTTTTAAACAAGCAAGGTGGATGAAAACAAGGAGTTGAACATGAACATGTAAAAGGCAGTTGGATTTTCAAAGGTCTCAGGTGCTGGACTGATTTGGAGATGGAAAAAGATTGGGCAATAAAGGGTCTTTTTCTTCCTTTTGCTATATAAATTCACAAGGGCTACATTTTTTTCTTCCATATATTATTAGGCAGGAGTCTCAGTTCAAAATGATAGAAAACTCATCTCAAATTAATTTAAGCACCAAAGGAGATTTACAGGAAGGATCCTGGTGAAGCTCAGAGGATCAGGGGCAAGAAACTGGGAGCTCAGAGAATTCAGGGGTTGAAACTGGAGATTCGGTACCACCAGGGTTTCTCTTCATCTTTCATCTTTGCTTATTTATGTCTGGTATTATGAGTTAAATTGGGTCCTCCAAAGTGACGTTGAAATCCTAACCCCAGGGCCCGTGAATGTGATCTCATTGGGAAAGAGTTTTAGCAGATGATTGAGTTAAGTGGATGAATCGGTTTGTTAGGGTCATCGTAACAAAGGACCATAGACTGGGCAGAGTGAACAACAGAAATTTATTTCCTCCAAGTGCCGGAGGCCCTGAGTCTGAGATGAAGGTTTCAGCAGGGTTGACTTATCCTTGGCTTGTAGATGGTTGTCTTCTCCCTCTGTCTTCACAACGGTCTCTCCTCTGTGCAGGTCTCTATGCTCATCTCTTCTTCTAGTGGCTCCAATCCTATTGGATTAAGGCCCGCACTGATAACATCACTTTACCTTAATCACTTTTTCAAAGGTCCTGCCTCTGAATGTAGTTAGTTATGTCAGCCTGGGGGTGTAGCTCAGAGGTAGATGGTGTACTTAGCATGTGTGTGAGGTGCCAGGTTCAATCCCAACATTAAAAATAAATAAACAGATAAATAAAGTTACATCCTGAGGCACTGGGGGTCCTTACCAGGATATCAACACATTAATTTTGGAGTGACACATTCAGCCTATAACTGTTGAGGTCATTAGGATAGCTCTTTATTTTTTCCTTTTGTGGCACTGGAGATTGAACTCAGGGTTCTCTACCACTGAGCTATACCCCCAGCCCTTTTGATTTTTTAAATTTTGAGACAGGGTCTCACTAAATTGCTGAGGCTGGCCTTGAACTTGCAACCCTCCTGCCTTGGCCCCCAAGTTGCTGGGATCACAGGTGTGCACCAACATGCCTGGCCTAAAAGTCTTGTTAAATAACCAGGAAAGATTAACCAGAGAGGAAACCAAAAATCATCTTGCACACCCAGACAGAGTTTTCATCTATTCTTCAGAAGGCAGCTCCCCCAAATTACTGGGGGGACTTGACCTGCATTTTAACACAATTTTTGCTTCAGTGCCTTTCTTCCCATCATTCTCCCATAATCTGTTGCCACATCCCTGCAGAAGATTCAAGCCTTTATTTCTTTTTGTAGCTCAATATGCTATTGAAGTTTCAACTCTCTGGAACTTTGAGTTTCATTCATATTTCCTATGGTTCCCATGTTTAGGCATGTTTATAAAATTTGAGTCCTTTTCTCTTGTTGATCTATTGTCAGTGCATTTCAGAAGACTCAATTCAAGCCTTCAGAGAGAAGTTTGGACTTCCCTGCGAGATCATGTCTCTTCCCTGCTCAAAACTCTCTACAGCTTTCATCTCACACAGATAAAGCCAGCTAGAAGACCTAGATTCTTGTTTTCTGACATTATTTCCCAGGACTTTATTCTAGTCACACTGGTGTCTTCAGTTTTCTTATTTATTTATTTATTTATTTTTGGTACTGGGGATAGAACCGAGGGCATGTTACCACCAAGCTAAATCCCTAATTCTTTTTGGTTTTTATTTCGAGTTAGTCTCACTAAGTTGCTGAGGCTGGCCTTGAACTTGTGATCCTCCTGCCTTATCCTCCCGGGTTACTGGGATTATAAACATGCACCACTATGCTCGGCTCTTCAAGTTTTCAAACAGCAGGGGAATGTCTGTCTCAGGGCTTTTGAACTTGCTATTCTCTCTGCCCAGAGTGATCATTCCCAGGTATAAGCATGACTTGCTCCCTTTCTTCTTTCAAATTTTCTACTTAAATGTCACCTGAGAGGGAGGTCTTCCTTGGCTCTTTTCTAAGATTGTAACACTATGCCTCTCCCCTGTCACTACTGATTACCCTTACTCCTACTTTATTTTTTCTCCTCAGCACCCATACTTACGTACCATGCTTGGTATTTTACATATTTATTTTGTTAGTCATTGGACTTCAACAGACCTTTTTAGGTCTCTGTGACTTGTTGGATGATCCAATGATCTGCTGGTTTCTTGTCATGAAATATTTCCTTTCTGCTCATTTAAAGCTCTTGAACTTCCTTTAAGTCTATTACCAATTTCTTTGAAGATGCCATCAGAAGCCTGTCAACAGGACCAGTGGATTCTCAGCTGAGTTCTACCAGACCTTCACAGAAGAACTTACACCAACACTCCTCAAAATATTCCATGAAATAGCAAAGGAGGGAACCCTTCCAAACTCATTTTATGAAGCTAGTATCACCCTGATACCAAAACCAGACAAAGACACATCAAGGAAAGAAAACCTCAGACCAATATCCCTGATGATGCAAAAATTCTCAATAAGATACTGGGAAAAATGCATACAAAAACATATCAAAAAGAGAGTACATCATGATCAAGTGGGGCTCATTCCAAGGATGCAAGTTTGGTTCAAAATACAAAAATTAATAAATGTCATTCATCCCGTCAATAGACTTAAAGACAAGAATCACATGATTATCTCAATAGATTATCTCAAAAGAAAAGCATTTGACAAAATCCAGCATCCATTCATGCTCAAAACACTAGAAAAACTAGTGATAGTAGTAACATACCTCAACATTATAAAAGCTATATACACTAAACCCAAGGCCAACATCATTCTCAATGGAGAAAAATTGAAAGAATTCCCTCTAAAAATTAGAACAAGACAGGGATGGCCCTCTTTCACCTCTTCTATTGAACATAGTCCTTGAAATCCTAACCAGAGCAATTAGAAGAAAGAAATTAAAGGGATATGAATAGAAAAAGAAGAGCTCAAACTATTCCTATTTGCCAAAGATATGGTTCTATGTTTAGAAGATTCAAAAAGTTCTACTAGAAAGCTTCTAGAACTCATAAATAAATTCAGCAAAGTAGCAGAGTATAAAATAAACACCAATAAATCAATTGCATTCCTATATACCAATAATGTATCAGGTGAAAGAGAAATCAGGAAAACTATCCCCTTTACAATAGCCTTAAAAAAAAAAACCCTTGGGAATCAATCTAACAAAAGAGGTGAAAGCAGCCGGGCGTGGTGGGGCACGCCTGTAATCCCAGCACTTGGGAGGCTGAGGCAGGAGGATCACAAGTTCAAAGCCAGCCTCAGCAATGGCGAGGCACTTAGCAACTCAGTGAGACCCTGTCTCTAATAAAATACAAAAAAGGTCTGGGGATGTGGCGCAGTGGTCAAGTGCCTCTGGGTTCAATCTCTGGTACCAAAAAAAGAAAAAAAATGAAATGGTATCAAACTGAGAAGCTTCTTCTCAGCAAAGGAAACAATCAAAAACGTGAAGAATGGGAATGTCACCTGCACCTCAGACAGAGCATTAATCTCCAGGATATTCAAATAACTCAAAAAACTTAACACCAAAAAACCAAATAAACCAATCAAAAAAATGGGCAAAGGAACTGAACAAGTACTTCACAGAAGAAATATAAATGGTCAACACATATATGAAAAAGTGTTCAACATCTTTAGCAATTAGAGAAATGCAAATTCAAACTACACTGAGATTCCATCTCATTCCAGTCAGAATGGCAATTATAAAGAATACAAGTAATAATTAATGTTGGCGAGGATGTGGGGAGAAAGGTTCTCTCATACATTGTTAGTTGGACTGCAAATTGGTGCAACCACCATGGAAAGCAGTATGGAGATTCCTCAGAAAACTTGGAATGAAAGTACCATTTGACCCAGTTATCTCACTCCTTATTATATACCCAAAGGACTTAAACTCAGCATACTGCAGTGATGGAGCCACATCCATGTTTATTGCAGCTCAAGTCACAGTAGCCAAGCTATAGAAACAACTTAGGTATCCTTCAACAGATGAATAGATAAAGAAAATGTGGTATATACACAATGGAATATTACTCAGCCATTAAGAAGAATGAAATAATGGCATTTGCTGGTAAATGAATGGAACAGGAGGATATCATGCTAAGTGAAATAAGCCAATCTGATAAAACCAAAGGCCAAATGTTCTCTCTGGTGTGTGGATGCTAACCCAAAACAAGGGAGGGTGGGGAGGGGAAGAATAGAAATCCACTGGATTAGACAAAGGGGAATGAAGGGAAAGAAGGTGGAGGGGAATAGGAAGGACAACAGAATTAATTGTACATAACTTTCCTAGCCTTGTATTTGAATACATGACCAGGGAAACTCCATATCACATACAACCACAAGAATAGGGTCCTCATTAGAATAAGTTATACTCTATGAATGTATAATTTGCTAAAATACATTCTACTGTCATGTATAACTAAAAAGAACAAATTAAAAAATAAAAAATAGAATGTTTACTTTAAGATAATGTATGGTTATAAGATAAGATAATAATTATGAAAAAATAATAAAATACACAAAAGTAAAAAAGAAGTCTAGTATCAATTTCTTCCTTTAGTGTGGGAAGAGAAGTCAGTTTCAAGAATGCCATGAGCCTTACTCATTCTCACTGAAATTTACAGATTTTGTTTTGTTCTCCCTGTAAATTCCTATGTTGTGCCCTGGTTCCAGTAACTATAGCCTGTGACTTGCCCTGGCCTGAGTGTTTAGCCAATGTCTGAAATCTCAAATTGCTAGAAGGGAGTATAGAGATAATCCTGGCCCACTCAGGCATTCTGTTGATGGAGAAACTAGGTTGTGGGGGCAGGAAGGAACTTGTTTGAGGTCATTCCCTATGTTAAGTACATTCATAAGTGTATTCACTGTGTACTATGTGCTAGGTATTATCCTAAGTGCTGGGTAGATTAGAGTGACTAACACACAGTTCCTCCCAGTCTTGAGAACCTCACAGTCTAGTGAAGAGTTTACATATACAAGCAGTTATAAGAGTGGACAGAAAGAATCAATGGTCAGGATGGTCAGAAGAGGAAATCAACTCACCCGGAAAGGGAGAAAAGCATAGAGAGGAGAGGGCAAGGCAAGAATCAGGACTGGCGCTCCCTATCCACCTAAATCTCCCAGTACTTATATGGGACTAAAATGTATTGGGTGTCTACCGTGTTGAAATCATTGTGCCTCACTTTGATGATACAAAAGAAATTTGGTGCCTTATGAAATTTCTTTCAAGATATTTTGTATCTTGAAGACCAAATACAGTCATGAGCTTCTAAAGTTGGTCAGCAAATTTCTCAATTCAAGTCCTTGACCAGTTAAACCACCCGATTGCACAGTAAAGGCAACTGGTTCCAGAGCCCCCCTTTCTCTCCCTCAGGAGATATACAGAGCAAGTAAGATTACCATTATACAAACTGGCTGTGATTCTAAGTCACAAGATCACAGGCCTTTGTTGTTAAGCCTGGAAAATATTTCTCCATTTAGAGTGCCCTGATGTCCTTGGAATGGGCAGGTGGCATCTGTTCTTAGACAAGTCACTCAACCAACCAGCTCCAAGTCGTGCCAACAAGTGTTGGGTCCTTCAATCTTTCAGGACACAACCTGGGCCTTTTGTGGTTACTTAATCAGAAGTTGGTGAGCAGATGCCAGAGGACACATTCTGTAAGAAATTTGTGGTCAGAGTGGAGTGGAGACACTTTCAGCTACTTTCTGGTAACAGGGACAGTTGTAAGATTCTGTAGGCAGAAGGAAAATTCCCCTCTGTCTTCTGAAGGTTTGCCAAAACGAGAGGACAACAAGAAGATTAAAGGGAGGAAAGCATACAGATTAATTATTGTGAAAAGGGGAAATTGCAGGAGTGTGATTACTTGCTAGCCCAACAAGTTTAAGAAGCTTTATACCACTTTTCCCTAGGGGAGTGGGAGAATGGTAATGCAGACAGTATTTAGAACAGTAAATGATTTTCAGGAGAATCAGCGGGCTAGGAGAAACATATAGTGGCTTGGGTCAAGGTCCTCTGGGCCCAAGGTACAGACAATGGATTGTAAATGATTCTTTGGAATATTAAATGGGGATGAAATAGAAAACACTGTGTTTTGACAAGTCTGTTCAACCCAGCGCTACAAAAAAAAAAAAAAAAAAAAAAAAAAAAAAGTCTATTCAGGTGTGCTGATGGACTTACAGACTTCAGTCTTTCTTCCTGCTATGTGAGTATAGATGATGAAAGTTCACAGATCTTTTCTTCATTGGTGGGTCCAAACTTTAGGCAGATAAAGGAACTTTGCAGCAAACCTCTCCTTGCCCAGTGGGAAAAGAACAAGACAAGATTAGAGGGACCTTGATTCTGAGCCTGCCTTTAGGCTTTTTAACTTTCTTTAGGTTAAATTGCTCAGGCCTGGTGTGGTGGCATATGGCTGCAATCCCAGTGCCTCTGGACTGAGGCAGGATTGCAAGTTCAAGGCCAGCCTCTGCAACTTAGTGAGGCCCTAAGCAACCTAGCAAGACACTTCTCAAAATAAAAAATACAAGGGCTGGGGATGTGGCTGAGTAATTAAGAGTCCCTGGGTTCAATCTCAAGTACCTAAATAAATAAATAAACAAATAAATCAATCAGTATGGTTGGGCATGGTGGTGCACACCTATAATTCCAGGAACTTGGGAGACAGAGTCAGGAGAATCACAAATTTGAGGTTAGCTTCAGAAAATTAATGAGACTGTCTCAAAATGAATAAAGTGCCTCCAGGTTGAATCCCCAGTAAACCCCCTCCCCCCCAAAAAATTGCTGAGTCTGTCAAAAAGTGCCATAAAGTTGAATTATTCTGAGCCCCAACAATATTCTAAACTCCTGAAAGCAAATGATCTCTCCTTGTGAGGCCTTCCAGGGAGACTGCTTTTTGTTTTCCTGTTAGGAAGGGCTGGTGATATGGTGGAATTGCTTTATACATACATTCAATGAACACAGGAACTTTGGTACCTGACCCTTCACCACACTCCTTACACAGTATTTCAAGGAAATAATACCTGTAGGTTTACTAAGGTGAGGATTAAAAATTAACTAGCAATTTGGTCATTGGTGACCTTGATAGCAGTAGTAGTTTCAGTGGAGTGGAGGGGGCCAAAACTGTTTGGAATGGGTTCAGGAGATGACAGGCCACTCTTCTGAGGAGCAAATGTGGAACAGAGACTTGGGACACAACTGGAGGAAGATCTGGGGTTGAGTTTTTTTTTTTTTTTTAATGGTACTGGGGATAAAAAATGTTTTATTTTGAGACAATGGTCTCACTAAGTTGTTTAGGGCCTCATTAGGTTGCTGAGGATGGCTTTGAACTTGGGATTCTCCTACCTCAGCCTTCTGAGTCACTGGGATTACAGGCATGCGCCACCATGCCTGGCAATTAAAAAAAAATTTTTTTTTTTTGTAGTTGTAGATGGACAGCATGCCTTTATTTTATTTATATTTATGTGGTGCCTAGGATCAAACCCAGTGACTCACACATGCTAGGCAAGCGCTCTGCCACTGAGCTATAGCCTCACCCCAATTTTTTTTTTAAAAGATGGCAGAAATCACAGTTTACCTCTGTGCTTGTTGGAATGCTAATGGCTGAAGGCAAATGCTAATGAAACAGGAAAAAGGGGGTATAATGCTAGGGAGAGACCCCTGAACAAGGAAGAGGATGGGAACTTTCAGTGATGTGTTAGAGCTGCTTAACCACAGCTATAATTAAACATTAAATTATATAAATTTATAATTAATAATTATATTTAAAAGCCCATTCCTTCCTAACTATATTACTATATTTTCCAATTATCTACATTCTTGTGGTTCTTTATGTCTATCATATGTGGATGGTGGAAATACTATATAATGGTGTGCTTGTAACTAAAAGCTCAGTCCTCATCCTTGATGCTAATCCAATAACAAAGACAAGGTCTTGAGAAAAAGGAAAAAGAAGGTTTATTGCTTTGCTATCAAAGGAGAAACAAAGGGAACTCCTGTCCCAAAGTCTGTGATTCTGCCCATCCACAGGAACAGGGAGCTTTTATAGAGGTGATTCAGAGAAAATGAGATTACGGAGGAGAGATCAGGAAGGAGAAGATCTGGGAAAAGGAGATCAGGGAGGAGAAGTCTAGGGAAAAGAAGATCAGGGAGGAGAAGTTTAGGGAAAAGAAGATTGGGAAAAAGAAACAAATATGTAAGTTTCAAAGCCACAAGGGATATAGTCAAAGCATCAAGTGAACCCTGGTTACATGCTCTGTACTTCTCTGTCCAACCACATAGTGAAATTGTGTTGGTAACTTTAAACATGATAGGAGTATATATACCACAATAATTAGTAATCCTCAGAAATCAGGCCTTTTTTTTCCTCTTCACTTCTGGGATTGAATCCAGGACCTGGCACATGCTAGGCAAGTGACTGCCCACCAAACTACCGCCCTCAACCTATTTATGTATTTAGACACAGGGTCCCAAGTTGTGCAGGGGCTGCCTTTGAACTTGTGATCCTCCTGCCTCAGCGTCCTGAGTGGGGGGATTCCAGGCATATGCCACCACTGCAGGCTTGGCTTGACTTTTAAAGGAGAGATGTTGGTGAAGCATTTGTCAGCCTCCCCCTGGATAAGGTGGACAAGTTGAGAGACTGTCCTTACTCTAGTGCTTACAGTTCACCTACAGGAATAAGAGGGAAGGCAGGGCATTTGGACAAGTTAGTGGGGAAATGTTTCCTACTTACTAAGTGAAAAAGAAAGCAAGGTAACCGCCTGAGGGTAAGGTGGGGAAAGAAGATGGAAGGAACCTGGGAGAGTAAGCAGATTAGAGAACTGTAGTATTTTAGTAGAGCACCATTTAGTTTAGCACCATTAAGAGGCCCATTGAGGTTAGTGATTATGAATTTAAAGAGGTCTGTCCCAGGGGGTTGTGGGTGGGCTGCAGCTTTTTTTGTTTTGCTTGAGTGAGCATTAGGAGGAAACTTACTCAAGGCTAGGCTTTCCTCAGACTAATTATTGACGACAAGGGCAAATACAGAACTCACCACCTTAGATAACTTCCGTGTTCACCCTAGCATGAATCATGTCCTATACCCAATCATCCTCTTTATTTTTCTATCTTGACTGCGTGTTAAATCATCTTACTTATTCATTCTTCGCGGTAGCAGGGATTGTATTTAAGTCACTGTTGAATGTACAGTGTTGACTGCAATGCCTGGCACATAGTAGGTGCTCAGAAATATGTTGAAGAACTTACTGAATAAATGGATCAACTCGTTCATTCTAATAACATCTGTTCCTTGGAGTAAAGAATTTTCAAAATTCTTTTTATATCCCTTTATTCCTTGCTCCAGGGCGTTTCACCTTTAGTGAGCAAAGGAACTTCCCGGCAGTGTTGCATACACAAGCCAGGTTATTTCCTCGACACTCCTAGGAGGTTTGGGCAATTTTACGGTACTGGAAGCCAAACTCAAAGCCTAAGGCAGCTGGCGGGTCGGTCGTGCGAGCAATGCAATTGCTGGCCTTTTGTCCACCAGAATCAGCAACATTGAGGAAGGTTTTATGATCACCCTTAAAGTTTAAGGGAGGGTAGTTTCTATATTTCTTCGTACTATTTTTTAAGCGTTGTCAACAGCGGTTTAGGTTTGTTCTGAAGCTCCAGGCGGTGATGACATAAAAGCACAATCTCAAAGTCCAGGGCTTCCAGGGTGTGGTGTGGTGGCTCGCGCGGCCCGGGAGCAGCCCGGGACTGCCTGGCGCCGCCAGGACCGAGATCTCGCAGCCCTGGGTGCCGGGGGCGCGCTCCCGTGGCTTTCGGTTCCCGGGCGCGCCCCCGCCGCCTGCCACCTACACAGGACGCTGGCGGAAGGGGACTTGGGCGCGACCTACTGTCTGTTTCTCCGAACGGACAATAAAGTTTGCAAAGTTTGAAAAGGCAGAGGAAAGTCCACGCCCCTGGCCGCCTGGGCTTGGGCGCCTGCGGCCCCGGCAGAGCTCCGGCAGCTCGGCGCTCGCGGAGGCGTGGTCCGTGGCGGGGATGGGGGTCACGGTGGACGTGCACCAGGTGTACAAGTACCCCTTCGAGCAGGTGGTCGCCAGCTTCCTCCGAAAGGTACCAGCCCCCTCTGTCCCGGCCGGGGCCGGGGCTCGCGTTCTCCCGCGCTGCCCTTGCTGCTGGCGCTCGCTCCTGGGTCCTCTGTGCCCGCGGAATCCGACCCAGGGCCGGACCACCTCTCCCTCCCGCGCCAGTGTTGCTTCGGGGACGTGCGGGGAGCGGGAGGGGGTGCGGATTTCCTCGAAGACTCCGGGGCTAGGATGAGAGAAGAGGCACCGTGCAGGGCATCACGTCCACACCCCGCCCAGCTGAAGGGAGCAGCTTTGGGCAGAGCTTCACGTGGTGGACTGACTTGTGCATCTTTCTAGTTCATCACTAATTTAGCCTTAAAGGCTAACCCCTTAAAGGAGGTTAACCCATTAAAGGAGGCTGTTGAAGCCGTCGTCCTTAATTTCAGTATTGTCATTCTACTACCTCAACACTTTTAAACAGCTGTTGGGACTTTGAGCTTATCACTTACCTTCTCCAAGCTGTAGTTTTGTAAGCTGTAAAATGGGGAAAATGTAAAATGGTTTTAACTCACAGAGTGGTTGTGAGAATCCAAACGACATAATTAATGTGAAGCGACTGATTATTACTAAGGGTTCCAAAATATTACTGTAATTTTTTTGGGGATGGGTGGTACTGGGGATTGAACGCAGGGGCACTCAACCACTGAGCCATATCCCCAGCCCAATTTTGTATTTTATTAGAGACAGGATCTCACTGAGTTGCTTAGCACTTCACCTTCACTGAGGCTGGCTTTGAATCCTCCTGTCTCAGTCTCTCCAGCCGCTGGAATTACAGGCGTGCACCAAAATATTACTGTTGTTTGTACTACTGCAATTGAGAACCCTATCAAAACATCCCAGGCACTCTTGCATCCCAAGGGCTGTTCCTAGGACTGTGACTGGTATTAACAGAAACAGGGAAATTTCTTTAAAAAACTGAAAGCACCCCAGCCTTGGTGTGGACTACATCTGGTTCTACTTTTAGTTAGTTCTCTGGTGACCCTGGCCTGGGGTCTTCTCCCCAGGACTTAGTATCTGCAAGATGAGGGTGTCTGTACCAGAAGATTTTTTAAGTTCCCTTTCAGCTTTCATATTCTTAAGCAAGATTTTCAAAATTGCAATTTGCCTTGGGCAGTAGCCCTGGATAGTGAAATCATGTACAACCTGGAAGCAAAGCTAGCGGCAGTGCTGGGGGAGATGAAGGTCATTTTTTTTTTTTAAGTGATAAGGCTTGGCCTCTATTACAGATAATATAGTTTGGGACCCAGGTGACTGAGCGCTGGAATGCTGGTTAACATTGTGTTGCTTCTGAGGTCTTTTATAGAGGGAATGTCACCTTGTTGATATTGTTCATTGATTCCAGTATAGTGCCTATCACCTATTAGGTATTCAGTAGAAATCTGATAAATGAATAAGTGAATGAAAGAATAAATTATGGTTTCACGCAGACTTTGTCTTAGGCCAGGCATCTAGGCTCAAAAAAGGCATAGCCAAAAAGCTGTCCCCTGTTTGTTAGGACGAGCACTTTCGAATATGGATTCACTAAGGCCACTTGTGTTAGCCAGTTTTCCATCAAAATAATGAAATACCTGAGATAAATAACTTATAAAGAGAAAAAGTTTGTTGTGGCTCATGGTTTTGGAGGTTCCAGTTCATGATCAATTGACCCTGTTGCTTGGGCTTGTGATAAGGCAGCACATCCTGGCAGGAGTACATGGTGGAACAAAACTACATCTGAGCCAAGGAGCAAAGAAGAGAGTGAGGAGGGGACTGATGTCTCATAATCCCCTTCTTGGGCATAGCCCCAATGACCTAAGTCACTTCCACAAGGCCCCACCTTCCAAATCTCCACCATCTCCCAATAGCGCTACTCTGAGAACCAAGCCTTTAATTTATGGGCCTCTGGGGGAACAATTTGAGATTCAAATTGAAGCACCACCACTCCTTTGCAAAACTGTTCTGGATTGTCATCACAGAAAGTTACCTTTGCCTTCTCAAAACTCAGAGTCACTGACTACCTACAGGCTCAGATTCTGGCGGTGTCTCATTCCCCAATTAGATTAGCTTTTTCTGGCCAGAACTCACTCCTGCAGAAGCACATATTGCAGTGCCACACTCTCATTCATAGAGTACTCAGGTAAATGTTTTTCTTTCATTTGACTGGTGGTTTAGATACTGCTGTGTGCCTGCTCTGCCAGGTCCTAGAACACCATAGGAGGACAGCAGGCAGGCTAGCTTCTTATGAAGCCAAGGATCTGTAGTGGATGAGACTGCCATTAATAAACGATGAAGAAGCGAACATATAACTCCAGCTGATGATGACACAAGGAAAATACATGATGCTGTGACTGAGTGTGGCAGGAAGCTGGCTAAGTTCCAGAAGGTGGTCTTTAGGGGAGGCTTCTGTGTGGAGGTGACATTTGTAAAATGATTACAGAAGCATAAATAGGAGTTTTCTAGGCAAGCTGTGTGTGTGTGTGTGTGTGTGTGTGTACACGTGTGTGTGCACTGTCCACTTATTGTCATCTTTACTTCTCCCAGCAGCCTCAGGAAGTTGTTATAGCTGACTTCCATTTCACAGTATGGAGAAACTGAGGTTTAGAGCAGTTTAAACAACTTTCTCAAGTTCCTGCCGCCAGCAGGCAGGATGGCCAGGATTTCTAGCACATCTGCCTCCAAAGCTCATACCCCTAACTGGCAGGTGCTGCTGCCTTGTGCATTCTGGACACTCAGAGAAGGAATAAAATGTTTCAAAATCACCTTTGTTGTGTTCTTTGTCTGATCTTGGTCTCCTTTTGTGCAGGTTGCTCAACTGGGTGGACCTGTTGTCCCTGACATAAAGGTACAGCCTTGATGTGTATTAGGGTGAGAACATGGAGTGTTCTAGTTATTCATTGCTCTGTAACTAATCACTCCAAAATTTAGTGACTTGAACCTGTGATAGGCTTTTTTCTTTTCTTTTTGGTGAAGGGGATGGCACCCAGGGCTTTGCATGCTATGTAAGCACTCTACCACTGAGCTACATTCCCAGCCCTTTTTGTTTTGAGATAGGGTCTTTTTAAGTTGTTGAGATTGGCCTGGAACTTGCTATCCTTCTGCCTCAGCCTCCTGAGTTGCTGGGATTACAGGAGTGCACCACTATGCTTGGCTAAGATAGGTTTTTTAATCCTTGATCCTGTGAGTTCTTGTGTGTCACATGGTATACCTGAGGTCAGTATTGTGACTGCATTCAGTTAGGATCTGCCATGCTGCTTATGAGATGCTTAGCAAAGTAGCTGTATAGTGAATAAGAACCAAGGAGGACATTTGGGAAGGTACAGTACTTCAGAGGTTGCTTGGGAGGAGCTATGTGACTTTATGTGGTGTCAGAAAATCAATTTGTGTTGAGAATGTTCACCTTATATTATTTGAAGCCATGAACTGGATGTCAGTAGACTTGGCTTCTCATCATTGTTCGTTCATTGGAGGGATGGGTAGCTATGGGAAACAGTTTTCACCGTGCTTTCAAAGGTAATGGCACTATACTGCAAATTAGGAAAGGCATCATTTAGGGGTCTTCTCCATGAGCTTCTAGAATATGGGGTAAGTAGAAAATAAATGGAGCTATTTATGCAAATTAGAAAAGCGACCTCCTTCCTCTAGGTGGATCTAGCCTGGTGCTCACTGGCCTGCTTCACTAGGAGCCCTTGTACATACACAACTTGTATAAAACAGCTGTTTTCTCATCTGTAAAATGGTAATGCCCTCTACCCCACCTATCTCTCAGGGTGGTTTTGAGGATCAAAAGTGTAACAGCTTAACACACATATGCTTTTTATAAGCCTAAAATAGTAAGAATTGTCTTTCTCGAAAAATATGCTGTTTTTCTTTGTGTGTGTATTTTTCCCCCATAGGAAGTACTTGACAGAAGGGACAATCATATGAAGATCTCTGGGAAGCATTTAGTCTGATTTTGCACAATGGTATTTTTTGAAGCCACTTTAGAACTGAGGAAGTTCTAGTTTAAATAGAATCTACTGATCTATGACTTTTGGTATGTTAGGACTTGCCTTCCAAGTTATAATACACTACTATTTTAAGACCTGAAGAATGTTTGTTCTTCATACACCTGCCTGTTGAATACCACAGGCAGAATTTTAGCTGCAAGATCTCAAAGATAAGCAGCACTTTGAAAACAAACAATGCAATTCTCTTTGTTCATGGAATGTAGTGTTTCTCAATGAACTCTTCGTGGAATGCTACGAAACCCACAATGGTTTATTCATCAGATGCTAAACTTAACTGGGGTGTCAGTGCTCTTGACAGTGTGTTTTGGTTTCTTTCTTTGAATGACTCTTAGCTTTCTAGCTCTCATCACTTACAGCTGTTTCCTTCCTTTTACTTAAAATCATCTACAAAAAGAACACATTGTATAGATGAATGTAGCAGTGTGCGATCTGTCTGCTCTGGAAGCTGGGACAGGCCTTTCGAATGGGCTTGCCTTTCTTGAGCTGGAAGAAAGAGAACTTCTTACATTTCATTTACCTGGAATTTGAAGTCATTAAAAAGGACCTAGAGAGCTGTTGTATTGACTGGATTTTCTTGTTTCTTGTTTATACCTACAGGAGGCCAAATAGGTCAACGATTTTCTTATTAGAATCTTCAGGTGGACTGTGTGCTGTAGGCAAAAGACTCACTGTAAGAGTGTAAGCTACCTGGGGCAGGGATTTTTGTCAGTTGCTTCACATGTATACCAGGTACCCAAAGAAGGCTCAGAAACATGTCTTTACCTTGAATACTGTAGTAAAACAGATGAAAATAATTTCTCTGCTTCAATGCATGACCTTGGTGTTATTTATTCTAGTTGGGAGCCTGTGTGCTGAATGAAATGGCATGAGTGTTTACCCCTTAAGCTCATAAAAGGGATTTATGATTGGCTATTTCCATTTAGAGTAGAAAGGTGATTGGGTAATTAATAATGTTTCCATTTCTGATCTTTTCTCTTTTGCAAATCTGACACTTACATGTGTGGAACATCATTCCCACAAGAGCTCCAGAAATATTTAGGGTGAGCCTGCATTTCCAAAATAAATGATCTGATAAACCATAGGCCTAGTGTAACATAATGGCTGTTTATCTTTTTTTCACATCTTCACTTCTATCTTCCTGTTCTCAGTTTTCCTAGAAGAGAAAGCCTGACTTGAAAGGGAAGGGCACAGATGGGAGGGGCAGGGGCTCTGACAGGTTGGAGAGCTACCAGCCATGTGAGTGTGGACAGGGCCATTCATTTTTCTATGCCTCAGTTTCCTCACCTGCAAAAGAAGAGTAATAGGTTGGATGCAGTTGTGTGCCCTTATCATCCCAGCGACTGGGGAGGCTGAGGCAGGAGGATCACAAATTCGAGGCCAACCTGGCAATACATTGACAGGTTGCAACCCCTGTCTCAAAATAAAAAGGGCTGGTGATGTATGTAGCTCAGTGATAAAGCATCTTGGGCTCAATCCACAGTACTGCAAACAACAAAAAAACAAAATAGGAGTAATAGTAACTATCTCTGGAGTTGTTGGGGAAATCAAATTGGGCAATGATGCACTTACATATAATATGTCTAACTTAATGTTGGCACACAGTAGGTACTTTTGTATGTGTGGTGGGGATAAACCCAGGGCCTCATGCACTACTAGCCCCACAGTAGTGCTTTTAATGTTCTTCATAAATGATGGTGATAATACTAATTTATTAGGTCCCTTCCATGAAGCTGAAAATGAAAAACTGAGAGAAGTAGACTGTACAAATCTTTACTAACTTGGAGTAACAAAGGGGAGTAAGCATGAATAAAGATGCACATTTGAATGATAAATTATTTTTAAAATGCCATTTATGTAATTTTAAAGTGTGCTTTGAAACTTATCTAGTAGAAGCGGTGGCTTAGCATATAAAAGAAGATTTTTAATTATCAAAGTATTAATAGTTATACATTCATTATGTTTACTATTTGGCATTCATGCTAAATCTGCACTGTTTTAACCCTGGGAAATGTGAAGATAAATAAAACATGGCCTTGTCCTCAAGCAGCTCACTGTCAAGGGAGACAGAGAGGAATATACTCAGTTTTGTGCCAAATGCTTTCTCAGGGACCATATTGCAGACCTATGGTGTAGGGGCAAATTTCATAGTTTAATTTAAGTCTATCAGAGCTTTTAAAGTATCTAGAAACAGCTTGTTACCTTTTTTTTTTGGTACCGGGGATTGAACTCAGGGGCACTCCACCACTGGGCCACATTCCCCAGCCCTTTTTTGTATTTTATTAGAGACAGGGTCTCACTGAGTTGCTAAGTGCCTCGCCACGGCTGAGGCTGGCTTTGAACTCACGATCCTCCTGCCTCAGCCTCCCAAGTGCTGGGATTACAGGCATGCGCCACCGCGCCCGGCTTTGTTACCTTCTTTAGGAGTAAATGTTCCCTCTAGTATTTTCTTCACCAATACAGTGCTTTCCTCCATGTGAGTGTGGAGGGAAGAGCCAGGGAGCTATTGTCGTATCTTCTACAAATTCTGAGTTGGTAAAGCATGTGTTTGTGAAGTTTCACTAATCTAGAGAAGTTGGAAGCATTATGTTTTAATAAATTTTCAATCATTTAAATGTTTTTGGATTGCAGATAGATGCTAGAAATAAACTTAATGCTGCCCTGCAGTAGATTGTGAGGCAAAAACCAATGTCTTGTTTCATTCCTTAGTTCCACAGCCAGCTATGTTTATTGAGTACCTGCCTGGTGCTGCTATCAGACTTTATAGGAGCTTCTTTCCTTTAATTCCTGTAACAACTCTTTGAGATAGGTATTTACTTTTGTTTTATGATGAAGAAACTAAGGCAGATCAAAGACGTTTGCCCAGGACTCTCACTAATTTATTAGGTCCCTTCCATGAAGCTGAAAATGAAGAACTGAGAGAAGTAGACTGTACTTCTAACTTCTCTGTCTGTTGTATACTAAAACTCATCCTGCTTTTTAACATTGTTTAAAAATATTTTAGTCTTATTTTTAAATTTCTTATGTAGAAATAATTTTGACAAAACATTGCAAAACCAAACAATTCCCTTTCTTAGTTTCCCCAAACCACAGCAAAATTTTTATTTTTTATTTATTGTTTTGGTGCTAGGGATTGAACCCAGGGTCTTTTTAAAAAAAAAAAAAATTATTTTTTAGTTTTATGTGGACACAATATCTTTATTTTATTTTTATGTGGTGCTGAGGGTTGAAACCAGCCTCATGCATGCTAGGTGAGCACTCTACCACTGAGTCACAACCCCAGGCCCTGAACCCAGGGTCTTGTGCATGCTAAGCATGTGTTCTACCAACGGGCTATACTCCCCGCTCCTAATTTTAAAACCAGGATGTTAACATTGCTACAATGCTATTAACTGATTTAAAGACCTATTTAAATTTTTCCAGTTGTCTACTAATATCCTTTTACTAGTCTAAGATCTAATCTAGGATCCCACATTGCATTTAATTGTCATGTTTTAGTGTCGTTGGTGGTGGGCAGTTCCTTTGTTTTTCTTTGTCTTTCTGGATCATGGTGCTTTTGAAGAGTGCCAGTCAATTATTTTATTTTATTTTTTTGCTTTGCTGGGAATGAAACCCAGGGTCTTGCACATGCTACACAGGTGTTCTTACCACTGAGCCACACACCTAGCCTTTTGATTATGCTTAAAACTTTGGGTTAGCTAGACATAGTGTCCTATGACTGTAATCATAGCTCCTGAGGGACAGAGGCAGGAGGATCATGTTTAAGCCCAGTAGAAGCAACTTAGTGAGACTCAAAATAAAAACTTTAAAAGTTCTGGGGATATAATGCAATGGTAAAGCACCCTTTGGTTTATGCATTCATTTAAAGTTGAGATAAGAGAATTTTCCTCTATATTTCAATTATAAACTATTGTTTCAAAAAACTTCACTATGCCGTTTGCTGATTATTGGGACATTTTTGAAAGAGAGAGGCTGCTGTGACGCTGGCTGGTCTTTGTCTAGAATTGTAGTTTGTCCGGGGCAGGACCTTCGAGGAGCGCGTGGGGTTTACCACCCTTGCCTCACCAGAGGCAGCGTCATAGTCTGCATGTCTGGGCTCTTTGTCCTTTGTTCTTTCTGCTTCATCATCACGTTGGCACGAAAGACCAATGAACAGCTACTCAAAATATCTATTGGCTTAAATGTTTAGTCCTTGATCATTCAAGTTTTGATTAATCAATGACTCATTTGATCTTCATGTAAAATCAAGTTTGCTTTTCTTTTGAGATAGAGTATTTCATGGAGCTCACAAAAGGGATTTGGCATAGCTCATGGTGGTTTCTTTCTGTGGGTAAACACCAAATCTCTCTTCATCAGTTTTATCCCTTTGCATATATATGTTTGGAAACAGCCTGGGTAGCAGATTCCCTTAAAGCTCATAAAGCAAATACATATATGCTAATATGCAGATTTATTTTAGGTTCTCAAGGCCTCCTTTGCAGGACTAATCAGAGATCTGTTAGTTCACTTGCTGCCTTACTCTCCCATTTGAAATTTGGTACATAATGACTCCTTTTGAGGTCACTGACACTTTTGGTATGTGTGTGTGGGGCGATATTACAAAAGGCAGGCACTGATTTCTGAGCTTTTTGTAAAGTTGATGTTTTAATAACTCCTTACTTTTTAGAGTAGATTTTCTGAATTATGAATTTTACCCTCAGCAAATAAGAAAGTTAAATGCCATTTCTTCATAAAGCTCCATCCATAGTTGTATTGAATATTATTTCTATGATTAGATGAACTCATTTTTTTTTGTCCTCCTATTTTTTCCAGTTGTGTTGGTCTTGATGTATACTCCCCTGCATCATTTAGTTTTTGGCCTCTGACCTTTTAGTAGGTAATCAATAAATAAAAGCTGGAGTATATGGTAACCAAGGAAAATCTACATTTTGCGTGTGTTAGACTGTTACATATACTATGTATGGTGATTTTTGAATAGAATTATATCTTGGGAAAGGGAAAGGAGTTATCTTAATTGTTTTGGAAAGAAAGTAAAAATTATAAGTAAAATCAAAATAAAATCAATTGCACCTTGAAAAATCTCTCAAATCACCCATAAAATATCTTATATTTGGTGTGTATGTGCAGCTTTATGGGAAATTCTTATGCACACTGCAGATTGTGATGTGCTGAACCAGGTTCAAGGAAGATAAGGGCTTTTGGCTGAAATCTAGGTCATCAGACCACTTTGCTTTTAGGAGAGACTCCTGTGTGGAATGGGAAAGGGGGAGTCCCAGTGAGACCCTACTTGTCTAGGGGCTTCACACCAATTAGGTTTATAACAAAAAGACCCCATGTCTTAATATTTATTAAGAGGGATGTTTTGGGGGGAGTGGGCAGGGGACTAAATGAGATCATGTACGTGGCAGCCTCTATCTGATGCAGAGCACTGTACATGGGCACAGTAGATGCTCAGTGAATCTTTGAATGGATCCTAATCTGGCTTGATGAATTCCACATCACACTGTGCTTGAAAAGGTGTTCAGAAAAACCTGGCCACCTGCTCACTGCCTTTCCAGGTTCGTGTTCCTGCTGGTGATCTTCTTGGAGCAGCCTTCTCTCTCTCAAACCCTTATTATTGGACTTTAGGTAAATTTTTGTGAATTAAAACATGAATATTCAAGTTACCACAAGATGGCATCAGATCATTTCAAGTAATGCCAGGCAGGAGGAGCTTCAGTTCAATACTTCTTTAATTAAAAAAAAAAAAAAAAAAAAAAAAAGTTAAAATATATGTCATTCATGTCATGGTGTAATGGTATTTAGCTTTTGCACATAAACCTTTAATTTCTTTTACCATTCTTATTTGGAAATTTGAGGCTCATGCCTGCAAAATGCCAAAAGTAGTTGTGTAGGAAAATGACTTAAATCTTGCAAATGATTAATTCCTAGAGAGAACAGTTCATGGTGGCTATGTTCAGCTAATAAGATTTCCGTTTTACTTTTGTTATTTACAAGCATTGTTTAATGAATGGTCCTTAAGTATTTTACAATGCTCTGTTCCATGATTTTTCATTTGCTTATCATCCCTCAGTCTGATTTCTTTTCTTCTGAGCAGAACTGACATATTTATTTATTATTTGCTTTCTCAGTTAACATGTAAATTTTGTAAGAGTCTACAATTTTGTAGCCATGCACTATATCCCGAGTGCCTGGAACAGTGTGTGGCATGGTATGTTCTCAAAAAAAAAAAAAAAAAAAAAAAAAAAAAAAAAAAAAAAGAAAAGAAAAAAAAATCAAATGAAGAAAATATAGAGAGTTTTCACTATTATTTAAATCAACACCTGTGTATCATTTTTTTTTTTTTTTTGGAGAAAAAAAGAGAAAGAAGGTTTATTCCTTTGCTAGCAAAGGAGAAACACAGGGGACTCCTGGCCCAAAGGCTATGATTCTGTACACCTGTGTATTAATAAGCAAACATTAAGATTATGTAAAAGCATTAAGTATTTGAGTTTACGGTCTTTAGCAATTTCACTGACATCTCAGTGAAGCATCAGAACTTGAAAACTTATCACTATACTTCTGTGGTGGCTACATTTCTAATTTCTTTTGTGATTTAGTTTAGTATAAACAACATATGGTATATTTATAATATGATATTCAATGAGGATTTATTTGTGGGTATACAATGAGCAAACAAGAATGTACACAGGAAACAATCTTAGTTACTTTAGTGTATAAGTTAAAATTTACACACATGTGCACATGCTTCCCGGGGCTTTGGGAGTCTGAGATTCTCCCCTGCTTCAAGGGCTCTGTGTAAGTGAAATTCTATCATGCTGAGAAGTAGAATATTTAAACTAGTTCTGTGGTGGACATGTATCTGTGAAGGGCTAAACTTCAGAAAACCAGTTGTAATTTTGAGCACTTCTTTCCAGAGATAAAATGAATGAATGAATGTTTTTAAAGCAGTTTATAAAAACCATGTTTTTTGGTCTGGGAATGTAGCTCATCGGTAAAGCACATGGAAGGCTTTGGGTTCGACTCCCAGTATTGCAAAACAAGCAAACGAACTAACAAACCATGTTTTTCATCAGTTAACCAAGATTGCCATTGCCAGAATGGAGATGTGAGTGACATTTGCCAATGTGGAAGGTTGGGTCATGTTGAGACAGCTGAAAAGTGAGATGCTACCCCATTCAGACTAGTTCCCGAGATCACTCACACACTCAGCAAATAGTTATTGGGTGTTTCCCTCGTGCCAGACTCTGTGCTGGTCAGTGGAGAAATGGGAGTAACTGAAACAGATGACATCCCTGCCTTAGAACCAACGTTCCAATCTAGTGTCTTTCTGGGGCCACAGATATCTTTAAGCATGTGTGAAAGTGACAGACCCTTTTTCCTGAAAATCAGATGGTCAGAGTCTTACAGACAGGGACAGGTGTGCAGGCACACACACACACACACACACACACACACACCTGGTGCCTGTGGCTGCTGCTGGCTGGGAAGGACCCACACTCACAATTTCCTATTCCATTTTTCAGAATTCGGGGGACTTAAAGCTCAAGTTCTTCAAGTGAAGGGCCCCTGTGCTCTCACCCCTCAGCTTTACCTCTTGTTCATCATCTTCAGCTGCCCTGGATAAGACTTTCTCCTAATTTCCTTTTCAGATTTGATCACATGAAAGTCAGGAAACCTGGGGAGGGCTGGGCCCAGGGGCTCAGCAGGCTCTAGTCAGCAGCCACTGATTTATGACTTTGAGGGAGTGACTTCTGCTCCCTCCATCTCTCTCTCCACATCTGAGTAATGGAGAGGGTTGGGTTAGAGTAACTGGCGAGGTAATTTTATGGGAGGGTAGGGGGCTGGCTTTGGAGGCAGACAGAAAGTATCTGGGTAAATTACATTACCCCAATATATTACTCATGAACTCTTTTGAACAAATTATTTAATTTATTAACCAAGCATTGTTTCTCACATATGAAATAGGAAAATAATAACACTGGCTTCATGGAATGGTTTTGAGAATTAACTGAGATAAGGCATGTGAATTGCCGGGGACAAAAATGGTAGCTATTATCAACCTTATTACATCCAAATTGTCTTTCAAGAGAATTTAATCAGCAAATTAAATATTTATAAAGCACCTACTATTTCCTTGGCAAGGTATATGTCTATGATCATTATCCTGAGATGCTAATCCAGTCACCAGACAATGGTTATAGGACAGTAGTGAAGGAATTCTTTCTGTATTAAACAGGCCTGGTTTAATTTCCTCACTCCAGTAGGGACCAGCTGGGTGACTTTAACCAATCCAATCTTTATTCAGTATCCATTTCTGACAAATGGGGATAACAATATATAACCCATTCATAAGAGAGCAGCTGTTGGATTTACTCGGGATCATGCAATTAAAGCATTTAGACAGTGCCTGGCATGAAGAACACTCTTTTTTTTTTTTTTGGTACTGGGGATTGAACTCAGGGGCACTCGACCACTGGGCCACATCCCTAGCCCTTTTTTTTTTTTTGTATTTTATTGGAGACAGGGTCTCACTAAGTTGCTAAGTGTAGGAGCCCTAATAAAGGAGATAGCTAAGATTGCGGTTAGTTGTGAGCCATCAGCATTACCACCTTCCATGGTCTCTTGAGACTTGGCCTGGGACATTGCAGATTGGGTGGACACCATTTGCGTGGTCTCGTGAGACTTGGCCCAGGACATTGTGGATCGGGTTGGAGCCATTTGCATGATCTTGCGAGACTTGGCCCAGGGGATTGTGGGTCGTCGTTGGGGCCATTTTGTGGTTGTTGGAGGAGCGTGGATGGCGTGTTGGGGTGTTGTTGGAGCGGAGAGAGAAGCTGGCAGAATAAAGAGCCTGTTTGTTTCCAGTCTGCCTCTGAACTTATTCCCGCGACTTTGTTGCTCCAAGCGGCCATCGCTTCAGGCGGCAACAGCTAAGTGCCTCGCCATTGCTGAGGCTGGCTTTGAACTTGAGATCCTCCTGCCTCAGCCTCCCAAGTGCTGGGATTACAGGTGTGCGCCACCACGCCTGGCTGAAGAACACTCTTGATTTATGTTAGGCTGGCTCAGTGTTGGTAGTATTATTATTTGTTAATTAGTTTAACCTCAGCCCCCCTCCCCACTCAGAGCTATGTTAGAACTAAATCTTCCCTGGATTTCATACAAGTCCAGGCTTCTCACTTATCCAGGCCCAATGATGAAATTAAGATCCTCTGGTTTAAAACTGGCCTTTACTGAGAGGTTGCTTGGCAAATATTTATGGATCCTGCAAATAGCTGTGGTTTCTGTGAACTAATTCACTTTGGTAAAAGATGAATTGTAATTCTTCTTTATGTTTTTTCATTTAGTATCCAAACCCCATGGATAAAAATGTCATCTCTGTAAAAATCGTGGAGGAAAAAATAGGTAAGTTCTTTGAGTGTACCCACATGTCAGTGATGATTGTCAAGTGACGCTGACTTTTGTAAAGATCATTATCTTCTATGCAGGTGTGCATATGTGTGCGTCCTGTTTTGTCTTAAACAATTCTCTCATCACTTTCAATGATAAGATTGAGCTGCAAACTGGGCACGGTGGCACATGCCTGTAATTATAGTGGCTTGGAAGGCTGAGGCAAGAGGATCATGAGTTCAAAGCCAGCTTCAGCAACTGAGCAAGGCTCTAAGTAACTCAGCAAGATTCTCTCTCTAAATAAAATACAAAAAGGCTGGGGATGTGGCTCAGTGGTTAAGTGCCCTCGAGTTCAATCACTGGTACAAAAACAAAACAATACAAAACTGAGCTACATCATTGTAATAGGTAACATTTTGGGGCACTAATATGTGCCAGGCACTTTTACTTTGATTATTTAATGAATGAAGACATTGCTGTATAGAGGGTTTAAATAATTTAACCTAGATCTAATGGCTATATCTTTATCCTATGATTACCTATCATTTTGTAGATGGCAAAAAACAGGTGTGATTAATAGCATGTTATTAGATGTGACCAGAGAATGGTTAGATTATGGACTTATAAATGTACTTGACAATGTGTTTCAGTGTTGGTTAGAGATGGGGTGGACCAATGATGGTTCATGATGCCTGTTTTTGAGAGTTCTATTGGAATATATCCACACCCATTTGTTTACCCATGACTGCTTCCTTTCTGCAGTGGCAGAGCTGAGTTATTTGTGGCAGAGACCTCAATGCCCATGAAACAAATTATTTACCATGTGGCTCATTTCAGAAAATTTCTGACCCTTGCACTAGAGCTTAGGCATCTTTCCTGTTCTTTGTCATCGCAATCCTTAGTGGAAGGGTTGGCACAGCCATTTGAACTCCAGGAATAGGCAGCATGGGAAGCTATGACAACATACATCATCAATGCACAAATGTTTGGAGATACCCAGACCGCTGTCTAACATGCCCTGCAGTCTTCTTAGAAATCATGAGATGCTCCTGCTGGTTTCGTGACTCTGAGGGCCTCTCTCTGCTTGATAGATGTAAAACTATCTTTTGTTTGTAAGGGTATTTTCTATACTTCTATAATTAGATAAATATATTTTAAAAATTGAGAGTGGCTCATCCATTTTAAGTGTGGGGATGACACGGCCAGAGGAAGTGCCGACAGGCAGAAGGTTTTACATAATTCTGAGCAGTCAGGATGTTTGCAACCGGGATCAGGACTGTGACCTCCAGTGTGCTGAGTTCCAGTAATTCTCAGAGCAAATAATAGCCCTTCAAAGTTTGTCTTTTTCTTTGCCTCTCTCTCCCTTTTCCTTAACTCCCATTTATTGTGTTTTTTATATACCTGGCACTATTCTGGAAACTTTTCTACAAAACAGAATGGTTCTGCTCCCAGGAGATCAATTCCTCTATGAGCAAAGAGTATGGCTTATATAATTAGTTAGCTGTAGGCTGAAACTCTAGTTAGAAATCTGTGCTTCAAAGTGTGGTACAGATGCTGACAGAACCAGATTCTACTTTTTTTTTTTTTTTGGTACCAGGGATTGAACTCAGGGGCTCTTAACCACTGAGCCACATCCCCAGCCCTTTTGAATTTTGAGATAGGGTCTCACTAAGTTGCTCAGGCCTCACTAAGTTCCTGAGGCTGGCTTTGAACTGGTAATCCTCCTGCCTTAGCCTCCCAAGTTGCTGGGATTACAGGCGTGCGCCACCATGCACAGCTTAGATTCTCCATCTTAATGTGAAACATTCTCTTCATTGGAATTGAGCAGGAGGTTCACCGGCCGTTGGTCGTCACTGGAGCACTGACATTGATAATCCAGAGTAACACACAGTTTGTGATTCCTTTATCCTTGACTTTCGCATGTGCATTGTGAGTTGTTTAAAGTTTTACTCTCAATGCCTGATCATAGAGAAGGAATACCTGTGATTTGGCCTAGAGGAGTGGTGAAGGAAACTGAGTTTTGAGTTAAACATTTTCTCTATGAATTATACATATAGAAAATTGAGGTTGACTTTAAAAGATTTAAGTCAAGAATATCTTTTCTTAATTCTTTTTTTGAGTGTGAACTTTTTTTTTCTAGATGAATCAACAGGAATCATCTATAGAAAGAGGATTGCAATCTGCCAGAATGTGATTCCAGAAATTTTAAGAAAGGTAAATTCTTTACAAAATCTCATCACAGTAAGTGTAACACTGAGTAGCTGTTAACAGTCGTGGAGAGAGACATGAGGCAGAGCTCTGGAACTTCCTACTCCTCCTACCTCATTGCTCTTTGGAGGAGGAAAGCCTTTTCATATCCACCTGCTTTTGGCAGATGCTGCTGGAGATACTTGTCCCTATCCCTGTCTCTTTCTGTCTTTTCTGTGAAGGGCTCGTAATGGATGTAGAGATGTTCTATGATTATTTTAAAGATACTCTCGGCATTTTGCATGAAGTGATATTGTTTTCAATCTGTCTGTGGTTAGAAATGACTCAGGTAAAAATGATCAGAAGGGGGAAGTTTGTAAATATTTAGTCTGATAGTAAGGAAGTTAAAAGCTTTCATTTCCTAATTCACTGTCAGAGATAAGTAATTTCTGAGAGTATAATGTTCTTAGTGCTCTGTGTAAATCTTTTTGTGTATTTCTGTGAAATAATATTGTTGATCGTGAAATCTTCATGATAGCAAATTGTTTTCTCTCTTTGAAATCCTTAAGCACTCTGGTGATTCTTTGTTGGAAAAAGGTGAGTGGAAAATTTTAATCACTTGGCTTGAACCATAGAGAGACTTGTGACAAGAGTCTTTTTGCAATTATTAGGAAGTAAGAGGAAAGTATTATGATATACATGTTTAAAAATGCCTCAGATGGTTGTTTCAACCTGCAAGAGATTCTGGGTGTGATTTAGAACTCAACTCGGCTCCTGCTGATTAGCTTGCAAATTAAATTGCTGTGCCGTATGTAGGGAAAACGGCAGCTTCCATCACTTCCCTATCGTGGATTAAAAGACTCTGTCACATTCTTAGTGGAAAGAAAGCTAATATGTCAGTGAAAATGAACTTTCTTTTATTTTCCAGATGGTAAAACTTGTTACACTGTAGCAGCAAATTATTACTGGCTTTTTCCAGAGTGCATACCCTGCCTTTGCCCTATACACTCACTTTGAATCTATTATTTAGAAAGGCATTCAACTTTGTCTTGTATCTCAATTCTTAAATAATTTAAGGATACCTCTGACTTGTACAGTTCTGCCTTTGTAGTTTTCCATGTCTTCTCCACCTAGGAAAGCATACAGTTCTAGGTTTTGGACAGCATTTAAAAGGAAGAAAATATTTTCCCAGATAGCATCCTGCATGTGAGCCTGTGAGTGGGCCCGATTAGAATCCATCAATTTAAGAAGGCCATCACCAGCCCGAGAGGAGACAAGGAGGAGGCTGATAATTTGCTTAGTGTTTAGCAGTTAGGGAAATTAGGCCAGGCACTGCACAGCCTGCATAAATCCTGGGCCATTTGCATGTCCTGTCCGGCTCTCTATAAGGTCGTAGTGTGTTTGATGGCCAAAGGCTCAGCATCGGTGGTGAGCCATCGTCCGTATGTCAGGGGCCCTTTTCCTCTGTATTACCCAAGACTGAAAGCAGCTCTCAATTCCCTGCATTACTTGCTCTTCTTAAATTGAGAAAGGAATCCTTCCTCTGTTGGCAGGTGAGCATTTTAAAGGTCCCCAGTATCCAGTTAGAAGAGGAATCGTGGCTCAATCCTCAGGGAAGAAACATGGCTATCCGGAGTCACTGCCTTACATGGACACAGTATGCATCCATGAAGGAGGAGTCTGTCTTCCGGGAAAGTGTGGAAAATCCAAACTGGTAAGATCACCTCTGTGTGTGTATGTGTGTGTGTGTGTATGTGTGTGTCTGTGTGTGTATTTTGGGTGCAGGGATGCACATAGGAGCACATATATTAAAAAGCTATGATTCTGTATTTCTGAACTCTGCTTAAAACTCCAAAAATGCCACATAATTAGTTTTTTGATCACATAAGTAATAAATGAGTAAATATTTCTTTGGAGGAGAAATGGTGGAGCTCAGCTCCTCTGACTGTCTCTTTCAATTCTGGTGTCTTGTCAGCCTTTCCAGAGGCAGTGAGTATTTTTTTTTTTTAAATATTTATTTATTTGCTTTAGTTGTACACAATGTGTTTATTTTGTACGTGGTGCTGAGGATCGAACCCGGGCCGTGCACGTGCTAGGCGAGCACTCTACCACTGAGCCACAACCCCAGCCCATAATTAACTTTTGTGAATGTGTGTGGTACTGGGGATTGAACACAGGACCTTGTGCATGCAAGGCAAGCACTCTACCAACTGAGCTATATCCCCAGCCCAGTATTTTTAATTTGTATAATATTCTTCCAGACCTTTAGCAGATACCTTAGGGCACTTAATGTAATCATAAAGGCCGAATATATGGTTTTATATATTGTTTTTACATATATAATTTTATGCTCTGTACATTATTATTATTATTATTATTATTTTTGGTACTAGGGAGTAAACTCAGGGGCACTCGACCACTGAACCACATCCCCAGCCACATTTTGTATTTTATTTAGAGACAGGGTCTCACTGAGTTCCTCAGCACCTCACTGTTGCTGAGGCTGGCTTTGAACTCATGATCCTCCTGCTTCAGCCTCCCAAGCGGCTGGGATTACAAGCATGTGCCACTGCACCCAGCTCTGTGTAAATTATTTTACAACTTTTTTTTTTTTTTTCTAAATGGAATGTTTCTGAGCTTTATCCATTTGAGACATATGTGTATGTATATATCTGACTTATTCTTTTCAATAGGATTCAAGCCTATGACTACTCTACATTTTATTTAGTTACTTTCTTTTTGATAGACATTCAGATGGTGTCTAGTTTCTCTCTTTTACAAACAAGAATACAATATCTGGGGCTGGGGTTGTGGCTCAGCGGTAGAGCGCTTGCCTAGCATGCGCGTGACCCGGGTTCAATCCTCAGCACCACATAAAAATAAATGCATTGTGTACAACTAATTCAAATAAATAAATATTTAAAAAAAGAATACAATATCTGTGAAGCATATGTTTCTTACAGGTGACCCCTTATGCTATATTTGAGCATTGTTCTAAGTAGAATTTTTAAATGTTGCCAGTTTTGTTGAGAAATCATTCACATACAATAAAATTTACTCATAGTTTACAGTTCTGTAAGTCTTGACAAACATATATAGTTGTGTTGCTACTCCTACAATTAAGCTATTGCACATTTAAGATATATGTTAATTATATATTACAAGACAATTCAACAGGAGAAAGAATATTCTCTTTGACATATGGTTCTGGGGACAACTGAGTGTCTACATATGAAAGAATGAAGTTGGACTCCTCCCTCACACCAAATATAAAATTAACTCAAAATGAATCAAATGACTTAAATAATGAAAAAGTTAAAGCTATAATATACTTAGAAGAAAATGTGTATAAATTTTTGTGATCTTAGATTAGGCAATTTTTTTTAGATATGACAATATAAGACTAAGTATCAAAAGAAAAAAACATAAAGTTGACTTTATTAAAATTAAAAACATTTTTGAGTTTCAAATGGACACTGTCAAGCAAGTAAAAAGACAATCAGGAGCATGGGAGAAGAAATTGCAAAACATATCTGATAAGAGTCTAGAATCCAGAATATGTAGAGGACTACTACAACTCAATAATAAAAAGACAGTCCAATTAAAAACATTGACAAGATATTTGTATAGATATTTCTTAAAGAAGATACACGATAGCCAATAAACCACACAAAATCTGTGGGGATTGTTGGGGAAATGCAAATAATAAACCACAGTGAGATACAGTTCACATTTACTAGGGTATCTGTAATTAAAAAGACACACAATAGCTGGGCACAGTGGTAATCCCAGCAACTAGAGAGGCTGAGGCAGGAGGATTTTGAGTTCAGAGCCAGCCTCAGCAACTTATCGAGGCCCTAAGCAACTCAACAAGACCTTGTCTCAAAATTAAAAAAACAAAACAAAACAGAAAAACAAAAAGGGCTGGGGGAGCTGCATATGGTGGTGTATGCCTATAATCCCAGTGGCTCAGGAGGCCAAGGCAGGAGGATTGCGAGTTCAAAGCCAGCCTTAGCAAAAGCGAAGTGCCAAGCAACTCAGTGAGACCCTGTCTCTAAAGAAAATACAAAATAGGGCTGGGGATGTAGCTCAGTAGTTGAGTGCCCCTGAGTTCAATCCCCAGTATAAAAAAAAAAAAAAAAAAAAAAAAAAAAGACAATAATAAGCACTGGGATGGAAATGGGGAAACTGAAACCTTTATACATTACTGGCGGGATGTAAAATTGTGCAGCCACTATGGAAAACAGTGTTTTAATGCCTCAAAAAGTTAAACATAGAGTTACCATTTGGCCCAGAAATTTTACCCCTAGATGTATGTTCTGGAGAAATGAAAACATATGTTCACACAAAAACTTGTACAAACATTCATAGCAGCATTATTCATAGTATCCAGAATATGGCAACAGGCCAAATGTCTAGCAGCTGATGGATATTTAACCAAATATGATATACTCATAAAATGGAATATTATTCAGCCACAAAAAGGAATACTTATTTATGTTACAATGTGGAAAACCCTTAAGGATATTATGCTAAGTGAAAGAAGCCAGTTAAAAAGGTCACATATCATGTGGATCATCCATGTATTTGAAATGTCCAGAAAAGGTAACTCCGTAGAGTTAGAAAGTAGATCAGTGATTGCCACTGGCTAATGAGAGAGGATAACAGGGAGTAACTGCTAATGAATATGGAATTTGTTTGAGGGGATTATAAAAATGTTCTGGAATTAGTGTTGATGATTGCCCAACTCTATGAATATATTAAATTTCATTGAATTGTACACCTTTAAAAGGTGTATTTTAGCTAGGTGTGGTGGGATTACAGGTGCATGCCTGTAATCCCAGTGGCTGGGGAGGCTGAGACAGGAGGATTGTGAGTTCAAAGCCAGTCTCAGAAACTTAGGTAGGCCCTAAGCAATTAAGTGAGACCTTGTCTCTAAATAAAATCTTAAAAGGGCTGAAGATGGGGCTCAGAGGTTGAGTGCCCCTGGGTTCAATCCCCAAAACCAAACCAAACCAAAACAAAACAAAAAACTGTGAATCTATGGTCTGTAAATTATATCTCAATTTGAGAAAAAATTATAAGGTTGGTTCTCAGGACATGAGTGTTTGAGTTTCTATGATAAGAATTCTGTAGATTGACTGGGTGACGTGAACAATGCACATCAATCTCTTACAGTTCTGGAGCCTGGGAAGTCTAAGATGTAGGCACCTACAGATCCAGTGTCTGGTGAGAGCCCTTCCTAGTTTGCAGATAACTGTCTTCTGTCGTTTCCACACATGGTAGAGAAAACAAGCTCTAATCTCTTTCTCTTTTTATAAGAACACTAATCTCATGATTGGACTCCTCCCTGATCACCACCTATGTAAATTTAATTATCTCCCAAAGGCTCTATCTCCTAATACCATCACATTGTGGGTTAAGGTTTCCCAAAAAGAATTCTTAGGAGGGTGTGTGTGTGTGTGTGTGTGTGTGTGTGTGTGTGTATGTGACACAGACATATAGTCCATAACATACAGATTGTGTCACATTGTCTTTCAGCGTGTTAATAAGACACTAATTTGCACTTATTAACAGCACACGAGTACTTTTGTTTTGCTGCAATATACCCAGCACCTAATATTAACATGCTTTAAAATTTTTGCCAATATATTGGGTAAGAAACAATTAATTCCTTGGAAATCAGTTTAAAAGCAAAAGTAAAATGGCACAAGCAATAAATGTTAATAATTATTGCTGTGAATTGTGATTTCAGAGGATAACTTACTGTGTTTTTGTTATTCTGTATGGTTTAATTTTTTTTTTTTTGTTATGCATCTATCTTTTTTGTGGAAAAGAGGATAGCCCTCAAGCCCAAATAACTAAAATGCCCAAATCTAAAATCTATTCTTACAAGTCCAGCACTTTTCCAAATCATTACTGTTCCCATAGCTTTAGCCATAGAACGATAATTCTGGGATGTTCCAGCAGCCCACTGGATGAATGAGAATGTCAGGTCTTATTAGTGTCACAGGTGGGTTTGCTCTGAAACACCCACTGGTTTTTATTTCTTAGTTTCCCTCATGGCAAGAGATCACCTGGGACATAGATGGTTGGGATTATGTGTAAAGGCTGTGACTGGAGAATAGAGCTCTTTTCTTTGTTTGTAGAAGTTGTCAAAGAATGGAGTTGTTTTATTTTATTCAAAGAAGTCTTTCATTTCACCTGTTCTATTTTAGCCTTGAATTTTGCAGGCATTTGGGCTATTGACTAGTCTTAAAAGCTGAATTGAACCTTTATTCATTAGAGTAAAATGGTAATTAATCCTGAGAATCCAGAAAAAGCATCTTTTAGGAAACGTTTTCTCTGTGTGTGTCTTTGTGTGCGTACACTCATGCTTAATTTTATTTGAGACAGGATTTCACTGAGTTGCCCAGGCTGGCCTTGAACTTGTGATCTCCCTTTCTCAACCTTTCCAGTAACTGGGATTACAGGCACATACCACTGTGCCTGGCTCTTTGTGTGTGTATGTTTAAATATTTAAAATAGTCATTCTGATTTTGGATAAAATGGTAAATGCCTCTTGTAAAAAATCTTGACCAATTCTGGGAACAAAAAGAAAAAAAAAATCTCTATACCTAGAGATAGTTATCTGTTTATATAATTTTCTTGGTCCATTCCTAATTGACACTTCAGCTTTTTTAAATGAAATTTTTAGATATTACAAACAGTGCTGTAATGAAAATCTCGAGAGTCTGTATTTTTATACTTAATTATCTTTTAAGGTAGATTGAACAAAGTGGGGTTTCTAGGTCAAGGTTACATGCATTTTTTAAATTTTGGTAGTTATGGTCTGACTTATAAAAAGTTTTTGACCAATTAGCACCTTTTTTCCTTTTGTTTATTATGACATAATGTACTCCAAAACACTATATTTTATATCATCGACATAGAAGACTCACACTTATTGACACCTTGTATGACATCAAGGTCTAAGCTAGATCCTTCATGTGTAGCTTTTGAGGCTCAGGTTAAACAACTTGCCCAAGGTGATACAGTTAGTAAATCTGAGGCAGGATGTGAATTGAGGTGTAGACTTCACCTTGAGCAAAGGGTTGAGAAGGAATATGAACATTTACAAAAGGTGGGCTTATCTGAGACCAGAGTGCTTTGCATCCCAGGTATGGAGAATGGGTTTTGTCCTTCATCAGCAAGTGGCCACGGGAAGGCTTCTGAACAAGGACAGCTGTGTAGAAAACTGTGACCCAGACTCTAGGGTATGGTTTCTTAGCTCTTCATGTGGATTTGGAGGTATTGAGACAGGCATTCTAAATGAGTGGGTAGTCTGGGAGTGGGGAGGAAGTCAGAGAAAGAAAGACACTTATTATTTTCACTTCCCTGCTTTGCCAGAGAATATGAGAGGAATGACCACCAGTGCACCCCGAAGATGAATTATGGTCAGTTTTTTCAAAGGGGGAAGAAAAACTCCCAAATTTGTCATGGCTGGCTGAACCTAAAATTAGACCTTCAGGCTGTGTGCTGGTTAGCAGGTGTGGGTGTGTGACAAGAAACCAGATGTCACTGTCCCTGTTCATGGCCTACTGGTTCAATTCAGAGATGGGCTTGAAATCGTTTCCTGTCCATCTGACTAGCTTTGCTCTTTGTTTCTTCACAGAGATCTTATTTTGGTTTCCCACTGAAGTCTCCACAGTTGTGACATTTGTTTTGGACAAGAGCTACATTGGTCGTTTCCCCATCTGTTTTCTCAGACAACTGGATATTTCTCCCCATCTTCCTTTTTTTGTGGACCTGGGAATTGATGTAGGGTCTCATGCATGTTATGCAAGCACTCTACCTCTACCACTGAGCTACTTCCCAGCCCTTTTTTTTTTCCTAAAATTTTATTTTGAGACAGGTTCTCATTAAGTTGCCCAGGCTGACCCTGAACTTGAGATCCTCCTGCTTCAGCCTCTTGAGTAGGTGGGATTACACTTGTGTGCCACCAAGCCTGGCACAATTGGATCTTTCTAATGTGCTTTCTTCCTCTGCTAACTTTATTTGACATTTTCCTGCTGTAGTTTTTATGGAATGGGATTTCCATCCTTTTTGGAAAGTAGAGGGATATGCTATTTTTTATTTATCTAACTATTCCAGTGCCCAGCTTATCACTGTGCCTCAGAGAGTTCCTCTGATACTTACTCTATCCCTTCTCCTGTACTAAGTAGGTTGCAAATAACAGCAGCTATGACTCAGGAGCAGCCCTCCATTACTTATGTTTTTTTAAAAAATTTTTTGTAGTTGTAGCTGGACAGAATGCCTTTATTTATTTGTTTATTTTTATGTGGTGCTGAGGATCGAACCCAGTGCCTCAAACATGGTAGGCAAGCACTCTGCCACTGAGCTACAGCCCTATGCCTGGCACTGTTCTACGTGCTCTCTCTGTGTGTGTGTGTGTGTTTGTATACAATAGGTGTAAGTATATCAATTTATTTAATACTTATAAAGACCCCCAGGTTCGAACTCTTCTTGTCCCCATTTTATACACTCAGGCTTAGAGAAGCTAGTAACTTATACAGGATAAGATGGCCAGTAAGTGGCAGTGTCAGAATCAAACCTCGGCACTTTGGCTTTAGAATCTGTGCTGTGGCCAATTATTATGCCTTTCCTCTCAGCCAGGAACCGTTTATCTCAGAACGTAGTGGGCTATATTTCCATACTTGTATTCTTTTGGCTCTACCTTCCCCTGTATATTCTTTCCCCCCACTAGTTGGGATTCCTGTTGAAGCTATCTATGGTCAGCATGCTTCTTTGTCCACAATAGAGGAACAGAACTGTGAGAGGGAGAGAACCTGTCTCCCAACACAGGGGGAAAGACCTTTCCCCCAAGACCAACTGAATCCATTTAGGACCCCCCTCCCCAACCACCAATAGGCGTGATCAGAGGAAAGCTGTGGACCCAGTGGCCCTGGCCAGTCAGGGTCTGCACCCAGGGCTGGGGTGAGGTCAGCACCCTCTGCAGGACATGGGCTGCGAGGGAGAGTAACTGGAGTGTAGTAGAAGGGGCACCGCACGCCTTTCTTTCTGTCCTTCTTTTCTATTCACCATGGTACCCATTGTCTTTTTGTTGCTTTGGAAGTAACAGAAACTCATTACTGCCAATGACAGGGACATCTCTGTACCAGTGATCAGGTTACTCAAGCTGGAGAGCCAGCAACAAGTAGGCAGTTTTCACGGTCGGTCCCTTGTTTTTCCTGTGTCTGGCCCATTGATTAAAGGATTTATTGATCTGCTTTATTCACACAGTCAGCCTGGCTCACCTAGGCCCGTACAAGGTCTCATGTGTGCCAGTAACTGACTAGATCCTCGAGTTAGAATCCCACCTCTGAAAATAATTACATGGCCTTGCATAGTTTACTTTGCTTTTTTATGCCTCGGTTTTCTCATCTGTATGATGGGAATAATATCCCTTCCTCAGAGTATTGTAGTGAGGATTAAAATTGTATGCAAGAGCAGCACTAATCCATGGTAGTCAGTAAATGACAGTGTCTGATATTATTACTTTTGCTGTTGTTATCATCAGAATCTTAAAAAATTCCTGTGACTTTGATTCTAACCCCCAGTTTTAATTGTTATATAGAAGCGGTGCTTATAATTATTTACCATCATACTATAAGAACATGCTCCATATTGAGAATTTTGCATTTCCTCAATACACTGTCTCCACAGGTATTCAAGTATCATGGGAGTAGGAACCTTTTTAGTTCTAGAGTTGAATTTAAGCCCTGGAGAGAATAGTATTCAGGGGCTAATGCAAGCATTTGGCAGAATTCCTTTGTATTTCTGGTTCTTTTCTTGGTTCCTATGGTGACTGGTGGTTGGTGACTGGTGGTTGCGGCTCCAGGGTTGCCACATGGGTTGCTTTGATGAATGACCTGAGGGTCTGCCGGCTGAAGCTCTGCTTTGCCTTAGGAGCTTGGAGCAAATCAGAAAATAGAAAAGTGAATCTTAATCTGAAGTCTAAGAATAAAATTTAAAGTCAGCTTTTGTGAGAATATGCTTTATTTGTTAGGTAGAGTAAGATACAGGCTTTTACCTTGGAAAATGGAGAATGGAATGTATTGTTTTATATATATATATATTTTTAAGGAGAAAGTTATAGTTTCTTCCTGTTGAAACCTTACATTTTGAGACAGGCTTTTTTTATGTTTATTTTTTCCCAGTACCAGAAATTGGACCCAGAAGGATTCAGCCACTGAGCCACATCCCAGACTATTTTAAAATTTATTTTCATTTATGTACTTGTTTATTTATTTATTTTTATTAAAGACAGGGTCTCGCTAAGTTGCTCAGGGCCTCACTAAGTTGCTGAGGCTGGCTTTGAACTTGTGATCCTCCTGCCTCAGCCTCCTGAGCCTTAGGATTACAGGCATGTGCCACCATGCCAGGCTTGAGATAGGCTTTTTAATTTCATATTATCTTCTCTTTGCATCTCTTCTTTAACATGTATTTGTTTGTTTTGGGTTCTTGTTTTTCTCTTCCTGGTAATAGATTTTTTTTTTATTATACGATGTGGGAGATTATTATTGTGCTTTTGATTTAATTTTGGTATTGACACTTTGCCCAAGTAATGTAATTCTGAAAGTTAATCATCTTTGTATAAAGGTATTTATTTCCCTGGACTTTGTCCCTTTCACCACAGTGGTATGTTTTTGTACCACGTAGGGGCTTCTCTTGTATCTTCGAGTTATCACCATGAGTGGAGTCTTCCTCTCTCCTCATGATGTTGCACAGCTGTTGTTTTTGTGTGTCTTTTTTTTGCTTTTGTGTAACAAAATCATCCTCTGTCCTCAGTGTAGCTTCCCTATAGCCATGTCTTCACTTGTCCATGTCTGAGGACTTCTGCTTTCCTTTGGTGGTCACAAACCTCACTTCTAATATTGAAAATGCTAAGCCTGGAAGAGTGTGTGTTAATATCATTGAGTAGATCCCTCTGATATGTTAGTTCCACACTTACGAACAGCAATGAAATTCCTCCTGGAATATAGTAAAATAAACATAAAACCCCAAGTCACATTTTATAAACAGATTTAACTAATAGCATGAATAGCCATTTTTAGTTCAATAAAATTTTCAGTATTAGTGAAGTTACTCAAATGAATATTTTTCATTCTAATAAATAGGTTTGTAACTCTTTGAATTTTTTAATTGTGAATTTCTGGATTAAAAACATCACAAGTCTCAAGTAATTTTCTTATAAATTGCAGATAGTATAATTTACATGTTTCAAGGGCAAATTTGGGGGCATTTTTCTTTGTGTATCTATCTTTTTTCCTGTCCTGAGTCTTTTTTCTTCTTTATTTCTCTAGGCATTGATCTTTCTGATTGACCTCCAACTTGCTTTTGCTGAAGTATTAAAATTCTCTGGCTCTGCTGACTTTACTTAGGCATATTTGTAAGCCACGATCCTAGTGCTAAAGAGTTTGAAGGTGTGGTTATCTAACAGCCTGAATAAATGCCACTGTATTTGTCCCCAAACACGACTCCCTGTGCTCACATTGACCTTGATTTTCAGAACACCAGTGGGTGATGGAACAGTTAGCTGAACACACCACAGCTGTGACTAGCAGAGCAGCAAGGCCTTTGCACAGATTGACGTCTGGGCTGCAGCCTTGTTTTTTGTTTTTTTTAATATTTATTTATTTACTTTAGTTGTACACAATGCAATGCATTTATGTTTACGTGGTGCTGAGGATCGAACCCGGGCCGCGCACGTGCGAGGCGAGCACTCTGCCGCTGAGCCACAACCCCAGCCCCTGCAGCCTTGTTTTTGGCTCCACAAGTCTGTCCTCCAAAAGGTGTTTGTGTTCCCATGATCAGGGTCTTCTCTGGTTTTCTATCCTGTACTTACAGTCTGGTGGTTGTGCTCTGAGGTCACAGTTCTCCGCTGTACCTAGCACAGCCTTTGGTTCACAGCCCTTTGTCAAATGAATGACAAATGCTCATGGAGATTCAGATGGTGCTCCTTCTGGACTGAAATGGGAATGTAGGGAGGGAAGGGAAAAGGGATGGAACTGGACCAAGGGCAAGTGCAGATTGGGAAGCTCTGATAGGATTTGGTGGGCTATGCCATGCAAAAGTAGCCCTGAGGCAGTAATATGGGGTCAGGGACCAAAGAACTGCTCCTAGTGAACCTGTGAGATTTGGAAACATCTGCTGACTAGTCAATATCCCATGGTCCTACTGATAAGCAAACCTACAGCTGCTACCCCTTTTGCAATCTCCTGATTTCTCCTCGGTCATCTATGTGCTCTTTGGGCCTGGGAAGAGTTGGCTTCAGCTCCCTTCCAGAGTGATGTGAAGATTTAATAAGATAATAAACGGGAATGCTCTATGCTTGGAGAGCATAAAACACGAAATAAATGTAAGTTGTTGTAGGAACTAATGGTGAATAAATGTTGTTTTCAAAGTGGGGTGGCTTTTTAAAGGCACTACCTTTGAAAAGTGGAGTAAGCCATTTTATTGAAAGGAGAGGTGATAACTGAGCTGAAAACAATGATGTTTAGCCAAGAAAGCATTCTATGGCATTTATGAGGAAGAGCTTTTGAAATATCAAAGTGGATGACTATTGATTTTTTCATCTTCCTTTGTCCTTTGGTTTGGAGTTCTCTGTTAGTTCAAGGTTCAGGGGAAGATTCAAATGTAGACGCATCGTGGTGCTTCTAGTTTTTAAATCAGGGTTGGCTCCAGGTGAAGCTCTAGCTAGATTTGGAAACTTGTGATAACTAGTCAGTATCCTGAGGTCCTAGTGATAAGCAAACCTCAGCTGGCATGCCTTCTAGAACTCCATTTTTTGCAAAGTTCTTGTTAATCTTATAAAGCACGACCCGTTAATAATCTGGCTCTCTAGCAATCAGCAAACACCTCTCAGCAGGAATACTATGCTGAAAAGTTTGGCAAAATTCAGGTGAGGGCCTTTTTGAATGTATGTTAGAGGAACGATCAATGGAAGTATGGGATGAGGGAGGGAGACTTGCAGGAGTCTGAGTAATGTCAAAATTGTGTGACATTTTCTGCTCTTACAGAGCAGACATGCCTGCTAATTTTGTTTTGTTTTGTTTTGGTACCAGGGATTGAGCCCAGGGGTGCTTATCCACTGAGCCACATCCCTAGCTCTTTGTATTTCTTGAGACAGAGTCTCACTAAGTTGCTTAGAGCCTCACTAATTTGCAGAGGCCAGCCTTGAACTTGCAGTCCTCCCCACTCAGCCTTCTGAGCTGCTGGGATTACAGGTGTGTGTAACCATACCTGGTCAACCTCAACATTTTGAGACAATGGAGAGGAACCTGAAGATGGCTCCACCTCCTCTGTCAGTCTGTGCATGCCACCTGGGAGCATGACTGTCATCAGGACTGATACTGGTAGTAAAGTAAAGAGCTGGAGAATAAAACTGACAGTCAAGTTCGTGTTCCAGGTTTGCATTTGTGACTATAGTTTGACGTGTCTTCTGTGCTCAGGTGGAAGCTTCTCCATTTCATGTGTGCCTGACTTCCAGAGAGTGTGGCATCAAGAGGAGTTTTTTTTTTTTTTAAAATATTTTTTTTATTTGCTTTAGTTGTACACAATGCGTTTATTGTATTTGTTTGATTTCTATAAAAGTTGTTTTATTTTTTTCCTTTCTATTTTTATTTATAATAGTAGTATGTATTGCAATTCATAATGCACATATATAGCATCTTTTTACATACAACTGTTTGTTTTTAAGTGGTGTTGAGGATTGAAACTGGGCTGCGCATGTGCTAGATGAGCGCTTTGCCGCTGAGCCACAACCCCAGCCCAAGAGCAGTTTTGTTGGTAATTCCTAGCTAGTTCTGTTCAGTTCTCCCTTTATCTCTGGAGTGATTCAGCAGCCTCTTGTGTGAAGAGAGGAAAACCTTCCAGCCTCACTTAGGTCTAGTTGGGTTGGGTGCTACTCCAAAAATTCTCCATTAAATATTTTAAATAATCTTTCATATTTTTTTCACAGGTATTGATTGCATGTTCATTGTAGAATAGTTACAAAATACTTGTAAGAAAAAACAGAGGCATCTCATGCCCTCTTTGGCTCTGTTTCGTTCCTAGCCAGTGACCCCGGGGAAACAGATATTCCTACCTCCATCTTATAGGTTAGCTCTGCCTTGTGTTGCTCTTCTACTTCGGTAGAATCCTTTATTTTGTTCAGCCTGTTTTCTTCACTCAGTGTTGTGTCTGTGAACAGCACCTTGGGTGTGTCAGTAATTTGTTCTTTTTCTGTTGCTGTATAGCGTTCCTTTGAGTGAGCAGTCTGTAGTTGCTGATTATTTACTCATTCTGTAGAAAAAGCATCCAAACACACAAATGTGGAATTGTACTGTACACAGTATTCCAGCTTTCACATTAACTTCACACTACCTTTGGGACTAACTTTATTTTGCTTTATTTATTTATATTTTTGTGGTACTGGGGATTGAACTCAGGGGTACTGTACCACTGAGCTACACTCCCAACACTTCATAATTTTTATTTATTTATTTTATTTTATTTATTTTTTTGGCACCAGGGATTGAACCCAGGGGTGCTTAACTACTGAGCTACTTCCCAGCCCTAGTTTTTATTTTGAGACAGGGCCTCACTAAGTTGCTGAGGCTGGTCTCAAACTTGCAATCTCACTGCCTTAGTCTCCCAAATCACTGGGATTACAGGCATATTTCTCCATGCCTGAAGTCCATAGTAGTAGTATTTTTTTTTTTTTTTTAGTGATCTTTTAATGGCTGTTCAGATATGTTCATTGTATAAAATTATTAAGTATACTAGTTATTGGGCATTTGCTCCTATATAAACTGATGTGATGAATCTCTTTATAGATTGGTGTAAATCATCATCTAAGATTATTTTCTTAGGATATACCATGTGTGTGTGTGTGTGTGTGTGTGTGTGTGTGTATTAACATTTAAAAATTTCTTTTCTAATCAGTTATACATGACAGCAGAATGCATTTCATTTCATTGTACATAAATGGAGCACAAATTTTCATTTCTCTGGTTGTACATGATGTAGAGTCACACCACATGTGCAATCATGCATATACCTAGGGTATTGATGTTCATCTTATTCCACTGATTTACCTACCCCCATGCCCGGTCCCCTTCCTCCTCCCCTTTGCCCAATCCAGAGTTCCTCCATTGTTCCTATGCCTCCTCCCCTCATTATGGATCAGCATCCACGTATCAGAGAGAACATTAGGCATTTGTTTTTTGGGATTGGCTTCCTTCTCTTAGCATGATATTCTCTAACTTTATCCATTTACCTGCAAATGCCATAATTTTATTCTTTTTTAAAGCTGAGTATATATTCCACAGTTTTTTTTTTTATCCATTCATCTATTGAAGGGCATTTATGTTGCTTCCACAGTTTAGCTATTGTGAATTGAGCTGCTATAGGTATTTATGTGGCTGTGCCACTATAGTATGCTGATTTTAAGTCCTTTGGGTATAGACCAAGGAATGGGATAGCTGGGTCAAATAGTGATTCCATTCCAAGTTTTCTAAGGAATCTCCATACTGTTTTCTAGATTGGCTGCACCAATTTGCAGTCCCACCAGCAATGTATGAGTTCCTTTTCCCCCTGCATCTTTGCTAGCACTTATTGTTGCTTGTATTCTTGATAATTGCCATTCTGACTGGAGTGAGATGAAATCTTAGAGTAGTTTTGATTTGCAGTTCTCTAATTGCTAATTAGAGATGTTGACTATTTTTTCACATATTTGTTGATTGATTGTATATCTTTTTCTAAGAAGTGTCTTCTCAGTTCCTTAAGGACATACCATATTTTACCACATAATCATTGCAGGTTTTATGCCATTTTTTTTTCTTTTGCAAAAGAGTGGGGTGAGACCATTATGTAAAGCTTTTTTATTATACTGATATTACTTAAAAATTTTTATTAGTAAACTGTCTTTGGTGAAGAGTAGAATGCATGGAATACTCATGAATACATGGTAATGCAGTGGTAATGATTATGTGGTGAAATATGGTATTATTAGAAGTAGATTCTGTGGATTCAGGGATTTTGTTTGAGACTTTCATTAGATATTGCCAAACTGAAGCACATGCTCCTAAGCATCCCCCAGAAAACTCCCCAGGGACATGGCCCTTGTCAATGTGTATAGACCTGTACTTGAAATAGTATCACGAGCACTGATAAATAATTGTGGGGCGCAGTGCAAGATGACAATGCAGAGGCCCTACATTTCAAGACAGTGACATCAGAGTATTCCACCAAGTGTGTGGCCTTTCTAAATGCTGAGCCCTCTGTGACTACATAGACACCTTCTCACAAACACCTCCCGGAGTGGGGTGCCTGCCTGGGTAGACCTGATATCCAGGGATATGCTTCCAGTTGGGCCAGTTTACAAACCGTTGTATGTTTTGAATCTTTGCCCACCAGCTCAGGATGCCAGTAAACTTTCTTTGAATAGACATTTTTCTAGGTACTTGAATTGTGGGAAAGGACATGGGTTCTGGTGAACCGTGGATTCAAATAGTGGCTCTGCCACTTACTTTTGTGTGACCTTAAGCAAGTTTGCTTTCTTGAACCTCTGTTTTTTTCATTTGAAAAATGAGCTTAGTATTACCTCCCTTATAAAATTGTGAGAATTAACTGAAATGCATGTATGTAAAAACTTGATATGGTGGTTTATAATGATAGGCTATTAAAAAGTGTTAACAGTTATTATTATCAATTCTTAAATACTACATTTTAAGAGATGGAACAAGACATCCCTAAAATATATACCTGCCCTAAATTGCTGGGCCTTTGAGATTCCACCATTTAGTTTATTCCTTGGTGTTATGGTATTCCCTGCCGATGCTCACTGTTAACAATTAGGTGGATAACTATGAATCCTTAATGGGTTAAAAGATCAGCTCCAGGCTGGGGATGTGGCTCAGTGGTCGATCACTTGCCTAGCATGGAGAAGCACTGGGTTCAGTCCTTAGCACTGCGGAAAAAAAAAATCAGCTCAGTGGGCAGGCTCCAGGAGAGTGGGTTAGAGCGGGGGCAGGTGTGTGGTCTCACAGTCTTTCAGGGTGTGAGCATGATGTGTTGTCATGGTGGGGAGGAGCCTGGGAAGATGGGAGGGTTCCCAGAATTTCAGGGCCTGTCATTACCTTTTTGATAAGTGGTTCATGGTGATTGAGGGCCACTGACAAGTAACTGAAGTATAAGCAGTTTGGAGTTCTCTGGAACTGGATTTGCACTGTAGACATTTAACTTCTCAGCCTCTGTGTTTCCCTTACTATAAATGGGGATAGTAATGGTGATGGTGATAGGTAGGATAGGATTATTACCGAGATTAGTAGTGTTAGTATTATTTACTAACATTTGTTCAGTGCTTACGCATATACTGTGAGTGTTTTACGCAGATTACCTTTTTCAACCTTGGGACAAATCATGAAATAGGTATTGGGGCTGAGCTGTGGCTCAGCAGTAGAGTGCTTGCCTGGCAGGTGTGAGATACTGTGTTCAATTCTCAGCACCACATATAAATTAAAAAAAAAAAAAAGGTCTATATATATAAAGTCTGCAATTAAATTCTAAAGAAAAATAAATTGACCTGGCATTTCTACATTAAAAAAAAAAAAGATATAGGTATCAACCCATTTTAAAGAGGAGAGCAAGCTTCACAGAGCTTCAGGAACTTACCTGTGTGGGTAGGTAAGAACGATAAGATGTGAATCCAAGTGGTCTAATTCCAGAAACCACACCCTTAATCATTGTTTTGTCGTTCATTCTGCTATCTCTATCTGTCTATGAAGCTATCATCATCCATTATCTATCTCCACACACATGCAACATGTACATACAGAGCATGTATTATATAGAAATATATTTTACTTATAAATATACCACTAATGTGTATGTCAGGACTGAAAACTGCACAGCATTTCTTGAGAGCTCTGTAAATTTCATTGGTTCTCTGAAGAAGCAGCTTTAGAACAGGGCTTAGCCTGACAGCGTGGGGAGGGCAGATGTGAGCCAGGCAGGCTGTACAGCAGCATCAGCCCCAGGGACCATGCAGGGAGTGAGCAGGCCTGAAATGACCTAAAGATGCTGCGCTTCCTTTGGGGCATCCTGTCACTGTGGTTACACAGGAGAGGGCCCGAACACCGTGATTAGAACTGAGATGTCATCACAGCAAGAATGTCTGTGGAACATCTTCCCTCCCCTCAAAGACACTTTAATTAAATTCCCATCATGAAAACAATTAGGCAAGATTTGCCATACCTACCCGGTCAATAATTCTGAGACAGGATCTCATTAAGAGTTGTTGCTTTTTCAGAAACTGCTGTTTTGAGCATTCAGAGCTGGTAGCTGCATGCTCTAGGGATTGATTCCTGATCCATATTTCCCCTGAACTTTTTTATGTTACCAAATTCAGAAGGAAAAAAATATTTAAATGACCTCAATGAACATTGATTGTATAAATTGCCATCCATTTTCACAAAGCTGTTCCGAGATTGAAGCGGTGCTTTCTCTTCACAATTCCAGCGTGTTCTACGTTGAGTTATGAGGGTTGAGTGGGCAAACCAGTAGGTGTGACTCTCATACAGGCCCTGCTTGAGGGAGCCAGTAAGCCTCACGTGCCCTGGGTGGCTTATCCCTCAGCCTGGTGCAGGCTGCCCCCTGCTGACCTAGGAGGTGGAACTCCTGAGACATTTGGGTTACTTCCCTGACAGAAGCATTGAGATGTACCATAAATGTCTTCTTTTGCTTCTTCTCTTCCTCTTCCTTACCCTGGCTCCTCATCTCTGGCCTGTCCTTCCTACAGGCATTGATTTTCTTTTTTCTTTTTTTTTTTGGGGGGGGGAGGTGGGGAGTCAGTTTATTTATTTATTAATTTTTTATTTATAATAGTAGTATGTATTACAATTCATAATGCACATATATAGCATCGTTTTACATACAACTGTTTGTTTACAAAGTATTTTCGTACCATTCAGGTCTTCAATCATGCATTTAGGATAATGATATCCATCTCATTCAACCACCTTTTCTTTTTTATTTTGTCATTGCAGTTAGATTGAGAATGTAATGGAGAAAAAATTAGATACAGCTATTTTGAAAAACATTTGGCTGTTGAAAAGTTGAAATTGTGCATATCCTATGGTCCAGATATTTGCTGGATACTCTACAGTCACTTGTGTGTGTGTGTGTGTATATATATATATATATATATATATATATATATATATATATATATGCCTGGATACACTATATTTTCATAACAGCACTATTGATAATAGCCCTAAATGGGTTCATCTAAATGACATTTTCATTAGAGTGAATAAATTATTTGGAGTGTTTTCAAATAGTAGAATACTATGCAGCAATGAAAATGAACAAACAAGAGCTACATGGAACAATCTAGATGAGTTCCATGAACATAAGTCTGAGTGTGCAGGCTGTTTCCTTTGTCTACTTAGCAAACAGGCAGTGACATGACCACCATGTGCTTAGAAAGCTGACTTTGGGCAGTGTGGAGCATAGGGTCTCCATGCTGGAGGAAAGGATCTCAGTGAGAGGCAGTTGCTGTGGTTCTTTATAGAGAAGAAAGTGCTGTGCTAGACCAGGCAGAAGCTGTAGCAAGGGGAAGAATGCATGGATTAGTGAGGGTCATTGGAAGTAACATAAACACAATCTAGTGACTGATTGGATATTTGGGTTGATTATAGAGAGAGAACCATAAGACGTGCTGAGGTTTCTAATCTCATAGAGGAGGATGGATGTATCATTAGCAGAGATCAGAGGAGGAGTAAGGTTTTGAGGCGATCAATAATGAGTATCATCAATATCATCCTCTGGATATCATGAAGCTGTATGATTCTGGATGAGTTATTTAAATTCTCTTTCCCGTAGGTTTTTCTATGTACAAAGAAAGAAATTAATTTTCAAAGCATAACAATCTCTGAAGATAACACCTTGTCTAGTACATAATATGCACAGCTACTGTTATGATTGGGATGTGAAATGTCCCCCAAAAGCTCACGTGTGAGACAATGCAAGAAGGTTTGGAGGAGAAATGATTGGGTCATAGCCTTAACCTAATCAGTGAGTTAATCCCTGATGGGATTAACTGAGTGGCAACTGGAAGCTGGTGGGGTGTGGCTGGAAGAAGTGGCTCATGGAGCACGTGGCTAGAGGGTATATATTTGTATCTGGAGAGTGGAGTCTCTCTCTCTGCTTTCTGATCACCTATAAGCTGCTTCCCTTTGCTATACTCTCCTGCTATGATGTTCAGCCTCTCCTTGAGCCCCGAGGAATACAGCTGGCCTTTGAGGGAACAAGCCCTCTGAAACCTCAAACTTTTTCTCCTCTACAAGGTTCTGGCTGGGTCCTCTAGTCACAGCAGTGAAAAAGCTGACTAAGACAGTAACTATGAGGCAGAAGTCTCCCTGTGTATGTCACAGCATAAATGCAGTGCCTTCCTCCCTTCAGGATTAACACAGATGAAAGACAGGCACAGGAAAACCTGACTTATCCTCATGTCTCTTGAGTGAAGTACAATATACTTCAAGTGTGGGTGGGAAGAACAAGTCTTAGGACAAAAGGCACAAAGAACTGAGGTTACATAGTGTGGGGATATGAAAGCCAAGAGGTGATTTAAGGAGATTTTTAAGTGAAAGGCAAGCTGAAAGTTAGTATGCACTTTTGCTGAAAATGGTGCTTGGTAGCACAGACCCTTTTAAAAAGCAGTGCTTTATTTATAAAAATGATGCACAAGACCTTAACTATTTATTTTTTAATTGCCAGAGTAATACCTATTTATTATAGAAAACTTAAAAACAACTGAAAGGAACTGAACACCTATAAATAAATAGCACTTATCATTCTAATGCCTACAGATTCTGTTCACTAGCATTTCAGTTCTATCTGTCCCTGTATCCCTCCATCATTTATTTCTCTCTTCCTTTTACAGAGATAAAATTAAACTGTATGTCATGTAAACTGCTGTGTTGCTGTGTTTTGCGTAGAAACTTTCATGGAGGCTAATGCTACTGAGAGAGATTTGGGTTAGCTCTATGTAGTAAGAAGAAAATGTCCGATGTGCTTTGTCAATGAGTTATTGAGGGAGAAAGCAACATTTTCTTCTTTGACAGTCTTAAAATGTAATAGGATAAACTCTCATCTCATTGATGGCAAGGGTATGACCCTGCTTTACTGCCCTGTTATTCTCTGATATGTGGACAAACCCTGAGAGTGCTTTTCTAAGGACTTACTTCTCCCAAAAGTGGCAGGAAGAAATATGGGTTAGAATATGATGTAAGAGGGACTTTTTATTAATCCCTCACCTGCACTTGCCTTGAGGACTGAGGAGTTCATCTTTCCTGAGAGTGTGAGTCTGCTCAACTTTTCATTTTTAAATATTAAAAATCACTGTAAAATTCTACTCTGACTAATCCAGAATAAAGAGGGAGAAGATTAGTGTCACTAGGATATAGTTTTACATGAGCAAATCATTTTAAATAGGTTTAAATCTAAGAAGCTGCTTAGAGTGAAGGTATTTATGTCAGATTGGATGGGATAACTGTGTGTGTGTGTGTGTGTGTGTGCGCGCGCGCGCGCATGCATGTGTATGCAAGACATGCAAGAGTGAATGGGGAGGGAAGGAAGAAGTGAGAGAGAAGTTCTAAAGACATTTGCATGATCTCAGTGTATAGGCTACGGGTATTAAAAGGTCTGGTTAAGGTAATAGCTCTTTTGCTAAATTCACAATTTGTTGGATCCATTATTTTCTCATAATTTTTTTTTTTTTTTTTTTTTTTTTTTGGTGTATCAGTGCCTGTGCTTATGTAAACATGCATCCCTACATGTGTAGACACACATACTGGAGACTTGGCTTTCATCTTATTTTTTATAGGGATGTAAGAAGGGAAGGAAAATACTTTCTTTGTTGAGTATTTTTTATTAAAAAGATATTAATGAATTTACCAAATGTTCATTGAACTCGAGTATAAGCACTGTGTTAAAGATGGGGATAGGAGATTGTCTAAAAGTATTAAGGAGTGACAACTAGCTTTGTAGTTGTTGGTGCACATGTAACTGTTCATCTGTATCTGTTACTTGGTGAACAAAGAAGAGAAGTCCCTATTACTTTCAGGATAACTCTTCAGCCAAACAATATTTTCAATCTGATTTTCACTCATCCTTTTAGCTTCCTCTGTTAACATTTCCCATAATTATCTTTTTTTTTAAAAATATTTTTTTTAGAAGTTAGTGGACCTTTATTTTATTCATTTCTTTGTATGTGGTACTGAGAATCGAACCCAGTGCCTCACACGTGCTAGGCAAGTGCTCTACCACTGAGCCATAACTCCAGCCCCATATTTATCTTTTGCTCTAGTCCTTTATTGGAAGATTATAGGAAGGATTTATGAAGTCCTCAAACATCTGTGGCTCTTCAAATTTCACACCTCCTTGCCTGGGTCCTTGTGGTTTTCCCCTGATGGAATGCTTTGCCTGTTTGCTGACACTTGCCCACACATCTCTTCATATTTTCTGCTAGACAATGAGATCCCAGAGAACAGATGTCATTTCCTTCACTATGGCCTCTAGCACTCAGTATAATGCTTAGCATATAGAAGCCACACAGTCAGTGTGTTAAACAAATGAATGAATGAGGTGAAAGTAAGTGTAATCCAAATCTCTAGTGGTGATGAATACATACAGCTTTTGTGTATTAGAGAAAGTCTTAATTTCTCTTTCATTTTTGAAGGGTAGTTTTGCTGAATTCTTGGTTTGTAGTTCTTTTCTTTCAGCATTTTAACTATACTATCCTTCTTTGTTCTGGCTTGCAAAGTATCTGGTGAAATATCCATTGAAAACCCTATGGAAGGGGGTGGAAGGGGGCTGTGGTTGTGGCTCAGTGATAGAGCGCTCACCTAGCAGTGGTAGGGGCATTGGTTTTGATCCTCAGCACTAGATACAAATAAATAAATAAAATAAAGGTATTGTGTCCATCCACAACTAAAAAATATTAAAAAAAAAAAAAAAAACCTATGGAAACTCCCTTGTATGAGCTGATTTTTTTTCTTGCTGTTTTTGATATTTTTTCTTTGTGATCTTTGACAGTTTGATTATAGTATGTCTTGGTATGCATCTCTTTGGATATAAGCTAATTGGAACTTGCTAACCTTTTTGAATTTGTATGCCCATTTCCTTTTTCAAATCTGGCAAGTCTTGGCCATTATTTCTTCATATAGCTTCTTTGTCTTTTTCTCATTCATGTCTGTTTCTGAGACTCCCATAATGTAAATTGATCCACTTGATGATATTTCATATGTCTCTTAGGCTGTCCTCATTTTTCTCAATACTGTTTTCTTTTTGCTTCTCTGACTGAATAATTTCAATGACCTATCTTCCAAGTTTGCTGGTTCTTTCTTATGCTTGATCAAGTTGCTATTGAACCCCTCAAATGAATTTTTCAATTTAGTTATTATATTCTTCAACTCTTGAATTTCTGGGTTTCTCTTTGTTGATATTCTAATTTTGTTAATGCATCAGTTTTCTGATTTCATTTAGTGTCTGTGCTCTCTTTTAGCACACTGAGCATTTTAAGATGATAATTTCAAATTCTTTTTCAGGTAATTTCTGGATCTCTATTTCTTTAGCGTCAGTTGCTAGAGATTTATTTGGTTCTTATGCTGGACCATGTTTCCTTGTGTGCCTTTCTAATTTTGTTGATATTTGGGCACATGAAAAAAAGTCTCATCTCTTCCAGTCTGTGGATTCACTCTGTACAGTAGGAGACTCTACAGTCAGCCAAACTGGAGATTTTAAGGATCTTCCAGACATTCTCTGAGGATGTGTCTTCTGGCTTTTGTGTGTATTTTCTCACTTAAAAAGAGTCCTCTGATATTCTCAAGAGCCCATAATCACTTGTTTCTTTTGGTGTCTGTTTGTGGTACTGCAGAGTCTCTAGCGCTGAAACAAGTTGCCATGTTTTGCTTCTCTTCACTTTGGCCACCAGACATCCAAGGTATACTGCTGTTCCATTCAGTGGCCTTTAGGAAGCACCCTGTAAAGACAGGAAGTAATTCTTCTTTTTCCCTCCTGAGGGAGAAGGCAGGAATTGGGAGTTTACTCCTGATTGTGCTATATTCCTAGGTGTGAGGGTACTGTCATGAATGAAAGCAACAAATTTTATCGGCTTTGATGTGGCTCTTCTTGGCTTTTCACTCACTTGGGGTGCTGCCACCTCTTAATTGGTTTCTGGAGTTCTCACAAAGTGAATTTGGTTAGTATGTTGTTAAATCAATGTCTTCATAGCAGTATGAGGGCTTGGGGCTTCCTATTCAGCCATCTTACTTATATCACTCTAAAAGGGAATCCAAATCTGTTTTGTGAGATGGAAATAATTAATATTGTAGAGCTTTGATAATTAGCATTTGCAGAGATGGGAGCACATCTGTTCTCTCCCCCACCTTTCCAGTCAAGAATTAAAGAAGTCATTCCAGACTTCTGACTTTGTAATCTAGTGTCTGGTGTTTGTAATCTGTGTACTCTAAATAGTGGTTAATATCTAATAAATGCTGATAATGTGTCATTAATTTTTCATATTCCTATTATTTGTTAATATAATCCCTATTATATCCTATTGACTCACTTGCCATAATAGTTTAAAAGGAAGATATTATGATTTCTCTCATTTTACATGTAAGAAAACTGAGTTGCAGAGAGTCTGTATAATTTATCCGAGGTCATACAGCTGATGATTATCTTAGACTCAATTTCAAAAGGCATTAAGTGAATATTTTGCAGCATTAAGTGAATTTTTTTTAATTAGAATGACTGTTGTTTATATTAGTCAACTTCAAGCAAAATCATTTGTTGCAACAGGCAATTATTCAATTATTATGGATATTATTTTGTGTTGATTATAAGTAGTAATTACACTGCTGAAAATATCTATAATTTACATATCCAAATGTAGAATGACATCAAGGATGTATTTTTTGCAGGACAGAATTCATTCAGAGAGGCAGGATTTCAATCACAGGGGCTGGATTTCTCAACTGTATTTTGGAAACTTTTGCTGGCACATTCTTAAGACAGGGGGCACAGAAGGTAAGCTTATTTCCACTTTGAACCAACATTAATTTTTAAAAAACTATAGGGATTCCAGTAGGGCATTGAAAACGATTTAACAAGAAAAATTGTCATGAACAGACATAATTAGAAAAAATACAGTTAATAAACGAATGTATCCCAAAATAATTTCTCTCAATAACATTACATAAATCCAAATCAAAGTAAAACTAAAGTACCACTATTAAATTAAAAATATGCTGAAGAAGAACATGTGCTAATATAGAGAATACTTTAGTCTAATTAGGAGCAATATCATAATGAATAAACATTTATATTTTTATGAAATATAACAAATATATAATAATAGCATAATAATAGTTAATATTTGTTAAGTGCTTACTATGTGATACTGACTACTAAATGGATTTTTATTTATTATCTCACTTAATCCGTACAAATCTTTAAAGTGGCTATTACTGTCCTGATATTATGGATGAGGAAAATAGACCTGGAATTCCCAAATGTCCTTTTTTGTAGATTTCAGACTCTGATTTGAGGGAGCTTAGGCTTCCATGAAGGTGATTTAGAGACCCCTTTGGAATTCTAAGGTCTGGTCTGCCCTGTTTAAATTGGAGTCATTCTGTTTTTAATCTGTCTGACATGGCAGTACACCTGACAAAATGTATCCCATTTTCTTACCTTTGTAGCACTGTTTTAAAAATTTCTTTAGGAAAAAGTCCATTTTTCATGTGTCCTCATATGGCTATGAAAGTGTTGCTGATAGAGCAAGTACTCAGAAGTGTTTTGTTATTGTTGTTATTCATTGTGATGGTAATTATACCCACTTATTTCCAGAATTTGCTCAAAATATAATGCATGTTACCTCATTTTCTTGTTGTGTGGGATAAAGTTAATGGATGGTCTAAGGAAATGTTGTAACTCCCAGAGATTTCTGGTTAATGGACTCTTGCTTTTCATTTTGTTTTCAAGAAGAAACCTAGACCAGGAGGCATTAGTCTGGGGGGCTAAGTGTGATGAATCAGTACTTGGTACTGTTCCATACACCATAGTCATCATGTTGAGGTCGGTGTGTTCTTGGCTCAGATGAGGTGGTTCCTGACACATATCCTGACTTGTCTAGGTGGCTTAATCCTGGGCTTGAAAGGAGCAGTTAATTTTTAGAAGATCTGATTTCACCCCTTTAATCACTAAGACATTATTGCTAGATTTTCTGCTATGTCACAATATATGCATCTGTAAAACTCCCCATGTTCTAAAAAATTGTACTCTAAATATAATGGGGGTGATGAGAAAAATAATTTTATTACCATGTCCTTGACTGAGTGGGCTTCTTATGCATTCTGTAAATCTTGGGTTACAACAGCAACATAATAATAATTAAATACAATTTATTTTATAATACAGGTATATTAGAAGAATTCAATTCTTTTTTTGGGGAGGGATGACATTTAGCTGAATTAGTGTTCAAAATTAGTGTTTGATGATGGTGTTTCCTGTCATCAAATTGGTTGTAGTTGCTTATTTATAAAAACCATTGTTGTCCTGTGAGCCATGTAAAAACAAGTGTTAGGCTGGATTAGGCCTTGGGGCTGTGGTTTGCCAACCCCTGCTTTAAATAAATGAACATTATTAAATTAATCCAAGTGGGTCTGTATTTGATCTGCCAATCAATCTGAACCTATTAATGACTTTTAGTCATACAGTGATTGTGTGCATTCTGATCCTGTGATATGCAAAAAGTGAACATTTTGATTCTCATTTTACTAATGACAAATGACTTAAAGAGATAAATAAATATATCCAATATTTGGATAACTGCTTGTTCACCTTCGTTCTAGTAAAATATATGTTGAGTACCTGTTTTGTGATTGGCACCATGCTCAGTGTAGGCTAAATGGATTCACTCAATGCCTCAGAACTAGTACAGCATAGGATCTGGACTGAAATTCCTGTTTTTTGTTAACAAAACTTGCCTCTTGCTACTACTGTGCATTTCTCAGATGAATGAAACAGAATTCTTACTTCTCAACAGCATGAACTTCACAAATGCCATCGTGCACCAAGTGAATTTGAGTTGTAGTCTCATTCCTTCTTGTATTTATTAGGATTCTTTTGGTGAAGTAACAGAAGCCACTTTAGGCTAGCTCATTGTAAGGGAACAAAGGTGGTGGGGCTGGTAGGCTTCAGAAAGATCTGTATTGGGGTCTGAGAGCTGCCAAGCAGCCGCGTGGTAGTCCTTCCTCAGCTGTTGTCTGTAAAGCTGTGTCTGCTTGACTCTTCCTGTTCCTGTGGTCTGCTTCCTGCTGCTCTCCAGGCTGCACAGTGGGATGTGGGCCTCCATAGTCAAAGTATACATGTTAAATAGGGTTCTGGCCAACAAAAAAGACTGCCTGCTTATGTCTTTTGTCTTTAAATTTTGTAGGAAGGACCCTTGCTGGCCTTCTTATAGGTCCAGTGCCACCAAGAAGATGAGGAACAGGTTGTGTAAATATGTCTCAGCCTCTACCATGACCCTGTGGATCAGGGTTGGGGGTCATTTCTCAGAGAAAGGACTGATGGGAAGGGCAGATATTCCCAAAGTTTTCTGGTATGTTCTCACAGGAGATTCTTTGTCCCTTGATGGTAGAGAGGGGGTTTTGTTTATTTTTTAAAAATTGAATCTTAATATTAGATTATTAATTGTGGTAAAGAACACATAACGAGTTTTGCCATCTTATCCATTTTTAAGTGTGCATATTCATTCACATTGTTGGGTAATAGATCTCCATAATATTTAAATCTTGCAAACCTGAAGCTGTAAACCCATTAACAGTTCCTTTCCAACCAAGCCCCAGTTAACTGTTATACTGCTTTCTGTTTCTATGAGTTTGACTGCTTTAGATAACCTCATATAAGTGGAATCATATAGTATTTGACTTACTTCACTTACTATCCTCAGGTTCACCTATGTTGTAGCGTGTGAGGATTTCCTTCCCTTTTAGGACTATGCAATGGTCATATATCTATATTCATATCTATATCTTTATCTATATCTATCTGTCTATATGTGTATGTATATATATTGTCTATTTATACACACACACACACACACACATACACCATATTGAGTTTATTCATTCGTCCATCAGTGGACATGTGGATTGCTTTTGCCAGCTGGATTTTGTGAAAAATGCTGCTGTAAACATGGGTGTACAGATGTCTGAGATCCTTCTTTTAGTCCTTTTGGATATATAATGAGATTGCTGGATGGTTTTTAACGTTTTGAGAAACCTCCATACTGTTTTCCTTATGGTTTTGTTTAATCTTAATACCGATCCCTCCCCAACCTGTAGTACCTTGGACAGTGTTCAATGTATTTTTGTGAAAATAAATGGAAAGGAAATAGAATGTATAGTGATGTCAATGGCTGGTTTCTGCTGAATTAACATTCAGTTAATACTGGGAAAAATCAAGGGCTTTAACTTTTAAAAGTGATAAAACCAAGTGATTCCTCTTTATTTGCACTTTTTAATTATGCTTAGAAGTAAGAATACATTTTTTCCCCCACCAGCTTTTGCCTTTTCTGACTTTACTTTTTCTTTTTGAAGAGGCTAAGTTTAATTAGCTTTGCAATTTTAGGAGCCACTCATGCTTAAGTGTCTTTTGCCTTTTATCCAGTGGCGATGTTTTCCAGTATCATCCTGACTTCCTGATAAACCTTCACAGCTGAGCCTGCATAAATGGCTTCTGCAGAAGTCCCCGTGAGAGTGTTTTATTTTCACTTTTAGGCTTTATCCCTGAGGCTGTTCAGTAGTGGTAAAGGTGGGATCTGATATCTATTTTTTTTCCCCAATAAAAGCAAAACTAGGTACTCACAAATTTTATATCTCTGTGTTTGTAAATTGGAATTTGGCTCCCGATGTGGATCTCTAAGCTGAGGTCACTGTGTTTCTGTGCCTCTGGGCACTTGTGCTGTTGCTTTTTTCTTTCTCTTCACTACCGAGGCAGCTTGTAATTTGGGGGCCTTTCTGACACACACTGACATGTTTTTCTTTTTTTTTTTTGGGTACAAAGTAAGTTCTTTTTATTAAGAATTAAAAAAACCACATCATCACATACTTCTTTGTTATAATTCCTTTTTATGGTCATTTCTTTTTCCCTTTAAGTTTGGGCGAATGTGCATGATGGACATAACTAGATTTTAAATCTGGAAGGCACCTTTTGGGTGTCAGTTGTGTGCCAGGCCTTGGGTGGAATACTGGAGACACATGTAGGAATAAGATAGAATTCACAAGATAGAGACTGCTTTATGAGCTTTGATTCTGGGCCATCTAGCTCAGGGTGGAAAGAGTGACAGGTAATGAATCAACATCTACTGATGCTGAGAAGTTACTGAGCCCTGCTTGTTGTTCAATGCTGAGAACTGTGACCAACGCTGAGGACAATATTAAAGTGACAGCTAGTTTTTATGAAGGCTTATTAGATGCCATCACTGCGCTTAGCATACTTACCCTTTTCTGAATAACTCAATGAGATAAAAATGTTATTCTTATTTTATGTATAGGAAAACTGAGGCCCCAAGTGGCACAGCAGTTTTTTTTAAGTTTATAGAACTAGAAAGTGGTGAACCTGGACTTTGAGCCAAAGTCTGTCTGACTCTAGAGTGTGTTCTCGATCACTATACCATGCTGTCACCTCCATGCTCTCTACACTTAAACCATGTGGGGCAGGGTGTGTGTGATTGATGTACCCAGAGTGAGGTGACATGGTGTGTATGGTAAGGATGAAAGAATGCAAGAACAAGGAACTCAGTAACAAGGAAGAACTCAGAACAGGCCAGAGGAGTGGGGCCCATGCTACTAGAAAGGGCTTTTGAGTAGTCAGTGAATATCTTCCCTTCTGTTCAGAGACCTCAGCCTTATTGTCCACACTGCAGCTGTCTTAAATTCCAGAGTGCTGTGTAGGTTAAGGGGGTGCTTTGTGGCATTTCTATCATTTTTCTGTAATAGTACATCCTCTTTTTTTTGGTACTAGGGATTGACCTCAGGGGCACTTGACCACTGAGTCACATTCCCATCCCTATTTTATATTTTTTCATTTAGAGACAGGGTCTCACTGAGTTGCTGAGTGCCTTGCTTTTGCTGAGTCTGGTTTTGAACTCGTGATCCTCCTGTCTCAGCCTCTGGAGCCACAGGGATCACAGGCATGAGGCACCATGCCTGGCCTTTTATTTATTTATTTATTTATTTATTTATTTATTTATTTATTTATTTTTTTTGCTTTCCCATGTACCACAGACTTGTTGTGCTATTTGCTTTGAAAATGTCTTTATATTAAAAAAGGATACTAAAAATTTGTTTTTTTTTATTGTGGTAAGTGTGTATATATGTGTGTGTATATATATATATACATATACACACACACACACAAACACACATATGATATAAAATTTACCATTTAACCATTTCTAAGTGTATAGTTAAGGGGCAGTGTTACATATACACTGAGTTTTGTTTGTCTAGTTATCCATTGATGGATGCTTAGGTTGCCTCTGCATTTGGGCTATTGTATAAAATACTGTGTGTCAGTTAGATTTTCATGGCTGTGACCAAATACCTGATAAAAACAACTTAGAAGAGGGAACGTTTATTTTGGTCCATGATTTCAGAGATTTTGACCATGGTGGGCCAAGTCTACTTCTTTGGTACCAAGGGGAGGTAGAACATTATACCTGAAGGGTGTGGTGGAGGAAAACTACTCAGCTTATGGTGCCTGGGAAGCAGAGAAAAGGGAAGGGGTCACAGGGAAGATGCATCTTCTTGGCCATGTCCCACTTTCCTACAGCTACTACCCAGTCAGTCCATTCAAACGATGATGGACTGATCACGTCACAGCTCTCATAATCTAATCTTTCACCTCTGAATATGCCTATTTTCTTCTAGTAGTTTTACAGTTTCAGGTCTTATGTTTAAATATTTAATAAATTTTGATTTGATTTTTTTAAAATATAGAGTGAGGTAAGGTTACAATTTCATTCTTAATTAGGTAGATCTCCAGTTTTCCCAACACCCTAACACTGTATATTGTACAGAGTGTTCTTTTCCTGATGTGTATTCTTAGTACTGTTAAAAAATCAATTGACTGTGAATGCATAGGTTTATTTCTGATCTCTATTTTCTTCCATTTGTTGATGTGTTTATTTTTATGCCAGTCCCATGCTATTTTGATGTATACATATATATTTGAAATGTGTATTTCAAATGAATCAAATGTTGTGATGCCTCCAGCTTTTTTTGTTTTGCTCAGATTGCTTGGACTATTCAAGGTCTTTTGTTGTTCCACATAAAATTTAGATTCCTTTTTTCTATTTTTGTGAAAAATGGCATTAGAATTTTGATGGGGATGACATTGAATCTGTGGAGAGCTTTGGGTAGTATAGACATTTCAATAATATTATTTCTTCCAATCTATGAACATGGTATATTTTCCCATTTATTTGCACCTTCAATTTTTTCATCAGTTTTTTTTTAAAAAAATTATTTATTTGCTTTAGTTGTACACAATGAGTTTATTTTTACGTGGTGCTGAGAATTGAACCCGGGCCACACACGTGCTAGGCATATGCTCTACTGCTGAGCCACAACCTCAGCCCTTTTCATCAGTTTTTAATAATCTTAAATGAAGGGTTCTTTGGCTTTCTTGGTTAAATTTATTCCTGAGCATCTTTTTCTTTTTTTGTACCTATTGTAAATGTCTTTTACAGGTTTCATATTTGGGTAGTTGGTTATTAGTGTATAGTAATATTACTGATATTTGTATGTTTATTTATTTGTGTTAATAGTTTTTGGTGGAGTCTTTAAGGATTTTTGTATATAAGATCATGTCATCAGTAAACAGATAGTTTCACTCCATCGTCCTATTTGAAGGCCTTTGATTTCTTTTTATTGTTTAATTGTCCTAGCTAGGACTTCCAGAATTATGTTGAATAGAAGTGGTGAGAGTGGATTACTTTTTTTTTTTTATTAATATAACTCTTGCTGTGCGTGTCAGCAATGGATTGTACCTTTACTGTGTATCTCTCTCAAGTCTATACAGAAGAGTGAGTATGTACATACTAAGCTCTTAGCCATGAGCAAAAGTGTGTGAGCCCTGCAATAGGTTCCTCAAATTAAGAGGCATCCACCCATTCCGCAACTCTGCCATAGTATCTGTTTCTCAGCTTTGATTTCATGTTATGCTGGACAGTTCTGACCCGTGGTAGCCAACAGAAGGAGGGCTTGTACTGCTGAAAACATACCAAGGACAAGTATCATGTTGGATGCCAAGTACATATTTTGACATGCCTTGAGGTAAACAGTATGTTTGAAAAACAGATAAAGGAAACAAAGATCTGAAGGAAAACAGGAATTGGTAGAAATCTGGGATACATAAACAGCTTCACATTTATTTTTGCAGCAGAGGAGAATTGGCAGAGCTTTTCTGTGTGAACTGTGGTGAAGCAGAGCTTGAAGGAACCCAGGCTACGTCACAACCTCAGGCCTTAGGCATCCAAAAAGAAGAAAGAGAGTTCACCTATGCTCTCTGGGCAGCCATGATTTCCCAACCTTTTTTTCATTATCACCCTTTTAAAAAGCCTCATTATATATTTTTTCCTTCTAATTGCTCCTTTCATTATGAAATTTCAGTACCATAGATATACTGGTTATATGCTTATTTACTGTAGTATGTCTTTGATTTATGCACAAAAGAATGTTTTTCTCATAAGAATGCATTTTTGCTACTTTGTAATATTGCTCCTATTCAGAAAGCATGCTTTATACCAAAAGAATAGAACTATCTTTTGGGGTTTTGCTGCTACCCCTCCAAGTTAAAGCAAAATAATCACCAGATCTCTCCTCTAAAAACAAAACAAATTTCCAAGTAAAAATCAAAAGAACATTTTGGTGAATTCCCACATGGTTACTTATAGATTTCACATTTTCAGTTTCAGAGGAGGCTCGGGAGTAATATGGGTGATAACAGTCTTGTCATGCAAGTATTCTTTTTTTAGCCCAGTTTGTCTCCATGCCTAGGGACTACTACAAATGCAGTGGAAATGCAGAGCTCTTATTACACAATCACATAAACGTGCCTTTTTTTAAGTTGGTGAAATATGTTTCAATGTGTGATAAAATAATTTGTTATTTCAGCCAGTTTCCTAGCAAGGCCCCATTATTAGTTCCATCATTATTGTTATTGTGTTGATCAGAGAGCTGAGAGAGATTAAATTCAACATCATATGAAATAGTTGTCACTGAAACAGTTTGGGCAAGTCAAAAAAAAATTGAACAGTACTTTGCAGAAGGGTTGACCTAGACATGCTGCATCTAGAGTCCAAGTATATCTGCTACTTCCTTGGGGGTGTGTGTTTGTTATTTGAGCCTTACAAAAATCCATTTTAACAGTAGAACATAATTCTCTGGAATTGAAGAAAAATGTGGAATACTATAGATGTAGTCCAAATGGGAATTTTAAAAGCCTTGTTACTACTTGGTTGCATGATTTTTGCAAACTAACTGTATTAGTTATTTATTGTGATGTAACACATTAACCCCAACCTTGAAGCTTAGAACAACACCCATTTATTATTTCTCTGCTTCTGTGGGTCAGGAGTCTGGGCACAGCATAGTTGTGTCTATTTCAGGCTCTCATAGTCAAGGTCATGGATGAGCTGCAAACTCATCTGAAGGCTCGATAGGGAAAATTCAATTTCAGACTCACCGGGCTGCTGGTAGGATTCAGCTGGCCTCCTATAGAGCATTAGACATCTTGGAAGGGAGTGAGTGAGAGGGCAAAAGAGTGCTGGCAAGGTAACATAATCACAGAAGAGATAGCCCTTTAATTTTTCTGTATTCTGTTCATAAGAAGAAAGTCACAAATGTAGCCCATTCTAAAGGGAAGATTTCACAAGGACATAAATACCAGGAGGCAGGGGGTACTGGGAAGCTGCCCGCCACACTGACCTGAGCCAGTGTGTATGCCAAGGTGTATGCACAACTGTTGAATTCTGAGAAGTGGGATAATTAGAGGTTGGTGATGGCTAAGTATATCCCCCAAACTTCACTACCAGTTGATGAAAACTTTCTGTAATACATCCAGGCATGTATTAATAATTCATTTACAAGTAGGCATAAACTAATTGACTTGTTCTATACATTGAATCAAGTCTCCATCTTTTGGGTTCTCTTACCATGAATTGCATGAATAGTTCATTGAAGGTGGAGCAGACAGTATTCCAAAGGCAGGATGCAGCTGGTTTACAGATAGTGTCAGCCAGTCAGCATCTTCTGAACCAGGCTGGCCAGGGGACTGTTCAGGCCTGAACTTGGGGTGCTTTTCCTCCAGTTGGAGGGTGAAGGGCTTGCTTGGTAGAGACACCCTGATCATGCAAGGATGGGCACATTTCTATTGCATTATTGAGAATCCATTTTTAATATCCATTATGCTGGCTAGTAAGCTACTAATTTCACCAGTGAAAATTTACAATTTTAGCATTCCTTCTGTTAATTATCAAAGGCTCTAATGTGTTCCAAGGATAAATATAACTGAAATATCTGGTGAATGAGGTCATTGATGAGAACATCAAGGCAACTCCTGGAGTATGAAGCTCCTCTTACAACAGCTGACTGCACCTGGTGTATTGTATTGTTTGAACTAACATATACACCCCATAGAATTATGTGGAATGTACTGAAATATTTTAAATAGAATTATGTGGAATGTGCTGAAATATTTTAAAACAAATTATAGATTTTCCAACAACCACATATCAAATATCAAGTCCTAACCTGAAAGTGTAGTATGTTGTGCCCTGCAAAAGATAGAGATTGTTGGTTTGTTTTTGTGGTACTGGGGTTTGAACCCAAGGCCTCATACTTGCTAGTCAAGTGCTCTACCACTGAGCTACGCCCTAGCGCTTAACATAGAGATTGAATATAGAGCTTTAGAGAAGGGCTTCTTCATCCCTGGTCTGGTTTTCTCACTATCCCAATGTCACACTTCACCTCTCATACCCTCAGCTTTCTCTCTATAAACCATAGCTCTATTTCATGGGGTTTTAAAAAGATTAAGTAAGGTTACATTTTTGGTGTCATTCCGAGAAAACTGACTTTTCATAGCTGTGTAGTATTCCATTGGCATAATAACTCTTAGTTTTGGTTTCTATTTTCACTATTATAAACAATATTGTGTTAAATCCTTAAATACTATACTTGTACATGTTCCTCATTGCTTCTTGGATTAAGGCTTTTAATGCATTTTGCCATATTTCCTTCCAAAAGGAGTCTACCAGTTTCTAGTCTACACCTGGTTGGCATTGTGGGCCATCATTTTCTTGCTATATGACACGAATTAATGGCTTAACCTCCTAGAACTTGTATATGTCAATAGGAAAGTGGGTTCATTATTTTCACCTCATAGAGTTATGAAGAAGCAGCAAAATTGTTAGCTCCTGCCTCCTGAGTATCTGCTCTGGAGATGATTGAAAGTGGAAGATTCTGCCATTAACTCGTTGTTGGACCCCAGTTTCCCTCCCACCTATTTATGTTGTGTCTGAGATGCTCACTCAGTTCTTTTACGGTGCATTGAAGTACCACATGCATGAGGCAGTCACAACCCCAAAGAAGAGTGGACGTTTCAAAACTCAGTAATTCCGAGATCTAGGAAAAGAGAAAATAAGACTGTCATTCGACAGAAAATGGACGTTGCAAGTGTGACATGGGGACAGCAGTGTGAGAGTGTGCTGCCCACTTGTTGGCGACTTACATTTCCTGCTTGGTCGTGTGCATTCTTTAAGATTCTTTACATTACTTGAGCCACTTGAGAGAACTGATGAAATATGTTCTCTTTCTAGTTTCCAGAGGGTTTATTTCCCAGCTCTAAATTTACCTCTGCTGATAATACTTTTTAATCCCACTCTTGAGTGCTCAAATAGATTGATTTAGTTGATATTTATTCATTAGATGCCATGAGAATATTACCAAGAATTCTCATTTCTAACAACTTATTTCTGGATCAGTTAAATCATAGTAGCTGCTATTTTCTTGCGTATCCCCCTCCCCATCCACTGTGCTCACACGGGTGCCTCTGGAGTTTTAGTCCCTGGGAACATAGCCTTTGCAGGGAAAGCATTTTGGAGAAAATGAGTATTCTGTGAGTGATAACAGGGTTTTTTTTGTTCCTTCCACCGAGTTTAAATCAATGCTTTTACCTTGACTGTGAGGCCTAGGAATCCGAAATCCCTGGATGGCTCATTTGAATTCATCCCAGTTGTAATAGACTTTGCTCAGTGGTAAAGCTTTTGGGAATCCCTTAAATCAGCCGGCTGAAATGCTGGGACGTGCCTTCTATGAAACTAGTCACAGTCTGGGAAGTGAAGCTCTTGCCTGAAATGACAGGAAGTGGTTTCCTGAGCTCCAGGCCCACTGGTGCCATTATTTGTGTGGGGATGGGAGGGAGCGCTTCTCACCCAGTGTGGTGGGGACAGTGACAACCCAGCTGGGAGTCAGGAACCTGGGCTCCTGCCCTATCTTGGCCACTTTCTAAGGGCCAGATTGCTCCTTCTAGTTGCTCTGAGCTTCACTGTCATTTCCCCCAAATCAGATTGGATCAGATAAATCATTTTTGATTCTGAAATTGTATGACTTTTCCCCCTAATCTCTATATACCAAGATTTTTTTTTTTTTTTTTGGTCTCTTATTCTTTAAGCTGCATAAAAATTCAGTAGTTTAAGCTAAGTAGGGATCCCAAGCACCAGAGGTAATTCATCTAAAAGATAGATGGTTAAGGGTTGAGGAAGCAATAAAATATTAAAAAATAAGAATCATATTTTTATAAAATACTGGTTAGCAAAGGAAGTGGTAAGCTTTTGGTAGAGATGTTACAATTTTATGTTGTTATCCTATTCTTTTGAGTGTTACTTTGCACTAGCAAAGACTTGTAGGTCTTTGAGATATTGGTGCCCAATAATAGATGTTGGCTTATTTTTAATCCATGCCATCTACAAACACACTGTTCTAGAAACTTTGGGGAATTCCAGATGGAATAACAGTAGTAGCTGTAATTTATTGAGTGTTCACCAGGAGCCAGGCACTGCATGGTTTTATAAATATTAGTCCTCCAAATAGCCTTCTGAAAGAGAGACTGCTCTTAATCCCACTTTTCCATTTTGCAGAATAGGAAATGGAGGCATGCAAAGGTTAAATTACTTGCACAAAGTCTTCAGCCAGTAAGCGGCAGAGCTGGACTCTGGCTTCAGGTGGTCTGATCTCTGAGCCCACTCTCTTTCATGCCCTAAAATGGAGGACAGAATCCTTCCCTCAGAGAGCCTACGTGTGGAGACAAGGCCAATGCATGGCCCATCTCCACCAGCAGTAGGTGTACTGTGACCTTGAAAGGAGACACTTAGACTGCGGAGCGTCCTGTCTTAGGGACACTTACTGTGACACTTGCTGTCCTGTGCTCCTCTGCTCTCACACCCACCAAGGTATCTGTGGGTTTAGGAGCTGTGTTCTCTCTGCTGTTCAGGATGCATTTCCAGCCTGCATATTAGTTTTCAGAGCCTGTTCTCTCATTGTTGTGCTAAATTCAAAGACAGAGACAAAGACAATGAAAACAGGAATTTGTGGCCACCATAAATCTTTACCTACTTCGTGTAAACTTAAGGCAGCACCAAAATTGAAAGCTGGAACACTTCTGGCCAGGCTGCATTGAAATACTGAAAAAGGAAAGAAGAAACAAAACAAACCAAAACATAGGGCTATGTCTGAGCATTGTGTGGCTTAAGTGCATTTGAGATACAAATCTGTCGTGGATCAAAAATATTACTTGTAGGATTGGGCTTGCATTCAGCCAGGTTCTTTGTGCTAAATTAAGGCTCTTAGTTTGATCAAAAAGACGGGGAAAGTGTCATTCAGTCATCTCAGCTCAGGGTAAATACAGAACTCTGGGTAGAGCTGCTTGAATTGGAAAGGTGATTTCATTTCTTAATGGCGTGTCCAGTGGTTAAACTGCAGTTGTGTCCTTGAGCCATGCAGCATGACAATTAAAAGCTCCTTGGGTTTTCTGAGGCATCCAGCCATTCCTCTTGGTCATCTTTTCTCTTTCTTTATGATGATTTGTTTTTTTTTTAAAGCAGTTTTTTTTTTAGGCTGTGTATGATAGTAGAGTGTATTTTGACATATTATATATACATGGAGTATAACTTATTTTAATTAGGATTCCATTCTTGTGGTTGTACATGATGTGGAGTTACATTGCTTGTATATTCACATATGAGCATAAGAAAGTTATGTTCAATTCATTCCACTGTATTTCCTATTCTCATCCCTCCTCCCTTCCCTTCATTCCCCTTTGTCTAATCCAGTGATCTTCTGTTCTCTCCCCTAACCCCTTATTGTGTGTTGGAATCCACATATCAGAGAGAACATTTGGCCTTTGGTTTTTTGGGATTGGCTTATTTCACTTGGCATGATATTCTCCAGTTCCATCCATTTATCAGCAAAAGTCAGAATTTCATTCTTTCTTTTTATGGTTGAGTAATAGTCCATTGTGTATATTTACACCACATTTTCTTTATCCATTTATCTGTTGAAGGACACCTAGGTTGGTTCCATAGCTTTGCTATTGTGAATTCAGCTATTATAAACATAGATGTGGCTGTGTCATTGTAGTATGCTAATTTTAAGTCTTTTGGATATATGCCTAGGATTGAGATAACTGGGTCAAATGGTGGTTCCATTCCAAGTTTTCTGAGACTCTCCATACTGCTTTTCAGAGTGGTTGCACCAATTTGCAGTCCCACCAGCAATGTATGAGTACCCTTTCCCCCACATCCCCACCAACATTTATTGTTGCTTGTATTCTCGATAATTGTTTAGGACGATTTCTCATGCTGACTCTCCAGTCTGGTAGGATTTCTTCTTTTGCTGCTGGAGCTCTTTGGTTGTGCCTACACTTTGTGGGACTTAGGTCATGGGCAGAGCCCAGGAAAGTGGTAGGGGGAAGGCTGTCGTGCATGCCTGTTAGGGAGAAAAGAATCGCGTCTAGTGGACCCAAGTTTGTTGGAGTGATGTTTTTTTGACACTTCTAGTTTTTTTTGAATCCCATAGGAGTCTGGGATTTGATCCCCTATTCCCTGGCTAGGTATATTCCTTCACTACTTCTAACTAATCTGCTTCTCTGTTTTTCTCTGAATTTCCTTAGTGAAGAAAAATGATGGCTTTTGCAGAGTTAATTAACTCCTTTCATATTGATTCTCAGTATAAGTAGAATTTAAAGGCTATGATTACTTTCTTGATCAGTGGACTTTCTTGAGGTATAGCTTTTGTTATTTTTAAAGATACTAACATTTGTTAAGACCTACTGGTTTTTCTATTATTCTCTAATCTTGATATGTTTGAAATGGTTCAGATTTAAAGAAGTTATTACACTCCTCCTCTGAAGACTCCGAGTCTTTCAACACTTGTTTCAAATGTTTTTGTTCAGATGCTACCTGCACATGCATTTAACAATTGCATTTCTGGTCGAGCCACTTGTATTTTTTTGCCTCAGCTCCCTTTGACACCTGTAGAATACCCTGCCCTGACCAGCTGTGAGACTTTGGATAAGCCATTTAATTTTCTGTGTTGCATTTTATTCATCTATAAAATGAGGAGAGTAAATGGAGCCTGCTTCCTAGAGTACTCTGAGGAGTAAATGAGCCACATACATAAAATGCCCAGGACGGTGCACGGCACATTGCAAACGATCAGCTGTTGTTGTGTCACTATTATTTAAAGAGCAAAATGCAAGAAAGTTAAAAACACAAGTGTGCTTTTCCCACTGTGACATCATAGAGAGATGTTCAGTGGCTATGACGAGCCTGTGTTTGGAGTCAACCTGATCTAGATTTAAATTACAGTACCTTCCCTCATAGGTCTGTACAAATTCAGCCTCTGTGTGAAATGTGAACAATACCATCTACCTTAGGAGTATGAATTAAAGGATATGTGTAAAGAAATGCTTAAAATGCCTTGACACATAATAAATACTCCATAAATGGTTATTGTCATCTTCCATGAAAATCCAAATCAGCTGAGTAATATTCCATCGTGTATATGTATACCACATTTTATTTATCCGTTCATCTATTGAAGGGCACCTAGGTTGGTTCCATAGCTTAGCTATTGTGAATTGAGCTGCTTTGAACAAAGAATGACTTTATGACATTTGCCAGAAAATGGATGGATATGGAAACTATCATGATAAGTGAAGTAAGCCAGGCCCCAAAAACCAAAGGTTGAATGTTTTCTCTCTTATGTGGAAGCTAACCCACAACAAGGGGGTGGGGCGAGGGAAGAATAGAAGTGCAGTAGATTAGATAATGGGGAATGGAGGGATGGGGAATGGAGGGAAGGGAGCCGGGATAGGAAAAGGAAAGACAGCGGAATGAATCTGACAAAACTTTCCCATGTATATATATGAAAACAGCATAGTGGATCCCACCATCATGTTCATCCATAAAAATAGGATTATTTATTTATTTTTAAAAAATATTTATTTGTTTTAGTTGTACACAATGCCTTTATTCTTATGTGGTACTGAGGATCGAACCCGGGCTGTGCACGTGCTAGGTGAGTGCTCTACCACTGAGCCACAACCCCAGCCCTGGGATTCTTTATTTTATTTATTTATTTTTATGTGGTGCTGAGGATCAAATCCCATGCCTCATACTTCAGAGGCAAGTGCTCTACCACTGAACCACAACCCCCGCCCGTACATCCATAAAAATAGGACTCTAACTAGAATAAGATCTATTTCATGCTTGTGTATTTATATCAAAATGGATTCTGCTGTTATGTATAACTAAAGAGAACCAATAAACTAAAAAAATAAACTTCAATTTGGCATATTTCCTTTTAGTATTTAATATGCAGATTTTAAAAATCACTATAGTATTTGTACAATTTCATGTCTTAACTTTTAAAAATTTAATTATATATTCTAATTTATTTAGTTATAATTTGTCATATATGACAGAAGAATGTATTTCAATTCATAGTGCATAAATGGAGCACAATTTTTCATTTTTCTAGTTGTACACAAAGTAGAGTCACACCATTCATATATATATATATATATATATATATATATATCACATTCATATTCATATACATATACCTAGGATAATGATGTCGATCTCATCCCATCATCTTTCCTACTCCCATGCCCCCTCTCTTCCCCTCCCTCCCCTTTGCCCTATTCAAAGTTCCTCCATTCCTCCCATGCCCCCCCCCCCCCCCACTTATGGATCAGCATCCACTATTTCTTGTGCTTTAGGAGTTTTGTTAAGTAAGTCGGGACCTAATCTGACATGATGAAGATTTGAGCCTACTTTTTCTTCTGTTAGGAGCAGGGTCTCTGGTCTAATTCCTAGGTCCTTGATCCACTTTGAGTTGAGTTTTGTGCATGGTGAGAGATAGGGGCTTAATTTCATTTTGCTGCATATGGATTTCCAGTTTTCCCCGCACCATTTGTTGAAGAGGCTATCTTTTCTCCAATATGGTTTTGGCACCTTTGTCTAGTATGAGATAACTGTATTTATGTGGGTTCGTCTCTGTGTCCTCTATTCTGTATCATTGGTCTACAAGTCTATTTTGGTGCCAGTTAACATGCCGTTTTTGTTACTATTGCTCTGTAGTATAGTTTATGGTCTGGTGTTGTGATGCCACCTGCTTCACTCTTCTTCCTAAGGATTGCTTTGGCTCTTCTGTGAAGGAGCCCTAATTAGGAAGGGCTGTTGTAGCTAGCTGGAAGCCCTAAGTTCCACCTGATATGTATGTGACGCACCTGTAGGCACCCGCAAAGCTGAAGGTATATAACCGGGTGAAAGCAGTCCGAGTTAGGAGAACGGAGAATTCAGTCAGCCGGGCAGTCACTCAGTCGGTCAGAAGAATCAGAGCGGCCAGAACGTAGGCAGAGCGGTTACAGAAGAGAAACCAGATAGAAGAAGTAATGACTGGTCAGAGTTAGGCCGAGGCTCCCAAGGAAGACAGAAGACAGAAGAAAGAAGAGAGAAGAAAGAAGCTCTAATCTTTCTCTAAGCTAAGCTCTAGCTCTATCTTTCTTTCTCTCTAAGACTCTAAGCTAAGAAGATGAGACAAGAAGAAAAGCTCGCTTTAATCTTTCTCTCTAAAAATCTTTCTTTCCCTCTCTAAGCTCTCTCTAAGAAAGTAGAAGTAAAAGTAGTAAAAGCTTAACTCTGCCTCTGAGAGTTTTTCCTCCCGGTTTTCGGTACCAGGCAGCTTACACTTCTGGGTCTTATTTTTCCAAATGAATTTCATGATTGCTTTTTCTATGAGGAATGTCATTGGGGTTTTGATTGAAATTGCATTAAATTTGTATAGTGCTTTTGGAAGTATGGTCATTTTGACAATATCAATTCTACCTATCCAAGAACAAGAGAGATCTTTCCATCTTCTAAGGTCTTCTTTAATTTCTTTCTTTAGAGTTCTGTAGTTTTCATTGTAGAGGTCTTTCATTTCTTCTGTTAGATTGATTTCCAAGTATTTTATTTATTTATTTTTTTTTGAGGCTATTGTCTGAGGTAGTTTTTCCTAATTTCTCTTTCAAAGGATTCATCACTGATGTACAGAAATGCCTTTGATTTATGGGTATTGATTTTATATCCTGCAACTTTGCTGAAATTTATTTATTCTAGAAGTTTTCTGGTGGAAGTTTTTGGTTCCTCTAAGTATATAATCATGTTGTCGGCAAAAAGTGATAGTTTGAGTTCTTCTTTTCCTGTTCATATCCCCTTAATTTCTTTCATCTCTCTAATTGCTCTGGCTAGAGTTTCAAGGATTCCATTAAATAGAAGTGGTGAAAGAGGGCTTTCCTGTCTTGTTCCAGTTTTTAGAGGGAATGCTTTTAATTTTTCTCCATTTAGAATGATGTTGGCCTTGGGCTTAGTATAGATAGCTTTTACAATGTTGAAATATGTTCCTATTATCCCTAGTTTTTCTAGTGTTTTGAACACGAAGAGGTGCTGTATTTTGTCAAATGCTTTTTCTGCATCCATTGAGATGATTATATGATTCTTATCTTTGAGTCTATTGATGTGATGAATTACATACGTTGATTTCCATATGTTGAACCAACCTTGCATCCTTGGGATGAACCCCACTTGATCATGGTGCACTATCTTTTTGATATATTTTGTATTTGATTTGCTAGAATTTTATTGAGAACTTTTTCATCTAAGTTCATTACAGATATTGGTCTGAAGTTTTCTTTCCTTGATGAGTTTCTGCCTGGTTTTGGTATCAGGATGATACTAGCTTCATAGAATGAGTTTGGAAGGATTCCCTCCTATTTCCTGGAATAATTTGAGGTGTATTGGTATTCATTTTTCTTTGAAGGTCTTGTAGAACTCAGCTATGAATCCTTCTGTTCCTGGGCTTTTCTTGGTTGGTTGGCTTTTGATGGTGTCTTCTATTTCATTGCGTGAGATTGATCTGTTTAACCTGTGTATATTGTCCTGATTCAGTTTGGGTACACCATATGACTTAGAAATTTGTCGATGTCTTTGATATTTTCTATTTTATTGGAGTACAGATTTTCAAAATAGTTTCTAATTATCTTCTGTATTTCTGTAGTGTCCATTGTGATATTTCCTTTTTCATCATGGATTTTAGTAATTTGAGTTTTCTCTCTCCTTCTCCCGCTCACGTGTTGTGGGTGCCTGGTCTTATCTCCTTATATCCTCATAATAGACCTCATAATTCCTGGTCTTTAATTTAGTCTCTAAACTGTATCTCACTCACCCCCTCCCTTTCTAATTCCTAATCAGGAACCTTTTTCTCCGGAGTTCTTGTGGGCTGTGCTCTGGGGCCCGTGCACCTGTTGTGGAGAGCTCTTTTGTATTGGGCAGGTCAGAACCAGCTTTGTGAGCTAGGACTGGGCACATAGCTGCAAGCACTGTGCTGGGTTAGTGGCTCTGGGGAAGAGGGGGGAGTTGGTACCTTGATATTGCTTCTAGGCCCCAGCTGGTGTCCCAGGCTGGGAGTTGCCCCAACTAAAAATGTCGATGGCGATAGCGAGGATAACCCAAGATGGTGACAAAGGTGTCCCAAGATGGAGGAGGCTGCTTTCAGAGTTGGGGGCGTCAGGGCAGGCCTTGCGGTGGTGTTGGGCGGTGTGTTCGGAGATGCAGCTCAGTGTCGTGCTTTGCTGTGGCGGGCGGTTGTTTCCAGACCCTGTTCGGTGTCTTCAGGTGCAGGCTACTGCATGGAGGGGGCTATGGCAGCAGTTTCAGTGTCCCAAGATGGAGGCAACCAGGGGAGCCCCGAGTTGGTAGATGGGGATCCACATGGGAGTGGAGGCTGGGGGTCCTGTCTTCATTTTTAAAAAATATTTTATCACAATTGCCTTTTGTGGTCACTACATAAACTTCAAAGTCATCATTTTAATAAGTGCATAATGTTTCACTAAGTAGTTATATAATAACTTATTTCACTCTGTCTCCTATTGAGTATTGAAGTTATTTCCAGTCTACACCATTATAAATGACACAATGTGAAACATCTTTAGATATAGAAATTTTGTGTTTTGCACCAGTACCTTAGAAAAGGTTTCCCAAAGTACTGTTATCCAAATGTGACTATTTTCATGATTCATTTTACATATTCTTGGTCTCCCTTACTGCATGACTTCTGTGTGGGTATCACTACTTTATCCTTAGTGCTAGCACACCATCAGTGTTCAATAGCTATTTATTGACTTAATGAAAAAATGAACATGTTATTATATTATTTTTTCCCTAAATGATTAGCCCTTTATTTATTTTTTCAAAATGGCCATACTACCAAAAGATCTATAACAGATTTAATGAAATTCCCATTAAAATTCTAATGTCATTCTTCATAAAAATAGAAAATGCAGTCATGAAATTCATTTGGAAAAATAAGAGGCTCAGAATAGCCAAAGCAATCCTTAGTGAGAAAAGCAATGCAGGAGGCATCACAACACCAGAGCTTAAATTATGCTACAGAGCTATAGTAATAAAAACAGCATGGTACTGACATCAAAACAGGCATGAAGACCAAGGGAATAGAAGACATGGAGACAAACCCACATAAATACAGTTACCTCATACTGGACAAAGGTGCCAAAAACATACATTGGAGAAAAAATAGTCTCTTTAACAAATGGTGCTAGGAAAACTAGAAATCCATCTGTAGTAGAATGAAATTTAACCTCTGTCTCTAACTCTACACAAAGCCCAAAGTGGATCAAAGACCTAGTCCTTAGAAGAAAATGTAGGCCCCAAACTCGAACATGTTGGTTCAGGAACTGACTTCCTCAACAAGACTCCTAAAGTGCAAGAAGTAAAATAAAAAATCAACACATGGGATGGCATCAAACTGAAAAGCTTCTTCACAGCAGAGGAAACAATCATGAGCGTAAAGAGAGAGCCTATAGAATGGGAGAAAATCTTTGCTACCTGCACCTCATAGGGTGCTAATTTCCAGGATATACAAAGAACTCAAGAAGTCTAACATCAAACAAACAAACCAAATAACCCAATCAATAAATGGGCAAAGGAACTAAATAGATACTTCTCAAATGAAGAAATATGGATGGTCAGTAGGTATATGAAAAAATGTCCAACATCTCAAGCAATTAGAGAAATGCACATCAAAACTACTCTAAGGTTTGATCTCACTCCAGTCAGAATGGCAGCTATTAAGAATACAAACAACAATAAGTGTTGGGGAGGATGTGGGGAAAAAGGCACACTCTTACATTGCTGGTGGGACTGCAAATTGGTGCAACCACTCTGGAAAGCAGTATGGATATTCTTCAAAAAACTAGGAGTGGAACCACCATGTGACCTAGTTATCCCACTCCTGGGTATATATCCAAAGGATTTAAAATCAGCATACCATAGTGATGCAGGCACATCAATGTTTAGAGCAGCAAAATTCACAATAGCTAAGCTATGTAGCCATTTATTTTAAATTGTTTAGTTGACATTATTTTCTATAAGTGGTAAGACTTCCTTATGTTTCCATTCTATTTTAACAAGTCTTAAAAGCAAAGGAACTTTTTGTCAATCATAGGGACTACTAGGGGAGGCAAGGATGCTTATTGAGCTCAGGTTATAGTGATTGTGCACTATAGATGTCTCAGGCAAGGCATCATCCCGAGTACTTTGCATGCATTACCTTATTCAGGTTGCTTGGGAGTTCTCTTTGGTGTGTGCTCTCATCACCATTTCATAGATGAGAAGGTACAGACAGGTGAGTTGATGTGCCCAGGATCACACAGATGGTGAGTGGTACTACCCAGATCCCAACTTGGCAGTTGGATCCTTAATCTGGGGACTGGCTGATTGGGTGGCATTGTTTTAAGATGTTGAAAAGTCTTCCTCATTTTACTTTTCCTGCAACCAACCACTTTACTGAAGCCAGTGTAACAAATTATTTTCCAGAGAACCTGGACGGGTTGACCAAATTCCACACAATCCTAAGCCTTGGGGATTTTGCATCAGTTTCCAAACAAGAGCTTGAATTGCTTGCAGGGCTTGGTTTTAAAAACCAGGTTCACCAAGTGAAGCATGTGGGAATATATATTTTTATAAGCCTTAGATTTTTTTTATATTGAAGGAAAGAATTCATTATGTTAACACGAAAGACAGCTGGTGGCTTTAGAACTTCATCCATGTGGGAGTTATTAATCCATGAAGGACTGTGTCTGAGACTGAACATTACAAGTGATATGATCCTAGGGATTAACCAATAATGTTTCCTATTTAGTTGGTAATTGACCTGGTAGAGCAACTTCTAAAAAGTATGAACCATGTCATCATTATGTTCATTTCTTCAATATCTCCTTTGTATTTACCAATGTGTTATAGGGTTTGGGAGTTGCAAAAATGTATCTATAAGCACCAGAAGGCTTTTTGATTTTTTTCTTTGCAAAAAGTTGACTTAAAAACTGCAGGGGTTTTTAATCTATTACCTACATATATAGACTTTTTTTTAGTTGCTTTCCTATATATAGTTTCTATTCTGATTGTGCCGCTTAATTTGTAATGTTAAATACTTCAAATTTTTAAAAAAGCATTCCTTCTTGAACTCGCCATGGACTTACTGTTCTGCCACCCCACAGATGGCACAAAGGATGCAGAACAAAGGCCAGCCCTTGTGTTTGTGGTGCTATAGTTAGGGACAGCACTCTGGCTCCAAGTTGCAACCTGATACTTGGTTCACCAACCGTGAGTTTTGTCCCTAAGAAATGATGATCATGTTTAGCATCAGTGGGAAGTAAAGGGACTTCCTGGCTGGTGTTGGCATGGACCAAGAAGTCCTAGTTGGCAGGTGCAGTGTAGAACAGAGCAGCTTCTGTGGACACTTCATGCTTGTCCTTTGGCTTCTCCAGAGTGCAGGAGCGAGCTTCACCTGGTAGAAACAACGTGTGGTTGGAGTTGTGGCGGGGGCCCTTGTCCTTAGGGCGATTTCAAGAACTACTTGTGGTTTTCTTCTCACCCCCGCCTCTTGTAAATTAATAGAATTAAAACCACCTAGTTTAGATGGAAATAATTTCAAGATGGCAGGGAGGACTGGGCCTGAAGTGACATGTCCTTTTTTTGTAATTTGAGAAGAGAACCCTGTAAACACACCTTTTAAGGAGGTTGTGTACTGAGGGCCCAGAGGGAAAGAAATCTGGGTGTGAACCTGTGTCCTCTACTTGCTAGTTAGGTCATTGGTCAAGTTTCTTTACCTTTCTGAGTTTCATTTTCCTCATGTGACTGACTCATCGTTTGGGCATAAGGGTGAGATAAGACCAGGGGTGTAATGCGTTCAGCTCAGCCTGGTGTTGCCTTAGCCTGCTAAACGATCAGTTCTTTCCCGGACCTCAATTCTAGTTCTGTCTTTCTGTTGTGGAAGACCACTGTGCCCTCGGGAAAGCTGATTTACCTCACTGGTATTTCAGCATTGTAAAAGCATCCGCGACTCTTACAGGTGAAGTGAAGAGCAAGTGAAATACTTTGTGAAATACGAACAAGCACAAGGGGAGCTTCTGCTGACATTTTCTCTATGGCACCCATCACTGACTGAATGTGGGGGAGGGCGTTGCCTTGCAGTGAGAGTCCCATTGTGAGGGGCTCCTACTCAGATCTAGTGCATAAAGAAATCAGTAGCCACTTTTCAAGCCTCAGGGAGAATGGAAGGTCATGGTTAATACAAGTCTGTTGTGTGCAGTGGCTTTATATGTTGTCTCATTTAATCCTTAAAGTAATCCTGCAAGGAAGTTTGTTTCTTCTCTTCTTCCCACCCATTTCACAGGCAGAGAAATAAATTCAAGTGTGGTAAATACCCATTGCAAAAAGGGCTGGAGAAACCCAGTTTACATCTTAGGCCTGACACCTGGTAACTGCTCTGTGACCTTCAGCAAGTTGTTCTCCTTTCTGAGGCTGTTTCTTTACCTGGAAATGGTGAGAGTAAAAGTTCAGAGGATTAGATGAGATCATAAATTCCTGGCATGTAGAGAACCCATAATAAATTTTCATTAACCTCAATATTGTTCAGGTTTGGTGAGAGATTTCACTGAAAAATGGTTTCAAAAATTATCTTTTGTTCAAAGGGAACATCTGATTGGAAGATACAGGAGGCTGGCCCTGCATATAAAGATCACTGACTTATAGAAACGCATGAATATGGGTGGAAGAGAAGGGTAGAAATAAAACATAAAAGGAGAATTATCTGGGCATCTGTTAGATTTATTTATTATCTGGGCATCAATGGGATTTATTTATTCTGTTAGACAGTTCACTGGTAAAATATATAAGCATGCTGCTCACCATTTCATCTTTCAGAATAGGGAAGAAACAAGGAGAAATTATGTGTGAGTTTAAGTGTGATAAAAAGTGAAGAAATGGCTGATAAAAGGGAATTGATAGGAACCTTTTTTTTTTTTTTTTTTTTTTTTTTTTTTTTTTAAGTGTGTCACAGCCAGGAATTGATACTGGGGCCCACTGATACCAGGCACCAGAGTGGTTCTGTTTGTGTATGAGGGAGAGGTGTCTAATAACTAGCACTGACACAGGTTGAATGAGGAGAGTAAACTTCCCATGAATGGGGGCTTCTAAGCAGGTAACAGGAGGTCAGTTGCCAGAAGTATCACGGATGGTGTATGGCCTGGGATGAGAGGTTGGCTTTGATTACCGGGAAGAAAAAGCCATATTTTATATGAAGTCTGAGTCAGGAAAGGTAAAACTGCACAGGTTACATGTTTTAAAATTCAACAGGAAAGTGGACCGAGTCACATCAGAGGGCGGGGAAGTAGCTTTGTGAACTAGAGAACACCACGTGCCTTCGATGTTCACATCTGGACAGGGTTTTATTTGGAATTTGGCAATGTAGAAATGACTTTGTAGCCTTCATTCTAATATTTGATTACAGGACACCTCTCTAAATCAGATGGGTACTTTCATTCCTTTGCTGAGAGTTTTCTGTCTGGACTAGAAAATACAAGGTCCTTTCTAACTTTTAGATCTTTTTTTTGGGAACATATTCTTTACAAATTGTGAAAAATATTCTTCTTAAGGAGAAAGAAAAGATTTATATAATGTGAAGTAGAGATAACTGAATGATTGTATGAGTTTAATGTTCTGCAGTTACACCTAAAGATTGGGGGTTACTCAATTATAAATCTATATGCCACAAATAATGGAGCCCCTACATTTATCAAACAAACCCTTCTCAAGTTCAAGAGTAAAATAGACCACAACACAGTTATTCTAGGGGACTTCAACACACCTCTCTCATCAATGGATAGATCATCCAAACAAAAGCTAAATAAAGAAACATTAGACCTCGTTAAAACAATTAATAACTTAGACCTAACGGACATATATAGAATATTTCATCCCTCAGTAAGCGAATACACTTTCTTCTCAGCAGCACATGGCTCCTTCTCCAAAATTGACCATATATTATGTCACAAGGCAACTCTCAGCAAATATAAAAAAATAGAAATCCTACCTTGCATCCTATCAGACCATAATGGGATGAAATTGGAAATCAATTATAATACAAGAAATAAAAAAAAACTACTCCAACAGCTGGAAGCTAAACAACATGCTACTGAATGAACAAGGGGTTGAAGAAGACATCAAGGAGGAGATTAAAAAATTCCTAGAGGTAAATGAGAATGCTGATACATCATACAGAAATCTCTGGGACACTATGAAGGCAGTAGTAAGAGGAAAATTCATTGCACTGAATTCCTTCATTAAAAGAAAAACAACAACAACAACAAATAAAGGATTTAATATCACACCTCAAAGCACTAGAAAAAGAGGAACAGATCAACACTAAGAGCAGTAGAAGACAGGAAATAATTAAAATCAGAGCTGAAATTAATGAAATTGAGACTAAAGAAACAATTCAAAGAATTGACAAAACCAAAAGTTGGTTCTTTGAAAAAATAAATAAAATTGACAGACCCCTAGCAATGCTAACAAAAAGAAAATGAGAAAAAACTCAAATTACTAGCATCCGTGATGAAAAAGGAAATATCACAACAAACACCTCAGATATACAGGAGATAATTAGAAATTACTTCGAAAAATTGTACTCTAATAAAATAGAAAATACTGAAAGCATAGACAGATTTCTAGAGTCGTATGAATTCCCCAAACTGGAACAGGAGGCTATACACAACTTAAATAAATCAATTTCAAGTGAAGAAATAGAAGACGCTATCAAAAAACTTCCAACAAGAAAAAGTCCAGGTCCTGATGGGTTTACAGCCGAGTTCTACAAGACCTTCAAAGAAGAACTAATACCGATGCTCTTCAAATTATTTCAAGAAATAGAAAAAGAGGGAGCTCTTCCAGACTCTTTCTATGAGGTCAATATCACATTAATTCCAAAGCCAGGCAAAGACACAGCCAAAAAAGAAAACTTCAGGCCAATATCTTTAATGAACATAGACGCAAAAATCCTCAATAAAATTCTGGCAAATTGGATTAAAAAACATATCAAAAAGATAGTGCACCATGATCAAGTGGGATTTATCCCAGGGATGCAAGGCTGGTTCAACATTTGGAAATCAATAAACATAATACATCACATCAATAGACTTAAAGATAAAAACCATATGATCATTTCAATAGGTGCAGAAAAAGCATTTGACAAAATACAACACTCCTTTATGTTCAAAGCTCTAGAAAAATTAGGAATAACAGGAACATATCTCAACATTATAAAAGCTATCTATGCAAAACCTCAAGCTAATATTATCTTAAATGGAGAAAAATTGAAAGCATTCCCTCTAAAAACTGGAACAAGACAGGGATGCCCCCTCTCACCACTGCTATTTAACATAGTACTTGAAACTCTGGCCAGAGCAATTAGACAGACGAAAGAAATTAAAGGGATCCAGATAGGAAAAGAAGAGCTCAAATTAGCTGCGAATATACTTTGTATACAAACTGTTTTATGTAAAAAAATGCTATATATGTATAGTATGAACTATAATACATACTACTATAAATAAAAATTAAAAAATTAGCATAAAAAGAAAAGTAAGGTTTTTTTCTAGATCTAATCTTGTATTTTTTAATTTATTTTTTATTCAAAGTTGTTAGTAATGACAGCAGAATGTATTACATTTCATATTATACTTGTAGACCACATTTTTACATATCTCTGGTTGTATGCAAAGTATATTCACACCATTCGTGACTTCATACATGCAGTTAGGTTAATGATATCCATCTCATTCTACTGTCATTTTTTTTTTCTTCATCCTTTTGCCCTCTCCCAATCTCTTCCCTCCCCATTGGCCATTCTAGTGTTCCTCTAATCCTCCTATGCTCCCTATCCCAACCCCACTGTGAATCAAGACTCCTTATATCAGAAAAAATATTTGGCATTTGACTTTTTAGGATTGGCTAGTTTCACTTAGCATTATATTCTCCAATTTCATCCATTTACCTGTGAATGTCATGATTTTATTCTCTCTTACTGCTTAGTAATACTCCATTGTGTATATATGCCACATTTTCCTTATCCATTTATCTACTGAAGGGCATCTAGGTTGGTTCCACAGTTTAGCTATTGTGAATTGTGTTGCTATAAACATTGATGTGGCTGTGTCCCTGTAGTATGCTGTTTTTAAGTCCTTTGGTTATAGACCGAGGAGTGGGATAGCTGGGTCATAAGGTGGTTCCATTCCAAGTTTTCCAAGAAATCTCCATACTGCTTTCCATATTGGCTACACCATTTTGCAGTCCCACCAACAATGTATGAGTGTGCCTTTTTCTCCACATCCTCTCCAACATTTATTGTTGTTTGTGTTCTTAATAGCTGCCATTCTGACAGGTGTGAGATGAAATCTTAGAGTGGTTTTGATTTGCATTTCTTCAATTGCCAGAGAGGTTGAGCATTTTTTCATGTATTTGTTGACTGATTGTATATCTTCTTCTGAGAAGTGTCTGTTCAATTCCTTGGCCCATTTATTTATTGGTTTTTTTTTTTGATGTTAAGATTTTTAAGTTTTTATATATTCTAGAGATTAGTGCTCTATCTGACGTGCGTGTGGTAAAGATTTGTTCCCAATTAGTAGGCTCTCTATTCACCTCACTGATTGTTTCTTTTGCTGAGAAGAAGCTTTGTAATTTGAATCTATCCCATTTATTGATTCTTGATATTAATTCTTGTGCTACAGGAGTCTTATTAAGGAACTTGGGCCTAATCCAACATGTTGGAGATTAGAGTTTACTTTTTCTTCTATTAGGTGTAGTGTCTCTGGTCTAATTCCTAGATGCTTGATCCACTTTGAGTTGAACTTTGTGCATGATTAGAGATAGAGGTTTAATTTCATTTTGTTGCATATGGATTTTCAGTTTTCCCAGTACCATTTGTTGAAGAGGCTATCTTTTCGCCAATGTACATTTTTGGCACCTTTGTCTAATATAAGATAACTGAAATTATATATGTTAGTTTCTGTGTCCTCTATTCTGTACCACTGTTCTACCAGTCTATTTTGGTGCCAGTACCATGCTGACTTTGTTACTATTGCTCTGTAGTATAATTAAAGGTCTGGTATGTTGATGCCACCTGCTTCACTTTTCTTGCTAAGGATTGCTTTAGCTATTCTGGGTCTCTTATTTTTCCAGATGAATTTCATGACTGCTTTTTCTATTTCTATGAGGAATGTCATTGGGATTTTGATTGGCATTGCATTAAATCTGTATAGTGCTTTTGGTAGTATAGTCATTTTGACAATATTAGTTCTGCCTATCCAAGAACAGGGTAGATCTTTCTATCTTCTAAGGTGTTCCATAATTTCTTTCTTTAGTGTTCTGTAGTTTTCATTATAGAGGTCTTTTTTTCCACGTCTTTGGTTAAGTTGATTTCCAAGTATTTTATTTTTTTTTTTGATGCTGTTGTAAACGGGGTAATTTTCCTCATTTCCCTTTCAGAGGGTTTGTCACTGATATATAGAAATGCCTTAGATTTATGGGTGTTGATTTTGTATCCTGCTACTTTGCTGAATTCATTTATGAGTTCTAGAAGTTTTCTGGTGGAATTTTTTGGGTCTTCTAGATATAAAATCATCTTCAGCAAATTGATGCAGATCTTTCTGTTAAGTGGCCTGTGGTTTTATAATGCAGTATCCGAAACTATCACACTTTCTGAACACCTGTTGCTAATGCAGATTCCTCAGGCCCCACATAAGTCCTGCCATTCTTTCTGCATCATTGCCTCCTTCCTTCTTTCTTTCATGCTTTCATCCTTCATTCTTTACTTGTCTTGACCTTTCATCTTCCATGGGGGTCCTTGTTATTCTCACCCTTTCAGCCACACCTCAAGGGTGCTGAATACTAGACAGATGCACTGAAATTCCAGACTCATCGGCCTGGCACTCAGGAGTAAGCAGTCAGTTAGGTTTATAGTGCTCTGACATAGAGTGCCTACTGGTGTGTCAAATTCTGCACTAGAGAATACGATGCAAATGAAGTGAATTCTGTCCCCTGACTCTGAGTGCCCTTCCATCTAATGTGGTAGACATGTAAACTGGAGACTGATTGGCTGGGTGATGGATTCATTCATTCTTTCAGTAGACATTTACTGCAGGCCTTCTCTGTCCCACAGCCTTGTTCTACAGGATACATCTTGAACAAGACAGAGAAAGCTTCCAGCTTTATCAGGTTTACGTTTTAGTGGGATTGGATGATTCAGCTATTTATTGACTGAGTATTTACCAGAAACTAGTGTTATAGCACTAAATACTGTGATTATTAGGCATTATTTAAACTAATTCTTAGGATAAGTTCGTGTTGCTATCTCTATTCAAAGATGAGGCAGTCAAAAATTACAGAATTTAAGATCTTGCACAAGATCTTACAGCTAGCTTAGAAGTGACCCTAAATCTCTCTAATATAGTCATTGCACAATTACAGTGCCAGTCGTGGTTAAATGCAGGGAGGTTTTATGTCTATTGTGTCTTCCAGGGAAGTATAGAGCTAAGGTGGGAAGGAAGTTTGTTGTGAGGTTGTGAGGGTGGAAGGGTGGGATGTGTGATGGTCTTGTCACCTGCTACAGTCAGTCCCGTTTCTCACCGTGGCTTAACTGTGAGAGTGCTCCCTGCAGTTCCCACCATCATGCCTTTTCTTTCTTTCTCTTCCTGCTCACCCTCCTCCTTCTCCTTCTTCTCCCCCCACCCCCCAGTGACTGGGAATTGAAACCAGGCATGCACTACCACTGAGCTATGCCTCCAGGCTTTTTCAATTTTTATACCGAGTCTTGCTAAATTATCCAGGCTGGCCTTGAACTTGCAATTTTCCTGCCTGAGCCTCCCAAGTCTCTGGGATTACAGGCAGGAGCCATGGTTCCTGGCCCTCATACCTTTTCTTCCATCTCCCTCTGCTTCATCTCTCCCTCCATCTCAGAATGTCACACTCAAGACCACACTTTGTGTCTTACATTTGTCCTCTTCCGGTGCCTTCTGCAAGTCCTCCCTTCCTGCAAGTTTAGTGTCTGCTTACTTTCTTCTATCGCATTTTTTCTAAGTTTTAGTACTTAGAGACTCTTCTGCTTTTCAGGTAGTTTTCATTCCTCCATCTTCTCTCAAGAGATCTGTGAACCCTTGAGTCAAGGCTTCATGTCCCATGTGCCACACGGTGGGTGCTCAGACCGTTCATAGTGTCTGACAGTTCATTTGCTCCAAAGCTGTGACCTGCAGGAAACCATAACTTCCAGTGGGGTCTTTGATACCCATCTTGTATCACTGTGATCATTAAACGAGCAATTCTCTTTTGTTAAGAGCCCTGCATGGATGTGCCTTTTGAGAACTGCTTTAGAAGTTTGTGATTTTTTTTGGTCTAATATGAGTCCCCTTGGAGCTTCCTGGGTAAATCAGAGTCTCTTCAGGAAGCCTCAGTTTGATCAAATAAACATACCATCTGGATTTAGCCATCTTTGGTTACAACTTATTCTAGTTTCTCTTAAGCTCCCCCCCAGTAATATCCAGCCATTTCTCAGAAGCAGAGCTGGGAATTTGTGAAGTTTTCTGAATCCGAAAGGCTCTGTGACTCCTTTGGGCAGCACAGCTCTGGTATTAGGGAAATGAGATGGAGACAGCTTCCTCATCTATACATTGACAAATGGAGAAAGATAGCCTTGTAATAGAGAAAAAATATTCTCTAAGGGGAAAGAAATAATAAAATCAAGCTGGTTTATGGTTTGTCAGTCCAAAAAGCTTTTAAGCTGTATCTATAAAGGTGTTTCCATTTAAAGTTTGTTCTGCATTTCAAGCATCATTGTGTGATAAGTGGTGTAAATTTAGCCCCTTTAAGCCTGATCTCCTGGGGGTTGAGATTTAAGTGTTGGAATGAACTTTATTTGAAAGGACTCTATTGATTGGGCTTTGATTTGGTCCTTCCTTACCAAAGAGAGATACTAAATAATGGCTGGCTTCCTGTTTTTATTTATTTATTTTTTAAGATTCACTTTATAGGCCTCTCCTCTTGGCAAACCCCCTCCCCCCAATTCTCTGCCTTCTAACCATTCTTCTTAAAAAGACTAACATGGTGTTAGAGAGGGGAAAAGAGGGAAAGAGAAATCAGCCGTCACATTGTGGACATAATTGATTCAATAAATAACGTCTTTCAATTCCCAGGGCAAACCTCAGAGTCCTCACTGATGTCAATTAGTGCTTAGCTCAATAAGTGGTGGCATGGTCTTCATTTAGACAGATGGGAGAGTTCACAGACTCCCACCCCCCCAAGGAAGGAGTGTGCTTTTCTTGTTTTAAAGACACGCTAGCTGGATTTATGCACCTGTTCTGCAAAAAGGAGTTTGAAAAGGAATTTATGTGGCAGTTTTTAGTCTTCCTAAAAGTAGAATAAGGACATTTAATTATTGTCCAGGGGTTTGTTAAAAGCAAAGCAAAACAAAACAAAACAAAATAAGAACAGGGGAATGAAAATCGCCTGGAATTCAGAGGACTGTAAGCTCTATGATGATGGGTCTCTCTTGTTTGTTTGCCATACAATCTCCAATGCACATAGTAGGTACATAATAAATATGTTAATTGGATTGGGTTTTGAATGCACGGGAACAGAAATGAGTACAATCTAGGTCTTATGTTAAGAATTTGACATATTCATATAATTATGTCAAAATGGATTCTACTCTCATGTATAACTAAAAAGAACCAACAAAAAACTAAAAAAAAAAAACAAAAACAAAAACAAAAATTAGGCCATCAATTGATGGATGGATAAAGAAAATGTGGCATATATACAGGGTAGAGTTTTATTCAGTCATAAAAAAATGAAATTGTTATTTTCAGGAAAATAGATGGAACTAGATACCATTATGTTAAGCGAAATAAGCCAAACTTAGGTCAAGGGTTGCATGTTTTCTCTCACATGTAAAAACTAGAGAGGAAAATGGAAAATAAATGTGGGGGACATTTCTCATAAAAATCAAAGAGAGATCAGTAGTATAAAGGGACAGGGGGAGGGAGGAGGAGAGGGAAAGGGAAAGTACTTTGGAATGATATTGACCAGATTATATTGTTATATTTTTTGCATGTACAAATATGTAACAACAAATCCCACCATTATATACAAATATAATGCACCAATAAAATATGGGGAAAAAAAACAATAAAGGGCAAAAGAAAGAAAAATGGATATGCATTAAAAAATAAAAGAATTCAGTTAATTTTTGTTCCTCTGATTGTTTCATCCCCTGCTTCTGCTTCTTTCATCCAATTATTTAAATGAGAGTAACTCTAAGAGTACAGTATTTATTGCATCTTCAGAAGTGATTAAGGAGAGCCTGTTTCATCAGTTCCCAGACTGGCAGAGTTAGACGGGATCTCAGAGGTGGTATAAAGCTGCTACTTACAAATTCTAGTATATGAACCTGTGTTTCAGAATCACATGAAGCATGTTATAAATGCACAGATTCCAGGCCTCAGCCCTGGGATTTCTGATGGAGCCACTGGTAAGGAGTCTATTTGAGAGTTTATTTGCTTTTGTGGATTGCTGTGGAAATTCTGGCGTGCAGTGGGTATAAAAGGCACTAATCCAATTTGCCTTGCAGACCCCTGACCTCTGTGGTCTGAGGCACTTCTGGGTAAAGTAATCAGCCTAAGGTACCCAGCAGAATGGCTGGTGGAGCAGTGACAGGGACTCAGGTCTCTTGGTTCGGACGACAGCGTATTGGGCTGTGCAGTTTGCTGCTGTGGTTTGGCCAATGCTCCATGGCACTGGGCGTGTCTCAAGATCCTTTAATCCTTCTTTCTTCCAAGACAGTGGCAGTGTTTGGGGTGTGGCCTAGCAGAATCTGAAGGACCTTCTGGATCAGAACTCATTCATTCTACTTTGGTGTTAATATATCTTATTGTTTTCTCTAGTGATGTCTTTGATTACCCCCATCTCTATCCTTTGGCTCAGAAGGAGTAGGAAGTCCTTGCCTTTGTTTTGTAAGCCATTCAGTGTTTCCCAGCCCTGCTGTGACAGGAGCAATCATTCCAGGTGTAGGGACTTGAGTCCTGTTATAGCAGAATCTTCCTGGGAGCGGTTGGGGAACTGTATTATTATTCTTATTATTTTGGTGCTGGGGATTGAAACCAGAAACACTTTGCTACTGAGCTATGTCCCTCATCCTTTTTAATTTTATTTTAATTTAATTTTATTTTAGACAGGCTGTCACTAAATTACTGAGGCTGGCCTCAAACTTGTGATCCTCCTGCTTCAGCCTCCTGAGTCACTGGATTATAGGTGTGTGGCACCATGCCCAGCAGGGGACTATATTTTAAATTTCATTCATAATTTTTATTCTCTCCAAATACTTTTCCAGCCTCTGTCTTTGAGAATAGTGGGTCCCTAGATGCAGCTTTGAGGTCCTTAAGACTCTCCCTCAAATTTACATATAATTCCATTTTGCCAGCTAAAGAACTTGCCATTGAAGGATTTTTGCCAATGCAGAATTTTACTGCTCAGAGCAGGGGTGTAGGAGGTTGGGTGGATGGTTGTGGACTGAGTGCTTCAGGAAAGTTAAGGGGTATCTCTAGAACCAGAGCAGAGGGCCTGTGTGCCTTTCCTGGCCCTGTCTTTTGAAAGCTGGAAAACTTTGGGAAAATTGCTTGAAACCTTTTGAGTTGGTTTCCTCATTAGTAAAATGTGGGCAAGAATTCTCCTTGCTTGAGGGTTTTGTGTGTGTCAGACAAGGGGTCAGAGGTGGGCTCTGGGTGCACAGGCTGGAGGTTCACATGCAGAGTGTATTGGAGACAACTTGTAGGAGGAACTCCATGATAGGACGAGGGAGGCAGGATCAGGAGAAGGGGACATTGACCAGGATGCAGTTGCAGCGAAGGTCTCAGCTCACACTGTGGAGAACAACAGGGGTGAGGTGCCCTTCAAAATTGTCCTAAATTTGTACCCCTATATCCAGCAGCTGTTGGATGTGGCTGTGCCTGGAGCAGGGCATGGCCTCAGCTGAGGCAGCTCCCTTTGGTTGAGGGTGGCTGTGTGCTCCCAGCAGCTCACAGTCCTGGTCGGTGTGGGCAGGACTGCTCATGACCTGGAGGGGAGCTCACTGGGCACTCCAGGACCCACTGCACTGCTAGTGCACAGGATGTGTTGACAGGGGAGTGAGCCCACTTGTCAATGTCAGCAAATATTAGCTCGTTGCTGTTCCAGCTCTGGCAATGCCAATTAGTAGCTGGGCACTTTCAAGAAGTGGTCCAACTTGTCTTGGGCTATTTTCTCATGTTTAACCTGGAGATCCCAAACTCTGCTTTGCCTACCTCCCCGAGAAGATCTGAGCACTTGTGGAGATAAAGTGCAGGTGAAATTTGTGAGTAAAATATTATGAAAATGCACAGGATGACGCTGAGCCTACATTTTTGAAGTGAATATCTGGCTGTGATCTGGATTTCTTGAAGGGACAGGGATGTGATAATTGTAAAAGTGCTTGTCTGTGAAATATGACATTTTGATTTTTCTTCTCTCTCTTTATAGGGAATTAGAATAATGGAGATGCTGCTAAAGGAACAGTGTGGTGCCCCCTTAGCTGAATAAGGAATCATCAGTGAGTACCAAAAGCAAAATCAGAATCATTTACTCAAGCCACGTGTTCATCCTATGAGCCTGGCATTATGTATCAGCCCCCCTGGGCTATTCATGCTGTATATTTCCCAGCTCTGTCTACAGAATGCTATTTCACAGGTGTTTTGTTATCTATTCAGTACCTTTATTTACTTGGTTCTTTGATTTTCAGAGCAGTTTTGTACTACGTGCTGGGTCACAACTACATTCAACTGTTAAAACTGTTCAGTATAATCTACCCTGATTGAGACCCTCAAGGTGGCATAGATTTGTAAAAACTGCAGCTCAGGATTAACTGAAGCTTAATTTTATTGTTCAGAGAACAACAAAAGGAGAGATTTAAACCTGTAATTGGAGCAGGAAGGATAACAAGAAGGGAAAATGTTGATTGGACAGTGAAACAAATGTTATCTTATTAGTCATACAGGTTGAGCATTCCTAATCTGGAAACCCCAAAATAAGAAATTCTCCAAAGTCTGAAACTTTTTGAGTGCTGACATAATGTCACAAGTGGAAAATTTCATACCTGACCTTATGTGCTGGGTGGAAGTCAAAGCAGGTGCACTAAAAATATTTCCTAAATTTACCTTTAGGCTATAAGTAGGAAGAGTATGTGAAACAAAAATGAATTTCATGTTTGGGTCCCATTTCCAGGCTATTTCATTCTGTATATGCAAATATTCCCAAATCTGAAAAGACCCAAATCCAACATACTTCTGGTTCTAAGCATTGGATAAAGAATACTCAACCCACTGATTGAAGGTGTCTGCCTGAAATGCTGTTCTGAAGCTTTCTGAAGCTTGAGAATAGTGCTAAGACTGTGGGTAAGGGTGCCTTGAGTGATTGGTAATGTCTGCCATGGTCACAGGCAGCAAACAAGGTAGCTCTTGTGCTGGAGCCTGTCACCTCTACTGTAGGGCAAATGGTGAAGGGTTAACGACAGATACTGGGGAATCACAGAACTATTCACTTTCCCTCCCCTGGTAATTTCTCTTGTCTACATCAAGGAGAATGTTCTTCATAGTGGAAAGGATGGGACAAAGCTCTTTAATAGAGAATAAAACCCCAAATAAATGACTAATATCTTGCTGAATTTACAGGTAGGTTTTCAACATTTGGGAGGAGGTAAACCTTTGAGTAAAGCAAGCAGTGCTTTGGGTATTTCAGAATTACCTTATGTTGGCTTAAAAACACAGTACATCGTTTTGTATAAGCAAGCTGGTGTTCTAATTGTAATGCACAATGAACTCTGAGAGCAATTTATGAAAGAATAAGCAAAAGGAACCCTTGTATACAAATGCCTTGGTATTCAAAGCATGCTGGCCAGGCCTGTGAATGAACATCAGTTGGAGAACGGTAAAGTGTTTCTGTTTGTTGCAGATTGGACTCCACTCTGATTAAGCTTCCATATACTTGACACATATTAATAGATATTTCATTATTGCTGAAATAATAATTTTTCGGCTAAACAAGATCCTTTTACGTAGCACACACGGCAGGTGATCATAAAATGTCAGAACTGAATCTAAATGTTTTACTCCCCATTTCTTAAGAAATTGTAGAGAAGAATGTGGCCACGTCACCCCCGAGGCTCACTGAGCATTGCTTGTACTTGGGCACACACATCTTACCCTGGCTGGTGGGATCTTAAGTCAGGTCCTGGTTCCATGAGGGCATGAGGGGCCTCCAATTATATATACCTGTAAGTCTTCAAACTTCAAATTAGCGTGATTAAAACTTTAGCAGACATCAGAATCATCTGGTGGACTTGTTAAGCACAGAATGGTGATTCAGTAAGTCAGGTGGTCTCCTTAGCATTTGTGTTTCTAGAACACGTTCCAGGTGATGGTGATGCTGGACCCAGGACCACACTGAGAGTGACTGCTTTAAGTGAGTTCCCATTTTTGGGTGGAGACAGGTTCAGTGCTTAGGCACTGAGGAGGCTTATAGCTGGGGTTTTGAAATTGTTGCCATGTATTTGGTCAACTCTAGATTAGCTGGAAGAATGGTTTTCTTTGTATGCCTTTTCTCTGATTTTAGCATGTCAGTCTTGTTTTCCTTCTTTTGGTGATTTGAATGTTGACAAGCTCTGGACTGAAGTGGACACAATTGGAAAAAGAGCTGCGACTCAGGTCAACTTGTGCTTTGAAGCAGATTGGATTTAAAGTGTTGTTAGTAAAGATGAGTAGATTAAGTAATTTAGTAGCATTACCTTTTGATTACCTATTATCTTAGAATTTTGTGGGTTTTTTTTTTTTTTTTTTTTTTTTTTTTTTTTTGGTGTTTACTATTGTTGAGGCCTAAGCCATGAATTCACGGCTTTGCATTTTTGCATTGTTTGCCAAAAAAAAAAAAAAAAAAGAAAGAAAGAAAACCAAACCATTCTCTTTTCTTTTAACTGAAGTGGTTTAGGTCTAGATACAGCCAGGAGTTTAGCATAGGATAGTTGCATTTGCCGCAGTCAATACAATAGAATTCCTGAAGGATTTACATAATCCAAATTCAAAATTCATAACCAGTTTTCTCAGAGGAAAAAATGTAAAGTGAGCACACACACATTAACTCTCACCAATAAATCTACAATTACTGTAAACTAAAGGCTGTTGCTAAGGCTTTAAGTTTTTCTCAAAATCAATTATGTACAATTAAATTGACTTTTTTTTTTTTGGTGCTGGGGATTGAACCCAGTCCCTTGTGCATGAGAGGCAAGTACTCTACCAACTGAGCTATATCCCCAGCCCTAAATTGAGTAATTTTAAGAGTACAATTTATTGAGTTTTGAAAAATGCAATCATGTAAGCATTGCCACAAATATGGTACAGAAAATTTTGAGGCTTTGACGTTACCAGCTTATCCCCACCACCACCACCAATTTTGTGACTGTTTTTACAAAGCTTTTCAATTTTGAGATGTTACTGTTTTAATGAAACTTTTTATTTTCTTAAAATTAGCTCTATGGAGGGGCTGAGGCTGTAGCTCAGTGGTAGAGCACTTGCCTTCCACGTGTGAGGCACTGGGTTCGATCCTCAGCACCACATAAAAATAAAGATATTGTGTCTATCTACAACTAAAAAAATCTTTAAAAAAATAGCTCTATGGAAAATGTGGGGATGGTTTCAGGTGTGGAGAGGGATTACTTGTTTTTGAGTAGTGTAATGCTATGTTAAAAGAAGTGGGACACCATACTTAGACAGTAGAGATGAGAATATGGTAGTCCATAAGCTAAATCCAGTCTGCTGTTTGCTTTTATAAATAAAGTTTTATTGGAACACAGCTATGTACCTGTGTTCAGACTTAAAACAGCAGAGATGAGTACTTGTATAGTAGAGAACTTAGAGTCTGCAAAGCCTAAAATATTTCTTATCTGGCCTTTTAAGGAAAGGTTTATTGCTTCCTGAGTTATCATACTAAATTAATCCAAATTAATGTCAAGGAGTGTTGTGATTGTGTCTTCTTTTTGTGTGTGTGATGCTGGGAATCAAACCCAGGACCCTTTGCACGCCACATAAGCACTCTGTCACTGAGCTACCTTCACAGTCCCAACATTTTTTATTTTTCATTTCAGTTCATGTATTTTTTTTTTTTATTGGTGTTACCTTTAAAAAAAATACAGTATTTAGCCAGGCACGGTAAAGAATTAAGACTCTCAAAATCAGCTAAACACAATAGGGCATGCCTGTAAGCTGAGCAGTTTGGGAGGCTGAGGCAGAAGGATTGCAAGTTCAAAGCCAGCCTCAGCAACTTAGTGAGACTCTGAGCAACTTAGTGAGACCCTGTCTCAAAGTAAAAAGTAAAAAAGGGCTGGGGGATGTGGCTCAGTGGTTAAGTACCCTTGGGTTCAATCCCCATTACAAAAAAAAAAAAAAAAAAAAAAAGAAGAAGAAAAACAAAAACCAGTATTTGATGATATCTTACCTCTGTTCCAAAGTTTATAGTTTGTCAGTTTATTTCCCTTGCATTGAGTCTAGGATTATCACTTTTGTGATTTGGATGATGCTATTTTGAGGATACATAAAAAGTACTAAAATGATAACAGTGAAGTTAAAATACCAGCCACAGTGGTCACTAAAATTGCTCATAAAGTTCCAACACACATACCCAATGGAGTAGAAATACAGGCATTTCGTTAGCATATAAAGTGGCACTGTGATGTGACAGTAGTAGAGGTGCTGTTTACAATTTACACAATATTTTAGGCTGTGGAATTTTGCTGTTCTCGATTTTTAAAAGATATTTTGTTGGATTGGTTAAAATGTATGTAAGGAGAGATTATTTAATATTTCATATCCCACCATATTTCACGTTTGCATAACTCAAATACACATACAATGTGACTACATTTTATATGGCTCCTAGAATTAAAGATAACTTCCTCAAATTCTCTGACCTAACGCATGTTTGAAAATTAGAAAACCCAGAAGGTGATTTTGTCATGAGCCAAAATGGAGGCACATAGATCTCAGTAGCCAGTATGCTTGTGGCATTGCTGCTGACACATCATTTGATAGGTTTTTGATTTCCTGTCATTTTTGAATAAAACAAATAGCCCTGACATCTGTTTGTTCTTGCCGCTGGCAGTTGGGAGACTGGACTTGTGAGGTTTGATAACATAGCAGTGTTCTGTCACATCGCGATGATTAAGACCTCAATTTTAGTATATCTTAAACTCCTCTCTGAACCAGTTCCTCTAGCTAGTTGGACTTAATAAAATGAGGTGCTCGTTTTGTTCAAAGATCATTAGGAGGTAGGAATGCGATTTCTTCAAGAATTATCCATAGTGATAGAATTCAAGTGACTCTGAGGAGTTGCTTCAGAAAAGAGGGCAAATAAGTATCGATCGGTGAGACATGTTTATTAGGTGGTAAAGCCTGTTTGCTTTTTCTTGCAGGGGAGCTGTGTCCAAGGGTGCTTCTTTCCAACAATGTTTTTTGGCCACAACACATCATAGGCACAGTTCCTGGAATACAGGTTTGAGGATACAGTGTTGGCAGCATAAAGAAGAGGAGACCTCCCTGCCAGGACATGAAATGAAACCCTCCCCCCGGAGCCTGCTTCCAATAGTGGGACTCATGGAGAGGAGACCATCTAGCTGGATTTTTATAACACAGTCTCTTTATGATTTTATAAATAAAGAAAAAGATCCCTGTGAGATGACGTCCACTCTTCCTCAGGATGCCCTGCTGGTTGTTTGTGATGGTGCCAGGGCAGTCTAAGGCCTGGGGTGGTGGTGCTTGTACCCATATTTTAACAGCATGATTGTTCATGGGGTTCATGAGAGGATTCCGGAACATACAAAGTTGTTGACTCTATTAACTGTTTTAGGGGGGGTTGAAACAGACAGGCATGTGCCAGACCTGTATACCAATGTTTAAGCCATATGTATACCAGTGTTTAAGATTCTCAGAAATCAAAGGCTTCTTCTGATGCATAAGCACTGTTAGCATAGCTCTCATAATGTAGCATGAACTGACTTGAGCTTGGTCCTCTGGAAGAACGTGGAATGGAGGGTGGAAGGCAGATTCTAGTCGTGGCTCCCAGTAACTCATCCTGTGATATGGAGCAAACCATTCAGCTCTTTTTTTTTTTTTTTTTTTTACTGGGAGAGTGGGGATAATTAGGCACAGGTCTTTTGCCTCTGGGTTGTGGTGAATAACAAGATAGTTTAGTTTGAAGAACACAAGTTGTGGGAGTCAGGTAGATAGACATGGATTTGAATACAAACCCATCTATTAGTTCATTGATCACATCCATAATTTTAAATCTTCCTGAAGCTCATTTTTAAAATAATTTGTTAAACGAGGTGATGAAATGAACTCTCTGAGGTTGTTAGACTGCTTTGAGATCACGTATATAAAGTGCCCACCATGTGGCTTGATGCCTAGAAAACCCAGTAAATAGAAGCCATTATTAGGTAAAACCGTCTGAACATATAGTTTTCAACTATAATGTAAGGGAGTATTTGTTTGAAAATTAGATGACAGTAGTTTGCCTTTCTTATGATGAGAAGCCAAAATATGAAAGCATGCTACCTACCAGAGAGCTTGAAGAGAGGCAATGATTTGGAATTCATCTTCTTAAGATAAAAATTGGGCCATTAGTGGAAATTCTTGGGGAGATTGTTCTTTTTTTTAATATTTGAAAAATTTCCACTTAGTGCATTGATGAATTTCAGAGCAATTTTACTTTCTCTTACAAGCCTGCCTCTGTGAGCCTCCTCTCATGCACTTGAGCTATTTGTGCTGCTTGAGTCTTGTCTCTTGGGATAATTTCCCTTCATTTCCTCAGTGTTTTATTCTTCAGTTGTGTTGGAGAGAAAATGAATGGTAGAAACACAGAACACATTTTGACCTTCTTTTCCAGTTTGTAAGTGGCATTTAGTAAGCTTTTGGACTAATAGTCCCTTTCCAAAAGAAGGAGGTGATATAAATTATTGTTGGAGGTGAGAGGCAAGAAATTTTTACTTGGAGATTGATGTTGGAATAAGCTTAACCCTTCCTACTGAACAACTTGCATCCTCTGCAGGCCAGAGTTCTCAACCTTTGCTGTCCATTAGGGTCACCTGGGGAACGTAATGCCGTCCTGATGAACTGGGCTGCTCCTAGATCAAGAAATCAGGACCTCTGGAGGTGCACGCCAGGCATCAGTGTTTTCAAAAGTTCCCCATGTGATTCCAATGGACATCTAAGGATGAGAACTCTATAACAAATTTGGGGTAATTTGCAGACATTTATCTGATTTCTTTCATAATATCTCAGAGGTAGGAGAGGATCTCTAGCAGGAACTTTTACTAGAAGCAGAGTGGAGCACAGAGAGGCTGGTTCCTTGGTTCCCTGCAGCTGGGGTGGCCAGTGCCAACATGAGTGGCAACCTGGCAGCTGGTCTGATAAATGAAGCAGGCTGTAGCCGCTGCAGAGGCCTGGGCGCACATGTCTGGTTGAAGGTGAGCAGCTGCTGTCCAGCTCCAGCACAGTGTAGCAGTGTGGCTGGTGTTTCTATTTTATTTCCAATTTTCCAGGAAAAGGTAAAAAAAAATTTAAAAAGAGATCTCTTAATTTTCATGTTGCAAAAAATTCAGAATTGCTTAAAGCCTCTTCTAGCCAAATATGTTTTCCAGCCAATACTTTTCAGCCTGTGTTTGTAGGGTGTTAAGGATTGGCCTGCACATCCCAGCCAATGTTTAGTAGATTTGCATGTTTGTATTCTGGACATAAAATGCATCCTGCCTTTCCTCCAAGATTGCTTTTGGATGCATTTTTTTCGTCATTCTGGAGTAATCCTCTGGACCTGCGTCAAACACTTTTCCTCACTCAGTATTTTTCCCCTACAGGCATCTTTTACTTCAAGCTTTGTATACATGATTTTCAAAACATGGAGTTTTCAGAATTTGTTAAGGTTTGTTTGGATTTTTTAAAACTTATATGCATGTTATAGAGTCCCATGATTAACTTTGTCATCTGACGTGTAGTGTAAGAAATGTCAAAGCCAGGATTGCAGCTTTGATGGACATACTAGGAACAAGAGTGGGAAGGGTGAATTCATAGACCTGGCTGGTCTCCTCCTGACTGGGCCAATGAGCCTGCCCTTCAGGGAGAGGATGTACCAGACACCCCGGAGAGGTGTGTTGACCTGCAGGTCCACTGGTCCTTCCCCCAGAGATTCTGATTCATGCACTTTCAGTTGGGACTCAGGATCTGCGTTTTGAAAACAAGTTCTCCAGGAGATTCAGTTGTGCTATTCCACAGACCACATTTTGAGAAATACTCATTTGGGAGAGGTATTTTTGGCCTCAATGTCTCCTGTCATTTAAGAAAGTTTTACAGTCAGTTTGGCTCCCTGATCAATGTAGTTGATCCCTCAGAACACAATATGAAGTTCCTATACAGAGAGAGGCTGACTCAGGTTATCCCTATAGTGGTCAAGGTGCTTTTCCCAGGAAGGGTGTTAGGATTTAAATTATATATAGATGAAAAAGGTGCTGCATTATTTTTATATGAATTACTTTGTGTATTTTTTTTTTTTTTTTTGTGGTGCTGGGGATGGAACTCAGGACCCTGTGTGTGCTAAGTACATGTTCTACCACTGAGCTGCACCCCCAGCTCTACTCTGTGTATTTTATAAGCAGTGTATATGTATTAACAATCCCACTCATCAGATTTTGTAGGATACACAGTATAGAAAGCTCGAGGTTATTCTTTTAAGTTGGACTCTTTTTTTGCTCTGTTTCAACCATTTGCATGCAATTGTTTCTTAATCTAATATATGTTTCCCTGCTTTGAAAAACACAAGCATCAAAGAGAATGAAATCTTTTCAGGTCCTCATTTGTGTTTTTAATTATGACATGTTCTGCCTAAGTTTGTTAGTTGGTCCTGCACTGAGTAGCCCCAGATGTGTTTGCTCTTTGAGTTCCATGGTGGCTTTAGAGTTTTTCTTTTCCCTCACTGTTAGCTGTCATTGCTCTCTGCTGTTTTGGTGCCTGCCTCTAGAAGCCTCCACTAGTTCACTGTGGGGTTGGGAAATCATGTAACTGCATCCTCTACCTCATGAAGTGAACAGCCGCTGAATGAGGCTTTTGGAATGTTAAAATGGGTGAACTTTGCTACATTGACTTATGACATTATTTGTGGCTCAGCTCCTTCCTTCCAACTTATTTTCTGATCTTCAGCTGCGGTTGTCAGATCTGCGACCTCAAGATAAGCAAGACATTGGTAGAAATCATTTCTCCTGATGTATGAACCCTTGCTTTTCTCAATTGTGTTAATGTTTTATATAATATAACGTCCTATCATGTGAAATGTAGTGGATTAAAATTCAAATGAAAATTTCTCAGGCCCGGTTTTTATATAGGATGAAATATTTTGTATTACTCTGATTTAGAGCTACAAATCAGTTGCATGCCTATGAAATTCCATCCTGCAGTCTTTCTGAAATAAAGGTGTTACAACCTATATTTATGTGTGAATTCTAATTTCTTGGGGGCATCACATCTCTTGGCGTAGTTTGTGTTTATTCTTTCTAGTAAGGATCCCCGTCCAGCTGCCCTGATGAGGGAGTTGTAGCAACTGCCTGATGTTAGCTACCTGAAGGTGAGCCAGTGGTTCCCAGAAATAAGCAGAGGCTACCATTGTTAGGTGATCTGGGAGGGCCATGCACTAATGAAACAGAGGACCTGGTCCACAGAGGGAGAAGAGATGAAGCATAGTGGGAACGAGCAGCAGCACAAAGCTAGGTGGTCCTAGAGAGGAAGGGACAGAGTAGCTTTTCCTTGACCTGTGTGGCTCAGCTATACTTTCTGTATTTGGTTTCTGTGTGATGCACTTTTGTCGTTTTATTTGTCCCCTTTAGATTTGGATTATTTGGTTGGGTTTCTGTGCCTTGCTACTAAAATGCCTCACCCAAGCCCTAGTAATGCTCTTCCTTTCTTCGAGCTAGGGTGTGGTGATGGCCTAACTTTTAGGAGTACAGTCCTTGTTTGATCAGCATTTATTGAGAACCAGCTGTACCCAACAGAAAGACAGGGTTTGTCTTCTCTTTTGACTTGATCCAGTGGATAAATAGAAAGTTTGCACTATTGTTGCACTGACAGTGGGTACTGATGGATGGTCAGACCAGATATAGCCATCTTGGTGGGGAGTAAAGCAAATGATCATGATTTACGTAAAGGATGTAGGAGAGAAAGTCAGTATCATAGGATGCACAGTGGAGAGATCCACGTGAAAATGTGTGAATCGGCCAGGCACAGTGGCACACGCCTGTGATCCCAGTGGCTTGGGAGGCTGAGGCAGGAGGATCTTGAGTTCAAAGCCAGCCTCAGCAAAACTGAGGTACTAAGCAACTCAATGAGAACCCTGTCTTTAAATAGGGCTGGGGATGTGGCTCAGTGGTCGAGTGCCTTGAGTTCAATCCCTGGTACCATCCACCCCCATCCAAAACCATCAGCAGATGCACACTTGCAGATAATGTCTGAGTTAGTGTGGGACATGCCACAACACTTTGGAAGTTATCAGCTTTTTTTCTAGGCCCAGCCCCATAGAAGGGTGGAGCAGGCTCACATGAGATCAGACTAGCTGAGTCAGGAACTTCAGAGTGTGCAGTGACTGCAGGGTACAAGACACCAGGCACAACCTCCTTTGCCTTCAGACCCTTCTATTACAGCCTGGTCTAAGGACATGCCTGAATTCAGGGCTGTAGAATCAGCACAGTGCTTCCCTGATATCTCTGGGGGTGGCAGGATGGCATGCTAGCTATTGCAGGATAATCCTACAACCCAGAACCTTAACACAAACTTAGGAGAAAATGAGGCAGATGGAGACAGGGAATCCTAAGAGAGAGAGACCTAGCACATTGTGCATCCAGAATAGAAGTTAACGTAGGAAAACTTACCAAATAGAAATCTAAAATGCAGTATTACTTGCAAACTGTAGCTGTCTTTCATAACCCCCTGAACATTTTTTTAAAAAAATACTGATGCCTGGGTGCCACCTCCAGAGATTCCTTCTGGTTTACTGGTCTGGGTTGCAGCCCTTTTATCAGGATTGCATAAAGCTTCCTAGCTGGTTCTTAAGGCATAAAGAGTAATTCCCATCAGCTTCAGAAGTAAGGTTCTTCCATCAGTGGTAACCCCTAAGAAGTTAGCCAGGGGAAGCAGTTGGAGATATGAGATTTCTCCTTTATCATGTTCTGCCTCCATTAGAAAAATATAATTCACCATTTCAGGAAGGAAAAAAATCCTCCACTAATGGAAGAAAAGAGATGCTAAAAATACCCCACCACAGGCAACCCATCTTGTTAGGATTAAAAATTCCAGTTGCATTTGTTGGAAGAGTATCCCATGTAGAAAAAGGGTCTCATAATAAGTCCACATCTGTGATCATCTCGAAGGGTTAACCTGAGTAACTGTATGGCTGGACCTTAAGATGTAGTTCTTTGAGCTATGGACAGGTGTGCTGTGAAAGAGGCGGCAGAAAGAAAATAGCAGCCACCATCCTATTAAATTAAACTCCACGGAGCTATTCTCCAGCATTCTCAGAGAAGGTTAGAGCCATTTCGTGCCTGCCATCTGTTAGGCAGCTGATGGGATCATTCCTCCTTTGTGTCAATGCCAGGATGAACTTTTAGATCTGACGACAAAGGAGAATATGCTAAGTCTTCGATTGTTTTTATTTTCCCATTTGGAGTTTAGATGTCTCCCTAAATTCAAAAATTCATAGATTGCTCAATCTTTTAAATTGCTACATTGCCAGTTTCTTTAGACGTTTAGGGAAATCATTTTCTGGACTGAAGTCCCCTCTGTCATTTGTGTTTGTTTAAGGACGTGGTCATTAGTTGCTCTCGTCAACCAGGCAAAAAAAGCAAACCCTCCTTGTCCCCAGGATAGGAGCCTTACCCAAAAAAGAAAAAAAAAAAAAAAAAAAAAAAAAAAAAGCAGTTAGAAATATAAAATAGGAAATTATTATACTCATAGTTTAGGGTCATTTACAAAGTTGCAAATTGAACTAAGTTTCCTTTGATTCTCAATAAAAGCTTCTGAATTGCTATTTTCCTACCAAGATTAAAAGCCCATACAATGAAAGAGAGAAAATAGAATTTAATGAATGAGTGATTCCAGAGTACAGTTTTTGCAATGAAAATAGCATATGGGGACAGAGGGGAAAAGAACAGGAAAAACTTATCACAGCCATACCGATCACTGATTAAATTAGGGCAACTGTGAGGAAAACTTCCTGTCTGATGTTTTCTTTTACAAATGACATTCAAATAGTTTGAGTCTGCAGCATACAGGTTTAGAGTGCCCAATTTTATCTTCCTTCCTTGATCTTCTTTTTTCCTAAACCTATGCTTAGATTTAGCAGAAAAAAATTCAGTGCAGTTTTCTTGCTGGTTTCCTAGTGAGTGGCCATAAAGTCTTTGGACAACTCAAAGTCACATGCAAGGCACTAGATGACTGCAATTTTTAATTACAGTTTAAGTTGGATTAAACACTATGCATCAGATTGCAATTGGAGCCCTTCCAGCATGGAAAGTAGTCTTTTTGTATGTGTGAAGTCAGAAGCTAGCATTGTAACTTTTTTCCTTAGGTGTTAATTGTTCTGTCAAATGCCATGAGAACCATTTCTTCCTGGAAGAAATAAATGCTGGCAATGTTTTTGTGTCTTATTAAAGGGAAGAGTTTTGTAGAGATGAATTAGGGAAGAGCAAAGAGTCAGACAGATTTTTATTTTTCCCCTGAAACCTCTTTCTGAGAGACATTGCCTGTGATTTGCTGAACAGGGTGCTTGTTCCCCTGGGACCTGTAGTCAATTGTGTGAGTGGTGTGAAAAGCCTCTTGGAGCATTTGTTTCTCTCAAAGCTTTGTGGGAAAAACTTTTTTTTAAAATATTAAAACAAGGAAAAAACTTTGAGGAATGTAAAGTTGTAATATATTCTTTATAAAAAAATTTTTTTTGTAGTTGTAGGTGAACATAATACTTTAAAAAAATTTTTTTTAGTTGTCAATGGACCTTTATTTTATTTATTGATATGTGGTGCAGAGAGTCGAACCCAGTGCCTCACACATGCTAGGTGAGCGCTCTGCCACTGAGCCACAACCCCAGCCCAATACTTTTATTTATTTATTTTTGTGTGGTGCTGAGGATTGAACCCAGGACCTCACACATGGTTGGCAAGTGCTCTACCACTGAGCCACAATGCTAGCCCTGGAATGTATTCTTGATTAAAAAAGAAAATAAAAAACCAGACTTAAATTCTTCCACACGTGGGGTATTGGAAATGCTTGTAATGCTTCCTAGCACATAGCAAGTGTCACAGTAGGTTGAACTTAAGGGACATGCTTAATGAACTTTATGGGACAAATATTTAGTAAACATAGGCCAATCTTGCTATCAGATGCAGCACAGATTATGTTGAATACTGAGTTAACGTAGAGACCTTAGTTGTAAAAGCTCTTTGAGAAGGACATTTGTTGAACATTAAATTATTATGAAATTAGTATGAAGAACATTTATTGAACATTAAATTATTTAAGTTATTTTTCCGTGTGTGTGTGTGTGTGTGTGTGTGTGTGTGTGTGTGTGTGTGTGTGTTGGCAGTTTTGTTTTCCTTCTCAGGGAAATATTATTTGTCAATATAACACTTGTAATGTCCTGTTGCTTCCAAATGGTAGGCAATTCAGATATACCTGTATGCCATGATTTTCTCTAACACATCTTAATTCAGGGTACTTGCTAAAATCATGGGTAGGAGTATAATTAGTGTTGAAGGGGTAAAATGACAAACACAAGGGAAAAATTAATGAAGTGGTGTTTTGATTCTTGATTCTGGTAATTACAGAGGTGAGGCTGGCTCTGCCATACTAAAGCTTACCCTTCCCAATAACAAACCACTTTCTGGTTTATTCTCTCAGACCTATTTTAACTGCCATTTGGACAGAAATTACATAGCAGTTACCAGCAGGAATAACCTTGCTTTTTGTTTTAAAATGACATACATTTCAAATAAGGATGGCAAAGATGGTAGTTCCTACTTTCTTTGCTCAGGTAGTATGTCCTGGTCAGATCTAAATTTCCTTTCACAAAGTGAAGTTTGATAGTAAATTTTAGCCAGGCACGGTGGTGCATACCTGTAATCCCAGCAACTTTGGAGTCTGAGGCAGGAGGATCGTGAACTCAAAGCCAGCCTCAGAAAAAGCAAGGTGCTAAGCAACTCAGTGAGACCCTGTCTCTAAATAAAGTACAAAATAGGGTTGGGGATGTGGCTCAGTGATTGAGTGCCCCTGAGTTCAATCCCTGGTCCACAATGTTCCCAAAAAAAGAAAGTAAATTTTATAACAGACAAGAAATCTTAGCATCTGATTTGATTCAAATATCCACTGAGCAATGGCCATGGACCCAGCTCTAGAGGTCTGGTGGGTGAGGGTCAGGTCCCAGGATCAGAACCACATGAAATCCTGGCAGAGTGGAGACCAGCTGTGCTGCTGCTGCCCTCTGGGTTTTATTTCCTCTATGAAAGGGAGTAACAATAGTGCTCTCCTTACTGGGTTATTGAAAGGATTTAATGAGTTAAGACATGGAGAAAGAGCTGGAGCAACGTGTGGCTGGCACATGGTGAACACTTGGCAATCTCCAGAAGCTGTTGTGAATAGGGTTGGTATAAAGTCCTTAAACATTTGGGACAGTTCTCCAGTGAAAACATGTAGACTCTGGAATTTCTTTTTTGGAGACATTTTAAATTACAAAATTAATTTCCCTAATACTCTTAGGGCTCTTCAAAAGTTCTGTCATATTGAGTGAATAGTGGTAATTTGTGTTTTTTTAAGATAAATTGGTCCCTATCATGTAAATTGTCAATTTTTGCTCATAGTTTTTCCTTTTCCTGTCTGTCTGGTCTTTAGTGATACCCCATTTTATTTCTGATATTGCTAATTTGTGTCTTCCTTTTCTCTTTTCCTTTTGTCAGTCTTGTGAGGTATTTGTCAATTTTATTGATCTTTTCAATGAACCAGCTCTGTTTCATTTTAGCTATTCACTTTTCATAGCTTTCTTGTGTTTGTTTCATACAATGCTCATGGGTTTTAGTTGTACTGCCACTGACTTTTTCAAGTCCTAAGTATTCGGCCCCTTCTTTACTTAAGCCCCACCTTTTATTCAGTTCTCAGCCTCAGCTTTGCTTCTTCTGGAAGGTCTCTCTGAGCCTGCACAACAGGCTGAGTCCCCTGCTGCACCCTCCCAGAGAGCCCTGCACATCTCCTTGTGTAATGTTGCTCAGAGACTGATCCCGTCTTGAGTGGGTGACAGACTGTGTGTAAAATGAAAGACTTGGAATTGATGAATTTAAAGACTCTCCCTCTCTCTCTCTCTCTTTTTTTTTTTTTTTTTTTGGGGGGGGGGGGCTTTCTTTCTCCTTCTCCCCACCCCCCATTTCTTCTTCATTCTTTTTCCTCTCTCCCTGCTCACCCAAATAATTCCCCAAATGGAATCATACCTGAAATTTTCTATTCCCTGTAAACATTAGGTTTTATCATAAAAAACAGAATTGAAATTGTGGTTATCTGTAAGATAAAAATGACATCTAATCGCCAATATGTGTGTGTGTGTGTGTGTGTGTGTGTGTGTGTGTGTATACACACACATTTATTTATTTATTTTTGTGCCAAGGATTGAATCCAGGGGCACTCAACCACTGAGCTACATCCATAGCCCTTTTTCATGTTTCATTTAGAGACAAAGTCTCAGTAAGTTGGTTAGGGCCTTACTAAGTTGCTGAGGCTGGCTTTGAACTTGTGAGTCTCCTGCCTCAGCCTCTTGAGCCATTATATCTTACACTATTTATATTATTTGAATACAAAGAAAATTCATTTATCTAATGCATAACTGTTGAGTATCTTTTATGTCCCAAGCTCTGTGGGAGGTTATAGGGTAAGAGTGGTGGGTTCACAAAACAAAGTTCCTTTTCTCATGTAGCTTATATAGTTGTTATTATTGATAGATTTATTGATCATTTCTGTATCTTCTGTTAATTACCTCCCCACATGGTTGCTCATCTGCCAGCTACCTTCCTTCCTCCTTATAGTGTTTATTTAACCAATATTTTGCTCAGGAGTATGGGAGATATAACATGAAAACACTCCTTACATTTCACTGAGCATGCATTCTGCCTCACCAGTTCATCCATCCAAAAAAAATAAAAAGAGTCTTCCTTGAAGACTGGGGAGCCTACTTATCATCTTAAGTAGTTAACAGTTGAATTTAAACTGAATCTGGTAGGGCTGTGCTGTTGAACTAGTCTCTTCCACTCTGGGAGTCTTTGATTCCCCATCACCTTGATGGTGAGGAAAAAACAACAAGATGACAAATTAAACTTACAGAATATGGATACATTTAAAAGAAAATATAGGCCAAAGTGCTTGTGACTTTTGGCATTTTATTTTTATAACAAATGTGTGGAACCAGCTATATACAACCATAAAATACTCTGTATTACAAAAGGGAATTGAACAGTTAGATTTAATGAAAATATTTTGATAAGAGCCAGTTGTAGTGTTAGGTTGTAATTGCAAAGGAACCTGCCTGAACTTTAATTTGTCATCTTGTTTTATTTTAAAATAATACTCGATTTGCATTTCCCAGAAGCAGCGATGAGAGGTCCTGGGTGACAAGCCTGTAATAGTAGTAAGGTTTTAAACAAAACCCAGCATTTCTCTGAAGAGCTAAACTTTACTTCTGAGGGAGCCTGAGTAAGACTGTTTTAGTCTCACAATGTCATTAGTTCATGCTGATCATCCATTTCACTTATTTCACACATAATTGTAATTCCCCAGGACAGTGTTTAAGTTTATATAAACACTTTATAGCTACCATCTCATTTAATCACTGAAAGTAGCCTTGTGAAATGGTAACAGGTGGTTTAAAGATGAAAAATCAAAGACTCACAGAGGGGAAAAGACTTGTCTAGGAGCATAGAGCCAGTAGGTGGCTGAATGGAGCCATCGCCAAGCTATATCTTTATTACACCATAAATATAATTGCCTACTAATGTTGTGTAATGATAGACACATCAAAGACAGATGTCTGTATATCTTGATTTATTGTTTCTCATCTGTCCCCGAGGTGAGCAAAGCTCCATTTTGACTCCCTTGATGTGTTTTAGAGTATGTGTAGAAATGCATCTTTGTGGAAGCTATTAAATTCCCTTCAAATTATCCATTGCAATTATATTTAAAAAAATTTTTGGTACTGGGGATCAAACCCAGGAGAACTTAACCACTGAGCCACATCCCCAGCCCTTCTTATATTTTATTTAGAAACAGGGTCTCCCTAAGTTGTGGAGGCTGACCTTGAACTTGCGATCCTCTTGCCTCAGCTTCCCAGTCACTGGGATTATAGGCATGCGCTATTGCGCCCAGCAAATTATTCTCTTTCTTGCTGTGATCTTGACTATTACAGTGATAAAGTTATGAGAGGTTAAACTAATTGTAGTTTAATTGCAGAATGAAACATGGGTGTAGCATCTGAGAAATACAGCTAGAGTCTGCTGCTTACTAGCTAGGTGATGAGATGACTCCTTTCATAGGAGGCTCAGGTTTTCAAACTCATCAGGATGGAGATACACAATTTTTTTGCTAAATTTAACCACTGTTCATAGCATAGTTGCAATAGCAATGAGGGATAGAAGAAACAAATTGAGGTGCAAAAAAACAGAAATGACCTATTAGCCTCATTTTCACTGATGAAGAGGCTGAGGCTAAGAATTGTTCAATGTCGTATCCTAAAGTATTCAGAGTGTCTGTGTTCTTCTGCATCTAGGGTTCTTTCCCACATCACACTCTCTAACCATTTGTAATAAAGAGTCCACTGCACCTAGAACACTTTGATGTGTGACTGTCTGATACACGGGCCTCATTAGGTTCCCATCAGAATGAACCTTAGCCACTGTGAATCTTATGAAAGGTGCCACATATATGAGCGCAGGAGCTAATATGAAAATTTGGTAGGGTTAATAGATATGATCAAAGATCAATGAATGGATCCTTATGTTCAAAACTGGATACATGTCAAGAATTCTGAGAATCCTCAAATTTACAGCAGATAAGTTCTCCTTTGAAATGTTACTATACCTTATGAGCACGAATACAGATGCCACAGTTGAGAACAGGAAAGTTGCCCTCTTGGACCACTCTTAGGTACGAAATTTGCTTTTGTGCTCTCATCAACTGGCCTCATCCTCATTAGTATGCATGATTCTATTTTATGCCTCAGCAAAATTACAAATGACTCCTGGTCTTGGATCTTCATGCCATTCATGAATAGTCAATACCACCTCAGTTTGGCATTTTCAGAGTGCTAGTCTTTAGTGGTGATCATTAAATATTTCCTGCTCTCTACTTTTTGGGCAAAAGGTAGGATTGCACTTCTCTTCCCCTTCTTTGGAATTGGGCATGACTATGAGGATTACTTTGGTCAGTGAAATGTGACTGGAAAAGACACAGAGTCACTTCCAGACAGAAGCCTTAAAAGCCAGTGTACAATGTATGTATGTGAGCATAGCAATCTCTCAAAGTTTGAGTAAAAGTACTAAACTTTTAATAGAGACATAACTAAAGGAGCCAAGAGCCTTTTCACAATTGCACAGAGTGACCCCTGAGGAATCACAGCTGACTCTTTGTGGTAGATAGGAATAAGGTCAATTTTTACCAACTTGGTCTTAAACACCTGGCAGGAGAGTATATCAAACACAGTCATACATGGACATTTAAAAGGAAAGACAATGGTTTTTTTAATGTAACTTAAGATGTATACTAGGGTCATCCCTACCAAAAGTAAATAAAGCTGGAGGCTATAAAGGAAGGGTTCTCAGACAAGAGTACCTGATAACTCTAACAAAAGACTGTCCATCATAAGCTTTTTCTGAGTCAATTGGAGACCTACATGTATTCCTAATGTCCTACATAGGCAGGCTTGATCTGTGTTTTTGTGTTTTGCTGCTGTGATTACCTAGCCCTGATATTTATCCCTATACCTTAACTGAAGGTCAAGAAGACACCTGTGACATTATAAAAACTAAACGTTGTGTATATGTTTCTAACAACTTTGCTAATGTTTCTGAAGCCTTAAATGGCCTCCACTAACAAAACAATGCCAGGGTGGACTCCAGTCTAAGCTTGAATGAGTTGCTATCTTCATGGCTTTCATAAACTGACCAATAATACTAATTGCTTTTGTGCTAATTGTTTGCCAGAAAATGATGCTTTGCCATCTTGTTTGTCATTATTCTAGCACGATCCCTGCCCTATGTATATCTCACCCAGTTGCCACCATGGATCTTGGGACTCCCTGGATACTTAATGCCCTTAACTGTCTATGCCTCACCTGATAGAAAACCATAAAAAATATCTATGCTATCAAAGTCCAGCTGGTACAGCGAGGCTACACACTGGCAAAACTACAAACCCAGGGCTGGGGTTGTGGCTCAGCGGTAGAGCACTCGCCTAGCACGTGCGCGGCCTGGGTTCGATCCTCAGCACCATGTAACAATAAAACGCATTGTGTACAACTAAAATAAATAAATATCCAAAAAAAAAAAAACTACAACCCATACCACAAATGGACCCCAACACGATGCTGTTTGATCTTCACCAGCTAGTGCAAGAGTTCCCAAATAGGAAGGGACAACAGTCCCCTGTCAGCCTTCAGGTATAAAAGGATGAGATCTCCAGCCCCCTGGTATCCCCAAAAGAATTTTGGGACACATCTCTTCAGGGGAAATGTTAGGTAAAAGTTCGGGGATTCCAAGATGGCGGAGGCAGGGCATAAGAAAAATGCTGCTGAAGGACAAGACAGGGAGATGAGTTATCATGTTCCTGTTTATGGTAAGTCCCATCACCATGCTAACTCCCAGCACAGGTTTAGTAGACCAATGGGGGTAAAGCGGACAGTATTCTAACTAAGTTTTCTAAGAAAATAGGACACCATTCTAATCAGTAATCAGGTTTTATAAGGTAACCAGTGGGAACAAATGGGATAAAGTCTTCAATCAGGTCTGTATAGAGAAGAGACTGCCTCACAGCTCAGCGTTTAAGATTAATTTCCAGACACCGGGCCTTGAACCTTTTTCTCTTGCTCTGCCCACTCTGCTCTACCTCCCAGAGTGCTACTTCCACCCTCACCTTCAATAAATCTGTACTTTTCCTGTTACTTCAATGTGTCTTGCTCAATTCTTTGTTCAGGACACCAAGACACAGACCCCAACTGGACACCCTGAAGGTAATAATGTGACATGGACTTGAAGTGGAAAGCTAAGTATAAAAAAATTATAGGTGAAGTCAAAACTGGGTGAAGGGGACTAGTGAAGACAATTCCTGCTTAATCTATGGTGTGTATCTACCATGACTGGCCCATCCATCCTCCCAGAGTGTGGGCTCCAACTCCCTGGTTCTCAGTGGAGTCTCCCTGGACTCGGTGCAGTACTCCAGTGGGCCTACTTGTACAGATTTACCTGTCTGTCTGTCTATCTGTCTCTGTCTGTCTATCTATCAATCTATCTATCATCTATTCATGCATCCATACATCCATCTCCAGGAGTGGAACTGCTAGTTGGTATTGCCAAGACTGACTTAATGTTCCCTTCAGCTTGACTACAGACCCCTGATCTGATTTTTTTTTTCCTTTTAGAAAATTCACTTAAAAAATCATGCAATTGTAAATTATTTCCATTTAAATTTTTAAATTGTTAATTAATTAATTAATTAATTTTTGTGCTGGTGATGGAGCCCAGGGCCTTTAATGATTTTTTAAAAATTAATACATTTATTTATTTTAATTAGATATATATGATAGCAGAATGCATTTTGATTCATTCTACACAATTGCAACACAACTTTTCATTTCTCTGGTTGTTCACATTGTAGTGTTGCACTGTGTATGTACCTGTACCTAGGGTAATGAAGTCCATCTCATTTCACCATCTTTCCTGTCCCAATGGCCCCTCCTCTACCTCCCCTTCGCACAATCAAAGTTCCTTCATTTTTCCCATGCCCCTCCCCCATTATGGATCAGCATCCACTTGTCAGAGAGAACATTTGGCCTTTGGTTTTTTGGGATTGGCTTACTTTGTTTAGCATGATATTCTCCAACTCCATCCATTCACCTGCAAATGCCATACTTTTATTCTTTTTTAATGCTGAGTAATATTCTATTGTGTGTATATACCACAGTATTTTTAGTCTATTGAAAGGCATCTAGGTTGCTTTCACAGTTTAGCTATTGTGAATTGAGCTGCTATGAACATTGATGTGGCTGCATTACTATAGTATGCTGATTTTAAGTCCTTTGGGTATAGACCGATGAGTGGGATAGCTGGGTCAAATGGTGATTCCATTCCAAGTTTTCTAAGGAATCTCCATACTGCTTTCCAGATTGGTTGCACCAATTTGCAGCCCCACAAGCAATGTATGAGTGTACATTTTCCCCCACATCCTTGCCAACATTTATTGTTGTTTGTGTTCTTTTTTTAAAATATGTTTTTAGTTATAAATGGACATAATATCTTTATTTTATTTATTTATTTGTATGTGGTGCTGAGGATTGAACCCAGTTCCTCACATGTACAAGGCAAGCTCTCTATCACTGAGCTACAACCCCAGCCCCTGTTGTTTGTGTTCTTGATAACTGGCATGAGATGAAATCTTAGAGTAATTTTGATTTTCATTTCTGTAATTACTAGAGATGTTGAACAAAATGGGATGGATTCAGACTATAAAGCTTCTTCTTAGCAAAAGAAACAATCAATGAGGTGAAAAGAGAACCTACATTTTGGGAGCAAATTTTTGCCATGTGCATGTCAGATAGAGCACTAATTTCCGGGATATACAAAGAACTCAAAAAACTTAACACACACACACACACACAACAAAAAAAAAAAAAAAACAAAAACAAAAACAAAACAAAACAAAACAAAAAAAAAAAAAAAACAAAGAACCCAATCAATAAATGGGCTAAGGAGCTGAACAGACACTTCTCAGAAGAAGATATACAATAGATCAACAAATATATGAATTATGTTTGTGAAATGCAGTTATCAGAGGAGACAATGTGCTGTATTTTCCAGTCTCTGTGGTAAGATAAGAGCCTAACTTCAAAAATGATAATTTGGAAACAATCACATTGTCCCTTCTCGCCACTAATGTCTTCTGATACATTTCCATTGGCTCACCCCACCATTAAAAAACCTTCTTGCCTTGTATTTTAGTAAAGTTCAATATCTCTCTTATTTAAATAATTTTGAATAAAGTGTCCTTGTGCAGTTTTCTTCAACAGTCAGCATATATTTAATGTGAATAGTAGTGTTATTTGTTAACCAGAATGGTCATACCAGTTTATATCCCCATATGCACCTATTAGGAATGCAAAAGAGTTCCTACATTTCAACATTTCTACCAACTCTAGAAATTATTCAGAATCCTGTTTGTACTTTTAATAGGGGTCATACAGTGATATCTCATTATTTTTTAAATTTGCATCTCTCAAATTACCCATGATTCTGTGTACCTTATTATATGTTTGAGAGCTTTTGGGGTTTCCTCCTTTGTAAATTGTCTATTCATAACCTTTGTCTTTTTTTCCTATTGGAATTGCTGTTGTTCCTTTGTGGCTTTGGAAGAATTACTTTCACATTCAGTGAAGGACTTGTGAGTTTTTGACATTTCAAGTACTTCCTCTCACGCTTTCAATCACTGGCGAACTTTGTCCATATTATTTGCTGAACAGAAATTCACATTTTGACAATGATTTGTTTTGAATTTCAAACTTGCAGAAAAGTTGCAAAAATACTACATATGAACTCTCACATATTGTGAGAGTTCCAAACTATAATAGAAGTATAAATATATCTGCATGTTGAATATGTCATTCATCAATATATCCCAAATTTGCTTCATTTTAATGTTTTGCTTCATTTGCTTCTCTCTCTCTTTCTGTAAACACACACACATGCACACACAGAGACATACACACAAACATTTAAAATATTTTGAAGGGTCATTTGCAAATAAGTTACAGGCATATTTCTTTACTGTTGTCATTTCAGTGTGTTCCCTAAGAACAAGTTATAACCAGAATACAGGTATGGAATTAGGAAATTTAATGTTGATTTGATATTATTATCTGATCCCCTGTTTATATTTAAAATATACCAGTTGTTTTGATATCGAGTTTTATAGCTATTTTATCCTTCAATCCAGGATTGTATGTGTTAAGTCTTTTTGGTTTCATTTTTCTCTGTCCCTCAGGATCATTTATCTTTCATGCTCCTAACATCTTATTTTGCCTACTATTGTTAAGTTTGGATTTGTCCGATGTTTTCTTCATGATTATTAATATTTTTGCAGATATAGTAATATACAGGTGATGTGGTGTGCTCAGTTTATCATGTCAGGGGCATGTGGTATCAATTTATACTGTTGCTGAAAATGTTAACTTTGACTCTGTGGTTAAGGTGAATCTCTGTGAATGACCATTTTCCCTTTGTAATTAACTACCTTCACAGAGACACTTTAGAATTTGTGTTAGTCAGCTTAGTGTCTCTGTGACCTCTAGGCCTGAGGTAAGGTAGAGCATCATGGCAGAAGAGTGTGGTAGAGGGAAGCAGCTTAGGATAGGGTGACCAGGAAACAGAGAAAGGGGGAAGAGTCTTCAGAGAAGACGAATCCTTCCAGGCATGTCCCCAATGACCCAGCTCCTTCAGCTCTGCCTCACCTACCCACAGTTACCACCCAGTTAGTCCATTCAATCCAAGATGGACAGATTAGTTTACAGCTTTCATAATCTAGTCATTTCACCTCTGAATGTTTCTGCATTAACACAGGAGCTTGTGGGGAACAACTTATACCACACCATAACCAAAGTATAAATACATTTGCATGTTGAATATGTCCTTTATCAATATATATAAAAAATTGGTTCATATTAGGTTATAGAAATCTCCCTTATTCTTTCTCACAAGTGTATAATCCTCCATTGCTTGGATATATCTAATTTTTTATACCAATCTCCTATGTGTATATATTAGGTTCCAATATTTTGCATATATAAATGATGTCGCAATGGATAGCCAAATGAAAATGTTCTTATTGTTATGTGCATCTCAACATAAATTTCTAGAAATGAGATTGTTGTGTTAAAAAGATATATATGTATGTATGTATGTATATGTATATATATATATATATATATTTATTTATTTATTAGATTGCCAAATTTCCCCAGCATAAGGGCTGTATCATTTACACTCCCACCAGCAATGAATGAGAATGCCTCACAGCCTTGCCAAAGAGTGTGTTGCCAAGCTTTTAAAGTTTTTTTTTTGCCAATCTGATAGAAGAGAAGTGGTATGTCAGTGTAATTTTATTTGCATTTCTCTTATTGTGAGTAACATTGAAATAGTCACACATTTGATTTAGGACTATTTGTGTGTTTTTATGAATTGTTTACTTGTGCCATTGACTCATTGTTCTACTAAAGCTTTGGTCATTTATTCCCTTTATTTTAAAAGTTTTCAAATATATTAAGAATAATAGCTTGTTGTCTGTGACATTTTATAAATATTTTTACCCAGTTTTACATTTTGCTTTGTAGTATTTTTCCATGAAATTTTAACTTTTTTTTTTTTTTTTGTACCCGGGATTAAACTCAGGGGCATTTGACCACTGGGCAACATCCCCAGCCCTTTTTTGTATTTTATTAGAGACAGGGTCTCACTGAGTTGCTAAGTGCCTTGCCATTGCTGAGGCTGGCTTTGAACTCGTGATCCCTCCTGCCTCAGCCTCCCAAGTGCTGGGATTACAGGCATGTGCCACCATGACTGGCAAAATTTTAACATTTTTATGTAGTTTAATTTTCTCTCTCCATTAAAAAAAATACTTTCCTACTATTGGTGCATATTTATTTTTCAGTATGAACTTTTGTTGCAGCATATCCAACTTCATAAAAACCTTATTTTTATTATTGTTGCCTTGAATTTATAAATGTAGGGAGAATCAGTCTTTTTGTGATTTTTGTATTGTCCTGTACAAGAACAAGGACTACCTGTGTCTTTCAGTACTATTTAAGATATTATCGTACAGATTTTTATTGCAGCATAACAAATTACCTCTAAATTTTGTGGTTTAAAACAATAAGCTCTTGTTGCTGCCTGAAGTGATTGCTGCTTGGAGCAACAACACCGCGGGAATAAGTTCAGAGGCAGACTGGAAACAAACAGGCTCTTTATTCTGCTAGCTTCTCTCTGGCTCCAACAACAACTCCCACACACTATCCACACTCTTCCAACCACCACCACAAAATGTTGCCAACCCCGTCAGCAATCTCCGGGGCCAAGTCTCGCGAGATCATGCAAATGGCGCCAACCCGGTCTGCAATGTCCCGGGCCAAGTCTCGCAAGATCATGGAAGGTGGTAATGCTTTATGGCTCACAGCTAACCGCAATCTTAGCTATCTCCTTAATTAGGGCTCCTACAAGCTCTTGTTGTTGTTATGATTCTGGGGATTAAACTCAGGGCCTTGTGCACACTATGCATGTACTCTACCATTGAGCTGTGTCCCCAACCAATGAACATTTAGTATCTCACACACTTTCTGTAAGTGAGGAATTCAGGAGAGGTCTATCTGGGTGGGTTCTGTTTTGGGGAGTGGGGTGTCTTGTCATGATGGTGGATGGGGTTTCTGATAACTGGAGCTTGGTTGGTGCTTCTGAGATGAATCATTCACATAGCAGCAAGTTAGTGCTGGTCTATAGCAGGAGGTCCTCTCCAATGGCTGCTTGAGTCTCCTCACAACATGGTAAATGGTTTCCCCTAAACAAATGATCCAAGAGAAAGGAAGATAGAAGCTACAATTGTTTTCATAACTAACACTGAATGTCACATAACAGCATTTCTGCAATATTCTATTGGGTACACAGGTAGGCATTATTCGATGTGAAAATCTGCACAAAAGAGTGAAGACATGGAGATGGAGATCACTGGGACTATTTTGGATGTGCATGTCTTGCAAATATCAGGAGTATTTTTACATTAATTAAGATCATGGCTTCAGGATCACATTCTCTCTGTGTGTGTTTTATATTCATGGATTGACTAAACTGCATATACCTTGCATCCTTGGAACAAACCTCAATGGTCATTCGGTATTACTTTCACAGTGTGGTGATGAATTCTGTTTGCTAATATAATATTTTTGCATTAATTTTCATAAGCTATATTAGTGTTGTAATTAAAAAAATTGATTTATGTATTATACAAAATTCACACTACCAAATTTAAGTATTAGTATTGTACTTCTTCACAAGCTGATCTTCAAAGTTTCCTTGCTTTTTTGCTCCGTGTGCTGGTGCACACCTGTAATCCCAGCAACTCAGGAGGCTGAGGTAGGAGGTTGGCAAATTCAAAGCCAGCCTCAGCAACTTAGTGAGGACCTAAGCAACTTAGTTAGACTCTGTCTAAAAATAGAAAATAAAAAAGGGCTGGGATGTAGTCAGTGGTAAAGCACCCCTGGGCTAAATCCCTAGTGCCAAAAAAAAAAAAAAAAAAAAAAAAAAAAAGTTCACTTTCTATGCTTTGGAACAGTTTTTGTATTACTAGAGCTATCTGTTTGACAGTTCGGTGACGTTTCCTTGTGCTAAAATCTTCTAGGCTTGGTGTTTTCTGTGAGATATAGCTTTAATACATTTTTATAAATTTTTTTTTCTATTAAAATTGGTCAATTTTAACTTCCCAATTCTGCTTCAGTCTACTTTGGTAATTTTTATTTCTTAAAAATATTATTCATTTGATGGTTTTTAAGTTTATTTGCACAGAGGTATGCAGTCTCATGATTATAGGTTTTCTTGTGTGTCAGTGGTTGTTTCCTCTTTATCATTTCTTATTTTATATATTTGTTTACTATTCTTTATTAATTACAAATTAGTGATTTGCCTACTTAATATCTTTAGAAGAATCAGGTTTTTGCCTTATTGATTAGATTTCCTGCTATTTCTTTTCTCTCCCATGATTTTCACTCCTATTTATTGCTTTATTCTTTGTGATTTTGTTTGATTAACTTTATTGTTCTTTTTAAAAAGTATTTTTAGTTTGTAACTTAATTCATTTTATTTTTATTATTTCATTTTTATTGATATTAGTGTATAAGTTAATTATTTTCTTCTGATGACTATTTAAATGTATTCCATAGAATGTGATATGTTGTGTTGTCATGATCACTATATTTTAGAAATTATAAAATTTTGGGTTGTATTTTTTCCTTTCATTCAAGATTCAGGAGAAAAAAATAATTTTCAGATCAAAGAGTTTTATATTTTAAATATTATTATCAATTCCTTTTTAATTATAGTATAATCAAAGAGTGTTGTTTGTAATATTTCTTCTCACTGTGACTTCTTGGTACTTTATTTATTACCTAGTATTTGATCAATTTTATAAGTGTTCCTTGTATGCTTGAGAAGAAAATAATTTTCTTATCATCAGGGTTTAATGTTTGGTTTGTTTCCATAAGAATTAGATTATTAAGAATGTTGTTTAGGTTTTGTATAGCCATGTTACTATTATTATTATTATTGTCCTCTTGACTTGTTTTCTACTTAAAGTAGCACACTAATGTCCATTAGTACTATGCTTCTGTGTATTTCCATTTGCTTCTCCTGTAGTTTCTGCTTCATAAGATGATTGCTATGTCATTTGGTGCATAGATATTCCTAAATATTACATTTCTATTTTGAATTTCAGCTTTTAGCATTAAAAATAATCTTTAGTCATGTTAAAAATTTTCTTCTTATATTCTGCATCATCTGGCATCAGGATGGCAAACCTTCTTTCTTATTGATTCCATTTTTTTGTTATGTCTGTGCTCATCCCCTTTTGTATATTTTTTTAATTACCTATTTTTGGTGTCACTCTTTCGTAACATTTAAATTTAATTTAATTAATTGATTAGTGTGTGCGTGCGTGCACGCTGTGAATTGAGCCTAGAGTCTGTGCATACTAAGCAAGCACCCTACCACTGAGCCACATCACCAGTCCCTTACTACTAATTTTTTTCTTTTGAAACATAATTATTGTGTATACACTTATGGAATACAATGTGATATTTGATACATGTATGCAAAATGTAATGATCAAGCCATGTAATTAACATTTACATCTCCTTAAACAGACATAATTTCTTTATGTTTAGAGCTTTTGAACTCTTCTTGTCATAAAACGTATCATAGTTTATTGTAAACTGAAGTCACCTCACCGTGCTATAGAACCCTAGTACTTATTTCTCCTCTCTAGCTGTTTCCAACCTGTTCGTTCCCTCTGCCCTCCTCTTCCCACCATTTAGAAATCACTGTGCTACTCCCTTATAGGATGTCAACACTTTAAGCTTCCACACGTGGGTGACATCATGTGATACATAGTTCTGTGCCTGGCTTATTTCTAGAAGGGATTCCTGTGGGCATCATGGATTTGATATTTTTTCAAGAATTGGTTCGATTATTTTTTTAAAAGATGAGTTAAGTTAGTTTACAATTATTAATATGGTCGTTATGTTTGTGTATACTGTTATTTGAGTTGTAATTACTACATCATTTTCTATTTTCTGTTTCTTTGCTGTTTAAGTTTTAAATTTTCTTTTGGTATTAGAATTGCATATTTAAGAATAAGTTTATACTTAGACTTTTAGAAAGTGCCTTTATTACTGGTTTCTTGGTTAATATTCATTATATGGTTTGTCAGTTTCTTATGTATCCTTTGGATCCTTCTTTCTTTTTTTCTAATAAAAAATTGTATTTACTTAGAAGCATTAAGAATGTCAACAAAACAGCTGCAACTTTTATTTTTTTCAATTACAGAGTGGTATTCAGTTAACAGAACAATTATTTCATATAAGTTGCATCAGAGACAACCAAAGATGAAAAACTACCGTCCCCATATATAACTAATTTGTGCTGTGCAAACAAGAACCTGTTTTAATTTCCCCATCAACCCTCATACTGTACCAGGTAATGTTAGTGGCTATTGAAAATACCACCAGGACAGGGCTATCTAAAGACACATTCAGTAGTGTGTTAACTATACAAAAAAAAAAAAAAAAAAAAAAAAAAAAAAAAAGGACACTGTACAGTTTAAAAACAAACCTTACACAGCCTTACATTTCAATTTTTCTCTTTAAAAGGAGTGAGTTGTATACAGGGGGCTTAAATGCTTTATAGACAAGAAAAAAAAACTGCGCTAGAACCAACTTATTCATCACCATCATCTTCATCTTCATGTTCTTCATCTTTCTCCTCATCCTCTTTGTCTTCCTCATCTTCCTCCTCTTCCTTCTTTTTCTTGCTTTTTTCAGCCTTGACAACTCCCTTTTTTGCTGCATCAGGTTTTCCTTTAGCTCGGTAGGCAGCAATACCCTTTTCGTATTTTTCCTTCAGCTTAGCAGCTTTCTTTTCATCAGGCGGCTCAGCAGCAGCAGCAGTGTGATTCCACCTCTCTCCCAGTTTCTTTGCAACATCACCAATGGATAGGCCAGATGTTCTCCCTTGATTTGGGGGCAATACTCAGAACAGAACAAGAAGAAGGCTGACGGAGGCCTCTTGGGTGCAGTGGGATCCCTGAACTTCTTTTTTGTTTCCCCTTTAGGAGGGATATAGGTTTTCATTTCTCTTTCATAACGGACCTTGTCTGCCTTTGCCATGTCTTAAAATTTTCCTTTCTCTTTAGCAGACATGGTTTCCACCTCTCTGAGCACTTCTTAGAAAACTCAGAGAAGCTGACTGAAGCAGCTGGGTGCTTCTTCTAGTGCTCCTCCCGGCAAGTTTGCACAAAGAATGCACATGATGACATTTTGCCTGTCGGCTTCTTAGGATCTCCTTTGCCCATGTTTAGTTGTTTTTCCTCAGCAAGGCGCAGAGTCGCCCAGTGCCCCTTGGGCTCTCATACCCCAGCACTGTCTCTATGGAGCCCAACGTACTGCCTGGATCTTTCTTATTGTTTCTGTAATAGATGTTCTCAAAATGTGTTCCAGTGGGGGTTTTTGAAACCCTTTCAGCAGGTGTATGGGGCAAAACTCTTCATAATAATACTAAGACAGTACATCACTTTTCACTCTCATTTTCTCTCTGTGCACATGAAAGTTCTCCATAACTATGTGGTGTACAATGACATCACCACTCTTCTGGCTAGTGAAATGTGTGATGCATCCAGGAAAATCCCGCGGTCCTCTGCTAAGCCAGAATGTATTTGCAGAAATGTAAAATGATTCTTCTTGCTGTATTTTTAAACAAAACTTTTATGTTAATAAAAAAAAAACTTTTATGTAATAAGTTCATTATTGCTATTTAAAAATAATATGTTAAAAACTCAATTTCTAATATGGTAAACACAGATAGCTATGATTCATGTAAACAGAAACTTTGTGAGGTCCTCAAAAATTTTAGAAGTGTTAAAGATTTCAGAGGCCAAAAAGTTCGAGAACTGCTTCTATACAACAATGAATACATTTATTCTCTTTTTCATTTCCCTCTCCCTTCTTTTACAGCTTTTATTCCCATTATTTTTACTTTATCAGGGCATTTGGCATTTTATATTATTGTGCTACTCTGCTCTGCTCTTCTGTTTTAGTCTTAAATCTAAAATCAAATGTATTAAATCTTCATCATTACCTTTTCCCTAAGTTTCCTGGCTTATAATGACACTCTTCCTTTAGTAAATTCTCAAAAAGAATTCACAAATATAGGATTCTCCAAGTTCTTGCATGTGTAAAAGTGGTTGTTATTTTATTATTTTTTGTTTATGGCCTTAATATTTTTAAAAACATTTCAATTTTTATTGGTGCATTATAACTATATATAACACTGGGCTTTGATATATGGCTTTGATACTGAAGAACAGCTTAGCTGAATCTAAAAATCCTTGATTCACATTTTTTTTCCCCTTTGAGTTCCTTGCAAATACTGCTTCTTTTATGGTTTTGATTTGTAGGTTGTCCTTTAGAAGTCTGCTGCCAACCAAATTTTCTTGCCATTGTAAGAGTGTTGGTCTTTTTGTCTTCCTGGAGACCTGAGGTTTTCTTTGTCTTTAAAGTCTAGTGGTTTTGCTAGGGTATATCTCAGGCTTAACCATTCTGGGTGAATTTTCCCAGGTACTTGGTGGGATCATTTAGTATGTGGATTTAGATTTTCTATAGTTTCCTGAACATTTTCTTGGACTGTATTTTAAAACACTAATTCTATTACATTGTTTTGGTTTTCTTTTCTGAAGTCTAATTATGTATAATATCTTGTTTGCTTATCTTTCCTATAATCTTTCTGTTTACCCTTTTTATGTTTTTATTATTATTTTTTATCTTGGTTATTTTCTGCTTTTCTTCATTTCTTCTTATTAAATGGCTATTTGAATATAATCTTCCCACAGAAACTTATAATTTAAATTTTCATTTCTGAGATGGTTTCTTTTTCTTCAATTCTTTTTAATTTCTTTCAAATCAGCTTTTACTGTTTCTTCCTATTTTATGACCATTTATGTTCCTTATATTTTGATTTTCTGATCTAAGTCATTTTTCATATTCCTACATCTTTATTTGGAAAGACTGGATTTGGTTTGGAATATTGTGTTACAATTTCTTGGCTTTGTAGGTGTTTCAGGGTGTGATGTGAGAAGAATTTTATTGATTTAATGTTTTAATTTTAAATTTCCACTTTATGCTTTCGGTATATTTGTATAGATGTGGACTCTTTGAGTCTTATTTGTGGGTCAAGTTAGATTGTAAGGGTTGGATTTGAGAGATTCCTCTTCCAGCATAGTGATGGATAGATACCCATTAAAGAAACTGCACCTCACAACACTGAAAGAAATCAGAAATCCTGCAAGAAAAAATAGAATGAAAAAATTGGGTAATAAATGGCAGCTTTCCTACTGTGGAAAAAAAAAAAAGATACATGCATACATATGTGTGTAGTGGCTAGGTGTGGAAAAATGCATTTTAGCAAGACTGGAATCAGGGAGATCAATTAGAAGGTACACAATGGTCTGTCTAGGCAAGAGATGACAGTGGCTCAGATTAGGATGGTAGAAGTAGAGAAAAAGAAAAATCGTTGGGATTCTTTCAAAGATAAGTTAGCTGAATTTGCTTTTGAATTGATTGAGGGGCATACAGGAAATAAAGCAACTCAAGATAACTTCTAGAGTTTTGGCTTGAGTAATTGGGAATGTGGTGATACTATTTATTCTGAAGAATTTCTGGGCAATAAAAAAGGTTCTGTTTTGATCTTATTAAAGCTTCCCTTTAGATATCCAAATAGGAATGACATATATTTGCACGAGTATATATTTCCAGGGCAGCAATTGAACTCCTTCTTTCCAATGTGGTATTTAAAGCCATGGTATTGGGTGGGTACACCTGGAGAGACTGTGGAGAAAAAACAGAGAGAGACCCAGGATTAAGTTCTAACACTGAGAGGTTGGGAAGAAGAAGAGAAACCAGGAAGAGACTGTGGGGAGAAGCTAAGGAGGTAGGAGGAAAAACAGGAGAGGTTGGTAGCACAGAAATAACGAGAAGAAAGTGTTTCAAGGATGACAGAGTGAATGTACTGTGTCAAACACATTGAGAATTCTAGTAAAGTGAAAGGAGAGAGAGAGAGAGATTTTGGATTTGGCACTAGAAAGGAGATTTGTGAACATGAAGACACAGATTTTGGAGACAGGTAAGAGTGGGCTTCAATCTTAGCTTTGTTGTAAAATTTAAATAGGATAAAACATGTGAAATTATTTAGCATGTAATAGACATTCAATAAATACCGCTTCCTGGAAAGGTAGCATTTTTGGAATATCCCAGGGAGGAGATTCTAGCTTCTAGTGTTTTGTTTCTGAAGCCCTGGCAGTTGTTGTTTCCCAAGCTGTTGTTTTCAGTTGTCTGTTTTCTGTTACCAGTAACACAATACCTCAGACCAGGTAAGTTATAGAGAAAAGAGGTTTGTTTTGGCTCATTGTTGTAGTTGAAGGTTTACAGTCTGTAATTGGTGATGGCCTTCTGGTGGCAGGACAGGCGAGAGACAGCCCGTGTGCTTCCTGGTCTCCTCCCTCTTTTCATGAAGCCACCAGTATTCAATCATCGGGGCTCTACACCAGTAACCTTTCTAATCCTAATCGCCTCGCAAAGACCCAACATTTGAATATCAAAGTTGGAATAAATTTCCAACCTCTTGATCTTTCACAGTGGAGTTTAGATTCCAACATGCGTTTCCAAAGGGGGCAAACCACAGCAGCAGGGTAAAGGGTCCCTGGACCAGAGAGTTGAGACTTCAGAGAGGTTCTTTTATCCCAGGGTACGAATGCAGGTTGATTCCCATGGGGTCCTGTGAATGCAAGTTGATTCCCATGGGGTCCTGTGGAGCTCTCTTCTTAGCTCTTGCCTGGTTTCTTGAATATTCATGCTGGTTAAATCCCAGGTCACCAAGTTTCATACCAACCTATCATCATCATCTAGTTCTAATCTGAACAGGGTGGATGGGGCTAAAGGTGATTAATGTCATGGCTAAAACACTGATCAAACAAGAGTTCCTCTGGTGAACTACTTCTTAGCTGACTGCTGTAGAAGCTCAGGAGCAGACTGGGAACCATTCGATTGTACTTTATTTCTTTCTTCAAAGTATCATTTCCCATCAGCCTAAAGAATTTCTTGTAGTATTTTTCTGCTATAGACTTACTTATTTTCAAGTTTTGTCTATGTGACAATGTGCTTATTTCAAGAAAGTTTTCATTGCATATAGAATTCTAGGTGACAGGCTTTTGCTCCCACACTCCCTTTAAGCACTTTAGTACTTTTTTGAATTTATTTTTTATTTTTTTCAGAACTGGGACTAGGGATTGAACTCAGGGCCTCGTGCATGCTAGGCAAGCACTCTACCACTGAGCTACATCCCCAGCTTTTAAAATTTTATTTTGAGACAGGGTCTCGCTAAGTTGCCCAGGCTGGTTTCAAACTTTTGCTTTTCTTGTCTCAGCCTCTCAAGTAGCTGGGATTACAGCTGTGAACGATGATACCTGGCTTTCTTTTTCTTTTTTTTTTTTTTTTTGTACTGGGAGAATGAACCCAGGGGTGCTTAACCACTGAGCAACATCACCAGACCTTTATTTTTGGTATTTTATTTAGAGACAGCAGCTCACTAACTTGCTTAGGGCCTCGCTAAATTGCTGAGGCTGCCTTTGAACTTGCAATCCTCCTGCCATAGCCTCCTTGAGCTTCTAGGATAACAAGTATGTACCACCGTGCATGCCTGGCTTTTTGCAACACTCTAATGATCTAGTTCTATTATTTCCTGGTTTATATTTTTTCTTATCAGCAGTCTTATATCATTCTTGTAGTTTTTCTCTTACATGTAACCTCTGCCTTCAGTTGCTTTTAAGATTTTTCTCTGTATCTTTACTTTTTGGTAGTTTAATCATAGTGTGTCTAGGTATGTTTTTGTTGTATTTATCTTATTTAGGATTATCTAAACTTTTTTGATGTGTGTTGAAGGTTTGTTATCAACTCCTGGGAGATTCTTAGGCACTATTAATTTACGTATTTCCTTTAGCTCAGTCTCTCTGTCTGGGACTCTAATTATCTACATTTGTCCCATAATTAATTCTTTTTCCTCTATGTACTTCAATTTAGATAATTTCTATTGATCTGTCCTCAGTCATTGGTTATTTCTTCTAGTTTTCAGTCTTATGATAAGCCTATCAACAGTCCCAAGGACCTCTGCTTGAGTGCAGCCAAGCTCAGGTCAGTCCCACTGACCTCCGCCTGAGCACAGGAAATGCAAGGACAGCCCCGCCCAACTCTGCTTGAGTGTAGGTGGGCCAAGGACAGCCCCAAAGACCTCCACTAGAGTGTGGACAGGCTCAGGTCAGTCCTCCTGACCTCTGCCCTAGCGTGGCCAGGCCCAGGTCAGTCCCGCCAACCTCCTCCTGAGCTCAGGCGGGCCCATGTCAGCCCAGTAGACACCTGCGGAGCTCAGGCAGGCCTAGGACAGCTTCATGACCTCCACTCAGAGGGCCACCTCTTCCAACCAGCAGACCACTGCAGGAGCTCAGATTCAACCAGTTCTGCCCACACCAACCTGCATGGGACCCAGCCCCAGGGTAGGTCCAGACTCCACTACCCCACCCCCACCTGGGAGCACAAGCCTAACCCACTTCCATCTTGAGACACTGCAGACATAGCCATAGCCTTCCCCATGCAGTAGCCCCCACCTTTTGAACACAGACAGGGCCTAAAAGCAGCCACATATCAAAGCAGGCATCCCAAAGACATTATAAGGCCCACCCTTTCAGCCCCATCTCTGGAAGACGTTGCATTCATCTTGGGGCACCTTCACTGTTATCTTGAATTACCACCGCTACTGCCGACACCAACTTTAGTTACAGTAGCATACATTGAGGGACACCTGCAGGTTCTGAAAGCTCAACATTAAGGTGAGGCACAGACAACCTGCACGGATATTATAAGAATATAGGGAAGAAACTGTAATATCTCAGATCTACACTGCAAGAAAGGAAGGTAAGTAGACAACATGAAAAAACAAGGGAAGAAAGTACCCCAAACAAACCAGGATACTACAATAAAAGAACCCATGCTCAGCGAAGTTGATGAAATGTCAGAGAAGGAGTTCAGAGGGTTCATAATTAAAATGATATATGAATTGAAGAATGACCTAAATGAGCAAATAGAGGCAAAAATTGATCACTACAACAAAGATATAAGAGAGCAAATACAGGTAGCAAAAGATTACTTCAAAAAAGAATAGAAACTCTGAAGAAAAATAAAGTCAGAAATCCTTGAAATGAAGGAAACAATTAACCAAATTAAAAACACAATAGAAAGCATCACCAACAGACTAGATCAACTGGAAGAATAAACTTCAGTTAATGAAGACAAAGTATATAATCTTGAAAATAAAGTGGACCACACAGTGAAGGTAGTAAGAAACCATGAACAGAACAGCCAAGAATTATGGGACAGCAGCAAAAGACCAAATCTAAGAGTAATTGGGATAAAGGAAGGCACACACAGAGTTTTAAACCAAAGGAATGCAAATCTCTTCAATGAGATAATATCAGAAAATTTCCCAAGCATGAAGAAGGAATTGGAAAACCAAATACAAGAGGCTTACAGGACACCAAATGTACAAAATTACAACAGATCTACACCAAGACACATTATAATGAAAATGCCTAGCATAGAGAATAAGGATAGAATCTTAAAGGCTGCAAGAGAGAGGAATCAGATCACATATAGGGGAGACCAATCTGTATCACGGCAAATTTTTCAACTCAGACACTCAAAGCCAGGAGATCATGGAACAACATTTACCAGGCTCTGAAAGAAAAGGGATGCCAACCAAGAATCTTATATCCAGAAAAATTAAGCTTTAGATTTGAGGACACAAATAAAAACCTTCCATGATAAACAAAAGTTAAAAGAATTTACAACTAGAAAGCCAGCACTACAGAACATCCTCGGCAAAATATTCCATGAAGAGGAAATGAAAAAAAAAAAAAAAAAGACGAAAATCAGCAGAGGAAGGTATTACACTAAAATAAAAACCAATCAGAGGAGAAATGATGTCAAGTTAAATACCAAAAATAAACAAAAATGTCTGGAAATACAAATCATGTCTCAATAATAACTCTGAATGTTAATGGCCTAAACTCACCAATCAAAAGACATAGACTAGCAGATTGGATCAAAAAACCAGACCCAACAATATACTGCCTCCAAGAGACTCATCTCATAAGAAAAGATATCCACAGGTAAAAGGTGAAAGGTTGGGAGAAATCCTACCACTCACATGGACTGAGGAAACAAGCAGGGGTTTCTATCCTCATATCAAATAAAGTAGACTTCAAGTTAAAGTCAATCAAAAGGGATAAAGGAGGACACTACATACTGCTCAAGGGAACCATACATCAACAAGACTTAACAATTATAAATATATATGCCCCAAACAATGGAGCATCCATGTTCATCAAACAAACTCTTCTCAATTTCAAGAGTCAAATTGACCACAACACAATAATTCTTGGAGACTTTAACACACCCCTTTCACCACTGGATAGATCTTCCAAACAAAAGCTGAACAAAGAAACTATAGAACTCAAGTATACAATAAACAACTCAGACTTAACTGACTTATATAGAATATTTCACCCTTCAACGAACAAATACACTTTCTTCTCAGCAGCACATGGTCCTTATCTAAAATAGACCATATGCTATGCCACAAAACAACTCTTAGCAAATATAAAAAATAGAGATACTACCCTGCATTCTATCAGACTATAATGGAATGAAATTAGAAATCAATGATAAAATAAGAAATAAAAGCTACTCCAACACCTGGGTACTAAATAATATGCTACTGAATGAACAATGGGTTGCAGATGACATCAAAGAGGAGATTAAAAAATTCTTAGAGGTGAATGAGAACATAGACACAACATATTGAAATCTCTGGGACACTATAAAGGCAGTTCTAAGAGGAAAGTTCATTGCATTGAGTTCATTCCTCAAAAGAAGAAAAAGTTAACAAATAAATGACTTAACATTACATCTCAAAGCTCTAGAAAAAGAAGAACAATCCAACACCAAAAGAAGTAGAAGACAGGAAATAATTAAAATCAGAGCTGAAATCAATTAAATTTGAAACAAAAGAAACAATTGAAAAAATTGACTAAACAAAAAGTTGGTTCTTTGAAAAAATAAATAAAACTGACAGACCCTTAGCCAGGCTAACAAAGAGAAGGAGAGAGAAAACTCAAATTACTAACATACGTGATGAAAAAGGAAATATCACAACAGACACTATGGAAATACGAAGATAATTTGAAATTATTTTGAAAACTTGTACTCCAACAAAATACAAAACATTGAAGGCATCAACAAATTTCTAGAGTCATATGATTTGTTCAAATTGAAGCAGGATGTTATACACAATTTAAACAGACAAATTTCAAGCAATGAAATAGAAGATGCCTTCAGGAGCCTACCAACCAAGAAAAGCCCAGGACCAGATGGATACACAGCTGAGTTCTACAAGACCTTTAAAGAAGAGCTAATACCAATACTCTTCAATTAATTTCAGGAAATAGAAAAAGAGGGAGCACTTCCAAACTCTATGAGGCCAATATCACCCAGATCCAAAAACCAGGAAAAGACACATCAAAGAAAGAAAACTTCAGACCAATATCTCTAATGAACATAGATGCACAAATTCTCAATAAAATTCTGACAAATTGAATACAAAAACATATAAAAAATATAGTACACCATGATCAAGTAGGGTTCATTTCAAGGATGCAAGGATGGTTCAACATATGGAAATCAATAAATGTAATTCATTACATCAATAGACTTAAAGATGAAAACCATATTATTATCTCAATAGATGCAGAAAAAGCACTCGACAAAATATAGCACCCCTTCATGTTCAAAACACTAGAAAAACTAGGGATAACAGGAACATATCTCAACATCATAAAAGCTATCTATGCTAAGCCCCAGGCCAACATCATTCTAAATGGAGAAAAACTGAAAGCATTACCTCTAAAAACTGGAACAAGACAGGGATGCCCTCTTTCACCACTTCTATTTAACATAGTACTTGAAATGCTGGCCAGAGCAATAAGACAGACGAAAGAAATTAAAGGGATACAGACAGGTAAAGTAGAACTCAAATTATCATTATTCGCTGATGATATGATTCTATACCTAGAAGACCCAAAAAATTCCACTAGAAAACTTCTAGAACTCATAAATGGATTCAGCAAAGTAGCAGGATACAAAATCAACACCCATTTCTATTATCAGTGACAAATCCACTGAAAGGGAAATGAGGAAAACTACCCCATATACAATAGCATTAAAAAAAATCAACTTAACCAAAGATGTGAAAGACCTCCATAATGAAAACTACAGAACACTAAAGAGAGAAATCATAGAAGACCTTAGAAGATGGAAGGATTTACCTTGCTCTTGGATAGGCAGAATTAATATTGTCAAAATGACCATACTACCAAAAGCACTGGAAAAAGCATTATCAGCTATCTTATATTAGACAAAGGTGCCAAAAATGTACATTGGAGAAAAGATAGCCTCTTCAACAAATGGTGCTGGGATAACTGAAAATCCATATGCAACAAAATGAAATTAAAACCCTATCTCTCACCATGCACAAAATTCAACTCAAAGTGGATCAAGCATCTAGGAATTAGACCAGAGACACTATGCCTAATAGAAGAAACAGTAAACTCTAATCTCCAACATGTCAGATTAGGCCCCAGTTTCCTTAATAGGACTCCTGTAGCACAAGAATTAATATCAAGAATCAATAAATGGGATAGATTCAAATTACAAAGCTTCTTCTCAGCAAAAGAAACAATCAGTGAAGTGAATAGAGAGCCTACTAATTGGGAACAAATCTTTACCACACGCACATCAGATAGAGCACTAATCTCTAGAATATATAAAGAACTCAAAAATCTTAACACCAAAAAAAAAAAAAAAAAAAATAACCCAATCAATAAATGGGCCAAGGAACTGAAAAGACAATTCTCAGAAGAAGATATGCAATCAATCAACAAATACATGAAAAAATGTTCAACATCTTTGGCTATTAGAGAAATGCAAATCAAAACCACTCTAAATTTCATCTCACACCAGTCAGAATGGCAGCTATTAAGAACACAAACAACAATAAATGTTGGTGAGGATGTGGAGAAAAAGGCATGCTCATACATTGTTGGTGGGACTGCAAAATCGTGCAGCCAATATGGAAAGCAGTATGGAGATTTCTTGGAAAACTAGGAATGGAACCACCTTATGACCAAACTATCCCACTCCTTGATCTATACCCAAAGGACTTAAAAATAGCATACTACAGGGACACAGACACATCAATGTTTATAGCAGCACAATTCACAATAGCTAAACTATGGAACCAAGCTAGATGCCCTTCAGTAGAGGAATGGATAAAGAAAATGTGGTATATATACACAATGGACTATTACTCAGCAATAAAAGAGAATAAAATAATGGCATTCGCAGGTAAATGGATGAAGTTGGAGAATATAATGCTAAGTGAAGTTAGCCAATCCCCAAAATCCAAATGCCGAATGTTTTCTCTGATATAAGGAAGCTGATTCACAGTGGGTTGGGATGGGGAGCATAGGTTAGAGGAACACTAGAATGGCCAATGGGAAGGGAGGGAAAAGAGGGGGCAAAAGGGTGAAGAAAAAAATAAAGATGGTAGAATGAGATGGATATCATTACCCTAAGTACATGTATGAAGACATGAATGGTGTGAATATACTTTGTATACAACCAGAGATATATAAAAATGTGCTCTGTAAGTATAATGCGAAATGTAATGCATTCTGCTGTCATTTATACCAACTTAGAATAAAAAAGAAAGCCTATTAATAACATTTATCTCTGATATTTTTCTTCATTTTTCATATTTACAGTAATTGTTAAAATTTTCATATGTGCATAATAATAATAGCTTTCGTATCTACTGAAATGAAACACTTTTGTTAACCTTTAGCACTATAGGCATTTATCTTAACTCTTAAATTTACTGTCTTATTTTTAACATGTGGGCCATATCTAGGTCTCTTTCTATTGACTATTTTCTTTTTTCTTTTTTTTTTTAAATGGTACTGGATATTGAACCCAGGGGCCCTTTATCATTAAGCAACATCTCCAGCCCTTTTTAAAATTTCATTTTGAAATGTTAGCTCATTTGAGATCTTGTTAAGTTGCCCAGGCTGTCCTCAAACCTGCTTCAGTCCTTGCTGGGATTATTGGTGTACACCACCATGCCTGGCCTAGTGACTATCCCCCCCCCTCTTTGGCTATGGGCTTCATTATTTTGTTTCTTCACATATTTTGTACTTTAAAATTGTACATTAGACATCATATGTAAGAGAACAGTATTAGCGGAATTAAATGACTTTAATTTGCAAAAAGTATTTCTTCATTTTGTAGTGGGCTGCTAAAATGGAGCGGGTAGGGGTGCAGCAAGTCAGTATAACCTATCAGTGAGGTGCTGGTAAGTGTTTAACACCCAGCTTTCCATGAAGAAAAGAAGTCCCATGTTATAGACTTGCTGATTTCTACTAACGCCAACTTCAAACTATTGCTACAGATCACTGAACAGAGTCGGAGAAGCACAGCAGTAGCATGATATAATATTTCTAGCATAAAGGTACAATAGATGCGATAACTTTAAGTGCATATAATAATAAAATGTAAAATCCTTAGGAGTTCAAAGTATTTATTACCTTTTAAATACAATTCATTTATGTAAGTTAATATTAATAGTGACTGTGTATAGCAATGGATGTGCAAAATTGTTGAAAATTCGACAATCACCCTCTTGCAAGCCCGGACAAGAGGGCTCCTGCCCACTACTGTTAGCTCATTGTATCAGGGCCTTGCCGTTGTTTAAGTTAGATTCATTTCACTGAAGCCCACAGTGGCTGTGGGCTCCCAGTGCTCCTCCTGCTCCCTAGCCAGCTGCGAGTGGAGCCTGCCAAGCCCTAGCTAAGGGACTGGAGTGCACTGGAGGGGTTTTCTCAGTCCTGCTCTGCCCTCAGCCTTCTGCAGACACTGAACATCTGCGCCTTCAGGAGGGTCTCTCGACTGCCTGCTGTGTGTCTCCACATTTCCATGTGGGCAGCTAGCGAAGATCTGCGGGAGAAAGTGGCAGGTGGCTGCAGATGTGTGGCTGGGGCTCCAGGGCATCTAAGCAGTCTCCATGGCTCACCTTTGGCCTTCAACGATTTGAAAGGGCTGAGATGGTTCCAGTAGCAGCCTCCTCCCCGTCCTGATGCTCTGTCAAGGATGAAAACAGCCATGGGTATCTTCTTTCCTGGCAGAACTTACCTTTTTTTTTTTTTTTTTTTTTTTTTTTTTTTACTTTAGTGTTTTTAGATTTCTTTGTAACTCCAGAGTATCAATAATTTAAAAAATGTGGTGATTTTGTAGGTCTGCTCTTGTTGTCAGGATGGGAAAAAACATGTTTCCATGACACGTAAAAGTAAAATTGTCTAGATTTTAATTCTAAGCATGAATTTTGGTCATGTTAAATTGTGCATCAATAGTTGGAAAATTACAACTAAAGCTCAGCAGAGGCTGGTAGACAGATTCTCTTGAATGCTTTCAGTTAGGAGATTTAAATGGTTTGAGCTGAGGGTAAGTAGGTGTAAGAAAAAGGGAAGTGAAATTGCAGTGTGTGGTTTGGGGTATACGTGGCAGAGAGGACTAATTGTCTATTCTAATGCCATCTTCTTCCTTAACAACAGGACCCTAAATGTTTAGCTGACTCATGATCACCAGAATTAAGTCTCTTTTCCAACTTCCCTTTTGGATAGGTTTAGCAATGTGTCTTCAGTTCTGGCCAGTGAGATGAGCAGAGGTGTCTTATGACAGCTTATGGAAAAAATTCTATAAAAAATATATTTTTTTTTTTTTATCCCTTCCTCACTTCTGTTATGTGGTAAGAAGATGAAATGGCATGAGCCTCAGCAGCCATTATGGACTATGCTGTGTTCTTAAGAGAGGGTGCCACTCACTGGGGTGGTGGAGCAGTAAGACAAAAGGATTCTGAAACCTGATTGTTTATGTCAGGTCTGGGTTACTTTCCTCCTGACTTCTTTCATGAGAGGGAACAGTAAATTTTCTGTTGTGTTAGCTATGGTTTGGTGGGAAAAGGAATCCCCTCACATGAAGCTATACCAAAGACTAACTGATAGAATAAATGAACTAGAATCATGCAGTCTTAGAATTTTAGACCTAGAAGAATCCTTTAAAGTCATTTAATTCCATTTATTTTTCCTTTTAAATGGAAAATTTGAGACCCAGAGAAGTTAATTTACTTTTCTAAAGAAAATTTGAATTAATGGCAGTTTGATTTCTTTTTTTTTTTGTTTGTTTGTTTAAATGAAGATTTATATAATGTCTAGAATTGGTATTTCAAGAAACAGTTACATAAAGCCAAGATTTGCTCTATTTTTGCAAAATGGCAGTTTGATTTCAACAGTACTTGGGAAAGTCCTCCAGATAGGTCCAGGATCCATTAGTACAGCCATGCAACACAATTTCCCTGTTTCTTACAGAAATAGAGATATCACTAAAGATAGTAAATAGCTTGATATTTACCACATATGTGTGTATCTGTGCCTACGTATCTTTATATATATAAAAGTTAACTAGAAAATCGTGCCTTAAACAAGGCAGACAAAACATCTTAGCACATGTTGGAAGCCTTCATGGAGATGAATTAGCAGCATCTACCAATTACTTGGAAAAATTCCTTTGCATTAGAATTCTTCCATTGCTCTTGTAATAAACGTGGATCCATAAGTCAGACCAGTGAGAAACTTGTCCCTTTCCTTCCCAAATAAGGCAAAAGGAAGCTGTAAGTAGGTTTCAACATTAGGTTACCCTTTCTGCTCCAGGGACAGAAATTAAGTGGGCTGGAAACTTGCTCTTTACTATTAGAAAGACACTAAAATTGACCTTCTGGGGCCTTCACTGTGAGATCACACATAACCCCCCCTCCCCGCCCCCAGTCTCATCTACTCTAGCGTCTAAGCTATCTCTGAGCACAGCCTGTGCCCGGACCATCTGGATGAGGGGGCTAAACATGGGGTGGCGTGTGTTATCCATATGCTTTTTGAGCACTGTGTTTGGAAGGGAATAGGGACAATGGAGATCCTCTGCTTGGTGATTGTTTCCGGTCTCTTGATGTCCTAACATTTCCATCTTAGTTCTATGAAAAAATTTAAATTTGTTCTGATCCAAAGAGGGCATACACACTTATTTCTATTGTCTTCAAACAGGTCAATTCAGAACTAGAACCTTTGTTCTTATTCCCATCGTCACGTTCATTCTACCTCTCGGAACCAAACAATGCAACCGGCTAAGTCCAGCCTTGCACTTGTGGGGTGAGGCAGTTCTGCCTGGTTTCAGATGGGCCCAGACGCTCTCCCTGCACATGGTGCTCCCTTTGTGGACAGTTATTCCTTGGTTTCTATTAAAGTGCAACCACCTGGGAGAGCTATCATAGGAAGCCACATAATTATTTACACTTTAAAACAATTAGGTCTCTTCCTGAAAGAGATATTGATGAAGAAAAAGGAGAAGAGATTGATTAATCATAGGTCCATGGAGAAAAAGAGGTGAGCACTGATAAGACTCACAGAGGGTGGGATTGGGGCAGGAGTTGATTGGCAGGCCAGAAAAAGACACAGGGTGGAGACTGGAAGTCTGCGATCAGACCTGGTCCTGTGTGTGCTGGTCTTGCTCAGGGTGATCTCTGAGGGAGTCAGCGTTAGGTCGCCAGCCGCGCTTTTACTCCCTGGGAGCTGGGAGCAGCAGCTTTCCCACAGGCACTTGGGCCGCAGACTCCGGGTACCTCACAACCTTTGTGCAGTTTTCTGGCCCTTCCCAGAAGCAGCTGTAGACGGTGTCCTTGGTGCCAGCTTGCCGGGGGAATTTTCCACAAAAGCACACAAGGATTTGTCCCACCCGACTGAGAATGCTGCTTCTCTGGATGGATCTCTGTTTATGCATGAGGAAACTTGGCACTGGGGAAGCGGAGGCTTATTTTTCTTTTTTGTTTGGTTTTATTTTGTGCTTCAGAAATAGAACAGATTAAGCATCACTTGCTTTTGAAGGCTCCAATTCTCCCTGCAGCATGACTTTAAATTCTGTTCTCCCCAGGCGAGAACGTGGAACAACATCTCTTCTAGCTTTTGTTAAAAGCAATGCAAATGTAGGGGATACTTGGGAGGGAATCTTTTTTATTTTTTATTTTGTTTAATTTAATTTATATGTCTTTGAAAACAAATCTTTTCTTCCTACCCCCCCTCCCCAAAATACATGCTCATTGTAAAGAAATTAGAATAAATCATAAAAGATACAGAGGGAAAAATAAATAAATAAAATTGAGTGGTAATTAAAATGATGAAATAAAATTACATCAGAGCTGGAAGCGACCTTAGAAATAATCTAACTTGACACACTTTTTATTAATGGTGAAATTGGGTTCCAGAGAAGTTAAGCAACTTGCTCAAGGTTACTCAGCTAATAACAGAGTTAGAGTTTGTCTTTTTGTTCTCTATTAATCATTTCTCTCTCTCTCTCTCTGTTTTTTTTTTTTTTTTTTTTTTTGTTCCGGGGATTGAACTCAGGGGCACTAGACCACTGACTAGACCACTTTTTTGTATTTTATTTAGAGACAGGGTCTCACTGAGTTGCTAAGTGCCTTGCCATTGCTGAGGCTGGCTTTGAACTCATGATCCTCCTGCTTCAGCCTCCCAAGTGCTGGAATTACAGGCATGGGCCACTGCACCTGGCTTGATTAATCACTTCTCTTATACCAGTGGTTTAAATTTTTTTTTTCCTTTTTAGTGATGGGACTTTTTCTTTTATTCCTTTTTAAAAGTATCCTTTTAGTTGTAGTTGGACACATAATATGTGGTGCCACGGATCAAACCCAGTGCCTCATGCTTGTGAGGCAAGCACTCTACCACTGAGCTACAACCCCAGCCCCAGGACTTCTTCTTTAAGTCAAATATTACTTAGAAGCTAACATAAAATAAGCATGTTCTACTTGAATGGAAGCAGGTGGAGAGGGGGAAGTTCAAGCCTGTTGACCTTACCATGTCACCCCAAGATTGGTTTCAAAATGCTCCTATGGAACACCTCAGTTTCCCTTGAATGGCATGTGATACATTTAAAAATCATTGCATGATGCCATTTGCTCATTTATTCAGTAGCTGTGTATTGAGCATTTACTACATGCCAGATGCCTTTTGAGGTGCAAAGAATACAGTCAGAAGGAGGGGCAGTATTGTGGGGTGGAGGTGAGGGTCACCTGTCTCCTGCTGGCCTGGGGCCACTGTTTGTATCCTCTCTTGAAGGTTTGGATATTCCTTATAAATTGAACTAGAAACAACACTTAATGGAAACTATCCTAGGAACCTCCAAACTGGCTAAATTGATTTTTCTTTCCTGATGTGAATAATTTTTTGGTCTTTGTTTTGAAAATATGCAACATTTTCAATGTTCATTTGGACAATTTCAGTTCCTCCTAGCTGGTTTGGTAGTTACCCCAAGACTAGTTTCTGTTTCCACTTTTGTTAAAGAAGGGGAACTTGTCAATTCCAAGGGCTGCCATCCTAGCACCTTGTAGATAAACCTCATAAGGAAAATAAATATACTCACTTAACAGGGTTAGAAAAAGTCTCATCCCTAGTGGACACAATTAAAGTTCTTATTCCTGTGGTCCCTAATGTCATTCATTGTAAGTTAAAGTTTACATGGTGGTCCCCCCTCATCATGAAGTATGCATTCCTAGACCCTTTGTAGATGCCTAAAGTCATGGATAGAGACAAACCCTTTATGTACCATGTTTTTCCAAGCACATACATGCATACCTATGGTAAGGTTTAATTTATAAATGAGGCAAAGAGATTAACAACAATAGCTAATACTAAAATAAAACAATTACAAAAATATACTGTAACAAGTTATTTACAGCTTATGAATTGTTTATTTCAGGAATTTGCTATTCAGTATTTTCAGGCCAGAGTTGACCATAGGTAACTGAAACGGAAGAGAGGACTGTGGTGATATGGAAATTGCCCTCTTTCCAACATCAGTGGTAAACTCACAACTCAAATGTCAGCTGAGCCCTTTTCCAAGTTGGTTACAAGCCAGGACATGAAAGCAAGAGAGGGCAGAGTGCTGACCCCATCCCTGGGGTCAATGCCATCCTGCCACTCCCCTGCTGTGGACATTGAGCACTCTGTTTAACTTCTCTGAGCCTCCTGTTCCTCCCCGGTATGTTCACTTGACGGGTATGAAATCAGAACGATGGTGGTGATGAAATGGAAACATAATCATGTCAAGGTGGCACAGTGCCTGCATCCTAGGTACTTACTAAATCCTATTTTCTTTCCTTTTCAAGCTGAAGGGCACACGAATCACCTGGGAATTGTGTCAAAATACAGATTCAGAATGTGTGGGTCTGTGAGTGGGGCCTGAGATGGCATTTCTAACAGGCTCACATTGTTAGCTTGAAAGCCAGGCCCAGGACACGGATCTTAGATCACTTCAGAGTTCCATATCATGGATTCTTGGCTTTGCCAGTTGCCAGCTGGGTGATCTCGGGAGAGACATTTTGCCTTTCTGAGCCTCAGTTTCTCAGTTAGGTTTACTTATGTTTCCCAGGTAAAGTGGACACTTAAAAGGAGACAGTGGGTGCTCCAAGCTCAGCATTATTATCATAGCCATCTTTATTTTAGGTTTTAGATAACTAGACATTGGCAGTGCTGATGTTGGGAATGTGACTTGATTGGCAGAGGGAGCACATCTTTTGGAAGGCATCTTGTATGCTGTCTGTCACATAGGAGGTGACACAGATGATGAACGGCACTGAATACGTGAAGTTCATATTGGCAGAGGCTGGCTGAGGACCCAGCAGAGCTGCTGCATAGAAGAATTCAGGCCATGGTGAGAGTTGGGCTGGGTGCTCATCAACTGGGTTCAAAAAGAAGTGTTTATGCTCATATTTTTGTTCCATTCCTTCTAGGAGATACTGATTCAAAGCTGGGGCGTTGTTATTATAACTTCTGGAACTGGAGGCCCAGATAGCTGAGGTACCTTCTGTGGGAAGGTCATTCTGTGCTGGCGTGGTGTCTCAGTTTCGACAGGACTCCCTGCCTTGTTTCAGTGGCCAGCCACAGTGTCCAGAGAGCCTTAGATCCAGCCTTGCTTCCAGGAAGACAGCTGGAATTCCAGAGGCCTTGTGCCTCCACCTCTGCCATTTTCCAGCCTCCTTCTTTGCCTTTGAACTACATTTCATGATCCTACTTTTTTTTTTTCCCATTAAACTGAAAATAAGTCACAAGTTAAATATGTCTATGCTAGAGAAATAGAAAATGCAGGTGAGCAAAAAGAAGAGTAGTATTCCTGAAATTCACCACCTTAAGATACATTATTTTAACATTTTTTTTTTTTTTTTTTTTTGTGATACCAGGGATTGAACTCAGGGGCACTCGACCACTGGGCCACATCCCTGGCCCTTTTTGTATTTTATTTAGAGACAGGGTCTCACTGAGTTGCTAAGTGCCTCGCCATTGCTGAGGCTGGCTTTGAACTCGCGATCCTCCTGCCTCAGCCTCCCAAAGTGCTGGGATTACAGGCGTGCGCCACCGCGCCCGGCCTATTTTAACATTTTGAAGTAAGAATTTTAAAGCTGTATGTGTGTGTGGCCAAGAATGGATTTTATACTTTACATATTTTTAATAGTTGAAAAAAATAAAATAAAAATATTTTGGGACATGTAAAATTTATATGAAATTCACAGTTCAGTGTCCATGAGCAGGTCCATTTGTTTGCATGTTATCTATGGCTGCTTCCTCACTAAAACACAATAAAGTAGTTATGACTAAGCTCATATGACATTCAAACTCTAAAATATTTACAGAATGGCCCTCTATTGAAAAAGTTTGATGATTCCCAGCATAGATAATTTCTTTTTGGTAACCTGCTCATCTGCTTAATGATAAAAATCTTTCCACATCAAGAAATGTTTTCCTCCAAAATAATTATCATCGTTTATTAGAAAATAGCATGTTTGTACAGATCTACTGTCACCACTAGTTTTTATAGTGTTTCCCATTTACAAAGCATTGTCATCTCTTTGAATTCTCATGGTCACCCAATGAGTTAGACATCATGTGTTCATAAAAATTCTTTGCTTGCAAGTAATAGAAACCAGCTTGAATGTCTTAAACAAGAAAAGAGGAGGGAGAAATGTTGACTTTGAGGATATGGGACTTGATGTGGGGTCCTTGGGTAGAGCTCAGCTGGGTTTGTGAACAGGCCTGGAAAGTAGTTGGGACTCTCTTGGCCTCCTTTCATCTCCTTCATATATCCACATTTTAGTTCTTTATTTGCATAGATTGTCTTCTCTCTACCCAGGAGTACAAGTGAATCTGTCTGCTAACAGCTTGAGTCCCCATTGTACTGGTCCCCTCACTTGGAAGGGGATTAATTTTCCCCTTTCAGGCCCAATTCTAGTTATTACCAGGGAGAGAAATGTAGGTGACCCAGCTTTAGTCAGATTTTACTTTCAGTTTAATCAACTGTAGTGATTGTAGAAAGATCTTGGAAAATGGAAAGACCTCTCATGTTCGTGGATAGGCAGAATTAATATTGCCAAATGGCCATACTACCAAAAACAATCTACAGATTCAATGCCTCCTCATCGAAATATCAGTGATATTCTTCACATAACTAGAAAAAGAAGTTCTAAAATTTATTTGAAAGCATAAAAGACCCAGGATAGCTAAAGTAATCCTGAGCAAAAAGAGTGATGTTGGAGCCATCACAATACTGGACCTCAAATTAAACTCCAGAACTATAATAACCAAACCAGCATGAAGACCAATGGAACAGAATAGAAGACACAGGGACAAACCAACATAAATACAGTAATCTTTTACTAGTCAAAGGTGCCAAAAACATATGTTGGAGAAAGGGAAGTCTTTAAAAAACACGGTGCTAGGAAAACTGGATATCCATTTTTGGAAGAATGAAAGTCGATCCCCATCTCTCACCCTGCACAGAAGTCAACTCAACATGAATGAAAGACCTAGGAATTAGACCAGAAACTCTGTAACTGCTAGAAGAAAATGTAAGCCCAGCACTCCAACATGTTGACACAGGAACCTACTTCCTTAACAAGACTCTTAAAAGCACAAGAAATAAAACTAAAAACCAATAGGTGATAGCATCAAATTTAAAAGCTTCTGCACAGGAAAGGAAAAAATTTAAGAGTTTGAAGAGAGAGCCTATGGAATGAGAGAAGATCTTTGCCATCTGCTCCTCAGGGCATTGGTATCCAGAATATATAAGGAACTAGAAAAACAGCATGTGTGGCGCACGTGCGCGCACCCCCCCCCCAAATAACCCAATTAATAAATAGGCAAAAGAACTAAACAGAAATTTCTCAAAAGAAGAAATACAAATGGCCCACAAATATATGAAAAGATGTTCAACATCTCTAGCAATTAGGGAAATGCAAATCAAAACTACCCTGAGATTTCATCTCACTCCAGTCAGAGTGGCAATTATCAAGAACCCAAATATTATAATAATAAGTGTTGCTGAGGATGAGGAGAAAAGGAAACACTCATGCGTTGTTGGTGGGGATGCAAATTAGTGCAATCACTCTGGAGATGTCTCAAAAAACTAGGAATGGAACCACCATGTTATCCAGATATTCCACTCTTTGATTAATATCCAAAAGATCTAAAAGAAACATATTATGGTGATGCAGCCACATCGATATTTATTGCAGCTTAATTCACAATAGCCTAGCTATGGAACCAACCTAGGTTCCCTTCAACAGATGAGTGGATAAAGAAAATGTGGTACATATACACAATGGAATATTACTCAGCCATAGAGACGAATAAAATTATGGCATTTGCTGGTAAATGGATGGAACTAGAAACTACCATGCTAAGTGAAATAAGGCAGACCCAGAAAGTCAAAGGTTAATTGTTACATCAGATATGTGAATGTTAGACCAAAATAAGGCGTGTGTGTGTGTGTGTGCGTGTGTGTGTGTGTGTGTGTGTGTGGTGGAGAAAAGAGAAGATGGGGAAAGAATTCCATCAAAATAGAAGAAAGATTAGTGGAATAGAAGAAGTGGATTGAGGGGTGGGAGGAGGGTTCAGAATAAGGGAAGAACAGCAGAAGGAATCTGACCTAATTTTCCTGTGTACATATATGCACATACCACAGTGAATTTCATGCTTATGTATATCCTCACGGCACTGGTTAATAAAAAGAACTATATGTAAATAGCAGGAAGATCAGTAGAGGGAAGAGAACAGGGGAAAGGAGGAGGGGAGGAAAAAGGAGAAGTACTAGTGACTGAATTAGAGCAAATTATATTCCACGATTTTATAATTATGCCAAAATGAATCCTAATGTTAATGTATAACTAAAAAGAACCAATGGGAGGGGGAAGAAAAATGGGTGCTAGGAAATTATGTACCAAGTGGCTCCACTATATATTGGGAGACAGTTAAGTGGAGTAATTGTGGATTGGGCAGGTACTTCAAAAGATATCTACTTCATTACATTTCTCCCAATTTTCAGGGGTGAAGATTGAGTCTTAAGACTCCAAATGAGTTGTCAAGTAGGAATTTGTCAAATGCAAACATATGGACTCGAAATTCCACGTGCGTTTTGAGCACACCAGACTGCGGCTCACAGGTTGTGGTGGTCCTGGTGTGCTACAAGGGTAACACCATATTTGGGCTGCGGATCCTGTTCTGCTCATTTCTCATCCCATCGCTTGATAGATCATTGGAAGTTGAAAATTCCCTCTGTAACTGACTCTGATTCCAGGCCACAGCTGGGAGATGGATGGACAGATGTAGGTTTTGGGATTTCTTCCTGGTTGACTGTTGTGCTTGGAGTGCTTTGATCCACCAGTGGAGGGAAATTGAATGAAAATGATCTGCATGCCCATCTGGGCTGGCATCTCATCACTTAGCCAGGCTTTTGTCTCGCATCTTGTGTCTAATGCCAGCAGCTAAATCTCCAAGCTCGATTAGCAATGGTTACAGTTCAGTAAGCATGAATCCAGGAACCGCTTTGACATGATGTTTCATGGGGGGAGGGGGATATTGTAGCCATAAAACCTGCTCCTGAGCCAGGAGAGAAGGATGCCTCAGGTAGCAGGATTCTGATTCTTGGACAGTTGCGGAATAAAATATGCCATGATTTTATGGGTCTATTTCTCTTAAGTTGAATGCATAAAATCAGCCATGTGGTTTAGTGAAATGTAGCTTTCAAATAGTCCTGGAAACTGGAGGTTTGCTGGAAATTTTCCTTTGGGTAGAAATGAACTCAGACATGCCAGGTGCAGTGGAATTTGATTCTCCAGTGCCTATTCCTTTCTTCTCCACCTTCTCCTCTCACCATACCCTGAACACACTCTTTTCCATGTGATTTTGGGGTAGGAATGACCCCACACACGGTTCAACAATTGGGCTATGTTTGACCTAAGCCAATTTGTCTTTTTCCCCTGGTTGCTACTGGGTTCAGTCAGATGAACCACAATTAAAGAAATCCCAAGAGCAGAGTGTGTACCACTGGAGCTGACATTTTCTTTTATCTAGATTATTTAGGATAAGAATGTGAGGCTTCCCGGGCGTGCATGAGTTGAGCTCAGGGGAACCGTGTTTGGGGGCATATCCACCAGGGAGAGTATGATGATGAAGCTGGCCCTGTGGCAGGTAGAGCTAAGAAACAGAGAAGATAAGACACCAAGGGTCCCTGGTAATAACATCTGAATGCTGGCTCAGTAAGCTTCATTAAAGCCCACTCTAACTCTAAATCAATTGCTTATGCCACCTGATCTTAGTTTTAAACAAGTCCTACATAAATTCCTACTGCACATGTAGTATTGCTCTGAATAGATAATGTTTGCTTGAGAATTTGACCAGCTTTTACCAAAGGCTTAGGGCCCATGTCCCCTGGTGGCCAATGGATGCTGCCTAGACCCACAGGGGATGGCGTATCTAGCTTCCAGTTTGGATCAGCTTTCTGTTCATATGATGATGTGTATTTTTGTCAGGGTTGAGAGGTGAGTGAGGGCTTTATTTGATAATCGTTGCTGACTTTTGATAGAAAGGCAAATAATTATGTATCCATCTGTTAAATGACTCCCTTCCCTCCTTATGGTTTACCTTTAGGACTTTTCGAGTGGACGTGGGACCCTAGCCCAGGTGGTACTTTCTCTGACTTTGGCTCATGAAGTTTCTTTCAGAGTTGCATGGGAAGGTAGGCAGCATCTCCACAAGTGTGTCATTCAGGACAATTCCTTTTCCCACGTGTGTACTTAGCTCAGAAGGGTGTGTGTGACCCGATTCGGGCAACAGAGGTGAAGCAGGAATCTTCTGGGAGTGGCATCCTCAGGGAAAGGCATCTTAGCCCTTTATGAAATCTTGAATTGCTTTACCTCCAGCTTATTATGTGAGATTTTAAACTGTCAGAATTTTTCTCTTCTTTCTTAATTTGTGTCTCAGAAAGCGTCCTGATATTCTGCCATGACCACATGAATTGTTGATTCCCCCAAGGAGGCTATAAAAAAAAAAAAAAAGAAAAATGAACCTCAATACATCTACTGTAGTTCCTTTATGTTTGTCTGAGCATCCTGATTCTCCACGCACAGCTCTACCCTCGGCCACAGATGAGATGAGGAGTGTTCCTGTGATGGCCAGGCTTGGAGGGCTCTTTTGTGCAGATTAGAGGAGCTCCAAGTACTATGCACAGATCATCATAAACTCACAGGCTTACTCTCATACACACTTATGTAGACATCTTTTTTTATGAGTGTATGCAGGGGTGGTATTAAAAAGACTTAATAAGCATTATGAGAATATGTTAATGTATGAATCAAGTTATAAATAAAAATTAATCATGCATTCCTTTTTATTCTCTAAACTTATAAAACTGCTTACCAAGTGATCTAAGTTGTGGGGCACAAAGTTCATTATAATTATAATGATTTACAGATCATTTGTTGATTTTTAAGGAATTGTCATCATGAGCATTTGATGGCATGGCTGTCACCTGCTAAGTGACATCTTGACCTAGTGATTGCATCAAACTCTTCTGCCAATCTCTCAGTTCAGTTGACAGTCATTAGGAGACCTGCAATCTTTAAAATGTAGAGATTTTCTTTTAAAATCAGTAATATTATTCATGGTCCTGAGCCCTCTCTCAGCTTTTGCTGAACTAAGCAATTACATTAAAATTCTTTCCTAGGTTTTATAATGTTGCCTAAAATTTTTATATAGTCAAATTCTCTCTTATCAACTAAGCCATGAAAATCATTTGCTGGAATGTCATTTTTAATTAAGTTGAGGGTATACCTGAGGCCAAACGAGAGGAGGTGCAAAGTGAAGGCTAAACATACACCCCTGTTGCCAACGTGCCCGGGATTGGGTCTGCATTCTGCCACTTAAATATTAAAGACCTTTTTCTTCCTCAGTTTCTTTATTTGTAAAATTGTGGTAACTATAGGACTCCAAAGAAGTGCTTGGAAGTGCCAGTCATGGAGTTGAAGCCTCCAGTTGCAGCTCTGAGCCTGCAATGACTCCTCTTATCTCCTCTCTGAGACATCTGCTGTCTCCATCTCTCTCTGGTTCTCTCAGGACCTGGCTTATGGTGGCTCTAATTTCCACAAGTAGCCACACAGCGATGACTCTAGGGAATGCTGGCCTGAGGTGGGCAGTCACAGCCTTGGAGGTCCAGGTGGGCCTGGAGAACTTGGTCAGCTGTCAAAGGCATCCCCTGCTCCTTTTGTCAGGTCCAACAGATGCTGGCATCTGGCCGTGAGGGGGGATTGGCTGCTCCCACATGTAAGAGTCAGGGTGTCCTGGCAGTGTCTGCCAAGGAATCCCAGGGCCAGGAGGAATGTGTGGATGAAGCACAGTTAGCCCTTGGGAACCCTGGGGAGAATCCATGGTTCTCTAGTTGTCTTGGGCATTTACTAATGAGAAAGGACACCAAGCTATGGGTTCTAGAGGTTCCACACATGCCAGTTATTAAGGCTTTCATTGCTGGATTATGGAGAGATTCTGGAGGTTCCATACGAGGGTTCCTTGGAGAGTTCCAGGCAGTGTCAGTTTATTAAACCTACAAATATATTTAATGTTTAAAAAAATTGCTACTGGCCGGGCGCGGTGGCGCACGCCTGTAATCCCAGCACTTTGGGAGGCTGAGGCAAGAGGATCGCGAGTTCAAAGCCAGCCTCAGCAATGGGGAGGCACTTAGCAACTCAGTGAGACCCTGTCTCTAAATAAAATACAAAAAAGGTCTGGGGATGTGACCCAGTGGTTGAGTGCCCCTGAGTTCAATCCCCGGTACCACAAAAAAAAAAAAAAAAAAAAAAAAAAAAAAAAAAATTGCTACTGCCCTGTTGGTGAAAACCAGAATTGATCCTCGATGCTGGAATTAAGAGTGGAGAAATGTGGGGGGATTTAGGGAAGCAAACAGTTTTTGAGTGTGTGGTATTGATAAGCTGAGACTCGGGCACATCACTTAAGTTTCCCAAAGTCATACTGTGAATGTGGAGGATTTGGGATTTGAATCTAGGTCTGTTCGCCAGAATCTTTGCAGATTGCTAACCGGAGGAGAGGGAATGTTGAGGATGCTGATGATGACCTAAAGTTCTGGTCATGTTCTTGGTTTTAGAAATGGCTGCTAGGACCTGCAGGGGTCATATGACTCTGCTCCAACCTTTTTTTCCTCCCCATCTATTTTCATCTGTTAAGTAGAAATTAAATATCCCCCCCCCCACATAGGAACGTGGGTATGTCTCTCTGTGTGTATGCTTGCTCTAAGAAAAATGGCTTTCTGCTCGGGAGGCTTCAGGGGCTGCCAGCACTTACACCCAGCTCCCTGAGCCCAGTGTTGCATCCCCAGGAATTGAGCCGCCCCAGTGGTCCAGGAAACCGGGAGAAGGGGCAATTGGATTTCACTGAACACCAGAGTGTGTTTCTGGGAATCTCCACAAGTCCAATGTTTTTTTCAGAAAAGAAATTTGTGGCGCTCCTGTGCTGGTGGTGGTGGGTGAGTGGGTTGCTGGAATGCCAGAGAGTCTGCGGCTAGCTGAGTTTAAACGACAGCTTCTGACATTTTTCTCCTTGAATTTAGAAATCTTAAAGCAAAATCGTATGGCTCTGAAATTAGTCTTTCCTTAGAATAGTCCCACGTCACATGAACTGAAATGGAAACTGGACCATGTGCAAAGGTTTCTCAGGTTTATTCATGTTGAGAAAAGTGGAACAGACGTACTTCATGGGGCAGAGGAAGCCATGTTTGGCCCCCAGACTCATATTCACTAGGCAAATGGAGAAATCAGCGGCTCTTCACCCACAGTTTAATTTTGCTCATTTGTGAGTTGGTGGGGGAGGGCCAGGCTACAATAACACTAATATCCAACTTGCAAATGTTAAATATCACATCCTGTTTCCAGCTTCCCCCACAATCTTTGGCATTACAGCATAAGCTCGGTGGCAAAGGTACTCTTTCCAAACAGTTTTCTTGGCTTTATCTTGGTTCCCATTTCAGATGTCACTTCCTCTAAGAAGCTTTCCTGATAGTCTAACAGGAGCAAGCAGCCTTGTGATTTTTTTCCCCTTAAAACTCTATTCTTCATACTTTCTGCTGCTATCTCCTCTGAAATCCATGTTAATGTACCACAAATCTGATGTTATTAAGAGGTGGGGGGCCTGGGGAGTTGATTAGATCATAAGGACTATCTCATAGAATTAGTGCTCTTATAAGGAAGCCCCAGAGATTTGCCTTGCCCTTCCACTAGATGAGGGCACAGGGAGAAAGTGCTGTTAATGAACCAGGAAGCGGGCCCTCACCAGACACGGAATCTGCCAGCGCCTTGATATGGGACTTTCCATCCTCCAGAATGGTGAGTAATAAAACTATATTGTTTATAATCTACCCAGTGTGTGGCATTTTGTTATAGCAGCCACATAGACTAAGATAATTATAATATATGTTTTTTAGTTACTTGTGTGTTTGAATCCTTTTTTTCCTCCTGTATACTATAGGCTCCAAGATAATAGGGACATATCTGTTTTTTCATGTCATTAATGAGGAGTGTGTAAAACTTGATAAGGCTACTGACACTTGACAATCAACTATTCTATAGGCAATAACAATGCCTACTATGTGTATATGTAAAAATTTATTGAATGAATGAGTACATGAGGTCTTGCGGATTGGAACTGAAATCTAAACTTTCTATGGCTTTATAATAGAAATGTATAAATGTATATGATGAAGCTTGCAAAGAGGTCTGGATGCTATTTTTAGTTAATAATAACAAAAATCTATATAATTTTCATTGCCTTGCAAACTGTAGTATCTCTGAAATGTTTTTTTTTTTTTTTTTTTTTTTTTTTTTTTTTGCATTTGAGAGGCATCAGGAGAATCACAGGTCTCATATGTGAGCTTTGAAGTAAGTAGTCTGCAAATTTTTAGTGATTTTATTTTGGAGTGTCAGATAACAGGCAGCTGAAATCGAAACAGCTTCAAATGTCACAAAATGTCTTCTTGTAATTCTTCTGGAGCATTAAATGCATTAAACCTTAAAGGCACAGTCTGCATTTCCCAGCTCAGTGTAGATTTAAACTGCCTAAGCAGACATAGCCACATCCGAGAGGCATTTCTTATCTAAATGGACTGCATTATGATGATTTGCCTTAATCCTCAAATTAGTTTTTCAGGTCAGGTAATAGTAAAGATCAGGGGTTGGGAAACTTTCTGTAAAAGGCCAGATAGTAACTATTTTAGGCTTTGCAGATCACATGACCTCCTTTGCAACTACTCAGCTCCACTGTGCTGGCATAAAGCAGCATAAACACTACATAAAGAAATGGTGTGGTTAGTTTCAATAAAACTTTATAAAAACATACCATGAAGAGAATTGCCCATGGGTATTTAGTTTGCTGGTCACTGGTTAAATACAGAGGCTTTGGAATCAGACATATATGGATCCAAATCTTGACTACCATTTAGATACTGTGAGACCTTCAGCAAATTTCTTAACCTCATGAAATTTGCTTTCCTACGAATGTGAAAAGGCCCCTGGGTAGGAATGGAAACCTGTCAACATGCATGAACATGAGCCATTATGGAGCAGACCCTCTAGCCCCAGTCAAGCCTTTTCAACCACAGCCCAGTTGAAAGTGTGACTGCAGCTTTTTGAGAGACTGAGTCAGTACCAGAATTCTCTTGGGCAAGGGTGGTATCACTGGGCAGCTCAAGGAATAAGGGTGTGTTGGAGGTGGAGGTAGCATTTGGAAATGGACCAAGACTGCATTCCCTTCTGTTGAGGAATGAGGCATAGACTGATTTTGTGTGTGAGCTGGCTTTTCTCCACTTCTCCAGCAGCACTCTCCTTTATCTGCCCCCTTCTTCCCTGCCCATTAATTTCTAACCACATAGGTGACCTTTAGGAACTTTGAATGTACCAAGTTCTTTTCTGCTTCAGCGCCTGTGCACATGCTGTTTGCTCTGCTTAGTCAGCACCTCTTCTGGTTCTGCATGTGACTGATTCCTTCTTATTCTTGAGTTCTCAGCTTACATGTCACCTTCTTATGGAACAACTCTAACTGCTCCATGGAGTAGAACCCTCGCTGTCCTGTGTCTTTCAGCACATTTAACCTGACTTGTAATTATTTTTATTTTTTACTTTATTTATTGCTATTGTCTGAACATAGGATTTTATACTATGCAATGTGAGTTGGGAGCCATGACTTTTTTGGCACATTGCATCCTTAGCACCCAGACTGGTACCTGGCACTTCCTAAGTGCTTACTACTTGTGGAGTGATGAAATGGATATTTGTCTATTTGTCAAAGGGCTTTGCATCACTCCTGCCATGCACGAGTGCTGCCTAGGTCTTAGTAAGACCATCCTTTTAAAAACTAACCAGCTTTACTCCCCTCCCCATTGTCCCTCTACCCAAACCCTGCCACTCTGCTTCATAGTTTTTCAGATCCATTTATTGTTGTCAAGGACCCTGCATAATTTACTTATTTTGCTTTACTGTCAACCTCCCCTAGCTAGAATGCAAGGTACTTGAGGGAAAAGGTTTCTGTGTATTCCATTTACATATTAGGTGCTTGTTAAGAGAAGAAATGAATAACATTTATGAATGCCACGATGCCAGAGAATAAACATATTTAAAAGTCAAAACATAACAGTCTTATCTTACTTTATACTGGGGATTTCAAATGCAAAAATACAATGGATTTTTATTTAAGTTACAATAAGATTTGAAGCCATACATTATATTACATTGTGATACTATATTGTTCTTCTTTTTAAACATGGTGTTTTATTAATATTTGGAGAGAAAAATTGTATAAGAAAAAGAGATTTTATTAGAAAATATCAACATTTAAAAATTACAAAAATGCTGCATTTTTATTCTGGAAAAGTAAAAAAAAAAATAGTTGGGCCATGCCTATCATCCTAACAACTTGGGAGGGTTGAAAGATTGAAGCCAGCCTCAGGGACTTAGAGAAATCTTGCTTCAAAATAAAAAAAAATTGGGAGACCTGGGGAAGGAACTCCTCCACTCCCAGGAGGAGTGCGACCTGCCCAGCTGCGACCAGAGCAAGAGGAAGGCACCCGCCTGCCTGAAGGAGAGACCCAGCCGCCAGTCTGCCTGGCCTCCAGGGCCCAGAGTAGCATCTCCCTGCTGCTGCACACAGAGCCCAACCTGGGGATAAGCCCCCTCCACTCTTCCACTGTGCCATTCTGCAACTGGCCAAAGGTGCAGCCTTGACTCCACTAACAGGACTGCTGACTGGACATGATCCAGGTCAATTGGCTTAAACTGGAAGGGAAAAAAGAAGGGCTTCCAAGGGTCCATTTTGTTTGAGACTTGTTCTTGGGTTCAACGTTTTTGTTTTTGTTTGTTTTGTTGTTTCTTGGGTTTTTTTTTTTTTTGTTTATTTGTTTTTGCTTTGTTTTTGTTTTGATTGACAGTGTGTTTGTTTGTTTGCTTCTGCTCCTCTTTTCTTTCTTTCTTTTCTTCCTTCTCACTTTTGTATTTTTTCTTCTTCCTTCATCTTCCTTATTTACACCCTGCCATTGCATACTCAACAGAGGCAAAAACAAGTTATACACAGAAATTGGGATTTTTAGAATGGGTACAATTGAAATATATAGCAAAGTGGTGTTATATATAGTTTATTCTCTATTTTCTAGACTCACTCTCTCTCTCCTCTCTCTTACACTAATTTCTACTCCTTAGTCTTTTTTTTCCTTTTCTTTCTTCTTTTTTTCTTTTCCATCTTTCTTTATTTCTTCTCTCAACCGCTACATAAGTTAGGTTTATATATAAATAGGTCTTTCCACCTAATCATTCACTCCATTATCTTTCCTCTCTTGTCTGCTGATACTAAACCACTTCCATACAACTCTCTTTTCATACTTTCTAAGAAAGAACAAGTCAATACACTCACTTCCTTCTTCCTAAACATATCACTTCTGTGTCCATTACATGAAACTATAAAACCCCGTCAGAAGCATACAGAGTAAATTGGAAACAATATCTGGGTTAACTAAATCTGTACATTGTGATCAAACTGGGATTCTCTGAATAGAAAGTGTTTGATTTTAAAGGGTAAAGGAAATATAAGGGGATCTGATAGCATTGTACTACAGGAGCAACGTAAGGTTTTAAGGCAAAATCAAAATAGTCAAGGTCCCACAGTGCAGAAAGAATAGATGCACAAGCAATATGAAGAAACAAGGGAAGAAAGTGACACAAACAAATCAATATACCTCCTCAGTAGATTCCATGGCATGCACAGTTGGTGAAATGCCAGAGATGGAATTTAGAAATTACATATTCCAAATGTTTGCGGAACTTAAGAATGAACTCAAAAATGAGATGAGGGAGCAAATACAGGTGGTGAAAGATCATTTGACAAAGAACTCCACAAACAAATACAGGAAGTAAAAGATTACTTCAATAGGGAGATAGAAGCTCTAAAGAGAAACCAAACAGAAATTCCGGAAATGAAAGAACCAATAAACCAAAATAAAAGCTCAATTGAAAGTATCACCAACAGAGTAGATCACTTGGAAGAAAGAACCTCAGACAATGAAGACAAAATATATGTCCTAGAGAAAAATCTGAATTACACAGCAAAAATGGTAAGAAACCAAGAACAGAACATTCAAGAATTATGGGACAACATAAAAAGACCAAACTTAAGAGTGATTGGGGTAGAGGAGGGGACAGAGTTTCAAGCCAAAGGAATGAGTAATTTATTTAATGAAATAATTAGAGAAAATTTTCCAAACTTGAGGAATGAATGGGAAAACCAAGTTCAAGAGGCTTACCGAACACCAAACATACAAAATCACAACAGATCCACACCAAGACACATTATAATGAAAATGCCTAATATACTGAGCAAGGAGAGAATATTAAAAGCCACAAGAGAAAAGAAGCAGATTACATATAGGGGGAAACCAATCAGACTATGTTCAGATTTTTCAACCCAGACCTTAAAAGCAAGAAGATCCTAGAACAGCATATTTCAAGCTCTGAAAGAAAAGGGATGTCAACCAAGAATCTTATATCCAGAAAAATTGAGCTTTAGATTCGAAGATGAAATAAAAACCTTCCACGACAAGCAAAAGTTAAAAGATTTCTCATCTCGAAAGCCAGCACATCTGAACATCCTGGGCAACATTTTTCATGAAGAAGAAGAGAAAAATAACAATGAAAATCAACAAATAGAGATATTAAACTAAGGGAAATACCAACCAGAAGAGAAACCAAATCAAGCTAAAGATCATAATACAAATAAAAATGGATGGGAATAAAAATCACATCTCAATAATAACCCTGAATGTTAACGGCCCAAACTTGCCATTCAAAAGACACAGATTATCTGATGGATTAAAAGAAATGACCCAACAATTTGCTGTCTCCAAGAAACACACCTCATAGAAAAAGACATCAATAGACTGAAGGTGAAAGGATGGGAAAAGTCTTATCACTCACATGGCCTGTGGAAGCAAGCAGGGGTTTCCAGTCTCATTTCAAATAAGGTAGACTTCAAGCCAAAGCTAATCAAAAGGGACAAAGATGGATCTTTCTTACTACTTAAGGGAACCATTCATCAACAGGATATAACAATCCTAAATCTATATGCCCGAAATAATGGAGCACCTATATTCATCAAACAAACTCTTCTCAAGTTCAAGAGTAAAATTGACCACAACACAGTTATTCTAGGGGATTTCAACACACCTCTCTCACCAATGGATAGATCATACAAACAAAAGCTAAACAAAGAAAACTTAGGCCTTCTTAAAACAATTAATAACTTAGACCTAATGGACATATATAGAATATTTCATCCCTTAGTAAATGAATACACTTTTTTCTCAGCAGCACATGGCTCCTTCTCCAAAATAGACCATATATTATGTCATAAGGAAACTCTCAGCAAATATAAAAAAATAGAGATACTACCCTGCATTCTATCAGACCATAAAGGGATGAAACTGGAAATCAATGACAAAGCAAGGAATAAGAAAAACTACTCCAACAACTGGAAGATAAACAACATGCTACTGAATGAACAAGGGGTTGAAGAAGACATCAAAGAGGAGATTAAAAAATTCCTAGAGGTAAATGAGAACACAGATACATCATATAGAAATCTCTGGGACCCTATGAAGGCAGTAGTAAGAGGAAAATTCATTGCACTGAGTTCATTCCTTAAAAGGAAAAAAACCCAACAAATAAATGACTTAACATCACACTTCAAAGCACTAGAAAAAGAAGAACAGATCAACACCAAGAGTAGCAGAAGACAGGAAATAATTAAAATCAGAGTAGAAATTAATGAAATTGAGACTAAGGAAACCATTCAAAGAATTGACAAAACTAAAAGTTGGTTCTTTGAAAAAATAAACAAAATTGACAGACCCTTAGCGATGCTAACAAAAAGAAGAAGAGAAAAAACGCAAATTACTAACATTCATGATGAAAAAGGAAATATCACAACAAACACCTCAGATATACAGAAGATAATTAGAAATTACTTTGAAAACGTGTATTCTAATAAAATAGAAAATACTGAATGCATTGACAGATTTCTAGAGTCATATGGCTTGCCTAAACTGGATCTGGAGGCTATACACAATTTAAACAGATCAATTACAAGTGAAGAAATAGAAGATGTCATCAAAAAGCTACCAACAAGGAAAAGTCCAGGACCTGATGGGTTTACAGCCGAGTTCTACAAGACTTTCAAAGAAGAACTAATACCAATGCTCTTCAAACTATTTCAAGAAATAGAAAAAGAGGGAGCTCTTCCAGACTCTTTCTATGAGGCCAATATTACATTAATTCTAAAGCCAGGCAAAGACGCATCCATAAAAGAAAACTTCAGGCCAATATCTTTAATGAACATAGATGTAAAAATCATCAACAAAATCCTGGCAAATCAGATACAAAAACATATCAAAAAGATAGTGCACCACGATCAAGTGGGGTTTGTTCCAGGGATGCAAGGCTGGTTCAACATTCGGAAATCAACAAACATAATACATCACATCAATAGACTTAAAGATAAAAATCATATGATTATCTCAATAGATGCAGAAAAAGCATTTGACAAAATACAGCACCCCTTTATGTTCAAAACACTGGAAAAACTACGAATATCAGGAAAATATCTCAACATTATAAAAGCTATTTATGCAAGGCCCAGAGCTAACAGTATTTTAAATGGAGAAAAATTGAAAGCATTCCCTCTAAAAACTGGAACAAGACAGGGATGCCCCCTTTCACCACTGCTGTTTTTCAGCTATCTTATATTAGACAAAGGCGCCAAAAATGTACAGTGGAGAAAGGATAGCCTCTTCAACAAATGGTGCTGGGAAAACTGGAAATCCATATGCAACAAAATGAAATTAAACCTTTATCTCTCACCATGCACAAAACTCAATTCAAAGTGGATCAAGGACCTAGGAATTAGACCAGAGACAATACGCCTAATAGAAGAAAAAGTAAGCTCCAAATTCCAACATGTCTGATTAGGCCCCAAATTCCTTAATAAGAATCCTGTAGCGCAAGAACTATTACCAAGAATTAATGAATGGGATAGATTTAAACTAAAAAAAAGCTTCTTCTCAGCATAAGAAACAATCAGTGAGGTGAATAAAGAGCCAACTAATTGGGAACAAATATTTAATACATGCACATCAGATAGAGCACTAATTTCAAGAATATATAAAGAACTCAAAAAACTTAACACCAAAAAAGCAAATAACCCAATCAATAAATGGGCTAAGGAATTGAAAAGACACTTCTCAGAAGAAGATACACATTTAATTAACAAATACATGAAAAAATGCTCAACATCGCTGGCAATTAGAGAAATGCAAATCAAAACTACTCTAAGATTTCATTTCACTCCAGTCAGAATGGCAGCTATCAAGAACACAAACAACAATACATGTTGGAGAGGATGTGGGGGAAAGGCACACTCATACATTGCTGGTGGGACTGCAAAATGGTGCAACCATTATGGAAAGCAGTATGGAGATTTCTTGGGAAAATGGGAATGGAACCACCCTATGACCTAGCCATCCTACTCCTGGGTCTATTCCCAAAGGACTTAAAAACAGCATATTACAGTGACACAGCCACTTCAATGTTTATAGCAGCACAATTCACAATAGCTAGGTTGTGGAACCAACCTAGAAGTCCCTCAGTAGATGAGTGGATAAAAAAAAAAAATGTGGTATATATACAAAATGGAATTTTACTCAGCAATAAGAGAGAATAAAATAATGGCATTTGCAGGTAAATGGATGAAGTTGGAGAATATAATGCTAAGTGAAATTAGTCAATCTCAAAAATCCAAATACCGAATGTTTTCTCTGATATAAGAAGGCTAGTTCACAGGGTTGTTGGATGGGGGGTACACAGGATTAGAGGAACACTAGAAAGTTCAAAGGAAAGGGAGGGGAAGGGAGGGAGCAAGGGGGAGGAAGGGGGGGAAAGGAAAAAAAATTGGTGGTTGAATGAGATGGATATCATTATCCTAAATGCATGATTGAAGATCTGAATTGTACTTATATACTTTGTATACAAGCAATTGTGTGTAAAAATATGCTATACTTGTGCATTATGAATAAGTAAATAAATAATTAAAGTAAAAAAAATAAAAAAATAAAAAAAATTGGGTCTGGGGATGTAGCTCAGTGGTAGAGTGTTCACCTTTCATGCCAGAGGCCCTAGATTCATTTTCCAGTACCTCAAAATAAACCAACAAACAAACATAAAGGAAAAACCCTAAAGATTACCCTTAATCTTGTTGAGATAATCATTGCTAACATTTTGAGGCATGTTCTTCCAATTTTTTTTTCTTAAATATATTTATATACTGCGTTTAAAAACAGAAACATACTGTAATGTAAGAGCCAATGTTTATGTTGCATTTGTTTACTGAATGCCCCGTTTATATTTAAGTGGTTTTTTTTGTATTTATATTTATATTGACTTAATTCTCATGAGTACTATCTGTTCTAGTTCCTCTGTTTACCCCCTGTAGTAAGTAGTGCCTGCAGCCAAGTGACCCATGAGGGGCAGAGTAAAGGCAAGCAGGCTCCAGAATCCATGCTGGTAATCATTCTTTTTGCTGTCTCCAAATAGTTTCTTGTCACTTGCTTTTCCCCTACCGTATCAAGAATGTTCTTCAAGTTTTGTATATTCCTCAGCGTCCTTTGTAAAGGCTATGTAGTGTTTTCAGTACATTGATATGCTAACAATTATCTTCCTCCTCTTCCTCACCCGTCATTTTCTCCCCTTCCCACTCCCCCCTCCTCCTCCCTTCCCCCTCCCCCTCCTTTTGGCTACCCAGGATTGAACCCAGGGGCACTTAATCACTGAGCCACATCCCTAGCTCTTTTTATGTTTCATTTTGAGACAGGGTTTCGCTGAGTTGCTTAGGGCCTCAATGATAAGTTGCTGTGGCTGCCTTTGAACTTGCGATCTTCAGGCTTCAGCCTCTGGAGCCACTGTGATTACAGGCACGCACCCCTACCTCTGACTATTCTTTTTAAAGCATTAAGAATCCCTCCCCTTCAGGGCACGGTGGCACATGCCTGTAATCCCAGCACTTGGGAGGCTGAGGCAGGAGGATTGGGAGTTCAAGGCCAGCCTCAGCAATGGCGAGGCACTTAGCAACTCAGTGAGACCCTGTCTCTAATAAAATCCAAAAAAGGGCTGGGGATGTGGGGATGTGGCCCAGTGGGAGTGCCCCTGAGTTCAATCCCCGGTACCAAAAAAAAAAAAGTGATTAATCGAGAACAAAAAGACAAACTCTAACTCTGTTATTAACTGAGTAACCTTGAGCAAGTTGCTTAACTTCTCTGGAACCCAGTTTTACCATTAATAAAAAGTTTGTCAAGTTAGATTATTTCTAAGGTCACTTCCAGCTCATCATTTTTATTTCATCATTTTAATTACCACTCAACTTTATTTATTTATTTATCCCCGGTACCAAAAAAAAAAAAAAAAAAAAAAAAAAAAAAAAAGAAAAGAAAAGAAAAGAAAAGAATCCCTCCCCGCATGAATAATTCTTCACTAAAACATCTTGAAAGTAAGGTTTGCACACCTGACTTTGCCAGGTTAAATTTCTCAGATGGGTATATAAAGTTCAATAAAAGCATGCATGTTAGGGAATTTATAAGAACTTATTTTAAAGAGTGGATACCTTTCCAGTTTTAGGCATTTTGAGAATTATATAGTTATTTTATGAATTTCTTTAAGTGGGACCCACTTGTATTTCCTTCTCTATCAAATGGTTGCTTCAGTTAAAAATTCATTTGGTAACTTGTACAAGAGAAACTGTGTTCCTATTGAGGAATTCTGAATTCTGACTGTGGGAAGAGCTATAATTGATAATGGAAATTCAGAACTAAAATTCAGGAAAAAACTAAGCAAGTAAAGTTAAGAAAATCAGTATACTTAACACTACAAGCAAATTGGAGTGTATTTTAAGCCAAAGATCTTGCTTTCTGAAGACACAGAGCTAATTAATCTATGTCAAATTGTTTTTTAAATACTTGCCTGTTGGAATAATTCAAGTTCACTGTTGCACGAATTAATCTATCTTCCCTTTGCCATTTGTAATTGTCGACCTGACAGGCATTTATTTGGATTTTTTTGTTGTTGTATAAAGTGTTTATGGTGGAAAATTAACATCATTAGACAAAATGTCACCCTTTGGGTGAAAACATGGAGCATTTTTGCCTCTTAAAGTGTCAGCCCAATCTCTCCTGATGGATGCCTGGTGCTATTCTGGGAGAAGGTCTCCAGCTGGTCAAGTATTCTCTCTGCAAATATTCAGAAATACACAGTAATGTTACACCTGAGGCCTACAAGGTCTGTGTGTGTGTGTGTGTGTGTGTGTGTGTGTGTGTATGTGTGCGTGCGCAAGCGCACGCGCGCGCAGGGGTGCATGTGTCTGTGCACATAGACAAGCTTGCAGAACTGTGTGGACAAAATTACATATAAACCTTTTCTGCCTCATCAACTGCAATTCTCAAAAACATTCCAGTGCAATTAGTTTAAAATTTATTCAATAATCAATTCAATGAGCATTTATTTAGCATGGTCTGACCTCAGCTCTGCTCTAAAACCTAAAATAAGAAGGTGCAGCAGAACCTCAAGGAGTTCATGGCATCATGGAAGAATTAGCCAGGTAAAAAAGTAATTGATGACCACAGGATTGTGTTACACATAGTGACAAGTGTAGGGATGGATCAAGGAGGGAGGGAATTTGGACTAAGAATCATAGGAGAGGGCTCACTTTGCTAGGTCTTAAAAGATGTATCCTTTAGATGGCCAAGGTGGCATTTCAGATAGGAGGAAAAAATGTTCAAAGGCCCAGAATTGAAATAGCATGGGGTATCCTTTGTATTTATCCAAGAGAACTAAATTCAGCATATATAGTGATACAGCCACATCAATTTTATAGCAGTCAATTCTTTTTTTTTTTTTTTTTTGGTACCAGGGATTGAACTCAGGGGCACTCGACCACTGGGCCACTGGGCCACATCCGAGCCACTGGGCTACATCCCCGGCCCTTTTTGTATTTTATTTAGAGACAGGGTCTCACTGAGTTGCTAAGTGCCTCGCCATTGCTTGAGGCTGGCTTTGAACTCAAGATCCTCCTGCCTCAGCCTCCCAAAGTGCTGGGATTACAGGCGTGTGCCACCGCGCCCAGCAATTTTATAGCAGTGCAATTCATAATAGCTAACTTATGGAACCAGCCCAGGTACCTGTCAACAGATGAATGGATAAGGAAAATGTAGTATATATACACAGTAGAGTTTTACTCAGCCATAAAGAAGAATGAAATGATGGCATTTGTTGACAAATGATTGGAATTGGAGATATTATGCTAAGTGAAATAAGTGAAAAAGTCAAAGGTCGAATGTTTTTGCTCATGTGGAAGCTAGAGCAAAATAAGGGGAAAATGTAGGGGGATCTCCTGAAAATAGAAGGGAGATCAGTGGAGTAGAGGCACAGGATTGAGGAAGAAGAAGGAGGTATGAGAAAAGGGAGGAATGGTGGAATGAAATTGATCAAATTATGCCATGTATGTATATGAATATACCACAGTGAGTTTTACCTTTATGTCTATCTATAAAGCATCAATTAAAAAACCATAAATAGCCAGGCTTGGTGGCGCATGCCTGTAATCCCAGCACGTGGGAGGCTGGGGTAGGAGGATCTTGAGTTCAAAGCCAGCCTCAGCAATGGCGAGGCACTTAGCAACTCAGTGAGACCCTGTCTCTAATAAAATACAAAAAAGGGCTGGAGATGTGGCCCAGTGGTCGAGTGCCCCTGAGTTCAATCCCCGGTACCAACAACAACAACAACAACAACAACAAAAAAAACCCAAACCCATAAATAAATGAAGAACAAGTAGAGTAGAGGAAGAACAAGGGGAAGGAGGAGGGGAGGGAAATAGGAAATACTGGAAACTGAAATGGAGCAAATTGTATTCCACACATATGTGATTATGTGGAAAGGAACCCCAATATTATGTATAACTATAATGCACTAATAAAAACATAAAAAGAAATAGCATGGAGTATTCAGGGTTTTTAAGTCAGTGAGTGCTACCAAGTCAGAAGAGACCGAGGAGCTGGAGAAGTAGCCCTTCCTCTCTGGTCAGGGGCTACAGGAAAAGACAACTGAGGTCGGAACTAACATTAGCTATCTTCACCAGAAGATTTTAGGACTCTGGGATAAATTCATGGGTCACAGAGAATTTCTGAAGCTGCCTGGGATTCTGTGTTTAGGATTGAGTGCTTGGGGCTAGCCTTGGCTCTGTGCTCTTTGCTTTTAAGAGAAGATATTCCTAGGAGGACATTCATCTTTATCTCTTCATTTGTCACCAGCTGTGCATGGTCCTGTGTTAGTGACTGCAGTTTCCACATCATGGTAGGTGGATATTGTTGACTGAATTGTTGTTGGATGGATTCACAGTGCAAGATTTAAGTAACCTGTAACATGTGAAGAGATTTGGCAAGATTATTGTAAGTTCCAAAAGAAAAGCTTAATGCAAGCTGACTTGATATAAACAGAAATATTATTCAGGGTCCTGATAATGGATAAAAATCATATATTCTATTATATGTCCAGTGCAATGTCTAGTTTTAGTCTCTAAATAGGACATGGATAAATGAAAGACAGAGGTTAGGCATGGTAGAGGTCTCATTGCAATTATTTCTTGAGGTACCTTTCTAAGTGTAGACTTACTCAAAGATTATAAACAGTTTTAGGCACAAATTGTATTATTTTCAAAATAGCTGTACTGATTTGTGCTGTCACATGACATACATAAATTTACTGGTTTCATTATAACTTTAAGATTTGGTTTTGAAATTTTGAAGTTTTTTAGGGTGCAATTCAATCCAAATGAGATCATTTTTATTGTAATTTGTATTTCTTTGCTTACTAGTGAGATTGCATAATTTTCATTTGTTTAATAATATTGTTTTCTAGTGTGTGTAGTCATTTTCCTAATGGCACTATGATTCAAAAGAAGGACAGACAAGAAGTATGTTGCAAAAGAGGACAAAGAGGAGAGTCAGGTGTAAGACATGGGTGCTGCATGAGTATCTTTTTGGATTGTGTCTTTCTGTGGCAAATGAAAGTCTCTCCCCAGGTAGCTTATATAAAAAAGGAAATTCAGTAATTTACCCAACTAAAAAGTCCTAACAGTAGATTTGGTTTTGGGTACAGCCCCGAGTTCTAATGATGCCACCAGGATTTATTTCTGGATTTTGCCCTGTCCATTTTGATGAAGAAGTCCTGTGTTCAAATGGGCTCCCTCCCTGTTGTGTTATGTGTCTGGGCCAGTTCCCATACTCTCTAATTACAGCCGTAAGCTTCAGATGGAAAAATCGTCTCTTTCCTGATCTCCTTGGGCCTGATTGGGTCACCTGAACATCCTGAACCAATCATGGTGGCTGGGAATGCAGCATTTTGATTGGTTCAGACATCTGTCACATGCTCCACTGCTAAGCTGAATTGGAACTGCAATCTAAGCATTCAGGGTAAGAGAAGAGGAAACACTGACAGAACCGGATATAAAGTGAAAGACAATTGAAATATTACGGATTCACCACAGAGGTGTGGTGAATGACTCTGGGGGACAGAAGTTTGGTGGTAGGCACCACACTGGGGGATAGACAGGAGATTCAAGGGCTGACAATTGACAAATGCCATTTGTTCCAAGTGGCCTCAGGCTGCCCCTATTTAGCTCCGCCCTTCCAATGAGCAGTAGAAGTAGGGCCGCCATGTTCTTTGGAAGGTTCAGATTCCTCTGTCATATGTCTGCCTGTCAGTGTGTGCTGCTGCTTCTCCTTTTGCTGCCCCTCCCTGGAGCTTGCTGAAATCCATTGTATCCCAGTTTGTTTGCACCTCCAGAACTCCCGAAGAGGTATCTATGGAGACAGAAGCCTGCAGGCCTTTCATGGGATCGTTACTAAGCTGTTGTCTCCTAGCTCCAAATCCAACTTTGTTGCTCAGCTTTTTAATACTGAGGCCGGGATTTGGCAAAGCTTTTCTCCTTTGCTGGGAGGCTCACAGATGGGATCTGTCACTGGGCAGGGGAGGCGAGAAGATGTGAGCCAGAGGAAGAAGGGCCTTGTACCTTCCTGTTTGTGTAACCCAGCAATGCTTCTTCCCCTTGGCAGGGACACTTGCTTCTAGCAACAACAGCAATTGGTTCCAGTTTTGTGGTTTTTCTAATTCTCTCAGAACCTGCCTCACTGTGCCCTCAGAGACCTTAACACCTGCCGTCCAGCCTCTCCTGGGAAACCTAAATCTCAGCTTGGCAGATTCTTTAACTGCTGAGGAATCGACCCCAGCCAGGCAGTGCTGTCTCCTCAGAGATCTGGGCTTGATCTCTCCAGCAGAATTCCTCCAGGTACAGCATTTCAATGATACCAACCTCTGCTCTTTGTTTTCCCAGCCCTGAAGTGGTACCTGTTTCCTGCAATTATTACATTTATAGTACTCCAGTGTCTCCTTTTGGTCTTTTCAGTTTTCCATTACCTGGCTAATTTTTTTTTTACCTTTAATTATTTTCATTAAAATAATAAAATGAATAATAATGGGTTCCTCTTTCCTGAGTAGACTCTGATTGAAGCAGTCCCAATGCCCATCTGACTGCCTCGTCTTGTCATCCTTTGAACTAAGCCTGAAGAAGAGCCGTCCTCTGGAAAATTGGTATCAACTTCCCATTGCTCTGAGGATAAAGTGCCAACCTCTGGGCTCTACCTGATCTCTACTGATGCATCTTTTGCTCTCACAAGCTTGCACCTGGTGTTCTAGGTGCATGAAGCTTCCTCAAGTTTTTCTGATGTTTCATGCTCTGTCACCAACAGGCCACTGAATGTGCTATTCCTTCTGCTAAGAACGCTGGTAGCTTCTACCCTTTTTCCTGGGTAACTTTTGTGTATCCTTCAGGTTCCAGCAGAGACGTCTTCCCTTGGGAAATCTTTCTTGACTTCTGCACTTTTCTTCTGGTGTCCCGTACTTCCTTTCGGAGGGTGCACTAGGTGCTTTCTCTTTCTGCCACTGGGCTGCAAGCTCCTTGAGATCAGTACTTGGAACTCAACAGGTAGCTTAGTATTTGAGAAGGACTTCTTTAGAAATTTCAATGCTTTCATTTTACTTTTTGGAGCAAGGACATTTCAGCTACCATTACTGCTGATGCAAGTCGTGCCCTAGAATGATTACCGAGGGTTTCATCTCCCATCCAAAGGACAAGCTAATGTTGTGAAAATCGCCACAGTGAGACTTGAGGGCAACAAACAAGGTGCCTTAAAGACCTGGGTTGTCTCCCAGTCTTCGATGTGTCACTCCAGTGATGGAGGTGGACAGGGATCAGCTATTGATTCACCAGGTTAAAAGCCTTCCCATCACCCACAGCAGCTGAAGGCCTTGTGTCAAAGATAAGCAGCAAAGAAAATGAAACCCTGTCAAACCCTTGCACATATGGTTTCAGGATGCAAATGAGAGGCGCTGGTTTAAAGGGGAAGACCATGAATGTGCCTGCTTTTCTGTGGCTGCATCATGCAATGAAAAAGCAGAAACTTGGGAGTCTAAACTTGGTTGAAATCTTGACTTTGCCTTCAGCTCCATGGAGAGACAGAGGCTTGGTGAAATTCTTAATTTCTTATTCTGTAAAATCATTGTCATCATCTTGTGATCTACAAAATTAATCTGTAGCACATACTTCCCTTTATTTATTTATAGAGAACTGAATATGGAGATTGATTTAAAGTATCCAGCACAGGGTTGAGAAATATTGGTAGTTTGTGGCAAATGTGGCATTGGCAAAGCTGATCCCACTCACTCATGTATTAAAAATATCATTGAACATATCTTCAATTCTAGTGATATTTAAACAAATAAATTAGAGAGTGTCCTTCCCCTCTTGGAGTTTCTACTGTGAATAGATAATCTGAAAAGGCAACAAATATCAGTAAACAAATAATTACAGTTTTGTCAGTTGACAATAAAGTCCTTTAGGACATTTCCCCCTGATTGAGGGTCTAGTCCAGGACCACACATGGCATCTAGTTTGTGTCTCTTTAGTTGTCTTTTCTCAAGAATAGTTTCTTGGCCTTACATTGACTTTCACGATGTTGACATTTTTGGGGTCCAGGACACTTGCTTTGCAGTATGTCTCTCAATTTGGGTTTGTGTGATTGTTTTTTTGACAATGAGCTTTTTAAGGCCATCTGCACCCAGCAAATGGCAGAGCTAACACTGGGACGTCACTTTCCTGACCCCATGTCTTGTGCACTTTCGTCTTAAAAGCTTCCAGGAGGCTTGGAGGTCAAAAGACCTCATAGTTCCACCCGACAACAGTCCTGTTAACCCAGCCAAGGTTGCTAAATAACAGCATCGACGCGTCAATAACCAGAAGAACACCTCCCAGGCAAACCTCACTGTTTTCTTAGTTGTCATTTAACATCTCCAGATCTGAACTACAATTAAAAAAAATCTGTAGTTGTTTTATTACTTTTTTTATCTTCATCTCTCAAGGTGACAATTTGTCCTGCTTTAATAGAACAGCTGGAAAAAAAATGAGGAAAATTAGACCCGATGCGGGTAGAATGCCATAAGACCATTTTGATTCTATTATGATGTGCTTTTCAAAACTGCAGGACATTGAACAAAAATGCACTAAAATTAAAAGAAATCTTTTTTTTCATTTGGAAAATTATTTTTAAAAGCTGAACAATTGCTGCAGCTAATCTATAATTTACCCAAATGCTGGGTACTCTATTATATTGACATGCTAGAAGTTAGCTCACTAAATTTTCTCCAAGAAATGGGGAGACAAAGGGGCAAGTAATTGGTGCTCCTAGCCCCTGTCCTGCTTTCCCTTTCATGAATTGCACCACAGCACATTTTAAAACTTGTCCAGATGTTATTTTAAAACAACAGTCTCCAAAGTAACCCTAGATGAACGTTGCCTTTGCACAGCTTTTTCATCCTAGTTTAGAAATGCTGCTTCTGTGGATCCAGGAGTGGGCTGAGGAGGACATTGCTAGGTGGGGCTGGGAGAAGACCCTCTCCCTCTTAGTTCTTGTTGCTACACAGTACAGTGGGTTGGGTGGTAGGGAAGTTTCACATATTACCTGTCTTATTGATGAGAAGTGATACATATGGGTGGGGTTTTAATTTTTACATAAATATTTATTTAAAATTATTTATGGAACATGCTCCTTATAAGCCAAGCATTGTGGTAGGTGGAGGATTTAAAAGTGAAGAAATAATGGCAATCACAGGTAAATGGATGCAATTGGAGAATACAATGCTAAGTGAAGTTAGCCAACCTCAAAAATCCAAATGCCTAATGTTTTCTCTGATATAAGGAGGCTGATTCACAGTGGGGTTGGGACGGGGAGCATAGGAGGATTAGAGGAACACTAGAAAGGCCAATGGGGAGGGACGGGAAGGAAGGGGGCAAGAGGGTAAAAAAAAAAAGTTGGTAGAATGAGATGGATACCATTATCCTAAGCATATGTATGAAGACACCAATGGTATGAATATACTTTGTATACAACCAGAGATATGTAAAAATGTTTTATATGTATATTATGAATTGTAATACATTCTACTGCCATATACAACAGTTTCAAATAAAAATAAAAAGTGGAAATTTACAATCCAAAAGAATAAAATAAATAAAATAAAAGTGAAGAACTCAGACATGGTCTCTATCCTCAGGGAATTTAGTCGTGTGCACGTATGTCAGGTATAGGTTAGACAATTACACAAGCCAAGCACAGAGTGCTATGGAAAGGCATGTAGTCAGACTTGGGAAGGAGGTAATGAGAGTGGTTGAATGTGTTATTTGCTCTGTGGCAGACACTCTCATCCATGGTAAAGAATGAAGGCAGAAGAAGAGAGCTTAGACTTATTTAAAAAGTTATCTGTCTCCACCAGGCATGGTGGTGCACGCCTGTAATCCCATCACTTGGGAGGCTGAGGCAGGAGGATCACAAGTTCAAAGCCATCCTCAGCAATGGTGAGGCACTTAGCAACTCAGTGAGACCCTGTCTCTAATAAAATACAAAAAAGGGCTGGGGATGTGGCCCAGTGGTCAAGTGCCCCTGAGTTCAATCCCCTGTACCAAAAAAAAAAAAAAAAAAAAAAAAAAAAAGTTATCTGTCTCCATGTGGTCCACTCTGTTTAACCTGGAAAACTAATGACAAACAGCTTTTTGAACAATGTGGCTATCATGGGCCAGTGTGACCAGGAAAGTCAGCTGAAGTTTTGGAAAACCCAGAGGAGCTGGGTAGTGCACCCCTGTAATCCCAGTGGCTTAGGAGGCTGAGGCTGGAGGATCACAAGTTCAAAGCCGGTCTCAACAACTTAGTGTGATCCTGTCTCAAAATAAAAAATAAAAAAGGGCTGTTGATGTGGCTCCCTGATTAAATGCCCCTGGGTTCAATTTCTGTTAAAAAAAAAAAAAAAAAAAAAAAAAAAAAAAAAAAAAAAAAAAAAAAAAAAAAAAAAAAAAAAAAGCCCAGAGGAGATTCTTCAGAGAATTCAGAGACAGAAACTGTCCAGCATAGGAAGGCTGATGATCTTGTAATTTTTACTCCCTCTCTCATGGTGATTCCTCCATGACTTGGTAACTTTCCATCCTTTTCTGTACACTGGACCTCCTGCCTATTTCAGAGATATTTACTTTATATTTATTGCAGGCAATTGTTTTCTGCTGTCTTTCTGTTTGGTTAATACAAAGAGCTTCCTTCTATACACTCATGGACAATATTTTACAGCACTCCTGAAACAGATGTGGAATCATAATGAAGTGCGAGAGATGCTTTTGTAGTGAGTACTAAGGGTAGAAGGAGTAGTGAAATGGAATCAGTTGTTTCTGCAAGGTCTTAGCTATGCCAGAGTAGTCTTCTGGGAAGAAATTATGTCTAAGCTGAGACTTGAAGGCATTGGGGGGTAGAAATGGTGCTCTCAAGAGCAGGAATAACATTTGCAAAGACCTGGCCACTAGAGAAAACTTGGTGTGTTACACAAGAGACACTAAAAGCAGCTCAGGATGGCTGGTGGAAGGGGAGCAGCGAGAGTTGAAGTTGGCAACTGAGAGCATAGGAGGCTTTTTGTTGAGCTGCCAGCCTTATCCTGAAGGCCAGGGGAAACTTCTGGAGCCACTGAGCTGGGAAATGTCAGAGTCAGATTTGTGTTTCAGAAAGAACATACAGGCAGAGGATGAGGCCGGAGGAGTGCAAGTTCAAAGCCAGCCTCAGTAATTCAGCCAGGTCCTAAGCATGTTAGCATGACCCTGTCTCAAAATAAAATGTAAAAAGGGCTGGGGTGTGGCTTAGCGGTTAAGCTTCTCTGGGTTCAATTCCTCCTTACCAAAACCAAACCAGACTGGAGGGGTGAAGCTGGAAGCTGGATGTAGAGAGACCAACTGGGACTCTCAATAGATTAGGATAGTGACATTTAGGTTGAAGAGAGATGGAAGAATGACAGAATACTTTGAAGGTGAAAACAATGACTCGATGATTAATCATATGTGTAGTGTAAGGGAGGAGGGGGAGGAAACAGCCCAATTGTTTTCACACCTGTCTTCTTCCCCAATCTTGGTCTTTCCTGTGTTCTCAGTTGCCAGCTCCATGACCTCAATTCTTGGTACCAATCTCAGGCCTCATGTGGTACCAATAGCACCTGTGGCTACAAACTGTACTCTAAACTCTAGTACTGGTAATGTTTGCCCTTGGCTTGGTCCTTCCAGATCCATTCTGTGCTGAGAGTACAGTTGCAGGATATCATGATGGGTACGAGCAGGAACTTTCAAGTGTAATGAATACGGGTCTAAGTCCTGGCTCTCTGCTTACTCCACATGTGATCATCGGCAAGTTGACAATTCTCCCTGGATCCCAGATTTTCTCCACTATATTGTTCTCATTGAAACTGTAAAGTTTCTCATTGAGGTGATAAGAATTAAATGAAGGAATAAATGTGAAGCACAAGACCTGCAAATGGCAAGCACAAAATAAAACTTGCCTAAGGAGAAGAAGGAGGAGACAAAGTAGAAGGCGGCAACAAGGTTTAGAGTTTGGGTCCCCCACTTACAACCTACAGTCTGGCACAACACAGGATATCAGGAGTGGCCATTTGAGTAGAGAGGAAGGGAAAGAATCTCATTTAGCATGGTGACATGAGGGGGCTATGCCAAGAAGAGTCCACATCAAAGTTCTGATTGATTCTTGAAGCTTGGTCTAGAACCAAAGCCAGGGATAGGTCAAACACGGCCCCCTCTACCCCAAGATGCTTAGCCCTTCTCATGGTCATCTCTTGCTCTCCACTCTCTCTCCTTCATAGCTTTGTCTTCAAATCTCAGCCTTCTTTAGCTCTTCCTGGCCTCCTCCTGCCTCTGCTGTCGTGTAGTTGCTAAAGGTTCTAATTCCAGGCTCAGGCAGGATGTAGACATGAACATTTGCTGAAGATTGCTTTGCCTTTTGGACTTCTATCTCTAAGAAATTTTAGATAACTGTGCTAAAGCCTGCCATATCTCTCAATAGAGGCATTATGTTATTATGGTTTAGATGTGGTGTCCCCTAAAGCCTCACATGTGAGACAATAAAAGGTTTGGAGGAGAAATGATTGGATTATAGCCTTAGCCTAATCAGTGAATTAAGTGGTAACTAGAGGCAGGTGGGGTGTAGCTGGAAGAAGTGGTTCATTGGGGGCATGGCTTTGGGGTATATATTTGTATCTGGTTAGTGGAGTTCTCTCTGTCTGCTTCCTAATCACCACGTGAGCTGCTTCCCTCTGCCACAGTCTTCCACCATGATGTTCTGCCTCACCTCGAGCCCTGGGGATTGGAGCCTGCTGTCTATGGATTAAGACCTCTGAAACCGTGAGTCCCCATTTAAACTTTTCCTCCCCATACAATTATTCTGGTCAGGTCTTTTAGTCAGAGGATAGAAAACACTGACTAAAACACAGTGTTAACCATACATTTAATAATGTCAATCACAACTGTAACTCTAACCAGTTCAAATTGCTTTACTCTGCAGGACACATACAGCTAGCCGCTATTCCCACTGGCCAGTGGCCAAGCAGCATCCTTTCTGATTGGTCAGCTCCCATGCCATACTAGTCGTAAAGGGCTGCATTGTGTCTCACCCCCATTCATGCGATGAAGCTTTAACTCCTAGTTCTTCAGAATGTGACAGTGAAGCTAGATAGGGCCTTTAAAAAAAGGCAATTATGTTAAAAAGAGATTAAGGTGGTCTCTAGTCCAAGGTGGTTGGTGTCTTTTTGAGAAAAGGAAATTTAGACACACAGAGACACTGGGGATGTGTATGGACAGAGGAGAGACCATGTGAGGACACAGGGAGAAAGTGACCATTGTAAGCTAAAGAGAGAGTCTGCGATAGAAACCAAAGCTGCGGAAAACTTGATCTTGGACTTCTAGTTTCCCAAACTGTGAGAAAATGAAATTTCTATGATTTAAGTCACCTAGTCTGTGCTATTTGTTATAGTACCCTTAGTAAACTAATACACTGGTTGTAATATATTTACAGGACTATCATGTCTAATAACATTAAATTCTTACTAAATTCTAGAGGTAGTATAAATTACATTATTACATATTTAGGTACTATCTAGGCACTGTTAGCCTCATTTTGCAAACAAGAGAACTTAGGTTTGTAAAAGGAAGTGATTTACTTAAAGCCAAAGTCACAGAGCTAGGAAAGGGCCGAATTGGGTGCAAATTGAAATCTTTTTGACACCAGTGTCTGGGTTCTTAACCACCGTGCTATACTGCTCAGAGATGCTGGTCGCTGACTGCTCCTCTTCCTCCAGTGTAAATAATGCCCCTATTTTTCTCTACGCTTCCCTGCTTCTTTCCTTTGGAGCACTAGCTAGAGTCTGTAACCATCAATTTAATTCTATGATTTTGTTTTCCATGTTTGTTCCTCTCACTAGACCACAGTGCAATGCTGTGCTTACAATCAGGAGGATGGGGTTGGTTTTGAAACAAGCAGTGTTGAAAGGCTTCTTGATTTTTTTGCCAGGTGAAAGCCAGCCAAGCCTTTGCGTATGGTGAAATGATCGACCTCAGTGGGCACTGGCAAGTAACAGGAGCTACTGCTGGGCTCTTTAATTTATACCTTAATATTGCACGCCTGTGGCCTCGGGAGTGGAGCACGTCACTTAACCCTACCATGTGGCAAACACCAGCATCTGCACTCCTGGTGGCTTGGGTCCTGAAGAGCCCTCCCTGCCTAGTGTTCTAGGATGTGTTTTTCCATTTTGTAATGCTCTTCAAGGCAGGAAGCTGTGAGCCACCTGATGCTCTGCTGGTGGCTTTTCTTTGCTTTTTCCTGACTCTCCACCCTATTAACACATCTGGGTGAAGTGGCAGCTGCTTATTTTGTGTGTAATGAAGTCTAAAAAACTAAAGCCAGGTCCGTTATACCAGACTATGGCTCCTCCATGAACAAGGTCCCAGCAGATACTTCTCATCGGGGTCCCACTGTGTTGATCACCTACTTCAGCCAAAGAAATATCGTGATGGTAGTGGTGATTATTTTCTCAATGATGTTCCCCCCAACCAGAGGTGGAAACAGAACATACATTTCCCCCCAACCCAAACTGTTAAGAAATCTGTCTACCTCCAGAGAGCTGAATTTCATAAAGACAGACTATTTCTCTATGTGGATTTTTATTTTTAGTTTTTCTGCTTCCTCCCCCATTTCTTTTCCCCATTTGATGCTTTCAGAGAGAATGAATAGTATTCTACATTTTTATATTCTAAACACCACTCCTGCATAATTCTGTTCAATTCTTTGTTGTGCTTTTTTTTTTTTTTCAAGTTATGGTTTTAAAAATAATCTAGAACTAATTTGTCTAATGAATATGCAATTGTTGCAAGAGTCTTTTGAAGTTTTTGAAAACCTTCTGTCAGCATCTTTTGGGGACATGGGGATGAATGCAGCATCAGGCACTTGGAAGCCGTTTTAATTTGGCATGAGCAGGTATAATTTTTGCACATTTCAAAGCCGGGCTTGGTGCAGTCATTTACTGTGTACTTATCATGATTATCTTAGTGTAACTGCTTTGTAGCCTAGCTCCTTATGCTGGTAGAACAGATGTATCATATTGGGGCAGAGTGGGGTTGAAATAGAAGTTAGGTAGGACAGCCAGAAAAGAATATGCAGGAGAGAAGGGGGCAACATTTAGTGTCATCATAGCTCCTGCCCAGAGCTTAGAAATCTTAGCTATGTCTTATATATTATATATTTGATATGCTTATCAAATGCAAAGCACTTTACATATGTCTTAATCTTTATGTAAGCATAACAAAGGGAGCAAGGGAATATTGTCACTATTTTATAAATAAGGAAAATGAGACTTGAAGAAGGCAAGAAAGTTCCCAAAGACCACACAGGTAGTAAGTGGCGGCGGGGTCAGTGTTTTTCAACAGCTTTCATTGGCCATGTTTTCTGTGCAGGGCACTATGCAATGCACCTTGGCAAGTCTAGAAATGAACTTGACCCGGATTCTACTCTCAGAGTGTTTATCTTGTGGTAAAACAGAGAAGACAAACAACTGTGATATGTAGCCAAGAAAATTCAGAAAAGAAACAAGATAGAGGGCCATGCCGTGAAAGTGGAAGGAAAGGGGGAATTTTTTTTTTTTTTTTTTTTTTTTTTTTAAATCTCAGTATAGATAAAATTTATCCTCAGAGGGGGACTGATTCCCTGAAGTTTTTGCACAGTTTCTTGTTTCCTGCCTACTGTGCACATTATGTTTTTTGAAAGTGGCCCTTTGAATAGAATTTTTCAGTAATTGTTTTTGACCTGGGAAACCAGCTTCCTCCTGTGCACTTTTTTCTAGCACCTGGGTGAAGAGGCCAGTTGGGCTTTCTCCCCTGCTGAAGCAGGCAGGAGCATTCTTACCCCAACTGTGGGATTCATTAGCCCCCGCTGTCAAATTGCTGTGATCAGGGGGTGTGAAAGGCACAGTGCCCTCCTGGCCCTCGCTGGCAGGGGCTGTCACAGTTCCCCATAAAAGCAACACAGGCCTGCTGCAGAGCACCGGAACCTGACCCCTTGAGCATCACTAACCTCCTGGGTGATTGTTTTTCTTTGTTCTGGAAATTGGAACAAAGTGGTTTCTCTCATACCCGGTCTTTGTGATGTGTTTGCCTCCCTTCTGGCCCTATGTGAATGCCAACAATCTTTTGGTTGTATGTGGCAGAAACACTCTGACTGGCTTAAGCAAATAAAGGAGAATTTATTAAAAGAATCTCAGGGACTAGGCCCAGGAACCAAAAAAAAAAAAAAAAAAAAAAAACAAAAAAACAAAAACAAAAAAACAAAAACAAAAAAACAAAACAAAACAAAAAAACCATCAGGAGCCAAGACAGTTACTTCTGGTAATTCCATAGCTCCAAATACCTTGTCAAAAGAAGCAGCTTCCCTGGGCCCTGATTCTACTGCAGATAGAGAAAAGCGTAATTAATTACAATCAGGGTCTGGTCAGCTGTGGTCACAGTGAGGGTCATGTGGGATAGACAGGACCTCAGGCCCCCTTCTTGTTCTAGATCCTGAAGGGGGACTATTTTACAGAATAAGAAATTGAGGGGCAGACAGTCACATACATAACCATATATTTATAAATTGGTGATGGTTTCATTTTCCTTGGGGGTCAATGCAATGTAATAAGCATCCATAGGAGGGTCTTGTCTGTGAAAGTTTATTATTTCCTTCTTCCTGGAACCAAAGGGATTCAATTAGATTGTGCAAAGAAGAAAATTGAGCCAGGTGTGTTGACACAAGACTGTAATTCCAGCTGCTTGGGAGACTGAGGCAAGAGGATCATAAATTCAAGGCCAGTCTTGGCAATTTAGTGAGACCCTGGAGATGACTGGGGATGTAGTTTAGGGGTAAAGCACCTCAACAAAAGAAGAAGGAGAAGGAGAAGACTGATGAAATTACCCATATAATTCAAGCAAAAACCTGCTGGTGAGGGAAGAGGCCTGAGATTGTTTTGAACTAATTAGGTGAGTGAATGTTATTCAAACACATTGTTTGGTTATCAAAGTCTGAGTAAGTTTTGGATAGTTCTCACTGGCACTGAGAACTAAAATCTGTCACAACCTCTTTTTCAGGGAGTTCTTTTGGTACCCCAAGGCAAAAGGTCTTTTCTTTCTCCAAATGTTCAAAGAAATGCTTTGCACGTTTCTTCTAGTCTATTTAACTTCTATATACTTGTTTGTATATATTTATCTTCAGATAGACTGTTGCTTGTTGAGGACAATTATCTGTCTTATTTTGTCTCTGATTAGCACATCATACATAGGAGATTCCTAAACTACATATGCTGAATATGGGAGTCACTTCAATGACCCTCAGTGAACCAGACCAACTAATTATTGGTTTAAAATTCCTTGAGTTAGTGATCTTTTAATTGTCCAATTAATCAAATAAAGATACCAGTAATATAAATATGCCTATTACTGTGCCTAATGCTACAAGGTAAGTAGTCTTATAAATTTATTAGTAAAGAACTTGGGAAAGTTAGTGTTCCCTTCTGCAAACTGAAGAGAGGGGAGAGTGAGGATGAGTAATAATACTTCCCTGGTTCAATGATTATGAGGGTTAGAAATTATATATAGAAAGCATCAAGTACAGAGTAACCTTTTTTGCTTAATTGTGATGATTATGGATGGTGAGAATTTTCATGCGTAACTTTCAAGTGCAAGTAAAGTCACATTTCTTTATTTGCTCTAATTGATATTATCCTCTCTGATCTCCTCATTTCCCTAGGAGAGAATTCAGTTTCAGTTGTATCTAGAGACTTCTAAACTTTCCCAGGATTTGGAAAGTCTCTGTGGGTCTTCTGCAGTCCTCTACCCTTGGCAAAGGCTCTGGCAAAGGCTCTTCCTCTGCTCACCTGAGGATGCCCTCCACACCCTTCTTGCACCATGAATTTGAGTGGCATTTCATTTCTCCAACTCAACTTGGGCTTGAGGGTCTTAGCTATTTCCCCAGGACCACAGCTTGCCATGTTCCCTTTTCCCTTGGACCAAGGAATCTTCCACTCTCTTAATTTAGATTTTACCCCCAACTATAAAAGCTTGAAGAAGAGTGACAGAGTTTTGTTCTATGAATTTGGCAACTTCTGCTTCTGTTTCTGAAACATGAAAGTTGTTAGTGATGCCTTAAAGCAAAAACATTCTAAAACCTCTGTTATCTTCTTGGTGTTGGTGAGGGAAATTGGCTTTTGGTCTTTTCCATTTTTCTATAGCACTGGTGACCAGACATAAATTAATGTCTCAAAAGATCAGCCAGCACTGTGCTTCCTGGGCCTAAATCAGCTGAAATCCTATCAGTTCCCTTTTTTTTTCTTGAATTAAGAGCTTTGCTTCAGGGCTTTGCGTTTGCATTTTTGTCTGCTTGGACATTTCCACCTGTGTACAATTTGGTTGTTTCTCATTGCTTCAAGTATTTGCTCAAACATTACCTCTTCATAGAGGTGTTTCTAGAATACCCTTTCGGAAGTAGAGACTACTTCCAACCCCAGCCAAATGAGTCACACTACTTTATTATTTTCATAAAATTTACCACCACCTTGACTTAACTTGATTATGGACTATTTCTGTGTGCTAGGATGTGGTGCTCTCCACTGGAGGAGGGACCTTGTCTTATTCACCCTTGTATCCTGAACACAACTCCTGACACATAGCAGGCGCTTAGAAAACAGTTCTTGAGTGAAAGAACCAATTATCCTAACGAGTGGTGATGTTAATGGTGATGCAATGCTAATGGTGATGAAGAAATTGATGAGATAAATATGACACAATACCTGTTTTAAGGTTGCTTAAATTATTTTGAATTAGTATTCAAGAAATAGTTGTTTGAGGACAAACCTAAGACTTGGAGAGGCGACGTGGAGTATATTTATAAAATATAGATATATATGTATCATGCATGAAAATACATGTAAAATAGATGCAATATACTTATAGTTAGCACATGTTTTATAAGTCCCAGTACTTGTATTAATGATATTGAAGGAAGACAAAATATTTATGTTTATCAGAAAAGGACATGGGTTTAAAAATCTCAGAGGAGTATTGGTTCAAATTCTCCAGCCAGAGTAAGTTCTGGGCTGGTTCCCTCGGCATCACTGGGAGCTTCAGGGACATGACCCATAGAGGTGCTGGTTCAGTGGAGCTGGGTGGGACATGGAACCTGTGTTTCGAAAACGATTCCTTAGGCTTCAGAACCAAATTTATGGGCCAGTGATTTATAACCAAAGTTTATGGAATGTAAAGCAGAGTGACTTCACTAAATTTGTGGATGATGCAGAACTTCAGCTCAAAGAAGAGGATTTTCAAAGGGCAACTCTCAAGCTCAGTGGTGAAGTTTTCATGAAATCAGAAATAGTTGCCAACCCTAAAATTCATCAGCTGTACTCCATCTCCAGTCTTAGGGTGATTATGGTGTTCCTTTTTTTCTGGTTTCATTTAAATATTTTGTTTTTAATTATAAGAAATTTTAGTTATACACAGAAGTAGAATAGATTAATGATCCCTTCTGTATACGTTACCCAGCTCCAGCAATTATCAAGTCACAGCTGATTTTGTCTATGCCCTCTCTGATTTACTACCTCCTCACATTCAGATGTGAGGGTTCTAACATGAGCTATATCCTCAGAACGTTTTATTTTATTTTGAGACATGGCCTTGAACTTGCGGTCCTCCTGCCTCAGCCTCCAGAGTAGCTGGGCTTACAGGCACATGCCACTGGGTCTGAACCCCACATTCAGATTATTTTGAAGAAAACTCAAGATATAATATCATTGATTCTGTAAACATCTTTGTATGTAAAAATAAGGACTCTTTAAAAAGGTATATAACCCAGGGCCTGGGGTTGTAGCTCAGTGGTAGAGCGCTTGCCTTGCATGTCTGAGGCACTGGGTTTGATCCTCGACACCATGTAGTAATACATAAATAAAATAAAGGTATTGTGTCCATGTATAACTGAAAAAATAAAAAAATACATAACCCCAATACAATCATCATGCTGAAAGAATTAAAAATTTAATTTTCTGCCCAAATATTCACTCAGTGTTAAAATTTCCTCAGTTGTTTCAGAAATGCTTTTTCACAATTGATTTGGCATAGGATATAAATAAAGCCCATATATTTTAATTGATAGGCCTTTTAAGTTTCTTTTATCTAAAGGTCTTCCTTTCTTGATGTCTTTGCAATTTGTTGAAAAATATAGCTTTTTTTTTTTTTTTTTTTTTTTAAAATAATGGTTTCCCACAGTCAGAATTTTGCTATTTTTATTCATGTAGTGTCATGGAATGCATTTTCCTGTTTGCTGTATTTTCCACTAATTGATATCCAGATTTACAGGCTCAATCATATTTAGGATTTGATTTTTTCCCCCAACATTCCAGAGATGGTGGTGGTCAGTAGGCCCATGATGGTCTTATCAGTAGGCACATGTACCTCTACTTGTAGTGATAGTCACTAATGGTGATTACCTGGAGACATTATTTTGTTAGGAATAGCAGGAACAGTGTTACTCTAATTTTATCATTCCTTTTCATTTACTATTTGGAGCATTTCTATAATAAATAATAGGATTACCAAAGAAAAGCAGGTCACATGCATTTTCATCTTATTTACTTGTTTTTGGCATTCTCCAAAAGTGACCAATATGTTATTTTGTTGTTTGTATCTCTGATATCATTATTGACTCATGTTAAGTATATTTATTGTCTTTCAGTTCACTGTAGTTACTATCTATAGTTCTCATTTTTCTTAATGAATGTGTAGCTCTTCATCGTGTGGATGTACCATGCTGTTTCATACTTAAGAGTTTAACAAAAATTTTCTGTAAAGGATCAGATAATAACATATTTGTCACTTTTTTTTTTTACAGTCCTTTAAAATGTAAAACCACTCTTAATTTACAGGTTGTATAAAAACAGGCCCTTGAATTTGTAGCAGGGGCTGCAGTTTGCTGACCCTTGAGCCAGTTACTAGTTACTGCCAGCTATTTGATTTGTTTGCAGACCTTTGCTGTTGTAACTGTGCTGCAGCAATTAGGCTTCTGCATGTGTCTTCTGCCATTTACACCACTGGAATGGAGTCCTGGAAGTGGGATTATTCAGTCAAAGGGTAAATGTGTGCTAATTTTGCTAGATACTATCAATTTCTTCTCAATGTTTTGTTCCATTTTGTACCAGCAATGGATAAGAATGTTTATTTCTTTCAACCTTAATGAAAAATTGTAGGTTGTTGAACTTTTGGATTTCTGTTACTCTGTGTGATGAGTAAGTATGTGATGAGCAAGATCAAGTTTCTTTTCATTTGAGTTAAAAGACACTTATTTAGTTTTTGGTGAACTGTCTGTTCATGTCACTTGCCCAATTTTTAATAATTTATTGATCTATTCTCTGTTTAGAATATTAACTCTAATAGTGATGCTGCCAAAAGTGGTGAATGTTTTTCTCTAGGTTGTCATTTTTATTTTTAATTATAGAATTTTTGTTATGCAGAAGTGTTTAGTTTTAGACATTATGTGTCAAATTTATCAAACTTTTCCCTTACTGCATTGAGACTTTGAGTCATAGGAAAGCGTTTCCTACTCTCAATTTAACTGAAATTTATCTATTTTCTTCTAGTATTGATAAAGTAATATTTTAAATTTAGTTATTTTTAGTTATACATGACATTGGAATTAATTTTGACATAATTATAAAAGTATGGAATGTAATTTGCTCTAATTCAGTCCCCAGTACTTCCCTTTCCCCTCCCCTCCTCCTTCCCCGCCTTTCACTCTACAGATCTTTCTGTTTACTTATACTTTTTAAAAATTAGTGCCTTGTGGATATGCATGATGGTGGAAGGTTATGTAAGATCCATTATACTGTTCTTCCCTTATCCTGTCCCCTCCCTTCCCCCTCTATGCCCTTCCTCTACTCTACAGATCCTTCTCCTATTTTGATGGAACCCCCCACCCCCCAACATACACTTTTCTTTTTCTTCTTATTTTGGACTAGCTTCTGCATATCAAAAAAAATATCTGAGCTTTCACTTTCTGGCCTGGCTTATTTCACTTAGAATGATGGTCTCCAGTTCCATCCAATTACCAGCAAATGCCATAATTACATTTTGCTTGATGGCTGAATAATATTCCAATGTGTACGTATACCATGTTTTCTTTATCCATTCATCTGATGAAGGACATCTAGGTTGATCCCACAGCTAGGCAATTGTGAATTGTGCTGAAACCATTGATATGGGTGCATCCCTGTATGTATGCTGATTTTAGATCTTTTGGGTAAATACCAAGGAGTGGGATAGCTGGATCACATGGTGGTTCCATTCCTAGGTTTTTGAGAAATCTCTACGCTGGTCTTCAGATTTGTACTAACTTGCAGTCCCACCAACAGTATATGAGTATGCCTTTTCACCCACATTTTCACCAAAATTTGTTAGTATTTGTGTTCTTTTTATTTAATTTATTTTTTAAATTTATAATAATTACAATTCATAGTGCCCGTATATAGCATCTTTTTACATACAACTGTTTGTATACAAAGTATATTCGTACAATTCAGGTCTTCAATCATGCATTTAGGATAATGATATCCATCTCATTCAACCAACTTTTCTTTTATTTTTCTTCTTTTCTTTTCTCCCCCTTCCCTCCCCCCGTTGCTCTCTCCCTTCTCCTCCCTTCCCTTTGCCCATTCTAGTGTTCCTCTAATCCTCCTATGTACCCCCATCCAACAATACTGTGAACTAGCCTCCTTATATCAGAGAAAACATTTGGTACTTGGATTTTTGAGACTGACTAACTTCACTTAGCATTATGTCTTCCAACTTTATCCATTTACCTGCGAATGCCATTATTTTATTTTATTTTAATGCTGAGTAAAATTCCATTGTGTGTAAATACCAAATTTTCTTAATCCATTCATTTACTGAGGGACATCTAGGTTGGTTCCACAACCTAGCTATTGTGAATTGCACAGCTACAAACATTGAGATAGCTGTATCACTGTAATATGCTGTTTTTAAGTCCTTTGGGAATAGACCCAGGAGTGGGATGGCTGGGTCATAGGGTGGTTCCATTCCCAGTTATCCAAGAAATCTCCATACTGCTTTCCATTACGGTTGCACCATTTTGCAGTCCCACCAGCAATGTATGAGTGTGCCTTTCCCCCCACATCCTCTCCAACATTTATTGTTGTTTGTGTTCTTTTTTTTTTTAAATATTTATTTATTTACTTTAGTTGTACACAATGAATGCAATGCATTTATGTTTACATGGTGCTGAGGATCGAACCCGGGCCGCGCACATGTGAGGCGAGCGCTCTGCCACTGAGCCACAACCCCAGTCCTGTTTGTGTTCTTGATAGCTGCCATTCTGACTGGAGTGAAATGAAATCTTAGAGTAGTTTTGATTTGCATTTCTCTAATTGCCAGCGATGTTGAGCATTTTTTCATGTATTTGTTGATTAATCGTGTATCTTCTTCTGAGAGGTGTCTTCTCAATTCCTTAGCCCATTTATTGATTGGGTTATTTATTTATTTTTTTGGTGTTAAGTTTTTTGAGTTCTTTATATATTCTAGAAATTAGTGCTCTATCTAATGTGCATGTATTAAATATTTGTTCCCAATTAGTGGGCTCTCTATTCACCTCACTGATTGTTTCTTTTGCTGAAAAGAAGCTTTTTAGTTTAAATCTATCCCATTCATTAATTCTTGGTAGTAATTCTTGTGCTACAGGATTCTTATTAAGGAACTTGGGGCCTAATCTGACATGTTGGAAATTGGAGCTTACTTTTTTCTTCTATTAGGCGTATTGTCTCTGGTCTAATTCCTAGGTCCTTGATCCACTTTGAATTGAGTTTTGTGCATGGTGAGAGATAAGGGTTTAATTTCAATTTGTTGCATATGGATTTCCAGTTTTCCCAGCACCATTTGTTGAAGAGGCTATCCTTTCTCCACTGTACATTTTTGGTGCCTTTGTCTAATATAAGATAGCTGAAATTGTATGTATTAGTCTCCGTGTCCTCAATTCTGTACCATTGGTCCACCGGTCTGTTTTGGTGCCAATACCATGCTGTTTTTGTTACTATTGCTCTGTAGTATAATTTAACGTCTGGTATGGTGATGCCATCTGCTTCACTTTTCTTGCTCAGGATTGCTTTGGCTGGGTCTCTTATTTTTCCAGATGAATTTCATGACTGCTTTTTCTATTTATTTGAAGAATGATATTGGGATTTTGATTGGAATTGCATTAAATCTGTATAATGCTTTTGGTAGTATGGACATTTTGACAATATTAATTCTACCTATCCAAGAGCAAGGTAGGTCTTTCCATCTTCTGATTTCTTCTATGATTTCTTTCTTTAGTGTTCTATAATTTTCATTATAGAGGTCTTTCACCTCTTTTGTTAAATTGATTCCCAGATATTTTATTTTTTTGATGCTATTGTAAATGGGGTAGTTTTCATCATTTCCCTTTCAGAGGCTTTGTCACTGATGTACAAAAATGCCTTTGACTTATGTGTATTGATTTTGTATCCTGCAACTTTGCCAAATTCATTTACTAGTTGTAAAAGTTTTCTGGTAGAGTTTTTTGGGTCTTCTAGGTATATTATCATGTCATCAGAAAATAGTGCTAATTTGAGTTCTTCTTTTCCTATCTGGATCCCTTTAATTTCTTTCGTCTGTCTAATTGCTCTGGCCAGAGTTTCCAGTACTATGTTAAATAGCAGTGGTGAAAGGGGGCATCCCTGTCTTGTTCCAGTTTTTAGAGGAAATGCTTTCAATTTTTCTCCATTTAAGATAATGTTAGCTCAGGGCCTTGCATAAATAGCTTTTATAATGTTGAGATATGTTCCTGATATTCGTAGTTTTTCCAGTGTTTTGAACATAAAGGGGTGTTGTAGTTTGTCAAATGATTTTTCTGCATCTATTGAGATGATCATATGATTTTTATCTTTAAGTCTATTGATGTGATGTATTATGTTTGTTGATTTCCGAATGTTGAACCAGCCTTGCATCCCTGGAATAAACTCCACTTGATCATGGTGCACTATCTTTTTGATATGTTTTTGTATCCGATGTGCCAGGATTTTGTTGAGGATTTTTGCATCTATGTTCATTAAAGATATTGGCCTGAAGTTTTCTTTTCTGGATGTGTCTTTGCCTGGCTTTGGAATTAATGTAATATTGGCCTCATAGAAAGAGTCTGGAAGAGCTCCCTCTTTTTCTATTTCTTGAAATAGTTTGAAGAGCATTGGTATTAGTTCTTCTTTGAAAGTCTTGTAGAACTCGGCTGTAAACCCATCAGGTCCTGGACTTTTCCTTGTTGGTAGCTTTTTGATGAGGTCTTCTATTTCTTCCCTTGTAATCGATCTGTTTAAGTTGTGTATAGCCTCCAGTTCCAGTTTAGGCAAATCATACGACTCTAGTAATCTGTCACTGTTTTCACTATTTTCTATTTTATTAGAATACAAGTTTTCAAAGTAATTTCTAATTATCTTCTGTATATCTGAGGTGTTTGTTGTGATATTCCCTTTTTCATCATGAATGTTAGTAATTTGAGTTTTTTCTCTTCTTCTTTTCGTTAGCATCGCTAAGGGTCTGTCAATTTTGTTTATTTTTTCAAAGAACCAACTTTTAGTTTTGTCAGTTCTTTGAATGGTTTCCTTAGTCTCAATTTCATTAATTTCTGCTCTGATTTGAATTATTTCCTGTCTTCTACTGCTCTTGGTGTTGGTCTGTTCTTCTTTTTCTAGTGCTTTGAGGTGTGATGTTAAGTCATTTATTTGTTTTTTTTTTTTTTTCTTTTAAGGAATGAACTCAGTGCAATGAATTTTCCTCTTACTACTGCCTTCATAGTGTCCCAGAGATTTCTATACGATGTATCTGTGTTCCTATTTACCTCTAGGAATTTTTTAATCTCCTCTTTGATGTCTTCTTCAACCCCTTGTTCATTCAGTAGCATGTTGTTTAGCTTCCAGTTGTTGGAGTAGTTTTTCTTATTTCTTGTTTTTTCATTGATTTCCAATTTCATCCCTTTATGGTCTGATAGAATGCAGGGTAGTATCTCTATTTTTTTATATTTGCTGAGAGTTTTCTTATGATATAATATATGGTCTATTTTGGAGAAGGAGCCATGTGCTGCTGAGAAAAAAGTGTATTCGTTTACCGAGGGATGAAATATTCTATATATGTCCTTAATTGTTTTAAGGAGGCTTAAAGTTTCTTTGTTTAGCTTTTGTTTGGATGATCTATCCATTGGTGAGAGAGGTGTGTTGAAGTCCCCTAGAATAACTGTGTTGTGGTCTATTTTACTCTTGAACTTAAGAAGCGTTTGTTTGATGAATGTAGGTGCTCCATTATTTGGGGCATACAGATTTATGATTGTTATATCCTGTTGATGGATGGTTCCCTTAAGTAATAAGAAATATCCATCTTTGTCCCTCTTGATTAATTTTGGTTTGAAGTCTACTTATTTGATATGAGAATGGAAACCCCTGCTTGCTTCCACCGGCCATGTGAGTGATAAGACTTTTCCCATCCCTTCACTTTCAGTCTGTTGATGTCTTTTTCTATGAGGTGTGTTTCTTGGAGACAGCAAATTGTTGGGTCGTTTCTTTTAATCCATTCTGATAATCTGTGTCTTTTGAATGGCGAGTTTAGGCCATTAACATTCAGAGTTACTATTGAGATGTGATTTTTATTCCCATCCATTTTTATTTATATTGTGGTCTTTAGCTTGATTTGGTTTTCTTCTGGTTGGTATTTCCCTTAGTTTAATATCTCCCTTTGTTTATTTTCATTGTTATTTTTCTCTTCTTCTTCATGAAAAATGTTGCCCAGGATGTTCAGAAGTGCTGGCTTTCGAGTTGTGAAATCTTTTAACTTTTGCTTGTTGTGGAAGGTTTTTAATTTTCTTTGAATCTAAAGCTCAGTTTTGCTGGATATAAGATTCTTGGTTGACATCCCTTTTCTTTCAGAGCTTGAAATATGCTATTCTAGGATCTTCTTGCTTTTAAGGTCTGGGTTGAAAAATCTGAACATAGTCTGATTGGTTTCCCCCTATATGTAATCTGCTTCGTTTCTCTTGTGGCTTTTAGTATTCTCTCCTTGCTCAGTATATTAGGCATTTTCATTATAATGTGTCTTGGTGTGGATCTGTTTTGATTTTGTATGTTTGGTGTTCGGTAAGCCTCTTGAACTTGGTTTTCCCATTCATTCCTCAAGTTTGGAAAATTTTCTGTAATTATTTCATTAAATAAATTACTCATTCCTTTGGCTTGAAACTCTGCCCCTTCCTCTACACCAATCACTCTTAACTTTGGTCTTTTTATGTTGTCCCATAATTCTTGGATGTTATGTTCTTGATTTCCTACGAGTTTTGCTGTGTAATCTAAATTTTTCTCTAGGATATATATTTTGTCTTCATTGTCTGAGGTTCTTTCTTCCAAGTGGTCTAATCTGTTGGTGATGCTTTCAATTGAACTTTTATTTTGGTTCATTGCTTGTTTCATTTCTGGAATTTCTGTTTGGATTCTCTTTAGAGCCTCTATTTCCCTATTGAAGTAATCTTTTACTTCCTGTATTTGTTTTTGGGGTTCTTTGTCAAAATGATCTTTTGCCACCTGTATTTGCTCCCTCATCTCATTTTTGAGTTCATTCTTAAGTTCCATAAACATTTGGAATATGTAATTTCTAAATTCCATCTCCGCATTTCACCAACTGTGCTTGCCATGGAATCTACTGATGAGGTATATTGATTTGTTTGTTTCACTTTCTTCCCTTGTTTCTTCATGTTGCTTGTGTGTCTTTTCTTCTGCACTGTGGGACCTTGACTATTTCGATTTTACCTTAAAGCCTTATGTTGCTCCTGTAGTACAATGCTATCAGATTCCCTTATAATTCCTTTACACTTTAAAATCTAACACTTTCTATTCAGAAAATCCAAGTTTGATCACAATGTACAGATTTAGTTAACCCAGATATTATTTCCAATTTACTCTGTATGCTTCTGATGGGGTTTTATAGCTTCGAGTATTGAAACAGAGGTGATATGTTTAGAAAGAAGGAAGTGGGTGTATTGAATTGTTCTTTCTTAGAAAGTATGAAAAGAGTTCTATGGAAGTGGTTTAGTGGACGTGGTTTAGTATCAGTAGACGAGAGAAGAAAGAGAATAGAGTGAACAATTAGGTGGAAAGACCAATTTATATATAAACCTAACTTATGCAGCCGTTGAGAGAAGAAATAAAGTAAGATGGAAAAGAAAAAAAAATGACAAAAGAGTAGGAATTGGTGTAAGAGAGAGGAGAGAGAGAGTCAAGAAAATAGAGAGTAAACTATATATAACAGCGCTTTGCTATATAGTTTAATTGCGCCCCTTCTAGAAATCCCAAATTCTGCATATAACTTGTTTTTGCCTCTGTTGAGTATGCACTGGCAGGGTGTAAATAGGAAAGATGAAGGAAGAAGAAAAGATGCAAAAGTGAGAAGGAAGAAAAGAAAGAAAGAAAAGAGGAGCAGAAGCAAACAAACACACTGACAATCAATGCAAAAAGCAAAGCAAAGCAAAACAAAACAAACAAACAAACAAAAAACCCAAAAAAACAAACAAACTAACAGAAAAAAGTCGAACCCAAGAACAAGTCTCAAACAAAATGGACCTTGGGAAGCCCTTCTTTTTTCCCTTCCAGTTTAAGCCAGTTGTCTGGGATCATGTCCAGACAGTGAGCGATCCTGTTAGTGGAGTCAAGGCTGCACCTTTGGCCAGTGGCAGAATGGCACAGCAGAGAGTGGCTCACGGGTGTTGTGTGTCAGCAGATGAATGGCACCGGGAAAGGGACCCTCCAGAAGGCACCCTTTCCCCACGCCCACCCACAGTTGTTGCTTCTTGGGGCCACCGGGCCGGCCTCAGACACGCCCTCCCCTTCTGGTTGCCTGAGCCTCACCCAGGTGTGCGCTGTTCTCAGAGCATTGGTGGCTCCCTGGATGTCTGCAGCTGTTCTCCCTTTCTGCCTTGTTCCTTTGTCTGGTCATCCACTCTTTTCCTCAAAGATGGCGGTGCTCTCCTCCCGCTCAACAGCAGTTCTGCAGAACTTTGTGACACTCCAGAGCATGCAGGATAGGCTTGGCAAGCTGTGTGAAACAGTTCTACGTGGACACCTCTTGTGCTTCTAGGCTCCTTTCTATCCTTCCTCGCTGATCGGTTTCAAAGCCGCTGTGTGGATCGTCCCCTTACGGCAATGTTATCAGGCAGCTGCTGGCAGCCGTTGACAGCACTGCTTCGGACTGTGGACCGCTCCAACTCTGCCCCTGCCCGTTGAGGTCTGGAGATGGCTGTATTTCTCCGTCCAGATGTGCACGAATGTCTCAGCTCCCTTTCAGTTGCAAGAGAATTGCTAGTAACATGCTCAAACTTCCCACTAAACGTCTTTTAGTAACTATGACCAGAGAGCACCTCCCTCCTGTCAGTCATCTTCCCAGCCTCCGACAGTATTTGTGTTCTTGACAATTGCCATTTTAACTAGAGTGACATGAAATCTCAATGCAGTTTTGATTTGCGTTTCTCTGATTACTAGAGATGTTGAACATTTAAAAAATATGTTTATTGGCCATTTGCATTTCTTCTTTTGAGAAGTGTCTCTTTAGTAATTGGGTTGTGTGTTTTTTGGTGTTAAATTTTTTGATTTCTTTGTATATTCTGGATATTAATGCTTTATCTGAGCAGGTGGCAAAGATCTTCAATTCTGTAGTCTCTCTTTTCCTGCTCTTGTTTCCTTTGTTGTGCAGAGCCTTTTTAATTTGATACCATCCCGCCTATTGATTTTTGGTTTTATTTCTTGTGCTTTAGGAGTCTTGTTAAGGAAGTTGGTTCCTGTGCCAACATGTTGGAGTGTTTGGCCTACATTTTCTTCTAGCAGTTGCAAAGTTTCTGGTCTAATCCCTAGGTCTTTGATCCACTTTAAATTGACTTTTGTGCAGGGTGAGAGATAGGGATCAAGTTATATTCTTCTACATATAGATATATTTTCTCAACATCATTTGTTAAAAAGGCTCTTTTCTCCAATGTAGTTTTGGCACCTTTGTCTAGTATCTGATGACTGTATCTATGTGGGTTGTCTCTCTGTGATAAAATGTTATTTTTACATTTAGATTTCTGATTCATTTGGAATTTATGCTTGGTGTATGGAATGAGAAATATATCCAATTTTTTCTATATTACTCACCAGATATATCCCTAAACCAATTATTAAAATATCAGTCTTGCCCCATCTTATTGGAGATGCTGTATTTGATTTAATAAGTGTCAATTACACACATTTCAATTATTAAATGTTAAATGCTCATATATAATTCAATCTATTTCTGAATTTTTCTACTTTTTCCATTTGTTTTTTTATCTATTCATGTACCAATACAATATCTAAATATTTTTTAAAAAAATGTTTTATTAATTTCTCATATTTTCTCATCTCTTTCAGTATTTTCCCAAATTAACTTTATAATCAACTTTGTCTATCAAAATAAAAAAATGATCACATTTATTGGTGCTCATTAAGTATAAAAATTAGCTTTGAGTGCATTGACAACTTTTTGATGTTGGCCCCTTCTTGTCAAGAATTTGGAAAGAAAGTCTTTCCATATGTTCAAGTCTGCTTTTGTGCCTTTCAGAAATATTTAATGGTTTTTTCTCATGTGGATTTTGCTTACGTATTATTGTAATTATTATTATTATACTAATTATTGTTATCTTTTTTTAAAACAAGCTTTTCCCTTTCCATGATGTCTTTCAATTGAATTTTTCTTATTAATATCTCCATCTTGTTTACTTTTAACTTTTCATTATTTGATTTGAGTGAGTCTCTTGGATGTGTTGAATTTTGTTTTGTTAGCCAATCCGAAAATATTTTGCAGGTGATAAGCCCATTTACATTTGTTAATGTGATAGAGAGGTTTGACATCAGTTGTGATTTATTCTATTTACTACAATGTGTGTGTAAATGTGTGTGCATTCATGTGTGTGTGTGTGTGTGTGTGTGTGTGTGTGTGTAATATTTAACTACGGACTTATTTTATTTGCTTGCTTTTCTCTCGTTTTATTTTGTAATATATCTTTCAGCATTTGGGAAGGTGTGGATTTTTGGTCTAATGGTTACCTTTATACAATATATCTGATGTCTTTTGTTTTGGATAGGTTCTAATGCTTCCCTACTATCTGCAATATAGAAATTGGTTAGTGATTCTTTCTTTACCTTCCCCTCCCTCTCCCAGGGACAATTCAATGCTGAACTGTCCATCAGTGAACCCCTTTGAGGCAATCATCAAGCTGAATCTCCTTTCTATATGTTCTCTTGTCTGTTTCCATTTTGATTAGCTATTCCTGAAAAGGAGCCAAAGAAAAATGACAGCATCCTTCCTTGTACCTCATTCTCCTTCCACAGAGCCCAGAGATGTGCATAGGGTAGGGAATAAGACCAAATTTTGATGGTTGGAAAGGGAAGGATTTTAGTCCTCTGTTTTTAGTAGTTTTTTTAAACCCTTTTTAATAATGGAAATCTTCCAAAATTTCTTTTGATACTTCCTTGGATGCTTTGTAAATGGAAAGACAATGATCACCATGGGAGGAGTAGCCCACTCTTTCAGTTTCCTGGGGGACATGAGAAAGTGCCCTGGGAAATTAGAAGACTGGGAATATAGCTCCCCTGTGAAGTTGGACATCAAGCTCCTGGGTCCATCTCTCACCAATATCCTGTGCTCAAGTTGCACAGGAAAGCCGTGTAACACCATCTGCATCCAGGGGACACTGTAGATGTGTCTAATGAGCATATCCTTGGGAAGCAGAGTGGATTTGAAACCAAAGGGTTTTTCTCAAAATATTCTGGCCTGTCTGTGTCATCAGGCATATCACATGATGATGCAGAAGGGGAGGGGCTTCCTTAAGGTGGACTGAAATTGAATTTATCATTGCCAACATAGTTGTCTGAAAAACAGATATAAAATATTGACTTTTTTTATTTTTTACATTTTTTTTTTTGGTACCAGGGATTGAACTCAGGGGCGCTCAGCCACTGAGCCATATCCCCAGCCTATTTTGCATTTTATTTAGAGACAGGGTCTCACTGAGTTGCTTAGTGCCTTGCCATTGCTGAGGATGACTTTGAACTCATGATCCTCCTGTCTCAGCCGCCTTAGCCACTGGAATTATTGGCGTGCACCACCATGTCCAGCCTTACATTTGGTTTTGTGTGGTAAAATTCTTATCTCTTCCCATGGAGTAAACTCATACATATATGAAATAGTGGAATGGAAACATGGCCCTGAAATAGAAAGCTTGCTCAGGATGGAGGATAAGGATGCTCAGAGGCATGCCTGGCCATGATGGAGTACAGCCATAAGAGCTTTTGTTGGGTGCCTGCAACCTTGGTATGGGATAGATCTGTCAGGCACTGCTGATGTGAGTATGGCTCCTTTTAAGTAGGTCTGGTGAATTCAGAATTCCTGATTCAGATGACTCTCTCTCTTCTGAAAAATTGCTTCTGACCTTGTATGAGCTTTTCTGAGATTCCATTTATCCCACCCCTCCCCACTTTTTTTTGGGGGGGTGGCGGGGTTCTTACTCCTCCCTCATAGAATCAGACTATGGGTACTTAGTTGTCCTGAATGAGAGAAAGGGCCCCAGAGAAGACTGCTATTGTGGGTTTTAAAACCATAGAGGCTACATATTCTGAAAAATTTTAGAATTAAAATAAAATTGAATGTCATTAATGACAATTTTTGTGACTCAAAGCTAGAGGAAAATGTCTGCATATTGGTAGGAAGATTATATTCCTTCAAAGTCAAGGAAATGATGGGTATGAGTTTCATGTTCTTCCGGTTCTTTTTTCTTGTTTTTCCTGACTTTTTTATTGCTCAGGGCCTTTTTGTTTTGAGATGAGTTAAAACCAATGGAGCTTTTACTTGTTTCTAATGTTTGGTTCCTTTAACAAATGAAATCAAGTCTGGCTCTCTTAGCCTCTCTCTCCTCTCCTTCCACATATTCCGTTATATGAAGAAATGAGAGCATGAGAAGTTGACTACACAGAAGAAAATAAGCTCTTGTCATTTGAAGTGATTGATTGATTTTTTTAAAAATTCGGTCTAAAGGGAATTTTGAGCATTAACTTAATAAAATTTTGTTCCTTATGGCAAAGCTGCTTTTACATTTGGCTCTTTTGCGATCTATTTTGTGAGTATCAGCACTGTTAATGGGGAATGCTTATTCCAAAAAAAAATGTAGGAAAGAGGAAGTAATGGCCAAAAAAATCATAAGCCAGATCTATCTAAATATTCTAAAATATGAGAACTCCCAATCCTTTTTCTCTCTGCTGTTAAAGATTATGCTGGTTTTACCCTTCTCACTTTTGCCTTCTGTATCATTCCAGAGTAGATTTTTGTGCTTTGGTGTAAAAAAGCAGAGGAAGTTTGAAGGATGGATAAGAAGGGTTCTTATAGGCTTGTTGGCAAATATTTTGACAAATGAGCCATAGAGGAAATATGAGAAGGAAGTAGAGGGGAAAGAAAATAGAAAATTAAAACAAAGTATTCCTGAGGATAATATATCCCACTCATTGTATTTGAAAATACAAGTAAAGGACTTGAGTTATTTTAACATTGCTATTATTTTTGTTTCCAGGTTGTAGTTCTTTGATTGCTAGAACATTCTAAAACTAGTCCTCAAGGGTGGCGCCTTTCTAAGGATCATATCCGAGTTTCTTGTGTGTAACTTGATTGTTGGTCTCTCATAGAATACTCCCCTAAATCTAGCGTGGAGAATAGGTTGAATCTCACACTTCATCTCTGATTTACTGTTGCAGTTTCTGGAGTTTTACATTGAGAAGAAATAAGAAACTATGTAAGTTTAAGTGAGAAGAAACATCCTGATTGATTAGCGATGTCTGCTGTGGCTGTGAAATGCTGGTGAATGTTTCATGTGTCACAGACTCTGCTATAGCACTTAGAACATATTATTCTTGACTCTTGTTGTGATATATAGCCCATGTGACAGAGAAGTTGACTATAATATACAAGCATGCAGAACTTTACAGAAAAATATTATTAGTATTATTTTTTGTGATGCTGGAGATTAAATCCAGGGTTTCATGCATGCTAGGAAGGTGCTGTACCACTGAGCTAAAACCCCAGCCCCTGAATAATATAAAATTTTAATATAGCAGAAGGAAGTGAATTAATTAACATGGAATAGGTTTTAATGCAGGGAATATAGTTCAGGACTGGACTCTCTGGACAACAGAAGAATTGACCTGAATTTTAGTACCTGGTTGGACCTAAAAGTTTTGTGGGAGCTCTGAGAACAACATAAACTAGCTGGGTTCAAAAAGCCAACCACTGTGTCATGTGAATTATTAATATCAACTACATCTACTGCCTGGAGTTTGGACAGCAACGATTCTTAACCCCTTATACCTTAAGTCACTGAATCATTTTATTTAAAATTTGGCTCTTTCTGAAAACAACTTTTCTGTGAAAAACATTTGTGTAGTTATAGGAATTTGGTTGGTTTGTAACAGTTTCTATTTCTGGGCTAAGTGTTTTGCATATATTAGTTTATTGAATATACCTATGAAAATCTTGTGAGATCAATATTATTATCCTGATTTTATGCTGAAACAACTGATTCCCTGAGAGGTTATGTAAATAATCGTGTTGAAACATGTTTAATATATTAAGATCTCACTATTATATATTACACACAGGGGGCTCTTAATCATACACAGTACTGCTAATTTGTTTACTTGTTTGCATATTTATTATTTAGAATATATTTTAATGACTTGAGAAAATTATAGTTGCTTTTCAGGTCCAGGTCCTGAAATCATTTCCACCATGCATGGATCACAAAGATCTTGGAGGACAGTTCAACTCTTTGGAGGTTGTGGAATCAAAAGAGAGGTTGCCAGTTAGGAAGGTGGGGTCAAGATGTGATGCTGCTAATGCAGAGTAGGAGGTGAAGAAAAGATAAGGATCAATGGTGAAGAGGTTAAGAGAAGTGAGTGGGGCTGTTGGTTTTTCTAATTTGTTTTAATTCAACCAGAATTTCTTGAGCATTTGCCATATGCCAAGCAGTATGCTAGAAAACAGAGACACAAAACAGCGAACACGGAATAAGTCCCCACCTCCACGGGCTTTCAGGCTAATGAGTAAGATGAAATTAATCAATAAATCAATCAACCAGCCTGTCAAATAAATGGCCAATGTAAGTGTGGTGTGTGCTCTGCAGGTGAGGTGCATGGTGCTGTGAGAGGGATCTGGGCACTATTGGGTCAGGGAAGACTTCTTTGAGAAAGTGATAGTTTTGCTGAGATCTGAAGAATGAGTAAATTTGATAAAGAGATGGGGAAACAAATTTGGGGATGGGGGGAGGGGGGGAGAGAGAGGGAGAGAGAGAGGGAGGGAGAGAGAACAGCAAAAAATCATATGAGAGGAAAGAAGCCCTGCAGCTAGAACAGAGAGGGCAGGAGGAACTTGCTGGAAAGATGGGCAGGAGACAGATTCTGCAGTCTTGGGCCATGTTCAGTGTTTTGGTCTTTATCCCTATCTCTATGGATTTTAAGCAGGAGAATGGCATGACCTGTCTTAAATTCCAAACAGATTACCTGAACTGTGATGAGAAAATGACTAGAGAGAGCAACAACAGGAGCAAGTAGTTCAGTTTGGAGGTCCTCACAGTAAGATCCACGCCCAAAAGCACTGATTGACTCCCAAGATGATGTGTTAACAGGAGACTTGCAGTCTTTCTGGGCTAGCAGCATTGGTATAAAAAGGCATTGTGTTAATCTAACAGTGGGATATAGACCTACAATCAGAGCTCAGTGTACTAGGCAAGGGTACTTGTTTTGGACACACCTTTTATTGAAACTTTGGTTGCAACAGTCAATGTCCAATCTGCCTTTTGTTTTCCAGTCCAATATTGTTTCTTATCAATCTTTTTTTTCTTATCAATCTTAATCTATTAGTTTTCAATGCCATTCTCTCTCTGTGTGGTCTGATTAGTTTGAAGGTAATTCCATAATATTTCCTAGTGTTTCCATTCCATAATATTGAATTGGTTCAGGGATGAATATGTGACATATTTCTAGTCAGTGAGGAATGAAGGAAGCTGGGAAGCATGGAGATGTGCTTCTGAGGAATGTTTCTGTCTCATGAAAGAAAACCGCAGGAAGTGACTTTTAGTATGAAACCAGGGAGCCTATGGATGGTGGATCTGAAAGACAGGAAGGAACTTTGAACCCGACCTTAATAACACTAATAAGCTATTAGTCAACTAAATTAATCATCTTCAGGACTCATTCTGACTTCTTGTTACATGGGACACAAATGTCCTTAATTTGAACTTAGGTTTATTCTATTTAAAAGTGGAACTAATAAATCAGTTTCGTGGACTTGGGAAAGCTGGTTACTGTCTGTGAGCCACTTTTCTTATCTCTAAAGCAGATGATAAGTTTCTACATTGAAATGTAGTTGTGAGGATTATAGTACATAATATACCTTATGTGCTTAGTTTGCTGTATATCAAATAGTGTTTCAACAAATTGTTGATTTGGAAGTGAATAATAATCCTTTCTCATAGTAGAATCATTGAGGATGGACTCTGGTTGAGTATGACCCAGTATCTATAGGGTGTATACTAACCAATTACTTGGAAACAAATAAATAAAAAGCAGTACTTTCCTTTATTCTACATAGATTTACCTTGATTCTTAGGATTTTGTTAGGACATGGACCTGAAAGTATGCCCTAGATTCTAGATTGTCTGAATATCTTTTTCTCTTTTCTTTTAGTCACCTTGATGATCCATTTTAATACAATCCATGAGACTAATTGTGCAGATGATGCAGATTGATCATGAGCTTGTCAGGAAACACCAGCTGGATAATTACTGGAGCCAGAATCTTCTGTTCTACTTCAGTTTTCCATTTTTTTTTTTAAGGATAACCACTACATGATAACCACTATGTAGGGATTATTTTGCAAATACTTACTCACTCTGTCACAGAGGAACACTGAATTCTCTTTAATACTTATTGAATGTGCAGATCAATAGTCCCGTTCTTCTTTCTCAAAATCCTAATATGATTTTTGGACCACTGTCAACAGTTCACAAGCTAAGTCAACACTCCCCAAATAAATTGGATGATTCAAAGCTAAACCTTGCTTTTGAGAATCAAGCCTTAAATACTTCTTTTTATTTTTCTAGAACTGTGCTTTCTTTTGGACATCCTCCTTAGGCCATATCCATTCAGTGGCTGGGTTTAGACACTAAGCCTATCTACTCATGTCTACTCATGTCTACAGGGGGTGTGGGACACAGTGCTCAGGGGTGTATATGCTTTTATTATCTTCATGAAGCAGATGCAGAGCTAGAATCAGAGAGGTGCAATGATTTGCCTAAGTCTCCTGCTAATAAGTAGTAGAGATGGAATTTGAAGGTCAGCTTGCCTCATTCCCAAGCCACTTTGCTACAGAAGAAGCATGATAGGGTAAGATGCAGTATGCCATGTAGTCAACAGCATGACTGCAGTGTCAGGTGCTTGTGTCCAGCTGGTGCCTCCACCACTTACTAGTGGTGCAGTCCTGGGCAAAGTGCTTACTGCCTGTGCCTCAGTGTTCTCACCCATATAATGGGAATAATATTAATACCAATCTTAAAGGGTGTGAGGATGAAATGAACACATACATATACACACACACATATATATGTATATTTACATATATGTGTATATATATATTTCATAGGCATATGAAATGAACACATATATAAGCAGTGTTCTGTGGGATATATATGTATACACACATATATATTTGGGGATATATATATAATATATATGTGTATGTGTATGTACACACACACACACACACACAAACACACACAAATATGTATCTGTACCCAGCGCAAGTTGCTTATTCTTAACAATAGAGTCTGAATATTTCAGGCTGAAATTTAAGTTGCAGGTGTTTAAAACTATAGATCCATTGTCAGTGTGGTGGCATATGCCTGTAATCCCAGGGGCTCGGGAGGTTGAGGCAGGAGGATTGCTAGTTCATAGCCAGCCTCAGCAACTTTGTGAGGCTCTAAGAAACTTAGGGAGATCCTGGCTTTAAAAAAGGGGGGTGGGGCTAGGGATGTAGCTCAGTGGTTAAGCACCCCTGGGTTCAATCCCCAGTACCAAACCAAACAAAACAAAACACAACACAAAACAAAGCACAAAATAAAACTATAGAGCCAGTATGTTTTCTACCACATCAAGCATAAAATGGAACACTGTGGGAGTTACAGAAGGAAAAAAATCCATTAACGGTATTAACTCAAAAGCTAACATTCATACACATTTCTTAGGCTTTTCAGGGATTAGATATGGGTGACTAGAATTTTTCTTTGCATATTCAGATACAAAAATCAAACATAATGTTAAATAAAAGTCCAGCTACAACACATGTACATCTACATTCACTGGAGATCTCTCATCGCCTCTTTGTCTTTTGTCATTAATAAAAACTTCTCTTTGCTCACTTAAACTCCTCTATCTTTTGTTGCTACTAGAAGAGGTTCTAAATATTTTCAGTTGGTCACATATAAGCCATTCTTTAATGACTGCATCAGTTCTGAACCAGTGTGCTATAAATAAGCACAAAACTGGAATAAATTTCATTAGCAAGTAAACATAATACATATCACAGAACACTTCACATAAATTCCCTTCTCTGCTTGTCAAGCAAGGACTCGAGAAATGCTTGTCTCTGCAAGCTCCACAAAGATTCATAAATTGCTTCACAGAATGAGGAAATATTCGGTAAACACAGACGATTAATAACCCTATTCCCAAGGGACTGAGTGGAGCTCCCATGTACTCCCAAGGAGTTAAGGAAAAGTGCTTGTCCTTACATTGTCCTTGAGGGCTCTGTCACTGAGTGCCATGCATGCGTGAGATAGGCTCAGTTTGGTGGGAAAATAGATGTACAATCTCAAACTCCTCATTTTTTAAAATGTATGTATACTTGTTATAATATTTTCCCTGCCTGGAATAGATTCCTTATTTTTCTGGAAAAAATACCCCTGATCTTCCTTTGGTGAACCCAATCCTTTCCTGTTCAGCACAGATGGTTTGGGTTGAGTTGATTTGGGCTGAGTTCATGATCCTTCAAGTTTCAGGAGTAGGATCTGACCTGTATCTGGACAATCAGAAAGTTCTATCCTCTTGACCACAACTCTTGCTTGGTCCAGGGATGAGAGATGTTCCAAGATAGAGCAATAAGACTCAATTCTGGACCTTCCATCAAAACCATATAGAAAGAAAACTCCCCGAACATAGGCCTGCTGCTATAGTAACTCCAAGTGGGAACCAACTACTTAGAAATAAGTCAACACAAAGGAGATGTGTGCCTAGAGATGAAGAGGCACTTTGATCCAGAGACTGTTTTAAAACTTTTCATTAACATGCAGGAATAAATAACACGTTATGTGAAAAAAAAAATAGTTTCATACTTTTTCTTGTGTTATTTGCAATGAAAAGATGCTCATTAACCAGATTATGATATAAAAAGTACCATATCAGTAATATGAATCAAAGGTCTCGAGGTATCCAGGATGGAGAATTGAGTTGAGCCTTGAAAGAAGTGTAAAGTTTCAGTGGAGAGTAAAGTAGGGAAAATCATTTCAGAGAGAAAGAACAACATGTGAGAAAAGGAGGGGCGTTTCAGGGAATGTGAGAAATTTGTAGTGACCAGAACATAGTGTCGTGGTGGGAAGAGAGAAGAGAAATGGCTGGAGAGATGGACTGGAGTTAGCTGCCCAGGATATTGTCCACTATGCTGAAGACCTCGGACACTATGAGACACAGGAGGAATGATGTGATTAGGTATGTAGTTAGATTACTGTGGTGGCAGAATGGAGAATGGATGGAAGTTGACTTAGAGGCTATGGCTACAGTTCATGAAAGCAATAAAATATTCATTGACTAGAGTCAGTAAGTATATGACATAATTGACATACTTTCCCAATCCTGTATCTTAGGCAGATATTGCTAGTTGGCTACCCCCCCCCCCCTTCCCAGTTTAGCATTCTCAGCCCAGAGTTCCAGATAGAAATTAACGGATATTTGTCAGTGCTGGTACTGAAACCTACCTGCTATTTCAGACCATTCAGAAAGTAGTCAATATGGACGGCATAAAGGGACTGAAACTCCCTTGGGTTGCTTCTTGTTTTGGGGTTGTATTGTAGAGCAAAAAGTCTTTTGAACTTGTAGAAGTAAATGGATGAGTGTTTGATGAGCAGGAAAAAAATATTTTGAGTGAAATCTCTGTCTTTAAAGAAAGACGGTAACTTTTCTGCTTTGCTCAATGCAAACAACAGCCTGACCCAGCAACCAAAACAAAGTTGATGGACTCCAGGGGGGTCAATGTCTAGCTTGAGCTACTTTTAATGGGATGTGGAACATGTGCATTTCCTTGAGGTCACAGCCTTAAATCTGACCTGTGGCTATAAGAACCACTGTCTGACAGCTCCTTGGCAGCCGCTGTGAAATGAGTTATGGGTCTCAGGACCATTCCTAGCAGCATGAGTCCACTTCAGCAGAGCCATTCTGGAGTTACTGCTGGAGAGGGAGTGCTAAACTGAAAGGCAGAGGAATAAATAGAGACAGGGCTGCTGCATCCCCCCATCAAAGAGATTTTCCCAGAGCCACCTCAAGGCCCTTTGGGTTAAAGGTTACAGTGAGAGCTTTCACTGGAGAAAGGACACTGTTGGGCAGTGGAGTCTGTGTTCACTTGCTGGCTCAAAGAGTTAGATTTAAAAAACTGGGAACTTGGGTGACTGTGGAGTGGAGAAGTGGTCTGCCCCACAGATAGCAGAGAGGGGCTGTATTTCCCAGATCCATCAGAGAAAGTATCTTTAGAGTAACAGCAAATATGCAATTTAATTCAAGAAGAGAAATTCCTTATTTGGATAGCACCAAGAAACTTGTAGGAAGGAAGCTGGTTCTCAGGTGTTGGGGTTTGAAATTTTCTCAAGGGTTCCCTCATTCTGTTTTTTACTACCATCTTTATCTCGATTGCTCAAACAGAAAGGAGAGTGCAAAAATAGTTTTGGAATCCAGTGTTTTACAATGAAGAAAAGTGGATCTAAAACAGGAATGATTGGGGATTTCAAATTTCAAATGCCTATTAGTATCTATGCTTTCAGAAATTTGGAGAAGAAAACCTGGACATGATACTGTATACAAAATCACCATCTGTGAAGCAACATAAACATGCTAGCACTTTCTTTACATGAAGTCATTTGCATTGTTTGACTCATGTTATTGCCCCGGTTTTACAAATGAAGGAACTGAGAGTTCAAAAAGGTTACTTGCCCAGGTCCAGGTTGCACACCTAGCAAGTGATGAAACTTGAATTTCATCAAATATGAGTCTGATTCCCAAGCCCATTTAAAAAAATAAAACATGCTATCCTAATACCTTATAGTATAGAAAATGACTTGAGGTGGAACAGATGTCCCCAACCAGGATAAAACAGGATGATGAATTCCTAAAAATAATGGATACTGGGCACTATGCTAAGCATCTTACAGGAATTCCTTCAATCTCAGAATAAACCATGTTTTGGGTTCTATTACTTGTCCATTTTACAGACGAGGAAACTCGGCTTCCAGTTATGCTGTGCAAGGCATTCTGGACACTAAGCTATGCAGCTGGGGTAGAGTTCAGGCCTTGCTTGACTAAGCTGATGTGATACAATGGAGACCTATTAATAGAGGCTAATGAAATTATTTTAGGGGACACATAAACAAATACTTTTAAAAAATAGTTATCTCTGCCGGGTGTAGTGGTGCATGCCAATAATCCCAGCAGCTAGGGAGGCTGAGGCAGGAGGGTCACAAGTTCAAAGCCAGCCTCAGCAATTTAGCAAAGCCCTAAGAAACTCAGGGAGACCTCTCTCTAAGTAAAATATAAAAAAGGGCTTTGGATGTGGATTCAATCTGGGGTACAAAAAAAAAAGTAGTTATTTCTTATTTAAATTAATGTAGGCAAATGAGACTGTCTTTTCTACTGGTATTGATATAGCATTTCTGTTTTAAAATGAATTTATGTAAATTAAAAGTGATCCAATTTAAGTAAATGATGATGATGATGATGATGATGATGATATAATGTGGCACATGGATATAGCAAAAATGGCCAGCAGGGCTCATGAAAGACTGAAGTTTGGGGGCCACTATGAAGTGTTATGCTATTTTCTTAGCAGTGACAGCCTGCTTTAAGCTGGGGTATGAGAGGTATGGCCAAGTACTGAGCACAGGGCTGCAGATGCTATACTGGGCTGAGAGGTACTTGCCTAGAGTCAGGAAGAGTCTCTTGCCTGGGAGGCCTTGAAAACAAAATGTGGTTTTTCCTGTTAGCTCCTTGCCTTGGTCTCCCAAATAGTACATCTTATAGAGGTGGATGTGTTTAGTCTGGTTTGCCTTTTAAATTCTACCTGAATGTCCACAGCCAGTTTAAGTCCCTCCTCTACAAAGCTGCACTATGAATTTCTACTGCCTTGCTGTCTGTACCCCAAAACCAGACTTTTCATAATAGGACCTAGTAATGTGCTGTCATCGTTTCTCTTCAATGTGGCCATGAATGGCAAATATATTTCAAATCATATGCTAACTCTGAAAGACTGACAATGGCTAATGAAGAGCTGGTCAAAAGAATTCTGATGCTGCACGTGAGCCCAGCTAGAAAGGACACTGCAATCAATGAACAATGTCTGTTGTGGGGACGTTAGGAGAGAAGAGGCCTGTGTGCCACACATTTGTCACCTCTAACTCTCAATTCGTGAACTAGATGGTTGCTCTTTGAGAAAACGATCCATGGTTTCTTCAGACTCTGAACTTCCCCCAGCTTGTCACATATTTATAAATTTACTGATTCTGCCTCTCATTTTCCCTGATGACTGAATCTGCAATCCCAGGAGAATCAGAAACTATTATATTAAGATTACAGGTATAGTATCCACGCTTCTGGTTTGAAGACAAAATAGCTGCTTACCAAAGAGCAGTTGTTTGTTACTTTCCCCCTATGCTGTAACCCAGCCAGTGCTGAACAGAAGATGTCAGTATGCGGGAAGGGAATGGGTCAGAAGAGCAGTGTCTTTAGGCCAAAATGAGCTTTCACGGTAACATTTGGGAGACAATTTCTTCCCATATGTTAATCCAGTTGTGCTCAATCACTTTTTCTTCGATGTGACATCTCCCTGGTTTTCTCTGTAATTCCACTGCTTGTTGCCAAAGAGCAGATGGCCAACAGGTAGGAACGGTTGGTTCATTGGTCCTCTAGGCTTGAGATGTCATCAGCACCATGGTAGGGTAAAGAGCAGCAGCTGTCAGGATTCATTCACAATGGGATATTGATCTAGACAAGTGCCGGCATTAGGCCCAGGGGTATCAGACTGTAACTGGGCAAAAAAAAAAAAAAAAAAAAGCTGTACACAGAATCCTGCCTATGCATTGAGCATGGGAACTCCTTGATAAAGCTGTGAAGGAAGCGTAGTGTCAGTCAGGCTCGGCCTCTCTGCCCTCTGCCAATGCTTAATCTATTCTTTTCACCGTCTTGTGATGTTTGTTACCATCAGAGACTGGCTCCTTTCCCCCACCTTTTCCTTGAAAAAAGTAAATCCTGCTTATCTTTTCCAACTCACACAGCATCCTGGAGTGCATTCCTCTGGAGTCTTTGCTTTTAGCTTATTGATCACATCATCACCTAACATTTTCTTATCTAAATGCCACTTTTATGGAGAACGTTTTGTTTTGGGCAGCTTGTTATTTTTTAATGTTGTGGAGTGGTATCCATGGTGTGGATCTCAGGCAGTGTGACAGGCCCATGGAGGAAGCACTTTTAATTATAGAGGTTTTGTTGACCTCTACAGTGACGGGGGTCCATTCTTCTGTCTAGGCAGTGGATCTAAACCAGCATCCAGCAGAAAGTAAGTTGTCAAATGCTGATCAATAACAATATGTGAGCTCATTTTTGCTGTGATGGCGGCTTCCTGTGGGCGAAGCCCTGTCTGTTGGAATTTAGAGTTAATTAGGTCATGCAGTAGTGCCTAAGGTGAGGTAACACTTGGTGCACATGAAAGACACAGCATACCATTATGCCAGTGCCAAAAGAGAATGCATGTTTACCAAAACACGAAGAAAGACAGACCTGTGTGCATATGTGAAAGGCAAAATTAGATCAGCAAATGCTGTTCCTGAAACATCAGTTGAATATCACCATTATACAGTAATTTTGTACCACTTCCTATTTCTAGAGACAGCATAGTATAAGAAAAGCACTCAAGAGCTGTTTTATAATCCAAAGAATAAGATCAAGTTTAGTCCTAATATTTACCCTCATAAGCCCCAATATAAGGCAGCCTTAAATTAGAAGATTCAGTATCTTCTCCAAAAAGAATGGGATTTTAAAATGCTTTTTGATCTAATTGAATCTGCACTCCTATATCCATAGATGACGTGGTTATCCATCTATAAATAATATTTATTTAGTTCATTACACATACATACTTCAGAAAGTATTATATTAATTTAGAAAGACTTCTCCCCTATTTCTATATTTCTAATCAACTTTATTCAAGCCCTTCAGAGACATTTTTTTATATTAGTGCCTTTGACATTGTTTCCCCTTCTCTTCCTCCTGTCCCTTCTTTAGATTCAGGTTGTTCAAAAGAAACTTAGGCAGTTGCCCAGTGATATTTCGTAGTTGACAGTATAACACTAAATTATGCAGAACCCCATTGGCACCAGTCGGCCTGATGCTGGTTCTGGCATCCATTAATTCTTTATTGTAAGAATCCTTTTGGTGGCTTAGAAGCTTAGAAAGCCCTGCTCTTAGTGCTGGGGCCACCGGATGAGTAATCTCCCTCTTCCCTGCTTTCCCATCAGTGATAGAGTATAACAAAAAGCTTTCTTCTTGAATTCACTTTTGAGCTTTATTCTATCTGGAGAATCAGGGAGAGGGACCTGATATAAGAGAGTCACAAGAGCGAAGAAAGATATGGTGGTGTGGTGCCACCCTGGACTGGACTGTGAAGCCTTTAGAGCACCAAGCTGCAAGGGCCTGTGGAGATGATGGGATTCAATGCCTTCATAATCTAGCAAAGAAATACACAAAACCTTTTGGCGAGGCATGCTTTCCAGAGTGTCTTTTTCTTTGACTCCAAAGTCCATACTCCTAACCATTACAGTGTCCTCCAGAGAAACCTGGTAACTCCTGGTCCTGCTCTTTGTTGACTCTGAATCCTCAGGCAAATGGTTTAGCATCTGAGTTTCACCATCTTCAAAATAGAGTAATGATCCCTGTGGTGGTTTTGTCAGCAGAGATGAAAACAATATATGCAAAGTGCTCATCATTGTGTCTGACCTGTCAGCTTAATATGCAGGGTCTACTCTGACTGTTCCTGGAGTTATTATTATTTTTCAGGTGTAGGTCTTTTTCTAGGCATGGAGTGCCCTCCTGCTATGCTTTCCCTTCCCAACCAGACTCACCATGCTTTGATACTAAATACACAATGGAAAGCGAAAACTAGTAAGAATTTAGTTACAGTGTTAAATGAAGTAGTAAGTCATCCCCCCTGGCTCCCTTTGTTTTACCTCTAAGACTCCTATGCACCCTTTAGAACTCAGATCAAACACCATCTTTTCTAAGTAGCTGTCCTGTTTCTGCCAAAATGAAATTGAGATGCTCTGAATGCTAGAGATATGGGGTAAAGGTAAGATGGTGTGTGTGTGTGTGTGTGTGTGTGTGTGCGCGCATGCGTGCAGTACCTCAAACATAGAGACTAGCACACAGTCTTATCCAAATATTGTGATATAGTCATTGCCTGGTTTGACTTAAAATGAAAGAAAAGGGGTATTTTCTTTCTTGCAGTGCAGTAGTAGGACATTCCAAAGCCAAACGTCTTTCATTTATCCTTCATATTTGAGAAAATGAACACAGTACTTGACAGAAGCACTAAATTAGATATTGGTAAAAGGTTTTCATTAAAGTTCCAATTAACAAACGTCCACTTGCTGTTCTCTCAAGTACATGTAATTGATAGAGATGCAGAGTCTGGAGCCATCAGTCTATCATTCTCCAAATATATGGTATTTTTTCTTTTTACCACTGCTGAGAAGCATAATTTCAAAACATCTTTTTCTTTTTATTCAAATTGCTTTGTCTAGAAAAATCAATAGTGCATTTACATCAGTCTGGGGAATTAAAGGCCACATTCTCAAGTTCAAATCTCTCCACCCAAAGGTTAAGGGTAAGTGCAAGTGCTTGAGGAAGTGATTAAAGGGTGGGACAGGAAAGGCACACAGGAGGCTCCTTTCCTACCTCTCTTTCTCACCTCAGCGCTAACCATTTCCTCTTGACTCCCACCAGCCTTTGCAACTTTCCAGAGGTCATGTCCATGTCCTTCTCCAGGCAGACCACTGAACACTTACTGAGCACTTAATATGTGTAAAGCACTATGATAGTTTCTGTGGGCTCTCCCTTAAAGCAGACTTGTAGTCTAGAATGGTGAGAAAAATGTACACAAAGTTCCAGACAGGATCAATGAGGTAACAGAGTTGCCTTATCCAGCCCTGGTACCTAGGTTATGGCTGATCACTCTCAGGGAGTTATGGAATTACAATATGTTATTGCCATTTGGAAAGTAAAATGTGCACTGGCTGCTGATCTGTAAGTTTGTGCTGTCACCCTACTGCTCTCTGACCCTCCTCTAACTCCAGCCTCACCTTGGGACGGACTCCCCTCAGCCCACTCTGCTGCAGGCACAGTTTCTCAGCATACAAAACTCTTCATGCCTCAAGGACTGATGTCCCTGCTTCAGCTTTGTCCTCAGTCTAATCTCAGTTTAAATACCACTTCCTCATGGAGCTTTCTATAACACATTATCTTCCTCTCTTTGTCTGACTACTCTGTTTTGTTTCCTTCTTGGCACTTAATCTGCAATTATCTTGCTTGTTTATTGATTTACACGTTCTGTTCTATTTCCATGGGAAGGTATGCTCCAGGAAGCCTAGAGCTGGGAATTCCAGTAGGGGTCAGGGTTTGGGTCTGGCAGGGACTGGACCTTGGTGGGGCATGAAGCTGCCCTTTGGCTGCCTTTCCTGTCTATGGTTTTGCTTTCTCTCTTCTTCCTTTAACATTTTTCCCCCCACAGTCCTAACTACTGTCACATCAGCATTTTATAATAGAAGGAGCCATTTTTGAGCCTGTGCTCAGTAGTGCTCCTTGACACTTTCCTTCCTTAGCCTATCTTCTTTGCAGGGACTTGTCTTGTTCACTTTCGTAGCCTCAGTACCTAACACGTGACTGGCACACCAGAGGTACTCAGTCATCGTAACTGAATTGTCTTCCACATGCTGGCTGTGAGACTTGGCATGTGGCATGTTTTTTGACTACTGGAACCATCAGTTTACAGACTTGCAGAATATGGGAGGGGATGTGGGAATAACGGCTCCTCTGTTACTGGTTTGCAGAGGATGCAGAAAGACAATGAATGTAGAATGCTTAACGCATCCCAGATGTTAGCAGGGAAAATTCATGAGCCAAAAGGGGACCTTTTGAATCTCTGTCTCCTTTTTGGAGAAGTAACCTTGGATGTTCTGTCCCCAAGGCAGAGGCAACATTGAGTCCAGAGTTTGTGCCTGATGCATCTGTCAGCACTTAAGAGCTCATTTCACTTCCAACTAATGTATCCTTGATGAGGCCAGAGGGCAAAGCTATCTAGCAATTGCTAGTCTGAGCTTGCCATTTTTTATTTGAAAACTTTCCTTTCTGTACAGATTTCCTATTTTCAACAAAGTTCACAAAGTTGGATCCATCTTAAGGGAAAGAATAGCATAGCTATAGCCGGGCGCGGTGGCGCACGCCTGTAATCCCAGCACTTTGGGAGGCTGAGGCAGGAGGATCGCGAGTTCAAAGCCAGCCTCAGCAATGGCGAGGCACTTAGCAACTCAGTGAGACCCTGTCTCTAGTAAAAAAAAAACAAACAAACAAAAAAAAAAAAACAAAAAAAAAAAAAAAAACAAAAAGTGCTGGGGATGTGGCCCAGTGGTCAAGTGCCCCTGAGTTCAATCCCCGGTACCACACACACACACACAAAAAAAAAAAAAAAAAAAAAAAAAAAAAAAAAAGAAAAGAATAGCATAGCTATGAACAGAATCCCCAAACTAATGCCCAATCCTTGTATGCATGCTGAAAATGGTGTTGAATGGGCTATGTTTATTGTCTATTAGACCCCTTCTTAAACTTTTAATAATAAGAAAAACTACAAATATTATACTTCCACAAATTCTAATGAAGCTAGAGTTTATTGAGTACTGACTATGAGCTAGGCCCTGTATCAGATGCTTTTGCAAATGTGTTCTAATTAATCTTCCAAATAAACCTGTGACATAGGTAGAGTTGTGCTATTATGCCAATATTATGTTTAAGGAGACTAAGAACAGAGAGTTTGTGTCATTTTGCTGGGATATCATAAAGCACAACAGATTACAAGTTCTACACTTTTTCTTTTGAGGTTCCTGTCAATATAAATATAATTGAATTTATTTCTGTTTGCCTATTGTTCTATAATGTGAAAGCAGTTGAATGGGCTTTAACCAAATTCAAAGGAACTATAAGTGGACAACATCATTCAGAGTCTCATATATTTTCTACAGCATTCATATGCAGTATGCAATACTCAATGAAGATATTTCAGGCATAGAAGGTAAGATTTGACCAGAACAACAATAAACGAGTTAGTATGAAAACACTTAGTGAAAACCAATCCACAGTAGAACCAGATATTAGTTAAAACATTTTCAGTTTATATCCTAAAGGAGCTAAAAGACAAGATGGTGAATTTTGACAGAAAAATGGAAATATAAAAAAGTCTAAAAGAAAAATTTGAATACTCCAAATGCAGTAACTGAAATGAAGAATTAAGCAGACAGGTTAGACAGCAGCTTAAACACAACTGAAGGGAGAAGTAGTGAACTGGAGGACAGGATAAATGAAAAGAATCCAGTTTAATCTGGAAGAAAGAAAAGGATGGAAAATACAGAAGAGAATACAAGAAAAAAAATGAAGTGTGATGAAAAGTATAGTATGTATATAAGAACTGGCCAAGAAAAAGAAGAGAAGATATTATAGAAGTAGCATTTGAAAATACAAGGACCAAGTATTTTTCTAAATTGTCAGGAATTTTAAAGCCATTGATATATAGAGAACCACACACCCTAGGCAGGATAATACAAAGAAGATCACACCTAAGAGCATCATGATAAAATTGAGGTAAACCATGGATAAAGAGCAAATTTCAAAGCTGGAAAAATTAATCACCTTTAAAGCATCAACAATTTATTCTTTAACAAAACAATGGCAATGCAATTCTTTCATCTTCTACCCTTGTCAAAGATAGCCACTGTCTGAAGATGATGTTTTATTTAAAATTTTTATTTAAAAATATTTTTGTCATATATGCCTAGACTCACAAAATATAGTGCTACATTAGTACTTTCAAACATTATTTAGTGTTTAACTCTACACAGGACACTATAGTATACTTTACAAATGTAGTATTACATTTTTAGATGTATATATGTTGATAAATATAATTCTAGTTTATTCTTGGACATGTCTCTTTAGCACATGTGCAAAAGTTTCGGAATACATCTATACTGGACTTACTGAACACATTATCTTTTTAAAGAAAATTTTTTTCTATTTGTTTTAATTAGTTATACATGACAGTAGAATGCATTTATGCTCTTTGATATATCATACATAGATGGGATATAATTTCTCATTTTTCTGAGTGTACATGTTATAGAATCATATTGGTCATACATCACATATACACATGAAGTAATAATGTCTGTTTCATTCCACTATCTTTCCTATCCCCACATCCCCTCCCCACCCCTCCCTTCACTTCCCTCTACCTAATCCCAGGTAATGCTATTCTTCTTTAGTGCTCCACCCCCACCTTATTGTGAATTAGCATCCACATATTAGAGAAAACATTCGGCCTTTGGTTTTTCGGAATTGACTTACTTCAATTAGCATGATATTCTTCAACTCCACCCATTTACTGGCAAATGCCATTGTTTCATTCTTCTTTAAAGCTGAGTAATATTCCATTGAATATATACACCACATTTTCTTTATCCATTCATCTATTGAAGGACACCTAGGTTGGTTCCATAGTTTAGCTATTGTAAATTGAGCTGCTATACACATTGATATGGCTGCATTACTGTAGTATGCTGATTTTAATTCCTTTGGCTATAAACCAAGGAGTAGGATAGCTGGGTCAAATGGTGGTTCCATTCCCAGTTTTCTGAGGAATCTCTATACTGCTTTCCTGAGTGTTTGTACCAATTTGCAGTCCCACCAGCAATGTATTGGGCATAACTAGTGAAGCTGGAGATATGTATAACTTTTTTAAAAAAATTGTTGTAGTAAAGATAATGTGTTCAGTATAGCTTTTCCCCCTGAACACATTATCTTTACTAAAACAATCTTTTAAGAAAAGTCATACGTATCTCTGACCTCACTAGTTATGCCCAATTTCTCACAAAAATAAATGGTGAGGAAATTTTTTCTTCCCTTAGTAGTGTATGAAAGTCCTCATTTCTCTACATCCTAATCAGCACTTGGTATTATCAAGTTACCCCCCCCCCTTTTTTTTGCTATTAATGTATATGAAATGGTATCTACCAGGTACTGTCATAAAATATGGTTATAAATTAATTTATTTTAAATTATTGCTACCTAATTGTTCCACCACTATTTATGGAGCTCAAATATATTACACACACACATGCACATACACACACACACACAGTTCGTTTCTGGATTCAACTCTTATTTTAATGATTATTCATTTTACATGTGTCAAAATTATGCTGTCTTTATTTAAACTATTACTTAAAACCATTATTGTAGTTTTATAATAAGTTTTATTATCTGGCCATAGGTTGAGTCTTTTGGTACGGGTTTCAAAGTTGTCTTGAAACACAACTTGATGAAGTAGCTCTTGGTCTTCTCTGTTTTGATTGAATTTTGTCTTGAAACATAGAACTGTCTTTATGTTTTGATTTCCCAGTTTTGATAGAGATAGTGATTTGAAGAAACAATATGTAATATTAAAACCCCACAACAACCTGAGTGCAAGGCTAAATGCCAATAAACACAGACCCTGATGCTGGGTGGCGAGGATTGCAGGGAGTCCTGTCCCAAGGGAGCAGCCTCTCACCAGTTCCAGCTGATTTTTTCCACTTGGGAATATAGACTGTGTTCCAGACAGAGCTAAAGAAAGAAATCCAAAAGAATCTGGAAAGCTGTCTTCTGTTATACTTTTTATAGAAAATATTCTGTAGACCAAATAACAACAACAACAAAACTCAGAGCACTAACCTGAAGCACCTTCCTGATACTAGAATTGAGTGGTTTCACATTGAGCAGCAAAAGGGGGTTAGAGGCTATTTGAAGTGAAGAATCTTGGGACTGTGACAAGATATTGATGTGCCATGACTTTAAATTCATTAGTGGATCCAGAGTATGGTCTCTTGAGCACCAAGACCCCAAAGCAATTATTTCAATGCTTTTTTTTTTTTTTCTTCTTTTCCTGGTTCTGAATGGTTGAGACAGCTTTCAGGGAATGGGCATGGGAACATGAACAAGAGTCCTCCAGATGGTCCTTGAATGCATTTTACCTATATTCATATTGGGTGACCCCATTCCCACCTTGCCCTCCTCCCTCTGGTTTTCAAGCTGTGTTATGTTTTTTGGAAGTGGTTTTTGCTGTAATAATCTCACTTTCCCCCACATCCCTACCATGCTCAGTATATAATATTTATGTTTATGCAATTGCATTGAACAATATAATATGACTGAAGCTGTCTTTTAGAGTTTTATGTAAGTGAAACTTGTTTTCCTTGTATTATCTATGGTTTCAAACCTGCTATGTAAGCACCTTCATAGGTGGTCTTTTAAACCCAGAGTTATAAGTTTTTGGAAAGGTCAATCTATTTCTTGCATATTTTGCTATTTATTTTATCATTGATTCTCTTGAAGAACAGACCCTTAGGTCCTAGACAGCATCTAATCCAGGTCTCATACCATCTAAGATCTAAAACACTAACTTATTCTGACTTGCCCACAAAGTCATATGGTCAACCTAAGTTGGCATAAACTTCTATACCAAGAAGTGGCAAGTATTGAGGAGCATCTACATTTATTTTCATCACAGAATACGCTCGGACAATAGGTCAGGACTTTTCTCCTCTTTGTTTCTTAGGTGCTGGGAGGAAAGGTGCTATTTATAAGCTTTATTTATTAAAATTTAAGATGCCAGGGATCACATCATGGTAAGATATAAAAATATAAAAAATGCTCTTCCCCATCTTTTTTTTGTTGTTATAAAATCCATCTTATCTCAGACAGATCTGTTCAAAAGGAAACATTATTCACATACTTGAACTGTCTCATGTCAATGGTACCACCCTTCACTCACTCAATAAATGTTGTTGAGGCTCAGGAGATATAGTGACACCATGACAGATATGATTCATGCTCTCCAAGATCTTATGCTACATATCCAGTGGAGGGGACTGACAGTAAACATCCAAATGAATAATAAATAAATGAATAAATAGATAAATAAATAAGTAAATTTAGATGGTAATAAGTGCTTGAGAGAAAATTCAACTAAGAAGTGGGATAGAGGATGGATGTGTAGGTGACAGAGGAAAGGACTATGCTCTGACTAGGTTTGTTGCTGTGTATAGCACCATTACATAAGGAAAGTACAAGTGCCCACTGTATCCTAGTGCTGACATAGTGGGGAACACAGTTTGGGACAGCTTAAGCTAAGCATCTTACAGTCTTAATAATAAAGTCACAGTTACTGTACTACTACTGCTCATGCTAATAGTAATAGCGATGCTAGTGACGATAATATTGACGTTGTGGACAACATAAAGAGTATTCTCATATATGCATCACTATAGTAACAATCAGACTTCAAAAAACTCCCTTCCCATCTGTGCAGAGCAGTTGGAGCTGATGATCTCTGTTTCTCTTCATTCTCTTTTCTTAAAGAGTAGAGTATTACATCCTCCAAGCCCTGGCATGCCACCTTCTTAGACAAGATTTTTCTTCTAATTGATTAATCATTAATCATGTCATCTTCACAAAGTTTTTTTTTTTTTTTTCCTAACAGTTAATTGTGTGATTCAGTTCTGAGAATTGCTCTCTTTGTAAAGTTCCAATTTTGGGCAAAACCCTGGAACTTTTCCAAGAAGAAAACACAGTATTGGAAACATCTGAACTTAATATAGAATAGGGCGCTGGGTTTGAGGAACCTGGTTACAGCATTTTCTAGACATAGGGCCCTGGACCAGCAGCTTCACTTTTCTGAGATTCTGTTTTCTCACTTGTAAAGTAGGGGCAATGGTAGTATCTCATTGGATTTTTATGAAGGTTCAATTAAATAATGCACAGAAATGTTTGTTATATAGTGCCCAATAAATGTTATTTGCTATGATTACAAATTCTCTACATCTGAGGACCTTTAGGACTGATTATCTTTTCATGGTCAGTTTCCAGCCTGAATTGAATGTGAAACACTCTGGTTGGAAGAATCTTTTGTCTAGCCTCCTGTGTGAGGCCACTGGCTTTTATTTGGACCCAGTAAATGATGGAGGTTCATTCTCTGCATGGTTATCTTCTGCTGTGAGCAGTTTACTTCTTCCTTCTGTTGATATAATAATAACTTTGATGAAAAGACAGAATTTGGAAAATTCTGTGAAAGCAGACTACAAAGGGAGAAAGGATGATTATCTCAATTCCAAAAGAATCATTTGGTTTTTTAGAAAATGTAATAATTCAGCAATACTTCTCCAAGGCTACAGTTTGTTCTTTGAGTTAATCCTTTAAGAGCGCACATCTTCAAAATTTGGAACCTTTGCCTCCAGAAGAACTCCTGGGCAATTTCCTGTTGTTTTAAGTCATGAAACTGAGAGAATATTCCCTTCCCTTTAGCTATGTAGCTACCTCTTCCAGTGGATGGAAACAGCTGTTTAATGGCTGCCTAGCAACACTGCTCAGTGGCTGAGGACAGGCTGTGGGACGGTTTCATCCAGTGGAACACCCAAGGGCAATTAGAAAGACAATGTAATTACACAAGTTGGAAATAGGTCAGGATTTGGGACAAACACCCAGATGCTTGGGAAAGTAGCTTTGGGATTTGAAAGCCCCTGGAGTGAGAAGTTATTTGGGTTGGTGTGCCTGGGGGCTGTCTTTGTTTTGTTCTAAGCACTTATGCAGAAAGAGAGCAGTTCTAAGCATACTCTTGATACAAACTTGAGCTGTATTTTTCAGTGTAGATACCTGGATATTGGAAGAGGTATGTCAGGACGGTTATGAGTATGAGCTGTAGAGTTAGATTTGTGTTTAATTGCTGCTCCTTAGAGGATGATCAATGTTGTTGGACTACTCTGAGTGTCAGTGTATTTATCTCTACGTTGGATATAAGAACAGCACTTACCATATAGAGTTTATGGATGAAGTAGGATAATGAAAGTAAAGAGTTTAGCATAGGGCTAGGCAACTGGAGAAAAACGCAGGATGTGAATAAATGCTAAGCCTTGCTCCTCTGCTGCTATCACGTTGCCTTCTAAGGCCCTTCCTTTGATCGCTTGCAAAGAGCCCACACTCAAAGGTTAGTTGCCATTTATCACAGGTTGTGGATTAAAAAATGTGTAAGTTAGATACAGGATTGTGGAGCAGGTACATAGTAGAGTTGTCCAGTTTATGGGTATTACCCATGGGCATATGCACAGTGGGGTAAAGCTCTCCCTAATAAACCACACTAAGCTGTGGTCTATGAGCCAGAGCAGGCATTACTCTGACCCCAGGAAAATTTTTTTTTGCGAAACTTTATAGACCTGGTTCATTTCTAGCACAATTGGACCTTGCAGAAAAAAAGTAGTCAAGCTTCACTTTAGAGACTTACACTGCTGAAATGATGCCATCGTTTAGAGTCATGTTGCAAGCTCAGTGACTAAAGATAGAAAGGGCGTAAGCACAAACAGGCTTGAATTCAAATCTTGAATCTTCTATTTCTTTGCTGTGTCAGCTGTGTCATCTTTTGTAAAGGAATTTTCAGTTTTCTCACCTTTAAGACAGGGATACTCACATTCACATGCAATTTTGAACAGGTCACAGGTAATAAATGTAAAGCATTAAGCCATAGCTTGATGCATGGTATATGTATGTATACATACATATATATACATATACCATGCATATATACATACATATACATATATATTACCTAGTAGGCATTATTTTATTATTATAAAATCATTATTATTTCTATTATATCATTTACTCCTAAAATCACACTAAAGCACACATTTTTTTGGTATAAGCTCTATTATATAACACTATAAATATTTATTGAGAACATTTCAGATTCTCTGATGACTAAAACATTGTTTTCCTTAAGGATTGTATGATTCATTTGAAGAGAGAGACACATAAACAACTGAAGACAAAACTCCAAAGTGCTAAACAGAAGGCACAAGTATCATGCTGTAAGGACAGAGGGAAAACAAATTAATTCTGCACCGGGGAACCAAGCAAGTGTTTACAGATGAAATGTCTTAATGGTAGGATTCTGGTGTGTGGGTTCTTGTCAAGAGAGCAGTGTGAATAAGACTCAGAGGTAGGACTGTGAAGAGCTTGAATACCAAATAATAGATGTTTTGGTCTGACTGGATTCTACAGAGTGATGATGGATGTTGTATAAGAGGTTGAAAACTTTAGTTAAGATTTCATCCTGGAGGGCTTTGAATATGCAAATATAATTTTTGCAAACGTGTCTTCTAAAAGAATGACTTCATTCACTTATCCTTTTCTTCCTTTATTCAACAATATTTATTTAGAACTTGCTTTCTGCCAGATACTATCTAATGAGTTTTCAGCCTGGCAAGGAAGAGAGACCCATATGTAAGTTGTTCCATCAGAGTGTGCTGAACACCTCAAAAGGGACAAAAGGGAACATCTGGCTAGGTGACCCAGTGAGTCAGAGAGGGTTTTAGGGGAAATGACTCCAAGTTGAGATCTGAGGGAATGACTCAGGACTGATCGAGTGGAAAGGGTAGAGGGATAATGTTTTGAGTGGAAAAACTTTATAGTTTAGGGGTCTCAAGACTTACAAGTTGACTATTGGTGCAACTTCGAGTGCAAGGTGTGAGAGTTTGAAATCAAGCGCCTTGTAACTTAGGCTGGCAAGTCAGGATTTTATCTAGAAGAATGTAAAACAGTATTTGATTTGGGAGTGAAGTGTCAAAATATGATCAAATTACATTTCAATTTGAGCAAGATAACTCTCAGCAGATTGAAATATGGGGATTGGAAGCAAGAAGAATGACTTTGACGCTTGTGTTGACCTTGTCCCCAAATGTACCAGAATGTGGGGGAAAGGAAGGGCAACCTATTTTCCTGGATTACGTGGGTACCCTACTGATGTGTACGATGTTGTTTGCATGGGAGAAGGGGAACACTGGGTTTCTCTCACATTAAGCAGTTTCTAGCAATTGTTGAAAGGGGGAAATTGAGGCATCTGTGCTCTTCCTGTGGGAGTCAGAAAGAATTCTATCTTCTTCCACAGAGTTGCTGGAAATGTGGCCCTTACATCCTTGTGTCAGTGTTTGCTCAAAATCCTCAGGTACATTGGAAAATTACTTCAAAAGTGGTAGCATTGCTTTTGAAGAGACTCCCATTTGCCTAGACAGGTGAAAAGCAGGGGAAATAGTGGCCATTTACTCTATTGAGACCTAAAGCCAGCAGCAGTTGTTACAGAGAGTTACAAGTAGGGCGGCTGATTTGATAGCAATTGTGTGCACTTGTGAACTTTTTCTTTTTCCCTAGGAAATCAGAATAGCAAACAGCATGGTATTGGAGTGCACGTTGCAAAGCTTCCTGACTCAGAGCTTGTCTGATACCCTTGTCAATTGGAGTGGTCCTGTAGATTCACTGGAGATGATTGGAGCTGATTTTCTTGGTTCAGCAGACATATATAGCTTATCCTCTCTATTGCTGGCTCTTTGCTTCTGCTGTGGTTGAAGAGAGAGGAAGGGGAAAATGTGAATTAGTGTTTGTATTCCCGCTAGGACTAATTCAGATGTTAGACCTGGGGAACTGAATGGGGCATGAAGCACATTGGTCTTGAAAATCATTCACTAGTTGATAAGTAAATTGATTCTAGAACATAATTCACTGCTATATAAATTTTAAAACTGCTGCATCAAAAGTTACCATATACTTTGTGGCTTTAAACGACAGGAATTTATTACTTCTAAGGGTCTGTGTGTCGAGTCTGAGCATGGGTGTACTTCTCCTTAGTTCAGGGTGTCATAAGGCTCAGATCAAAGTCTTGGACATCTGTGTCCTCATCTGGAGACTTGGCCCAGGAAAAATCCACTTCCAAACACCCTCAGGTTGTTGGGGAATTCATTTTCTTGTAGCTATAGGACCAAGGTCCCTGCTTTCCTAATGACTTCTAAGTGGAGGCTGATCTCGGCTCCCAGAGGCCACCTTCTGCACTTGCCACTTTGGCCCTCTTCTTACCAAGGCAATTTCCCCCTTGTGGCCAGTGCCAGAATTTCTCTGTTATTTCTAATTTCTCAAACTTTAAGGGCTCACCTGATTAGCTCAGGTATATGTAGGATAAACTCCTTTTTGATAAACTCAAAGTTAACTGATCAGGGACCTTAATTCCAGCTGCAGCATCCTTTCTGCTATAGAATGTGCTATAACTGTGGAATGATAACCTATCATATTCACATGTCCCATGCACATTCACAGGGAGATGATTGTACAGGATGTGCTTACCAGGGCACGGGGTTCTTGATGGCTGTCTTGGAATTTTGATCACATCTACCTACCAGGTTTTCCCACAGGCAGATGCCTAGACTTATGGAGAGTATTTACTAACTTGCAAAATGAGGATATTTTCAGTCTTGCCTATCTTTGTGCAGGTGGAGTCTCAAGTGATATGATGCTTGTGGTTTTTAAGTTTTCTGCGTACGTGAAAAATTGTGCCCATTGAGACCAAGCAGCTGTCAAGGTATAATTTTTTTCTTGATATTCATTATTTAATAATAATTTTAAAATTGCCAACTTTGTTGGCATATGCCTCTAATCCCATCAACTCAGGGGCCTGAGGCAGGAGGATTGCCAGTTCAAGGCAAGCTTCAGCAACTTAGTGAGACCCTGTCTCAAAAAAAAAAAAAAAAAAAAGTACTGGGGAGGTAGCTCAATGGTAATGTGCCCTTGTGTTCAATCCTCAGTACCTAAATAAAAGAACAGGTAGGGGCTGGGGTTGTGGCTTAGAGGTAGAGTGCTCACCTAGCATGCATGAGGCACTGGGTTCCATCCTCAGCACCACATAAAAATAAAATAAAGATACTTTGTTCACCTGTAACTAAAAAATAAATATTAAAAAATGAATAAGTAGATAAATGGAATGAAAAAATAAAGTTATAACTTTTATTGCCATTTAAATGTCTTTAACATTTATTGTTATATTTAATGGGGTCACAGGGCATGAATAATTTTAAGATTATTTTTGATCATATTAATAAATTATACTTTAAGAAGGGTGTTAATGGTGACTAAGTGTTCAAAATTCACCCTAAATAAAAGGAAGGTACAAGCCTCTGAGAACTGTATTTACCTCAGGATGAGAAAGAATGGATTCTCAGAATGGTTTGAAGCAGTGGAGAGGCTGTGTTCAAAGACCCAGCATTTCAGCTCCTGTGTAAGTAGGCCTTCACAACTTCTAACTTTTTTTTAAACTTGGCATTCCTCTTATTGTTGGATTCAATGACATATTAAAATAGTGCAATTATTTAACTATTTTAGAAAATGGAGACAAATTATCAAAGACTTATTTTCCTGTTTGCAGATGTATTATGGTCACTGTGGAGCCTGAGGCATGCTTCTTTATGTTCTGTGTCTTATGTGCATGTAAGAGGAAACTTGCTCTCTAATGTGTAAAATACATTGAGGAGTTAAATGACACGTTAATAAACATGTTCAGATGCTTTGCATTTTAGACCTTAAACTTTACATGAACATTTGAGAGAATAATATTGGTAACAATGTAGAGTTCTTGCATTTATTGATTATTCACTCAATGTAAAATGTCTGTTAAATGTCTACTGTGTTCCAGGCAGTATTCTAAGTGTTGGGAGTACATCAGTGAATAAAACAACTAAAGCCCCTGCCTTAACGTTTTTGTAAGGGGAAACAATATATGCAATGATAAAAACTGTAGGCTTTAGTGTTTTTGAGATGCCCTGACATATGCCTCATTGATCCATACTCTATAAGCCTGTAGGATAAAGAAGGGGAGTATTAACATCCCTGTTTTATAATTATGAAATTGAGCATTGGGTCAATTTCATCCTTTCATTCAAGGTCACATGGCTCATAACTGGGAGGTGACCAGACCTGAGCTATAGTGTTGCCAGGAGTGAGATAGGCACACAGCTGTGTAGGTCCTTGGGTGAACTAGGAACAACTGAGTGATATTCTGAAGCAGTGACTTACCAACTGATAAGTCAGCTAGATACTTGAATTCCTTGAAAGAGATTTCATTGTTTGATAATATTCTGTCAGTAGCAGGCAGAGGGGGGAAGAACCCTGGACTGAGCCTCTTCTGGAGAGGCTCTATAAATGGAGACTGGGAAAGAAAGGGTTGTACCCTTACATTTATTTGTGTCGCTTCATTTACAAAGTGTGTTCAGGCACTTCTAGTCATCTTCATGACCCTGTGAGATAAACAGAGTGGGCAATTTATCTCTACTTTAATACGAAAAAGTGAATCTCAGAGAAGTTAAGTGTGTTGGTCCGAACTGCCTGGCAATCAGAGGTAGAACATGGAGTAATGGAGATAGGCAAGCCTTATATTTATGTTTTCTATTTTCTCTTTGGAAATCCATTGGACTTTAGGATTATAATAATCACAGGAATGATGACAACACTGGGAAAATTATGTATATACTATCTATATGTTGGCTTAAAAGAGTAGCAGTGGTCCCTTTTGCAGTGTCAGGTATGCGTTTAAATGAGGCAACCAACGGTTAACTGCCAGACCTTACCCATGGACTCGTAGAAGTTCTTTGGGGAAAATAGGATCTCTTTTCATCCATCTAATTCTTTCGGAAGGTCTTGCAGACTGAAATTTACTTGGAACTCAGCTTCTCTTACCTGAGCTGGCAATCAGACCAATGGAAGAATGGGTTACTAGAGAAATGGGAGGTGACCTTTAATGCAATGGGGTGTTGTTGAAAGAGTCAATTCAGACTAACTCAAGCAGACTTATGAATATTTGTCTTATATGGGTTTTTTTTTTTTTTTTTGTCCTCTTATGTCCAAACTTAAAGCAAAATAGTTTTTGGAAGAGGAGAGCCATGCCCAAAGTCACAAAATGTGAAAGACATAGAAATGTACAGGGTCAAAGGGAAACTTTTTCCCACCCCTTTCCCAGACACTCAGTTAACTTCCCCCATAGCAACCTGTGCTATTTCTTCCTAATTTAGAATCATTCTCATAGCTCTGCCTCTACCAGCCCATTCTGCTGGTAGAGACTGCCCACGGACTGCTAATGGAACTGATTGCCTTTAGAGAAAATCAATCCATCCATTCTTCCTTCCATCCATCATCCATCCATTCATCCATCTACTCACCCATTCATCCATCTTTCCATCCATCTATTATGAATACTTTTTTTTGAGTACCTACTTGGCAACTGGCAGTATATTAGAGTCTGCATATGCCAAGACAAAAGTCATGGTCCTTGACTCCCAAAGAGGAGATATTTTTCAGAAATGTCTTGAATTTTTCATCCTCCTTAAAGCTTAAATATTTTATTTTCCTCTCAATTAGGGCCCTGCTCTTTGCAAACTAATCTGATCAAATAACTTAAATTAAAATTTTAATGGCTGATAATTTAATGTGCTTTCCAGATAATGCCTGTAGTTAATAGAAATTTTCAATTTAAAGAGTTTATTTTATGTAAGAATTTTGAAAAGCATTAAGAAAGAAACTTTTTTAAAAAGATGGAGCAAGATGGCCTTTTATTTGTTTTAAGAAGGTGGTGGAGCAAAAGTCATCAACCTCTTTAAGCCTCAGTTTTCTTGCGTGTAACATAGGGATGATAACAATACACACAACAATATGTATCTCATGGCTTTATGAGGAACAAATTTAGATGATTCCTATAATTTAGCACAGTGCCTGGCACATATTAAGCCTGCATCCTTGATATTATCTTTATCCTTGACATTAGTGGTTATCACAGAATTGGTTTTTAGATCAGCCTGTTACAGGCATGCCTGTGAAATGTCTCTCTTTTTTCTCCACATTCTTAGAGGCGGGCACATTCTTCATATCAGTGATAAGGATACTAAGGGAGGTCAGGGCCCAGAACTCCTATCTGTCATTAAGTCAAACCCACAAGTACCAACAGAATGTCAAGATGCCTCCTGAAAAGAAAAAGACTTTTCTCTTTGGGCTGGAAGACAAAGGTAGATATGCTCACCAGACTCTGCACAGCTCTCTCCTCCTAAACTGTGACCTTTCTGCCCTGGAGTCTCTGGAAACTTATTTGAAGGACCCTTGGAATGTGTCACAGTGTTCCTTCCAGAGCTCCTGGGCTGAGGGAGTAGGTGCTAGGAGCAGTAGCTGAGCTCCCACTGTCTGAAGCCTCGTGGAGCAAAGTCCATCAGGGTGCACCCTGACTGAGCAGTTCTGGTAGCTTAGATTTGAGAGCACTAATTTTACTCTTCTGGGACCAGGAATAAATTCTAGCCAACCACAGGCAAAGCCAATGTTTAAGCCACCTTCCCTGCTCTCCATACCCACCCCTCTCCTTTTTCTAATTTTCTTCTGACTTTCTGTATGTGTTGCAAGCTGTGCTGGGTGAAAAGGATATTTTATCTTGTTTTCTGAAAAGGAGGTTCATTCATTGCACAACCATTTTACACATGGGTGAAAGTGGAGAATTATATGGCTTTTTAATACTGTTTTAATTGAGAGGCCAGATCATGACTTAAATTATGGTTCTCCTGTCTTCAATTTCCATTTTATGCCCATAAAACGTTCAGCTAATAGCCAGAGATCATAGTTCTTCCTGAAAGAACAGGAAGAGCTGGCTGCGATAAAGGAGTTATTTCTCCAGGTTCAGGCGATCATTCATAATCTCATTAAGAATACATTTCTTGAGACTCCTTTGGCTTTCTCAGGGAAGACTATTTAATAGAGAAAACACATTTCTTCATGGTGGGGTGAGTAGATGGGTTGGGAATGGGGTGGTGAGAGGATGATATTTATATGTGTTTAACAGAACCTCTGCAGATTGCCTAGCTGCCATACACAGAGAGTATATTTTGGGCAATTAGACCACTTTGAGAAAAATGTAATGTGTACATAACTCCCAAGTCATGTATGCAAAATGTTCCCAAAATTCTTCCAAAGGAAGGTACCACCTCCTGCAATTCAGCCTGATGGGATTTATTAAAAAAAAAAAAAAAAAAAAAAAAAAAAAAAAAAAAAAAACTTTTTTAGTGTAGGTGGACACAATACCTTTATTTTATTTATTTATTTTTATGTGGTGCTGAGGATCAAACCCAGTGCTTACATGTGGTAGGCAAGAGCTCCAACATTGAGCCACAGCCCCCGGGATGTTTTTAAAATTTTATCACAGATGAACAAAACTTGATAAATTATAAACATTGGACAATGGATGTTTTAAATGTTTATTAATCTAGAATTAATTTACACTTAATTAGGCATGCAACCGTAGGGGCCAAGGCCCTGAGGTAGCACCTATAAGGTATCAAAGCTCTGTGTGGTACACACAAGGAAATGCAAAGAGGACTATGTGACTGGTGTAGAGTGAATGTTAGAAGAAGGAGCCAAAGAAGTAGTGTGGACCATGGTTGTGCAGGATTTAGATTTTATTTTATGTGAAGTGAGAGTCCATTGGTGGTTGTGGAGATGGGAGTGGTGGCTGCAACCTTTTACAAGCAACAAATGAGGGCTCCAATTTCTCTATGTCAAACACCTGCTGCTGCTGCTGCTGCTATTGTTGTTGTCATTATTATTTTTTTTATAGCCACCATAGTAAGTGTGATGATACCTAGATTGATAATATTTCTTTTCTTTGTTTACTTTTTTTTTTCTTTTTGGTACTGAGGATTGAGCCCAGAGGCACTTAACCACTGAGCCACATCCCCAACCCTTTTAAAAATATTTTATTTAGAGACAAGTTCTCCAAGATGCTATTTAAATGTCATCTAGCTTTCATTGTTGCATTTGGAAAGTCAAATGTCAGTCTAAATGTTTTTATTAAGTTAGTTATCTTTCCTGTCTGTCTTTAAGTTTTTTAGACTTTAATTTTTAGAGCAGTTTTAGGTTCACAGCAAAGTTGAAAGGATAGTACAGAAATTTCTCATATACCCAGTGCTCCCACAGCTTCCCCTATTACTAATACTCACCAAATGAATAGTACTTTTCTTATAACTGATGAGCTTACATTGACACACATTCATTATTACATAAAATCCATAATTTATATTAGGGTTCACTTTTGTTGAACATTCTATAGATTTGGAAAATTATATAATGCATGTATGCAATCTAAGCAATGCAATAAAAATGAGTTTTTACCACACTACACCACATATGTGCTCAGTTATTGTGTCAATTAAAATTTTAAAAGTAGATTTTACCCAAGATTTAGTTATTTTGTCCTGCAAAAGGCCTTCAGAGTACCTGATGTGTCATACCAAAAAAAGCAAAACTCCATTTAAAAATTTGAATTCTACTTTGCTAAGTGCCTTTATTAATAATAAGACCTATTGAATAAAAATGTTAACCTTCTTAGTTTTTTAGAAAACTAAACTTTAGTTCAGACATTTTTTTCTTCTGTTTATTTAGATTGGGTATTTGGAAAAATTTTAAAAACATCACAAATTATATATAGAATCTATTTATATTTGAAAATGCTACCATGTGATCTTATGTACGTCCAGGTTATCCAAGCACTCATCTAGAAAGTGCCTGCTTGGCTTTTGTTTATGAAAGTCGTTTTTATGTTCCTTCTCTTAAATTCATTTTACTAACCTATTTGTTTGCTCATTTTTCATATCCCCAAACTTACTGAATACAGGTGGTGTGCTGTGGGGGTCATAAGAGTCAATAAAACACATCCTGAAGGAGTTTGTCATCTACATAGCAGGATTGGATATGCACGCAAGTATCTTGCATGCAAGACAGAAAGAGTCCAGTGCTGGAAAGGAGTAACTATGGCAATTCCTTCACAGTCATCAAGGCTACTGTCCTTGGTGTGAAGTTGAGATCTTCATGGATACAAAAAGTCTTAAGAGAGAAAACTTAGGGAAAAAAAATTCATAAAATCTTGAAGAACAAAATCTGCTGAGGCTTTGGGGTCAGTTTAGCAGAGATTCAGGTAGCATAAAAAAGGGTCTTCTTTCTACTGATTTAACCAGATGTTTGAATTCTCTGGAATTATAAGAGTATATCAATCTACTCTGTCTTCTAGACTTTGCTAAATAGCTGCTAAAAATAGACTTTCAACCTTGAATGACTGTGTGGTAATATAACCATCATGGACAGAAATATGACTTCCTGTCAATAAATATTTACTACTAAGGTCTAGATTTATGGCAGCAATTACCATCTTCATGTTGATTCTCTGCTAGGAAGTTTATGACCGCCTCAGCAGCAATTTCTGCCCATAAGTATTTGGGTCCATCATTAGTTGGAAAGCGTAACAACCTATAGGCTGAATCAAACTCTGACACAGAGCTGGAAAGCGACAGGGAAGGGAAATTATGTTGCTTTTAAGATATATGGCTGCAGTATATTTGCAGTTGTGGAACCAGGACTGTAATAATTCTTTCAGGTTTTTGCTTAATGGTTATCTCTTTAGTAAACTCTTCTTCATATTCTCAGGAAGAAGAGACCCCTGTTATTTTCTATCATTGTTCCAGTTTGTTTCCTTCATAACACTTATTACAAGTTGCAATTATATACTGTTCTTTTTTTCTTGTTTAATCTTCGTTTTTCTCACTAGAATGAAGCTCCTGGAGACCACAATTGTGCCTACTTAGTTTATCCTTGTATCCCCAAAACTTAGAAATGCTTGGAACATAGAGCTCTCATTAAATATTTATAGAACAAATGAAATACTTGTGTGCCTCAACTATGAGGAATGCTGAACAAGTGTCTGGTGAATGAAATTCCAATTGGTACCAAAATTACTCCTTCTTTCATCTCACTTCGTAATAATCTTTTAAACTTTTAGGATGCAATTTAGTAAACGTATTTTAGTTATAGTCATTGTTATAGTAGGAAAGTCATCTCTTAGCTTATTTCTGATGGTCTCTGCAATCCTATCTTAAACTAATTTTTCTAGAACATTCTCTCCTATAATGCCTTTACTCAAACCATTCAACAGCACCCTATTACTTAGAGAATATTATTATATTGATTAGACTGCTTCCTCCACTTTAATTTCAGCTTTCTTTTCCAACTTTATTTCCTCATCCTCCCTTGGTGAAATTTTGATTTGACTGATACTGGCCTACTTATAGACCTCTCTTCTCCCACCACCACCTCCTTTATTTAAGTGTATCATGCACTTTGCTCCTGGATCACAGGATTCCTTCTATTTGACAGACCATCCATTTTTCATTCTGTCTGTTGAAATAATGCCTATCTAGAGATTCAGCTTTCAAGGGAGGTCTTCCAGATTGATGAGACCCACCAGACTGTTCCTTCCTTTTTATTATCCAAAGCCCAAATATGCTTTTATGTTCCCCAATAACATCATATACTTATTACCTGATATCAATACATAATTTTTGTGTAAATTCTGAACAAAAAAGTAATTTATAAATCCCTATATATGGACTTTCTCTAGCTCCTTACTCAGTGCTAATCAAAAGGAAGACCCTCAAAAAGTAATTGATCAATGAATAAGTGAATGAGTTAATAAGTCAATCTTATAGGAATAGAATATTAGCAAAGAGATCTAGATCTGGGACATTGAATGAATTTTACCTCTTCTTCTGATAGTGATTGATATTTGGTTGATATTGGATAACTTTAATATGGATTTGAGAATTCTTGGCTCAGAATGAAGAATGCCTTCTCATCTGCCTGAGTGAGTCAGAGAAATTGACTGGATACATACCATGAGGTCATTTAAAGTATATGGAATTGCCTTTGTATGTATAAAAAGAAAACAAGTCAGATTACACAGCAAAAATGGTAAGAAACCAAGAACAGAACATTCAAGAATTATGGGACAACATAAAAAGACCAAACATAAGAGTGATTGGGGTAGAGGAGGGGCAGAGTTTCAAGCCAAAGGAATGAGTAATTTATTTAATGAAATAATTACAGAAAATTTTCCAAACTTGAGGAATGAAGGGGAAAACCAAGTTCAAGAGGCCTACCGAACACCAAACATACAAAATCACAACAGATCCACACCAAGACACATTATAATGAAAATGCCTAATATACTGAGCAAGGAGAGAATATTAAAAGCCACAAGAGAAAGGAAGCAGATTACATATAGGGGGAAACCAATCAGACTATGTTCAGATTTTTCTACCCAGACCTTAAAAGCAAGAAGATCCTGGAATAGCATATTTCAAGCTCTGAAGGAAAAGGGATGTCAACCAAGAATCTTATATCCAGCAAAATTGAGCTTTAGATTTGAAGATTAAATAAAAACCTTCCACGACAAGCAAAAGTTAAAAGATTTCACATCTCGAAAGCCAGCACTTCTGAACATCCTGGGCAAAATTTTTCATGAAGAAGAAGAGAAAAATAACAATGAAAATCAACAAAGGGAGATATTAAACTAAGGGAAATACCAACCAGAAGAGAAACCAAATCAAGCTAAAGATCATCATACAAATAAAAATGGATGGGAATAAAAATCACATCTCAATAATAACCCTGAATGTTAATGGCCTAAACTCGCCATTCAAAAGACACAGATTATCTGAATGGATTAAAAGAAATGACCCAACAATCTGCTGTCTCCAAGAAACACACCTCATAGAAAAAGACATCAATAGACTGAAGGTAAAAGGCTGGGAAAAGTCTTATCACTCACATGGCCTGCGGAAGCAAGCAGGGGTTTCCATTCTCATTTCAAATAAGGTAGACTTCAAGCCAAAGTTAATCAAAAGGGACAAAGATGGATATTTCTTACTACTTAAGGGAACCATTCATCAAGAGGATATAACAATCATAAATCTATATGCCCCAAATAATGGAGCACCTACATTCATCAAACAAACACTTCTCAAGTTCAAGAGTAAAATTGACCACAACACAGTTATTCTAGGGGATTTCAACACACCTCTCTCACCAATGGATAGATCATCCAAACAAAAACTAAACAAAGAAATCTTAGGCCTCCTTAAAACAATTAATAACTTAGATCTAACGGACATATATAGAATATTTCATCCCTCAGTAAAATGAATACACTTTTTTCTCTCAGCAGCACATGGCTCCTTCTCCAAAATAGATCATATACTATGTCACAAGGCAAATCTCAGCAAAATATAAAAAATAGAAATACTACCCTGCATGCTATCAGACCATAAAGGGATGAAATTGGAAATCAACGACAAAACAAGGAATAAGAAAAACTACTCCAACAACTGGAAGCTAAGCAACATGCTACTGAATGAACAAGGGGTTGAAGAAGACATCAAAGAGGAGATTAAAAAAGGAAAATATTAATTAACGAAAGAGGTTGGAAAATTATAGAACACTAAAGAAAGAAATCATAGAAGAACTCAGAAGATGGAAAGACCTACCTTGCTCTTGGATAGGTAGAATCAATATTGTCAAAATGTCCATACTACCAAAAACAATTATACAGATTTGCAATTCCAATCAAAATCCCAATGTCATTCTTCAAAGAAATAGAAAAAGCAGTCATGAAATTCATCTGGAGAAATAAGAGACCCAGAATAGCCAAAGCAATCCTGAGCAAGAAAAGTGAAGCAGGGGGCATCACCATACCGGACTTTAAATTATACTATAGAGCAATAGTAACAAAAACAGCATGGTATTGGCACCAAAACAGACTGGTGGACCAATGGTACAGAATAGGACACAGAGACTAATACAATAATTTCAGCTATCTTATTTAGACAAAGGTGCCAAAAATGTACAGTGGAGAAAGGATAGCCTCTTCAATAAATGTTTTATATGGTTCAATGTAATATTCGCTGATCTTGAATTTAGATGATTCAAAAATTATTTTTCTTACCATGTGAAATGCCTTGATACTCCTTGATGTCAATGAACTAGGTCAAAGTATATTTATCAATAAAAGTTGGCAAAATGTCCAGGTCAGTTAGGTGGGTGGTATATCTCTGACTAGACATAGCTTGAAGTATATAGATACATAGACTGAGTATTAGTCTTACCTTTAGTTATCAAAGAAAATAAACAAAAATCAATGTTCTGGTAGTACATGGTAGATTACATTCAATTGCTAATGCATAGGAAAATTTGTCTATTTTATGGAAGTTAATGAAATGTTATGAATTTTCTCAAATCTAGGAATCTTTGACCAAAATTTAGCTATTTAATTTTAATATCAGTGTTTGAGCTTGTAATAGTAACAGTTTCTAATTACTTATGTTCAGCAAGGTTAACTCTACTAATGTGCATATGTTTTCTCATATGTAGTATTTTTTGACCATATGGAGTCCCTAATTTGCATTTAGTGTTTGCCATCCATCTTCACAATGGACTACAGAACAGTGACAAATGACTAATCACTTCGGGAAGAAATGTTGGGGCTCAAATAAGGATAAGCCATTAGTGAGCAGCTTCTTTAGCACCACGCATTTAAATTCCACTTTTCCAGTTATACTTAAGATGTGTCAATTCATATATAGTCCAGTGCAACATACTGTATATTTTGTTTGAATCTCCAGTTTGAAAATTTCTTTTAAGGTCAGACAGAAAGTAGATTCATCTCATGTACTAACTCTGATACTAAGGTTCAGTCTACAGATTTCAAACCAGGAGCCACAGGGTTTGTTTGGAGGAAATACCCTGCACTTGTTGATCCTTAGGAATAGTGACTTGTCATAGGCAAGAAGGCCTGGTTTGAGAGTTTGAATTAGAATAAGATATATTTCATGCTTGTATAATTATATAAAAATGAATTCCACTGTCATGCATAACTAAAAAGAACCAATAAGAAAAAAAAAAAAGAGCTTGGTTTTCAAATGGGAAGAATTTGATTTCAGAGTTAGAAGAATAAGAATCTCCCAATGCTTCAAATGATTTTTGGGCTAGTAAAACTTCTCCTTACATTGGCTCTGAGGCCTCCCTTCCAGGACAGATGCCTGGTCTAATTAGTAAGTCCTTGTGCTTCCTGTCTGCACAACAGACATGAAACTGTCTTTGTATACTATTAATCACCTTCAGGTAAACCTAACTAGAGAGCAGAATTAAAGTCATCTAGCTAAATTATTAAGTAATTCATATGGGGAATTATCTTTGTCATCTTTTTTTGTATTTGAATGTGTGAATTTTTTTCTACCCTGTTTCCATTACTTCTTATTTTCAACTCTCTTTTTTTTTCTTTATTTTATTTTTCTCAGAGTCCATGCAGACTTTGGAATAGAAAATGAGAAGAGGGATATTAGGAAAGGGTAGCTTAACTATTGGCTTCATTTACCAGAATTAATCTGTTAGGGGCACACTGAATAACCCAGAGTGATATGATGAAAATATATTGAAAAAGTAGATGTGTGTAAACATTATAAAATGAGGGGAGGGGAGGCTAAAAAGACTTATTCAAATACAAATGATAACTTATTTGATTACACTTAAAAAGAAACACAACTCTTTTAAAATTATAATTATTAGTGCATATTAATTGCACAGAATAATGGGTTCCATTGTGACAATTTCATATATGCATATGACATATTTTGATTGTAGCCATCCTCTCTATCCCCACGCTCCCCAGAACTCCTGCCTCCTCCTGTTCCTATTCCCCTTCCCTAGTAGTCCCCCTTTTACTTTCATGTCATCCTCTTTCTTTTTTGTTCTTCTTATTACACACAAGAGAGAAAACATGTGATACTTGTCTTTTAGGAGTCTGGTCCATTTTGCTTAACCCAGTGTAACATGGGTTGATGATGTTACTTTTCTAGTGTTATGGTTTAGATGTGGTGTCTCCCAACAGCTCAGGTGTGAGACAATGAAAAGAAGGATTGGAGGAGAAATGATTGGGTTATAGCCTTAACCTAATCAGTGAAGGAATTCCTGGAAGGATTAATAGAGTGGTAACTGCAGGCAGGTGGGGTGTGACTGGAGGAAGTGGTTCTTTGGGGTTGTGGCTATGGGGTATATATTTTTGTATCTGGAGATTTGATCCTCTCTCTTTGCTTCTTGATCATCATGTGAGCTGGTTCCCTTTGCTATACTCTCCTGCCATGATGTTCTTCCTGACCTTGAACCCCAAGGAATGGAGTCAGCCTTCTATGGACTAAGACCTCTGAAGCCATGAGTCCTGTAATAAACTTTTCCTCCTGTACAATTGTTCTGGTGAGTCTTTTAGTAACAGCAGTGAAATAGCTGACATATAGGGAGGGTACAGACCTTAGATGTGCCTGAATTATAATCTATACTAGAAGGGTTGGGCTAATTACTTGTGAAAACTGAGAGTCCAATCAGAGTTCAGTACTCTGAAGTCTTATTTTCTAGTAAATTCTGAGCTTACTAAGGGTCACAGTCTGACATTATCATACTGGCATCTAGTCCAGTGCACATTGAGGAATTAAGTGAGTTTGTTGAATTAATCAATGAATGCATGAATTTATAGAACTGGCTGAGTTGGAGCTTTGCAAGTTTTTGTAGTTCGGCTTTTTAAATTATCTGTTATGAATTGCAGCTCTTTGATTTGCTGCTTTCAACCTACAATCTACCTTTACCTCTTTCCTTCAAACAAAAAGGCTTAAAAGCCTTTGCTTTCACTCTTGGTCATGAACCTGTCATGGAAAGGTTGTGTTCAAGGAATGAAGGGTTCAGGGTACGTGACAGGAGAAACAGGGCTGACACGTGATGTGTCATTTTACTGAGTGTGGTTTTGAACTTATGTGTGTGTGCATCTTATGAATCTTCTTAAACTTCACAACTTGGTAAACTAATGTGTATTTACTCACTTAAAAATTAGAAAATATAGTAAGCAAGATCTCAAATTACTCATTATCCTGTCTTTTAGAGACAACCACTCTAAAATTTTATAATTTATAAAACAAAAGTGGACATGATTTTCATTTTAGCCTCTTGAGTTATAAATATTATTGTCAATAACTTTATATACATCTGTGTACTCACTTTTGCAGCAACATAAGTTGAACATTTAGGTCATTTCCAAAATTCAGTTTTATGATAATAATGATGAATCTCTTTATATATACATCAATGAACATGCTACAGAATATTTCCTTTTAATACATTTTTTTGAAGTGAGCACAGTTATTCAAAGCAAATTGGGATGAAAGTCATAAATGATCAGAAAAACAATAGGATATAAGTCCCTTTTTATAATTAGTACAAAAAAATGTTAATGTCATTTATTATTCATGCATCATGCGCTAGATATACACTGATTCAAAGAGAATAGAGTATTTCTTATCAGAGAGGAGAGATGGAAATATTAAGTCATCATCATTATCAGTGTGGGGAAATGGGCATACCCATGTTCTATTTGCAGTACTATACACTGGGGCAATTTTTCTGGAAATTATTCTTGATTTATGTATTCAACTTTTATGATGAAAAATTCAAACACATACAAAAGTAGAGAGAATATCATAGTAAACTTCTATGCATATATTACCTGGGATCAAAAATTAGAAATTCACTGTCAATTTTTTTTTCATATATACCCCATCCACTAATTACCATCTTTAATTATTTTGAAACAAATCTCACATCATATAATTTCATTCATTAAGTATTTAAGTATTATACTTCCAAACTAAGCATGCCTTAAAGAGTATTATCACAATACCATTATCAAATCTAAATTTTTCCCTCAACATTTTTTTTTATTGGTGCATTGTAGTTGTACATGATGGTGGGAATTCTTGTTACATGTAGAAAACATGACAACGTTATTTGGCCAGTATCTCTCCCCAGTGTCTCACTCCTCCCTGCCCTTCTCCCACCCCTGGTCCTTTTCCTCTATTCTATGGATTATCCTTTGCTTTTCATACAATCACTCCCAACCTTTTTCTTCCTTTTTCCTAACTTCCACAAATGAGAGAAAACATAGGACCCTTGACCTTCCAAGTTTGGCTTATATTTTTAAATTTTACTCTTTAAAAAAATATTTTTTAGTTGCCAATGGATTTTTTTTTTTTTTTTTTTTTTTTTTTTTTTTTTTTTTTGGTACCGGGGATTGAACTCAGGGGCACTTGACCACTGGGCCACATCCCCAGCCCTTTTTTGTATTTGATTAGAGATAGGGTCTCACTGAGTTGCTAAGTGCTCGCCATTGCTGAGGCTGACTTTGAACTTGTGAACCTCCTGCCTCAGCCTCCCAAGTGCTGGGATTATAGGCATGTGCCACCGTGCCCAGCTTGATATCTATTTTTGGCACCATTGTCAAGGATCAGATGTGCAGGTTTGGCTTTGTGCCTTCTATTCTATACTCAGTATATGTGTCTGTTTTTATGCCAAGTCTAACAATTTTAATGGTAATTTCTTAGTATCACAAGTTTTCAGGTTTCCCAGATTGTCTTGTTTTTATTATCTATGTTTGCATCAGGTCCAAATAAAGTCAGGTTGTAATTAGATGAAATATCTCTTAAGTTTCTTTTAACAATTTATTTAAATATTGATATATAATAACTGTACATATTTATAGAATACCATGTAACTTTGACACATGTATACAATTTGTGACAATAAAATTAGGGTAATGAACATATCTATCACCTCAAAGTTCGTTATTTCCTTATGTGTGGAATATTAAAAATCCTGTCTTTGAAGTCAGGTGTGATAGCCCACATCTGTAATCCCAGCTATTCAGGAGGCTGAAGCTGGAGGGTGAGATTCCAACCTAGCTTGGGCAACATAGCAAGGACCTACCTTAAGAAAAAAAATCTTCTTGGAAATGGACAGTATATTATTGTTAATCACACTCTCTCATTGTGGTGTAACAAAGTAGAATTTATTCCTCCCACCTGACTCTAATTTCAAACCCAGTGACCAGTGTCTGTCTTGCTTTCCTCTTTCTCCTCCCCTTAAGCCTTTTGCAATCAGGGAGTTCATCTATTAGATATTTTTTCCTACAATTTTTTTTTTTTTTTTTTTTTTGGTACCAGGGATTGAACTCAGGGGCACTCGACCACTGGGCCATATCCCCAGCCCTTTTTTGTAATTTTATTTAGAGACAGGGTCTCACTGAGTTGCTAAGTGCCTCGCCATTGCTGAGGCTGGCTTTGAACTTGCGATCCTCCTGCCTCAGCCTCCCAAAGTGCTAGGATTATAGGCGTGCGCCACCGCGCCCGGCTCTCCTACAATTTTTTGATTGAAGAATCTGAGTGATTTTCCTATAAAGCTCACATATTTTAAATTTTGCTGATTCCAGCCCAGTTGTTATTTCACTACTTGATTACTCCAAGGTCCAGGTCCTATAGTGATAGCAGCTGTGTACCTTCTTCCTACCTTTCTTACCTCCTCCTTCTTCTTTTTCCTTTTAATTAATTTCAATTTAATGAGTTGTTTCCTTAGCACTCAATCTCTCACCAGTCAGAATGGCAGTTATCAAGAATACAGACAACAATAAGTATTGGCAAGGATGTGGGGAAAAAGGCACACTCATACATTGCTGGTGGGACTGCAAATTGGTGCAACCACTCTGGAAAGCAGAAAGGCTATTCCTTAGAAAACTTGGAATGGATCCACCATTTGACCCAGCTATCCCACTCCTCGGTCTATACCCAAAGGACTTAAAATCAGCATACCATAGTAACACAGCCATATCAATGTTCATAGCAGCTCAATTCACAATAGCTAAACTGTGGAAACAACCTAAATGCCCTTCAATAGATGAATGGATAAAGAAACTGTGGTATAGATACACAATGGAATATTACTCAGCATTAAAAGAGAATAAAATGATGGCATTTGCAGGTAAATGGAGGAGTTGGAGAATATCATGCTAAGCAAAGTAAGCCAATCCCAAAAAACCAAAGGCTGAATGTTCTCTCTGATAAGTGGATGCTGATCCATAATAGGAAGTGGGTGTCTTTCATGGGGAGGATGGGAAAAATGGAGAAACTTTAACTGGGCAAAGGGGAGGGAGGGGAGAAGAAGGTGCACAGGGGCATGAAAGATGGTGGAATAAGATGGACATCATTACCCTAGGTACATGTATGACTGCACATATGGTGTGATGCTATATTGTGTACAACCAGAGAAATGAAAAGTTGTGCTGCAATTGTGTACAATGAATCAAAATGCATTCTGCTGTCATATATATCTAATTAAAATAAATACATTAATAAAAAGAAGTGGTCTGTGATTTTCTCATTAATTCATGGATTAAAATTATGAGATATTTTAACTTATTGCATTCATGATTCAAATTGCCCCAGTCTTTGGCAATGGTTGGTTGTTCAGTTGGCTCTGGGGTCATTTTGTGGTGACTGAGCAGTCTCTCATGGAGTTCTCAGACCAAGACATTCCAGGCTCATTCTATTGGTTTCATACCACGGACTTGTAGATAGTCATGTCTCCAAGGAGTCCTGAATGTTTTACATAAAAAATGGTAGTTAGAGGCTATAATTTCAGTACAGGAGGTGTGCTTTGCTACTAGGCCCATCCTTGCTTCTATCTCTTTTCAATAGACAAAGCTAGGAAATACAATTTTTTGAAGATAAAATATATCATGAGTTTTACTAACATTTCCAAACCATATTCAGGATGATAATGTTTTTTATTTTACCTTATCAATTTTATATTCATTTCCTTTCTACTGTCCTGGACACAGCTCTTAAGAACACTAGCACAATTACTTTTTTTGCTTAATCATACAATACATGCATTCATAGCAGTCTGAATCATGTAAATAGTTTCTGTCTTTAATGTTTTTTCATAATGCATACCCTATTATGAAAATACGAAATTTACTGATTTTTATAGCCCACTTGGAATAGCTGTTTTCTGTATAATTATTTATTTATCATAATATGTTTCATTTTGCTTTTATTGCTTACAGACTGCATTTTATATTAAATTTAATTTTTTAATTAGTCAAATACATGTTTTCAATGTCATAGCTATACAAGGTAATTAAAATATATTTAGTTTCAATTCTATCCCTCAACCCTATTTACTTTATCTTCTTATAAGAGCCAATTAAAAAAAAATTATGAATTGATTTTGAGTTTTTCAAAAGTATAAGCAATGATATCAATGTTCAAGAAAAGAGTGGATAAAGAAAATGTGGTATATATACACAATGCAATATTACTCAGCCATAAAGAAGAATGAAATTATGGCACTTGCTGGTAAATAGATGGGACTAGAGAATATCATGCTAAGTGCAATAAGCCAATCTCCCCAAACCAAAGGCTGAATGTTCTCTCTGATATGCCAATGCTAACACACAATAAGAAGAGGAGGGAAGAATAGAAGTTCATTAGACAAAGAAGAATGAAGGGAAGAGAGGGAGGATGGGAATAGGAAAGACAGTAGAATGCATGGGACATAACTTTCCTATCTACATATATGAATACATGACCAGTGAACCGCCACATCATGTACAACTGCAAGAATAGTATCCTAATTAGAATGTTATACTCCATGCACATATAATGTGTCAATACACTCTATTGTCATGTGTATACTGAAAAAGAACAAATAAAATTTATATTGATGTGTTTTCTTTGATAAAACATAGCAAGTTTTACATGCTTGTCTTCAGTTTGACAGTTTTACATGCTTGTCTTCAGTTTGACTTTTTTACAAGTTGCGTTTTTTTTTTTTTTTTTTTTTTTTGTAGTGACCTTTTCTTCACAGTATGTATAGAAAAATCTTCATTCCTTTTTTTTTCATTTTCACGGTACTCCATATTTGATTTAACAAGTCCTCTACCGATGGGTGATGTGGTTGTTTCAAGTCTTTTACTATACAACTATGCTGAGTTAACTTTCTGGGATTCTTCTGAGCCAACTTAAATGTGTATTTCTCCAGAAAGAATTGTTTTCTCTAGAGAAATTTTTCTCTTTCTCAGCATATTCAGGGGAGGCATATAGAATATAGCATGAGTTAGAGGTGGGGAAGGTATGCAGAAGGTAAGATGAGGCAGAGGGAGGTATGTTTATCAAACAATGAGATGGCATAGTGAGTAGGTCTGGACAATTTCCTAGAAGTACTCAATATCAAGTGGTCTTAAATATCAAGCTGAGGAAGTCTGGTCTTTATTTCAGAGGCAGTGGAAACCCAGGGGAAGGTTTTGAGTGTGGGAGTTGGATGTTTATGTGAGCATTGGTAAAGTGAGTCAGTAGCTTTAGCTCCAAAACTCTGTTAAGGAATAGGTTTCTGGGAGGATGCCTTTCATAGCAGGCTCAGTATGTTTAGCTTTTCTCCATTTAGTATGGGATATTTGTGATTTTTCTATGGGAAAAAAAAATTCTCAAGAGTGTTCGAGTAACCAGGGGAGCCTGAGCACTTTGTCAGTGAAAGTGCCCTGAAATCAATGCCACGGAGTTGCCATGAACATACTAATTTCATTTCAACATTCAAATTACATAGATTATTACTCTCCACAGTCTACTTCACCCGGAAATTGCTGAATTTTCACTTCCTTTATATTATGAAATGGTCTCTTCTCCAATGTAGGAAAACATTTGAAATTTTGCTTTATTATTCTCATCCCTATATTTTTGAATAGATTTTTTTTTCTTCCTTTTTAAACCTAGTGCTAACTGTGATATTATGGCCAAATCAATATGTGGTCTCAAATTCTTCTTTGGGAAAAAAAAAAGCAAGTTGGTAATTTTGGATTTAGGAATTCATGTTTTTGTGATCTTGAGCATCAGCTGTTTTCTATGGTCTTATGAGAACACTGAACAACTCAATATTCCTATCATTCCTCAGATCAGTGTCAATTGTTTCTCAAAGCATTCACAGGTTTTGGTTAACACCAGTGTTTTCCTCAGGGTGGGGTCAAGAAATGCAGTACACATGAGGCAGGAAATCTGATGAACTGATTCTAAAAATTATCTTGGATAAAAGACAAAGGTAACTTTGAAACAAAAAATAAGGTAAGAAGAATTTGCCTAAAAATAGTAAGATGAATTTTACAGTTTCAACAATTTAGGAAGACTGATACTAATACAAGAAGAGATTAACATTAAAATTATTTATTTATTCTTTAAATACATACTTGTTGGTTATCCACCACATTTCAGGCACATGCTAGGCTCAGGCAATATAGTGGCGAACAAGCTGGCCAAGGTTCCATCTCCCCTTGAGTTTACAAAGTAGTGGTGAGATAAGTAACCACTACATAAGCAAATGTCCATGCACAAGTAAGATAATGTTAAATTGTGGTAAATGCCATGGAGAAAATAAAATTATGAGACAGTAGAAAATAACTAAGTACCCAAGGGGCAGTTCTCGTTGGTTGATCAGAAGAAAACTTTTGTAGAAGTGACTTTTAGAACAGACACCAGACTGATGGAACAAAACCACCTGATATTTTGAGGTAGGAGCAAATCAGAAAGAGGAAGCAGCCTGAGTAAAAGAACCTAGACTAAGAAAATAGAATAAATCTGGGTGCCCACTGAGGGATGAATGGATAAAGAAAATGTGGTACATATACACAATGAAATATTATTCAGCAATAAAGAAGAATGGAGTCCTGCCATTTGCCATAAAATGGATGGAACTGGAGGACATTATGTTTAAACTAGACACAGAAAGTCCAGTATCCCATGTTCTCTCTCACATGTGAAAGTTAAAAACAAACAAACAAACAAACAGACAAAAAAACAAAAATAGATAGTATAACAGTGATTATTAGAAATTAGGAAGTAATACGTAGAGACTGAATTTGATCAGTGAATGCTGTGCTCATATATTGAGATATCACACTGAACCCCATTAATATGTACAATTAATACACACTCATCAGAAATTCTAGAAAACTAAAAAGTACTGAGACTAGGTATACCTTAGGTTTTTAAAAAATCTTTATTTATTTATTTATTTATTTATTTATTTATTTATTTATTTATTTATTTATATTTATGCGGTGCTAAGGATTGAACCCAGGGCCTCACACCTGCGAGGCAAGTGCTGTACCACTGAGCTATAGCCCCAGCCCCTACCTTAGTTTTTAATAATAGGAGAACATAAGTGAACCCTAAATATAAGGAGCAGGAGGTGAGATTGCAAAAGTCAGGAGGAGAGATTATGTAGGTCTTTAATGGTCTATTAAATGTGATCCAAAACTCCCTCCATAATCCCAGCACAAAATTTGTAAATAGTCCATATAATCATTTCATGCATATTAAAGGATGTATCTCAAACCTGTGAGGAGCTAAATGGGCCATACAAAAAAGTGGTGTTAGATACATTCTTTGTACAAAGAATACCACATTCCTACACTGAACCATACAACAAAATAAATGAGAAATGGGCTTAAAAACTTAACATAAAAATAAAACCATAAAATACTAGAAAGAAATGTGTGTAAATATGTATATGATTTTTGAGATGGAAGTAACTTTCTAAATGTAAAATCAATATAAGAAATCGCAAGGGAAAACGCTGTTAGAACAACATTTTGCAGTGAGTGTGACGATGCAGATAAAGCTCACGAAATTAACCAGGAAACCCCTGACACCCCAATCAGATGACAAGAGATATGGACCGGTGATTCACCTTAGAATAAACACAGACCCCCTGAACTTGTGAAAAAATATTCAAACTTACTGGACATAAGATAAACTTTATTGACATTAAAGGAAGTGATGTGACTTTTGTCTGTTTTGTGGAGGAGAACAAAGTGATAATATTCAATGCTACCGATGGTGTGGTGCCATCTGGACAGGACCAGGTACTTTTATGTAAATTATCCACTTGTGACCTCAAATCTTTACTCTGAGAATATGTATCAAAAGTAAAGAAATTGCAATTTACCTTGAATAAAGTAATTTGACATCTAAGATTTTTTTCAAAGTGAGTAATCAGAGGTGTGAATAAAAGTTTGAATGTAAATACACATATGACGATTTAAATGCTCAATAATAGGGGGAGGATACAAATATAAGACCACACAACCATTAAAAGTGAAGTTTTTGTAGATTTTTTTTTTTTTAAAGGAAAAGAGGAAATACTTGTGATACAATGTTAGGCATACAAACAGAATTTTAAATGGTTAATACAGTAGGTATTTTGTGCGACAATAATAATTTCGGGTTTGTGCAGCCAGCCACAGCTCATTTGCTCTGCTTTCTTTCTCCTTTTGTCTAGTAGAAAATACAATCAACAGTTGACATGACCATAAACTGGTAGTGAGTTTACAGATGACTTTTGCTTTTTTATTTTCTATATTCAGTGAATGTTTTACAGTAAGCATACATTACTTTTGGAGTCAGGAGAGAAAAACTCTTATCTTAGAAATAAAAGACAAACTCGGAAACACGAGTCTGTAGATTTTAACAGTCCTTGAGTGACAGTCCTGTGTCCGTTTTCTCTCTGGCTCTGTGGGCACTGCTTTGCCAAGGAAGAGGAAAGGAAATGATTATTAGTATTATTTCTTTCTGAGAGAATCTAGGGATTCCAAATTGGGAAAAGGAGTGAGTGAAGCTGTTGAGTCTGAGGAAGTGTCTCAGGGAAGCTTGAGACAGGACGGGCTGCCATAGTGTCACTACCACGTCAGTCCACATTCAGCACATGGGTGACCTTGATTTCTGGCTTACTTCGTGCCACCTTATTGCATGACTTAAAACACTACTAGAGATTAATTGGGGATAATAATCTGCTACATACAAACATTACAGAACATAGTCTCTGGGTAGATTTAGGATCTATTAAGTCATCCATACTTTAGTATGATTTAGGACACAAATATTCAGATTAAATACACTTTAGAGAACAGGAGTTTTCTTCACAAAAAGGGGAAGGCAGGGCTTTTGGCATATGGTGCTCTTTGCTAAGTAGGAGCTTGGTGGGAGACAGGCTATTTAGAACTTCTGAAGACTCTGGAAAGTTTCCTAACATCCCTAAACTTGAGTTTCCTTACTCATACCATGGAAAAAAATATACCTACAGATTAAATAAGAAAAGGTTTGGCACACTATAGCACTAAATAAATGGTAATAATGGGGATGATGATGTCAATGACACCAATGGTGACTTAAGAGAGTAGTTTCAATGAAGGGACAGGTACTCAATCAACTTCAGTGGATGCTGGAAAAGAAATGGAATTTCCCCCTTTCCCCATCTGGCAGCTTGAAGTTTCTTTTAACTAAAACCTAGAAACCAAGCAAAAATAATCAGTGTAAGAATTTCTCTCCTCTCTCTCTCTGAGCTGGTGGCTGCCAGTATAACAGAAACAAAAATTTCAAGTGTTGCTCATTTGCTAGCATACTTCAAAGTAAATTACTCAGTGGTATCCCAGTGGCCTGAAAAAAAAATTAATTTATCTTCAAAGCTTGTTTTCGTCCAGGAAGTAGCTGAGTCATCCAGGGAAAATCTAAGTTAATTACTAGGGAATCAAGGAAATGGAAATGATATTTTACAGTTAGGTTGCAACTGAGTAAAGTAAGGAGGACATGATTGGGCTGTTTGTAAGGTTTGTCTGGTAAACCGTATCATAATGTAATAGAAACCCATACGGAATAGATAATAAAATTCAGTGTAAAGTATTATGCTTTTTTTTTCCAAGTGCTATAGAAAAGCTAAAATTTACTACTTATGATCCTATGTAAACATCATTAAGACTAGATTCTGTATTGCCCCCAAAGATATATTTTAGCATCTCCTGCAAAATTAGAGCTGACTTTTATGACTCTCTTTTCATGGGTTTGTGCTCTGTCAGCAGATGTTAACTGAAGAGGCATGAAGAGGAGAAAGTCAATTTGACATCCGCCTCTTTCTGAGGCTTGCTGATGTAGAAGATGTCCCAGCCACTGGAGATGGATGCCTAGAGTAGACTGCACCACCACCAAGAGCAGGTCTGCATTCTCCCAAGACTGAGAAGCACTGTTTCTGCAAAGACACCTCACATGGAAGGGTAAACGGTTTCTCACTCCTTCCCAACTTTGTGGCATCCGGGAGTGTCCAGGTGTAACCAGCCACAGGTGGGGCTGTTTGCTTATGATGATGAATGGCAATGGGCTAGATCTGTACATTTCCTGAGCATTCCCCGGCTCAGGGCTGCATCTCCCCTGTATTAGCCACAACTGCTCAATGTGGGGAACGACTCAGAAGTCAGTCCTAACCTGATGCCAGGGCAGCTCAGACCCTAGGCGAATCCATCCTTCACAATAACAAGTGGCTTTAATGAAACAGGATATATGGGTGGGTTGTGTGGTATAAAATACATGTTTAGGTTGTCCCCGTTTCTTTGTCCTAGTTTCTTTCCTTGACACCATAAATTAAAAGGATGGTTGAGAAACACTGGATAGTGGGTTGAAGAAAGTTAGCATTACATACTGACTCCATTACTATCTGTGTATTGGAACTGGAATGAGGTATTAAAGTCCTGTGAATCTGAGTTTCCTTTTCAGTAACATTAGGGGATTGGATTTAATGATGCCCAATTTTATTTTGTTTTCTAAAATAAAGTTTGTCTGATATACCCCATGTTCAGAGAAGTGGCATATATGAAGACTTATAGGGGATGGAAGTCTATGCATACAGAGAGATATATTTCTCTTGAGGGACTAATTAAGTAAGAAAAAATGCAAAATGGATTTATATAGGTGGACATATTGGGGATGGGCACGCAGGGTATAGTGACAAGAGCATTCCTGGTAAGTAACTCAACAAGAGCAAAGGTGAGAACATAGGATGAGCACTGAGAAGCGTCTACACTTCTGTCCCCTGCATTCCTTTGACAGAATCTGATTTATAAAAAATATGCTTTTCTGGATCAAACCTCCTTTTTCTTTCTCTGTCTTCAGGGTTCTGAGGCTCTTGCTGAACCTGGCTCAAGAGTTTAACTTGGGGCATGATCCACAGCAGGGCTTCATTTACTTTCTGTCTTCAATGATACCCAGTGGATACATTCACAGGTGGAATTTCTCTTCTCATGGGTGTTTCAAGATTTCAGCATTCCTGGCTACTAAGTGGTCACTCCTCCCACATTTTTCCACTGAAGGAAGTATCCTAGAATGCAGGGTAAGCAGGTACAATATTATTGGAAGCATTGGCTTAGTGTACTCCATTAAAAAGGGATTCTCTTGCAGACTTGGGTAATCAAAGCATGGTTAGTTAAGAATACTGGTGATTTCATATACTGAGTGTGTAGTATATGCCAGGCATCATGACAGACATTTTAGGAACTGTCATTTAAGCATCATGATAACCCCACAAAGCAGGGACAATTAAATGCTCATCTTTTCTATGGGATGGCTCCATATCAGGTGCTTTACACACGTCAATTTATTTAATTTTAGCTATAGCACGTTAAGATAATTACTATTGTGATCACCTTTTTACTGATAAGGAAACAGACTCTGAGACAGGGAGGACTTGTACAAATCTTTCCCTGCCAGTAAGAGGTAGAGTTGGGACCTGAACTCAGGTTTTGTGACCCTAGAGACTGGTATTATTAACCATACCAATATGAATAAAAAAATTACCTGTGGCACCTCTCACAACTGATCATAATCCCCAACTAGGGCTGTCCCTGTGTTTGAGAAATACCGATGTGCAAGATTGTTTTCTGTGATTCCTTTTAAGTTGCACTGAATATAGCTAATTTGAATCGGGCAATTTGGGGAGAAAAAAAGATAACTGGTAATACCAGGACACTCATGCCTTGCTGAGCAACAGCATTTGCTGTTTGGAGTAATGACCAGAATAATGATGTTTTCCCCGACTATGCGGTGCGTGACTGGCCCACAATTTATCTTGTGCAGAACACAGGTGATGCACTCAGGTTTGCTGGGAGCTTTTAGGCTAATGTAAAATCACAAGAGGATTACTCCCAAGTGACCCTCAGGCTCCAACATCTGGTTAGGTGCCCTGGACCATGTAGACAGAATAATTAATACACCTTTTGATTAAGCACTTTCATCCCAAATGATGCTCACATGGATAGAATTAAGGATTTCAATACCTACTGATGCATGAATTTAGGGAGGATAAGGATGTGACCTGATAGGTACCAAGTATCCAGTTGTGCACTAATGAAATCACAGAATGGATTTTGGGGGATTAAAAACTACAAGAGGCTGATCTTACTGCAGTAATGCAGATCTCTATTTATTTATGAGTGGAGATGCAATGAATGGTTCATTCCCATCTCCTCGCCTCAAACTTATGCCATCTTGGGACAGAGCTTCCCTGCATATCCAGGTTAAGTACCAAATAAGGAAATAAAGTTTTTATGCAGGGTTTGCACGGTGCTGGAAGTTATGCTAGACACTAGGAAAACAAGGCAGAAGACACAAAGAGCTTCCTGCAGCTTTGGGCTTGTGGCGGGGCCTGAGGAATGCATGAGCACACTCATAGTGTATGCTGGCTGCTATGAAAGGAAGAGGGCAGGGTATGATGGCAGCACTCAGTGCAGGAGAGGGGGCGGGGTGCAGGAAGGCCCATCACAGAAAGGGAAATCGAAGCTCAGACTGAAACCTGAATAGGAGTTGGCAAAGCCAGAGAGAGTTGGGGTTGTGTCCTGGGCAGAGAGACACACTTCCATGAAGGCCAGGAGAGACAAAAGTTTGGTGTTGTCCTGGGGGCAGAGGTGAGTGATTTGAAGGGGAGAAATGGAGGGAAGAAGAACTAACTAAGAACACAAAACCAGAACCATTTAACATCACTGGCAAAGTAGGTAAGAAGACAGGGGGAAGATTACAGAGGACTTTGTGATTTTTCTAGAGCTTCGAGATATTATTCTAATGGAAATGGTAGTCATTGAAAGGTTTCTAGCAGGCACTTCACCAAGCAAATTTCAGGTGGTAATAGAACTCTGAAATGTTAATAGCTACCCTCAGAATTCAAATTCAACACTAACCATCTTGCAGTGGATTTTCTGGATCATCTACCTTGTTATCCTTTCCCTCTGCAATGGCAGAACCCTCCATGCTTAGGATGGCACTTGGATTCACAGGGCATTCCCAACACAGGGGCCTGGCTGGGGGTCAGGTGATAAGAACATATCAAAAGTAAGATTGAGGGCTGGGTTCACATATGATCTGGGTACTTCCAACTCTGTCTTTTGATCAATGAATTAGCAATATTAAAATGTATCCTCTCGTTCTTAACAGAGGAGAGATGAGAGTGTGAAATGGCTTAACACGATTCAGAGTTCAACAAAGGACAGCGAGTCGACAGTGTGTGGACTGAGAAGTTTGCGTAGGCCTCCGAGCCAGGCACTGGGGAATTGAACATAGGTACAATGATCTATAATGGAGGAGGCTGGCCAAGCAGGCTACCTTCTTGTCTGAATGTCTCAGAATTCATTTATACATACCAGGAACAGTGCAGAGTGTGTCATTCCTGCTATTAAATAAAGCAGTTTAATATTGACCTTAAGATAAGGGGGTGGATATTGTTCAGTGTATAACTCTTCTCTTGACAATATTTTATAACTTGGCCTTCTTGTTCCCTGATTGCTTTTTTTTTATCTGTAGTCTTCTGTGACATTAGCCAAGAATGTAGGGCCTTGCCACCTGCATTGGTGAAGGCAATAGAAGCGACTGTAACAGATTCTTGGAGTGCCACAATTCTGGCCTGAAAGCATACCCTAACCTCAAATTGATTCTCAGCCAGCTTTAAAATATTTTGGGGATGGTCAGTAGGTTGATTCAATTATGTAAAGGAATAAGGATGGTTGTCCTTATGTGGAAAATGATTCACTCAACTTGGTTAGTTAAAAATGATTTACCACATGTATCTATTCTACACAGAGTTGTCTGTTAGGTGTGATGCAGGATTACAGATGAATCAGGCAAAGGCTTTAAATACTGGGGAGCGAGAGGGATGACCTGCTGCTAAGATGTGACGAGGTTTTCCTCTTCTTTGTATCAGATAGAATCCAATAATGTGTGAGTGGCAAGTATATCACGAAATGTGCTCAGCAACCTTCTGGGACAAAGGAAAATTTGGTCCAGCCTCCGTTCCATATGCCAAGGTAAAAGATTTTGGGAATTTCCTTTTTATTTATTTAGCAACAAAAGATGAAATGTAGGTAAGTCAATGACTCACTCTAAGCAGCATTCACAGACAACTCTATTTGCTTTTTCTGATTTTAAATGGATGCAGGCCACATAGTTAAATTATATATTCAATAAAACTGATACTTGACTCCTCTTGTCGTGGCTTGACAGTATCCTTAAACTTCAATGGACCAGAAAATACAATTGCACAATTATTGCTCTGACCGAGAGCAATAAAATTGATGGATGAAGTGATAAGGAATAGCAAAGGAGACAAAACCAGAATCATACAGCATCAGTGAGTCCTTCCTCTTACCAAATTCAACTGCAAACAAATAACTTATAAGGATTATATATGTGGATACTGATTGCTTTTCCTCCAGGAATTATCCAAATTAGTAATTAGTGAAGAGTTTATGTCAGAGCTGCTCTGGACAGGACCTATGTACACACCTTTAAGTCCTGAGTAAAGAGCTACTGAACTGGTATTGTACCCATTGCAATGCAATTGGACTTAACCTCTGTTCAGTTAAGAAAGGTGCAGCTCCAGGAGTGGGTATCACCGGACGGAGATGAATTATACCCACTTGTTTGTTGTAACCCTGCCTTTTGCCCATTTTTGGACAGAATGTTCCATGGATTAGCTCCCCCATTAATAAAACTGGGGCTTGAGGCATGCTCCTCCTCTTTCTTACCTGCCTTGCCTCCTTGGTGGGAACTGGGTGAGAGGGCCCGTCACAGAACCCAAAGAAAAAGGTATTTCTCTGTCTGTGTGTCATTATTTCATCCCAGCCCAGTTCTCCTGGAGTGACCCTGTCAGGTTTAGTCATGTATCACGGCAAGTTTATGTATGGGAGAAATCATGTTATATGCATTTCCTTGGATTTCTCTAGTGTTTTCACACTTTTCATAGTGCTCCCAAATACACTTTTTGTAAGTCTTACCCCTGTAAGACTGAACAGGCATCAATTGTCCTATTTTAGAAATAAAAAATGGAGGCAGACTGGCTCAAGGTCCATGCAGCTGGTGAAGATTGATATTTGAGTCAGAACAGTCTTCTAACAGGTTTAGCATGATGATTCAGAACATGGAACAGGGAATTTATCCATAGATCAAGTCTCATTTCTTCCCCGGCTAGCTGCAAACTTGTTCAAGGTCTGTAACTTTGCTAATTCTCTGTGTTTCCTCATTTATAAAATGGGATTAATTATAAATCTATTTCATAGCATCATGTGAGAATCTAGCAATCTGAAGTGCTTTGTACTGTGCCTGTCGCATAGTAAGCAGACAGAAATGGTCAGGTATCACTGATTCTCAGTCTGAATTACACACTGTTGTGTTGTGGTCTCCACTGTGAGTATGAAGAGTTGGAAGTTTAACAAATCAAAAGGTCAGTGAAACGTCTTATCTTAAAGCTGAGTCTGCATTTGGCAGTAGCCAGCACTCATTCACCCAGTGGGGATTGCTTTGGCTGGTCTGTTTCCTCTTTCCTGCTGGTGTAGATTTGGCTTTTCACATGTCTTTCAGCATGGTGAGCTGTTGTGATTTTTCCAAAGCTGAGCCATATTTACCTTTGACCCCAGAGGAAAACTGAGAGCTAGACATATCTGAGCATGCCTGAAAACTGGCAGCCTGAGACTCAAATTGTACTTTTTCTGTACTCCTACCACTTGCAGCTCCATCAGGCTGTTATTTAAAAGGCTTCACACATTTTCTGAGTGAAAGTTGGGACACTGGGGAGCACATGTGTTGTGTAGGAGGTAGATGAGTGGTTGTATACGCCCGTTTCCTTGCAGGTACTTGTAGTTAGTAGAGATGGGCTAGGAATGCTTGATTTTAGCACATGACAAGTTGGGACATATCTTCCTCAGGATCCTGTTCTCCTAGGATGAGGCTTTCAATAGCAGCAAAGTCAAGTTGTCCAGATCCTGGCTAAGCTAATGATGGGACCAGCATGTGTTATGTCCAAATGCAAAGTTGCAGAATTGTGGAGGCAATTGGTGTGGATGGAGAGGAGGATCCATACGCTAGAAAGAAAAGTTGTCTGTATTTGGTTGCTTTCAGTTTTTGGTCCCATTTTCCTATAGTACATTCCTTCATTTATTCTTTCATTCAGTTTATATTTGTTGATGCTGAGAACAAAATAGTGATCAAATAGCTGATATAGTACTTAGTTTAAAGAGACTTTTTAAGCCTAGTGTAAGAGGCAGACATTAAAAAATAATTACATAAATGATATAGTTACCATTTGTTAAATTCAAAGATCCACAGAAAAGAACCCAAATTTCCATCATGTGGTGAATGGATATCCATTATGGCATCATATCCATATCACGGAATGTTATGGGCAATAAAATGAATGAAATACTGAAATATGCAGCAATAGGAATGAACCTTGAGAACATTATGTCAAGTGAAAGATGCCAGACACAAAAGATCACATGCCATATGGTTGTGTTCCTAAGAAATGTCCAGAGTAGGCAAATCTATAGAGACAGAAAAGATTAATGGTTGCCAGGGGCTACAGTGGTTGGAAGAAATGAGGAGTGCTGATGAGCATGGGGTTTCTTTTTGGGGCAATGAAATGTTTTAAAATGGAATGTGACAATGGTTGCAGATTTCTGTGAATATACTAAAAACTAGTGAATTGGGCACTTTCAATGGTTGAATTGGATGATGTCAATTATATCTCAATAAACCCGTTATGGTTACAAAAACCCCACAAGCCTATGAGATTATATAAGGCAAGCGGATCTATCTGCAGAGCCAGAGGAGGTTGCCTTAAGGAAGTGATGTCTGAGTGAAGATCTTTAAGATTGGCAGGAATTGTCTAGAGAAAGGGCTGTTGAGAAGATGGGGCAAGCTGTGTCCATCAGAAGAGTGTCTCTGGAGTATAAAAAGAGCAGATAGAAGGCCAGAGCTGCTGGAACTTTGGGAGCAAGAAGAGTTATGGAAAGTGGACTGGAAAGGCCATCAGGATGACCCCTTACTCTGGGCAGAAGCTCTTCAAGATGCAATAGGTGTGTCATCTAATGTAATCTTCCCCCATTGTCCTATGAGGTAGGATCAGTTATAGGCAGGGGAAAGTTCTATAGAACTTTAGAGACAATGTTCAAAATACTTTTTTTGATCCTAAGAAAAACTGAATGAATGGATGAGAAAATGGGGCAAGATGTGACCAGATTTGTATTTTATAAGATACCTCTGACTATTTTGTGAAACAAAGCTAAGACCAAAGAAGTCAAGCTTTAAACCTTAAATGAGGAAGCTGCTGAAGAGTCCTCCACATATTAATTTCTTCCATCCATATTCTGTTCATTTTTGCAGAACCAATGAATGGAAAAAATAGGAGTAATAGAACTATCCAAAAAGGCTGGCACAGTGTCCTTCACATAATCTAAGAAGTACTCATCAAATGCATGGACCACAACTCCTTCATTCAATCAATTTTAGATAAATTAGCTGTCTTCAGTGGGACGGAGCATCAAGTCCCTCAGGTATCCCCCTTTTATATGTCAGGTTGATGAGAAAAGTTCTACATCATTTGAATTTATTGGTCTGGGTACCAGGAAGTGGTAAAGTGTAGGAGTTCTGGGTTGGGCACTGGACTCTAGAATTATAGAACAGACATTTATCTTGAGCCAGTCCTGATGAGTTGACAGCAGAAAAGATCCCCTGGATTAGCTAAGAGACACCCCCCCACACTGCAGCAGGGTTCCATAACACTTCTATCACTCAGAGGTCTCAGTCATTAAGCATGAGATACATCCTACCTCTTCACTAGTATAGCATAATGGCATTAGGTCAAGAATGCTGGAATTGATGGAGGAGGCCTTCAGTTGAGGACAAAAATTACTAAAGACCCTACAACACAAGTTTGGAGAGCTGCCTATTGGTGAGGACAGCCACCTTCTCCATATGCTGCAGAGAGGATCCATTTTAGTAGCACCAGTGATTCAGGGACAGCAAGGTAGATAAAGGGTTGCATTTGGAAGGGTGTTAGTTTTCCATGCGCAATTAGCAGCCTTATTTTTGTCTGTAATCCCAATTCCCCCTTGCCATGTAACATAACATATCAAAGGCCCATTATTCTGTATACCCCAGAAACAATGCAGAACTTACAGAATGGTAATCATATCTATCCTTTCTCCTCCTCCAAGAGGAGGAGAATCTAGAAGATTGAGAGTGCCTGAAACATTCTCATCTCCAGTATTTGGGGATGGTTATTATCTTCTGTCTGCATGTTGGCAGAAGGTTGGGCTAGTAAAATACCGGAGGCTGCTTGAATTTGGTTTATCCAACGACAGATGAGATAATGGAGTGATACAGAGTTTCTGTGCATATGAGGGAGAAAGGGGTAAGGAGATGGCAGACACTATTCCCACTCTTTGGTGTGAAAGAATATATGCAGTTTCCTGGGTTGATTAGAGACTTCAGAAGGCAGCCTTCTATTCCCTGTATATCCCCTTTCCCAAGGGAAGGTAACTTGGTATGCTACTAGGGGGATAATCACAAAGTGAAACCCATGAAAATTTGAATTCCTGCCACAGAGAGGAAATTAACTTCCAGATAGCCCCAGAGAACAGCCGGAGAGGGAGTAACTAAGAGCAGTTCTACTGGGAATAGGATCCACATTTCACCCAAAAGGTATAGACCTCATAAAGAAGATAGGTTCATGAAGAGACTCTATACCCTTCCCTGCATACCAAACAGGAAGAGCCATAGATGTTAATTCAGTACTGGGAATGATAAGGGAGAATGAAGGTTTTGATAAAGTATAGTTGGTAGCAGTTATAAAAAAAATAAAATCAATTCATGTTGGAGTAAGTCCAGAGTGGAGACTTCTCACAGCTAAAATAATTATGATAATTATAGTTAACACTTACATAGCACCCAGATGCTTTACTCTGAGTGTATTAATTCAGTTAATCCTTTAACAAACTCTGAGTTGGGGCTAAATCCACTTTGCAGATGAGGAATTCAAGGCACAGATGTAAGAATGTGCCTAACTTTAGACAGACATAAATGCTATAACTGGGATTTAAACCTAGGAAATAAGGCTAAGATATTAATGTTTACAAATAATTAGTTTTTTTTTTAAATGGACATTTATGGAAAATCAATATAAGAAAACTTTTCCCAATCAAATTCTATTCTACCCATTTTGATTTGCTTTTCAGCAAACATATATTAAGAGCCCTGCCTGTCTAAGGAATGGCTGGAATAGAGTAAGCAGGAGAGAATCATGGGAGATTAAAAAAAGAGGAACTGGGTCAGATTACATAATGCCCTGGAGCTTCTGTAAGCCTTAGTTTTCCTCTTAATAAGATCTGGGAAGTTTGGGGAGGGTGTTTAGCAGAGGAGAGGTATAATTTGACTTGTGTTTTAAAATAATTTTCCTGGTGGTTGTGTTTAAAATAGCCTGGGGGTAGGCCAGGACAAGCACTTAGGAAGCTATTGTAACAGCCCACGAAAGAGGTAGAGGCAGGGTGTAGCAGCCGAGGGGATCAGACGTGCACAGATCACATCCAGAGAAATGTTTTGAGGGGAGCACAGCTACTTGTATACCCTTGACCAAGAATGATCCTCCTCTATTGGGGAACATCATCCTCTTCCATGGAGCGCGCAGCTTTGAGAGGGACGCCCCTGGAGCAGTGAGGGAGGAAGGGGACATTTAGTCCGCTACATCAGCCAAATCAACCCTGGTGATTAATGGGGGACCGATGTCACAGCCAGATCTCCCTTGCACCCAGAAAGATACTCTGAAGGAGTACTAATGTGATTTACTGGTGGATTGGCTCTGAGACCTGAGATAGAAGAATGAAACTACTGCTCATTTCAAAAATCATATCTGAAGCTCATCTCATCAGTACCAAGTCCTTCAATAGGTGGACACATACCTATTATTATAATGCTCTTAAAATGTAGTTTTATTGTGGTTGAAAGAATGACACTTTTTTTTTTTTTTTTTTTTTTTTTTTTAATATGGGAGAGGGCGCAGATAGGATGCAAGTGAGTGGAAATAGCTTTCTTAAAATATCCCATAGAAGTGTGCTCCTTATAGGAATATCATCATTTGAGAAACTGGAGGTCTATTATGGGTTGAATTGTTGAATTGTGTTCCTTAAAAATAAAGCTATGTTGGAATCCTAACTCCTGATACCTTACTGTGACCTTGCTCAGTAATAGCTCTTTACAGGGGTAATAATTTAAAACGATGAGTTTATTAGGGTGGGCCCAATCAATATTATCATGTCCTTATAAAAGGGAGGGGGGAGTTTGTATACAGCAATGCACACAGGGTGAATATCATGTTAACATGAGGGTAAAAATCTGGAGGATGATTTTACAGGTCAGAAAATGCCAAAGGAAAGCACCAGAACCTGGGAGAGGTGCTGGAACAGATATCTCAAAACCCTTAGAAGGAATCAGCCCTGCCAACACCTTCATCATGGACTCCTAGCTTTGAAACTATGGCACCATCCAGTTCTAATTGTGTAGGCTACCCAGTGTGTTGTACTCTGTTATGGTGGCCCTGGGAAATGATTATAAGGTCGTCCTGGGAAACAATGATAAGAAAAGGCTTTTAAAAGTCAAATTGAGTGGTACTGGAAGACTGAAGGAAGAATTGGGAGCTGCCTGTGACCAAGATCTTGAGACAAATGCTAACCTGTCCAAGTGGGTACCATAGCTATAGTACCTATTACTATGTCAGCACACAGAAAATCTTCAATAAGCATTCATTTCCTGGCAGAAAGTCTAATGGTATATACATAGTAGGTACTGAAAAGTACTACTGTCTTTCGCCCTTGATGTGGGCACTGAAAACCATTGCTGACTCTATTTAGTCAGTTTTGTATTACCATACCAACATATCAGAGGGAATCAATTTACAAAGAGGAAAGGTTCATTTTGATTCATGATTTTGGAGGTTTTAATCCATGATCAATTGGCTCCTTTTCCTTTGGGCCAGTCACAAGGGAACACATCATGTCAGGAGCATGTGGAGGAACAACGCCGCTCACCTCATGGCCGAGAAATAAGGAGAGAGGGAGAGACTAGGGCACTACAATTTTCTTTGAGGACTGGCCTCCAGTGATCTGAAGACCTTCCACTAGGCCCCACCTTTTATAATTTTTACCACTTCCCAACAGCACCAAGTTGGGGACTAAGCTTTTAACGTATGGACTTTTAGGGGATATTAGATTTTTAAAAAAATCTTCCAGAGGAAACTAGACACTGATGTCAGATTGGTCAGAGCTTGTTGCTAAGAGGGCCTCAGCTCTTCTCCCTACACCATATCACTGTATCAAGATGCTAAAATCTGGCATGATATCAATAGCAATTAGGAAGTCAAAAATCCAAGCCATGGACCATGATAATGAGAAGAAAAGAAAATATAGAACTGGAAAGTAAAAGTCTTAGCAACATAATTATAGTCCTTTAAAAATCATAATTAAGGGCTGGATCTACCTAGATGTACTATATTAAAAACAATTTAAGTTGAAAACTTTTGCTGCAGAGCCAGATTTCCTTATGACCTCCATCAATTAGTACACTCCTTTTTTATTAGCTCATCTGTAATAATTAGATGAACATTTTGGCAACTATCATTTGTTTGCTTCATCTCTAAGTTATTTTGAACTTCTTTTTTATCAAGTTTCATTGCTTAGGCACAAACTCTTCTTGACAGTTTTTCAGCCTGTGTTTTTCATCCCTCGAGGGGCTATAATTGGTGAGGAGGTTATTTGATGTTTGGGTGATGATGTAATTGATAATCTTTGTAAAATCTTTACAGTGTTTCTTTACAGCTGCATGAAGGAAGCATGCAAATGGGAAAGTTCCAAATAGCTGGAGACCAGAAGGAGCAGACTGCCATGTTTCTTTATGATAGCAGCGATAAAATATATGCCAATTCCAGTGGGCTGAATAAATCTGTGCTCTGAGCTGGAGGTGGGGTGGTAGGCATAGTGTGTAACAGCGGGCCCCAGGTTTTTCCTGTGACCTGATGCCTCCTCTTTGAGAGTAATATTGTGCTCCCATGCAGACAATGATTGGCTACCCACATTGTTCATAAATAAAAGCAGCCGGCTGCAACCAAAGTCAGAGTAGCCGAGGCTTCATCATTATTTATGAGGCAGGCCAGGGAGAAGAAGAAGGCGGCTTTAAAAGTGCAATGGCAAATGCCATCTTTCCCCTCAGAAAACGGCAGACTGTGGGGTAAATCAGAAAAGAGAAAAGAAACTAGTATCACATTCATGTGCATGTTAGCAACTTCTTAATTTTGGAGATGGTAAATAATATAAAAATCACAATCATGATGTAGGTCTTGCAAATTCCTTCAGAAGCAAGTTTATCCATCGAGATTGCCAGTCTATTTGGTTGGTTGATTTAGAGGAAAGGCTTGAGTTCTAGTCATCAAAAAATAGGCTTGGAGAACCAAATTTTGAATAATACTTCTTCCTTTACTTAATTCCACTGGTAGAGATAGTAGCTAACACACGCTTGCTGACCTAGGTAGACCGTCTGCTGAGGGCATTCTGTCCCTAAGCTGTGCCCTCCACATGGTGGCCTCTCTGATACTGTGCACTTGGCCTCCTTCTCCCGCCATTTCTCACTCTTCCCAGGGGATGAACGATTTGATCAGAGAGTCTGGTATCTACACATGCGTGACTCAGGCTTCCTTTCTTCTTTGATTGCCGAAGAACTCTGCCAGCAGCAAGCTTTCCTCCTGTGCTTCTCATTTCTGCCATAAATACCACAGGAGCAGATCTCCGAGGAGGAAAGAAGGCCCACTGTTGTCCAGAATTATCAATAGCAATGGCTGGGCAAGTTTGTCTATGTGAGGGCCCAGCTGTCTCAAAAACTTAGTCATTTTCCTATTACCAGGTTTATTGATAGTAAAGCTGATATTTTAATTTTCTTGTTTTGACTCCTGTGAGTTTTCTCTCAAATGGCTTTGAATTTTGGCTAGGCAATAAAGAGGTATTACTTATTGTTATTTATTATCATTATTACTAAAAATCCAACATCATCTATGAAAATGATGTATGTGCTCTGGCTATAGGAGACAGTTTAGAAAAATATTTTATATTTGTTAAGATGCATGTATTATGTATAACACATATAAATAGAAAAATATACCCAATCATAATCCCACCACTCAGATATATTTTTTTACTTATACAGATTATTCTTTCTCTATCTCTTTCTCATTCTTTTCCCTCTTTCTTTCTTTCTTTCTTTCTTTTTTTTTTTTTTTTTTTTTATAAGTGATTTAACCCAAGGCTGCTTTGCCACTGGGCTATCTCCCCAGTCCTTTTTATATTTTGAGGCTGAGTCTCACTATGTTGCTTAAGGCCTTACTAAGTTGTTGAGGCTGGCCTTGAACTTGCAATCCTCCTGCCTCAGCCTCCCGAATTCCTGAGATTACAGGAAGGCAGTATGGCACCTGGTAAGATTATTCTCTTTTTTTTTTTTCTTTGGGGGGGGGGTAACTTTCTTCTTTCCTTTCTTCTCTATAGTATTTTTTTTTTTTATCTTTCTCTTCTCTCTTCATCTTTTGCTGTCTTTATTGTGTAAAGACATACACAGAAGAGTATAGGAATGGACTGGCAAAATGCTGGTGTTGGGGGCATTCCCTTTCTCTCAGTCCATCAGCCATTTCTGCTGATGGAATTGGAAGAGAGGATGTGTGGCTTAGCTGGCAAGAAATAAGCAAGACAGGTAGAAGTGTTTGGTGGTTTATAAAACATCAGTACATCAGTTTTACAGTTCTCTGTGTCTTGTAGTCTCTTGCCCCACCTTTCTCTTTGGGGGACTCAAGCTTGCTAGGAGAACTGGAGCTATCTGAAAGTTGCTATTGACATTGTCAGAATATTTCTGAGGGATTCGGGGTGTATAGCAGAAGTCTGTTGCTTCCATTTCCAACTTTCAGTCATCTTTCTTCTTGCAACAGTGCCCTGATTCCCGCCAGAGGAACAATCTGTCCTTATTCTTTAAGTGTATCTTCGAGTGGAGTCGACCCCCCTCCAAAGCCCTAGAGTAGCTATGTAATCATGCCCATGCACTCACACCATTGTATTCCTCTAGACACAGCAATCAATAGGTGACTTTGGGAGAGCCGATGAGACTTACAGAACTGTGTGTTTAGGCTTCCCCTGTGGGCATGTAGGCCTGGAGCTGCCCTCAGCCATCCTGCCCCTCTAAGAAGCCTGAGAAGGAAGTGTGTGAATGAGCAGAGTTGAGGATGACATCATTTGGAATTCTGAATCCAGGCACAGATTTATTCCTGGAGTTTCCAGTTAAGTGTCCCAATAAATTTCTATTTTTGCTTGAACCATTTTTCTCTTACAACCAAAAAGATCCTAACAAGGCCTACACAAGATGAAGAGTTGATTTATCTGCCAGCTGACAAAAAGTGACCAAACTATCTGGCCTGCTATTACCTGTGTTACTTATTTAGCAATTGTCTGCAGTACACGTGAGGTTAAATACCCCTATTTTCAGGGTTTAGCTTTTGAGATTTACAATTGAATTGGGCTAAAATATAACATGCGGCTATTCAGGCTGGCAGCAAGGATGCTTGCTTTGATACAGGAAACGATGCCAACATCAGAGTTGATACAATGGTGTCATGTCAGAACAGTAATGGTGCAAGTCACCTGGAAGTCCCACTTAGCCACTCAGGCCTTGGTGCCACAGGCAAGTAGAGCCACCTGCATTCCTGTGCCAGATACACATCTGGGTGTAATTGAGATGCCAAACAATTTAAGATGAGAAAACAGCTTTGGGAAACAAGTGTTGTCTTAATGGCCAAAATGTTCTGTTACTGGTATTTTAAGAGGTGAAGGAAGCACGTGGAAGCTTTTGGGTATTGAGGATAAAGAAAGCTTTGAGCTTTGATTAGGAAAGAGGAGCTTCTCTGGTTTATTTTTCCATCAATTTAAACATATATTCAGTGTCTCGAAAGAGCTGGGCACTGTAACTCAACACAGGTCTGTAGAGATGTGTCCCTGCTCACGGGGACTCCAGGAGGGAAGTAGACAATGAACATAAATAAAATAATAATGAATAAAATAATAATGTGCCACAGCTAAAATGTTAACAAGGTTCTGATTGAAAGAGTTATAAGGGGAGCTGTCACTTCCTGATGGGGAGACGATGAAGCTGAGACTTGGGGGCGAGAAAGAGCCACCTGTGCACAGAATACAGGACAAGCATCCAGGCCAGAGGGAAGAGCACATGCAAAAGCCAGTGAGACAAGAGTGAGGGACGTTCAGGGGTTTGAAAGAAAACCAGGGTGGCTGTCACGCAGTGACAGGACAACATTGTATAAAAGGACATTGTGACAAAGTCAGGTGGTGATCCATTAGGTGTGTTGTGAAGACCACAAAGGAGAGTGGATTTCATTCTCACGACAGTGGGAAGTCATAGGATGTTTGCTGATCCTTCACACATTTTCGGTGCTCTGAGATAAGATGTGTAATTTTTGGAGAGAGTTCAACCACTTTAAAAGTTTTTGCTCTTTAAATTTTTCTATTTGATAGCTTTTGCTTATAGTTGACATCTTGACTTAGAATTTGTAATTGTTTCCAAAATGAGTCTTTTTTAAAAGTAACGAAAAAGCCCCCTTTTGCTTTCTTTTCAAGTAAAAATCATATGCAACATGATGTTTCAATATATGTTAGTAATTATGTCCATAATGAAATTATTACAGTGAAGCAAGTTATATCTGTTTCCTCACATATTTATTTATTTAGTGAAGCACTTAAAATCTACACATAGTAAATTTCTGGTATACACTGTGGAGTTATTAACTGTAACCATAATGCTGTACATTGTATGTCTAGGCTTTTTCATCCTGCATAACTGCAAATTTGTACCCCTGGGCCCAATCTCTCCATTTCCCATACCTACTTTCTCTGGATAACCACCATTTGATTCTCTTGCTTACATGTACTTGAGTTTTATATTCCACATCTAAGGGAGATTATGCAGTGTTTTTCTTTCTGTGTCTGGACATTTCACTTACCCAAATGAGTCTGTAGTGACAGTGGAGGGAAGGGCACTAGACTAGGATCCCAGGTATTTGTACTTGACCTAGATTCTATGTGCAGCCATAAACGAGTTCTTACCTCTTTCTAGACCTCAGTGTCACATCTAGAGACTTGGGAGTTTTGACTGGATGTTGGGTTTCTCATTGAAAGCAACAGCAGCCCAGTTCAAAATGGCTTATGCATTTGTATCTATTTGTTCATTGATATATTTGTTCATTTATCTGAACAATCCAAGGACAATGACTGCATATAGATCCAGGACCTCAGGTTAAGCTACCAGGCATCTGATTCTCCATCTCTTGGCTCTATATTGACTTTGTTTTCTAGGAGGACCTTTGCATGCATTTCATGACTGGCATCATCCTTAGAGTTATAAATCTTTGTGCAGATGGATATTTTTCTCCTAAGCAGTGTTATCAGAAGCTCCAGAATCGCATGCTGACTTGGGTCTTATACTCATGACTGAACTGTGGCTAGAGGAGAAGGAATAAGCTCAATGGCCAAACTTAGATCACGTGTCCACCCCCCAGGAGTCAGTCTAAATCACAAAAAGCCTTGGCAGGGAAGGCGTGGTTCTCACTCAAGTGGAGAAACAGGGAACATAGATTGTGGATAGGCAGACAAGATGCGTGCATGAATGCTCTTTTTTGGCTTTAACAATTCTGTGAATCCCACAACAGATTCAGTCCTTTGAAGTCTCTTCCTAGCTGAAATCAGCCATTGACTCCACCAAAAATTCCCTTGCCTAAAATACCAGGATTATACATTTACCTTTTGTAAATTTATGGTGTCATAACAACCCCTCCCCCCCCCCCCCCCCCCAGTTTTTACTCTGTGTATCTAAACTCATACCACACTTAGAAGAATACTGAGCACAGAGTCTGTTTTAGGTTTTCTTCTTGCTCTATCACCAGGCGTGCCCATAGATAACTCACTCATTTTAGGTCTAATTTTCCTTCTCTGTAAATGAGGGGCATGGACCCAGTGATTTCCATGATTGCTCTCAGTTACACCTGGAACTAGGCACTGTTAATTTTAGGTAAAGACTGACTTGAGGAATGAGATAATCTATTGAATGAAAACAGCAAGGTTTCTTTCCATTTTCAATGAGGTTTATAGAACATATGAAATAATACAACTCCTCTAAAGGAGTTTGTGTGAGGATATGATGTGGTCTGGGTCTGTTGTCATATCTAGACTCCAACTGAACCAAGGTGGTGTGCACTAACACGGGAATATGAATGTGCTGTTGTTTGTCAAGGTCTCAATTTTAGCTTTAGTGTTTTTTTTTTTTTTTTTTAAGTTAACATTTGTTTGCATTCAGGAGTTTCTCTCTAGAAATTATGAACCAAAATACCCTATAGAAGTAATGGCATGAAAGAAAAAAATATACAGATTGTGCACAATACCTTTTTCAAAACTTGGCTGAACATCTTTCCGTTTACATCTAACAAACATTTGTGGCCATACAATTTTAATCATCCTTTAGCTCACCAAGAGCCCAGTGGCTTCAAAAACATCTTAGGGGAAAAAAATGAAGGAACCCTATTTTTCATGTTTCCCAAATGAGTGATTCAACGTCATGGAAATGAGGTCAGAATGGTAAACAGACAGCTGTTCTGTATTTTCTCCTTCCAGGAAATGAAGGGCAAAGACACCTTCCTTCTGCTTAACAGATCCCTCCCAAATGGGTTGTAAACAAGAGTGTGGTGAAGCCCCAGCTGCACGGGGAATGAAGAGAGAGGCATTTTGGAGCGGCCTTTCGAGATGTTGAACATACGTATTTTTGATTCTGTGTTCTCATCTCCTCGCAGTGTCTTTCTTTCACAACACGAGACCATTGATTGAATGAAGTTAGAATAACTTTTGACAAAGCTAACCAAAATAGATAGCAAAGGGACTGGTTGCTAAGCACAACTCTGCTGGGTTCCCTGGCTGACAGCCTGCATTAGCATGCAGGCCTTTGCAGAAATAAGTGCTTAGTTATTGGTGGATGGTTGTTGAAAGCTGCTGTTGCTTCTCAGGTAATGGGGAGTCAATGGCACATGGAATATTAAGGAGGCATTGCTTAGTATCACCAATCATAAGCCTCCATGGCAGGGTGTAAGTGGCTTGAGGGCATGACCTGTTCAAACATATATCCATGCTTTAAAATAAGGAAAAAAATGAATATTTGAAAATAATTGTTGAGTACCTACTATGTGTTGGGAGTGTGGTAGGTTCTATGGATATAATAATTAAATCTGTTTTCATGGACATCAAACTGGGCGGTGGAAGGTACATTAAAAGAACAACCACGTGACTTTCCTCTGTTCTGTGGAGATTATTTTTGGCTTTGTTTTACCAAGGAAATAATACTCAGCATTCTCTCCTTTCATACCCCTTGAGAAGTACTCTCTATTGAGAGTCCGGTTCTTCTGGGTTGGTGATGCTGAGCTGGGGAAAAGGGGAAAAGGGAAGAGGCTGACAAAACAGGAGAAGCAAGTACTTAGGATGGGAAAGACAAGAGGCTTTCCTTCTGGGTATTCACGCTAGAGCAAATGGAGCTCTGAAACAAATGTGTGTGGGGGTGGGGTGGGTGGAGGAGCCACAGGTGGGAATGAAACAGATGCAAAAGGAAAGAGGATTTGAAGATGCACATTCCCTCCTCCAGTTCACATGCTGAACTCTAACATCCACGGTGATGGTGTTAAGAGTTGGAATTTTGGAGTTTGGGGGATTAGTGCCCTTACAAAACTGATTGAAGGGGCTGCCTTGCCTCTTCTTCAATGTGGGAGCATAGCCACGTGGTACTACCTATGAAGTAGCGCTGGCCTTATCAGATGCTAAATCTGCTGCCAACTTGATCTGGGACTTTTCTACCTCCAGAACTACAAGTAATAAGTTTCTGTTGTTTATAAGTTACTGAGTTTAAGGTAATTTGTTCTAGTACCTCAAAGGACTTTGTTTATCATTCTTGGTTTTCATGGAAAACATTAATAGAAAAAGGTAAAATTTTTTATTATTAAAAATTCAAACAGGGCTGGGGTTGTGGCTCAGTGGTGGAGTGCTTGCCTACCATGCGTGAGGCACTGGGTTTGATCCTCAGTACCACATAAAAAATAAATAAAAATAAAGTTATAAAAAAAGTCAAATAATACCAAATGAAATACCAAATGAATATACAAATGAAATACCAAATACAATGAAAAGTAAAAGCTGTCTGAGCCTGTTTCATTTTCTCAAGTCATATGACAATCTTTTTGTACTAATAATCATCATTAGTACTAGTGTCCTTGCTAATCATGTACACATAAATTTTAATATTATGCATTGGGGTTTTTTTTTTGAGTTGCTGGGGTTTTTAGCTCCCCCCTCCACCGACCTGGGATAGGCTCCTCCCGCCGGCGGAGAAGACTTGGGGGAACACATCCCAGCGGAGGCGAACTCAGAATGGTAGGGGCCGGCTGGAGGCTCACACCAGCCCCTCACGATGGAGGACAATCAGGGATGCATCAGGGAGAACGGTCAAGGCACGAACTTGGTTTATTGAGGAAGTTGGACGGTCTTATAGAGGACATGGGCCAATTAGCAGAAAGATCATAGGGACACATAAGGAGCATGGGCGGATGCCATTGGCGGAGCCATTGGCCTATCCTTGGTGTGGTTTCAGATCTCATCTTAAGTCAGGGGAACACCTCCTAACTAGGCCAGGTCCTTAACAGGGAGTGGGAAGCAACCAAAGAGTTAGAGTTCTCTATCCTTTCGGCCGATGTGTTCTTAAGTCCCCAACAATTATGTAAATATTAATATTATATATATGCAAACATATGTTATAGTTTTAAAAAAGAGACTATTATGTATTTTTATGTTCCACAATCTTTTAAAGTTAATTTAAAAGTATGTTATCAGTCAGTAGACATATAGCTTTCTCTTTTCTAAAATCAGCCCTATGTAATTTCATTTAATGAAGATACTCAAGTTTATGAAGTAATGTCTCTATGGTGAATATTTATTGCAATATTATAAAGAACACCTTTTTATGTAATTTTTTCATGTTTTTGCAACTATTTTATAGAATAGAGTCTTAGAATTTGTTTGCTGGTCATAAGGAATCTTTAATTTTTTCCACAGACTTTGCTAAGTCATATTTGAAAAACATGTCATGTTTTTCTATCAAAAATTCTGAGAATGAATGTTTTACATATCCATATTAACTCCATCTTTAGAGTCGATTATTACAATATCACTAATGAATTTACCTATAAATTCTCAAATTCTTCAGTTTGTCTTTTTAATTTTGGATGGGCACAATAATCTTGCAAAGCCAGATTCACCACTTTATAGAAGAGCAACTTTTATGGGTATGCTCTAAGATATGCCTTGGAAATGGGAGCATTATAGTGTTTGACTCTCAGAAATGCTTCTAAAGCCAACTATAAAGCTGCCTGGAGAATTATGAGTGGCACATAAGTTGAGTTCACTTTAGCTGTCAGCATTTCTTAGGGCAAAATGTATCTTCAGAGTTATCAACTTCATTCAACAGCCTTCATTAGGGGATTTTTAGTCTCCCCACAGGAGACATTTAGCTAATAAGAAGGTTATTCATGCACATATATGTATCTGTCAAGTCAGTGGTAATGAACCATTTGGTCTATAGATATAACATCAACACAAACCTCCATATTCCCCTTCCTTCAACTGTAATAGCTCTGTAAAATTCCTTTTGTGATTAATTAGCAAGTAAGAATTATTTAGTTCTGTAGTAAGTACTTACAAATGCATTATCTTATTTAACCTTTAGACAGCTATATGAGCTAAATATTAATATTCCCTAGTGTTAAAGGCAGAAAGCAAATGTCAAGAGAGTTTAAATAACAGTCACACAGCTAGATTGTGGAAGAGCGATCACATTATTTAATGAGCAGTAAGTCTTAGATATTGTTCAGCAAATCATGTATGGTTTCAAATATTTGTGACATTATTTGAAACCATAACCATCTGATACCCTATTGTTAACATCTATGTCTTACTTCTCATTAAATAATCAATTTCTGATTTGTTCCAGGATATCTGATTCCATTTTATAAAATGCTTTGCCCACCTTACTTTGATTCCCACATATTTGTCCCTTTTCTGATTTCATGGCATGGTTAACACAAGAACCAACCACATGAACCAGTCACCTTGATCCCTAATCTCATAAAGAAGCAGTATCCTGTAGCAGTTGAAAGTGTGGAGAGCTGCCTCTTGCTTTTTGACCTTAGGTAAGCCTTGTTGTCTTTCATTTGTAAAATTGGTATCATGATGAACTTGCTTACCTCATTGAATTACTTTGAAATTAAAATTAAGTAATGTGTTATGACATTTAGACAGTTACCTGGAACTTGTGAAGTATAAATGAAGAGTCAAGTGCTGTATTGCTGTTCATTTTTACTGTTTCTCACCTACTTTCACCTGCAGTGTCTCCCTTGTTCTCTGTCTGGCTTCCTGATAACTTCATCTCACTCAATTCCTCATCCCAGATATTTCTCTCAGGCAGAATTCTTGTATTTCTGCACTGGCTCTTAACTCGGACTGCTTGTTTATTGTCATCAGGTTACTATTTTGCCTCCAGTAGATGGATGATTTGGGTCTACTCTCCAATCAAGACCCAACCTGCCCCAGCATTACTGTTGTCTCTGCCTGCTTCGTGTGAGTACCTTCCCTAGGCATGCCCGACTTTTCTAACTGCTACTCCCCCCTCTGGTCACTTGGCTTGGGAAAAACTATGCTTTGGTCAATGAAATATTTGGTTCTTATGCGCTGTTCCAGATTTGTTTTTTCTTACCAATTCTGGCAATTCAACAAATTTATTCAACAAATATTTCAGAGAACCTACTGTAATGAATAGTTAATTTGAATTGTCAACTTGATTGGATTAAGAGATGCTGAAGATTAAAAGGCTTGTGGCTTGTTGAGGCACTTAGCAACTAAGTGAGACCCTGTCTCTAATAAAATACAAAAAAGATCTGGGGATGCGGCCCAGTGGTTGAGTGCCCCTGAGTTCAATCCCCCATACCAAAAAAAAAAAAAAAAAAAAAAAAAAAAAACCAAAAAACTGTGGCTATGTCAATAGGGTGTGTCTAGGAATGATTGACATGTGGGATAGCGAACTGGAATGGAGACCCTCCCTAAGTATAGGCAGCACCATCCAATAGGTAGGAGGCTTGGATGGAATAAAAATTGGAAAAATAAGAAAGCAGCAGCAGATGCTTGATTTTGCTGCTGGCATCACCAGAGGACATCAGACTCTCACTCCTTCACTATTCCAAAGTGGACTTTGCCAGTGATTCTTCAGGAAGTTTCCAGAGCCTTCAGTATCAGACACGGGTAGCATCCTAGATCCCTCTTGTTCTGAGGTTTTTTCATCTTAAACTACCTAACTACTGGTTTCTCCAGTTGTCTAACCTGCAGATGGCCATTGTGGACTATCTAGCTTCTGGTTGTGTAAGCCAATCTAATAAGTTACCTGTTTGTAATTATACCTCCTGTTGATTCTGTTCCTCTAGGGAACCCTGACTAATACATCTACTGTGTGTCAGGTAGGTGCTGGGGACATGTCAGTGAGCAAATTAGACACAAAAGTTACAGCCTAGTAGATAATCATCTGATTATCAGATAATCAAAGTTATGATTATGATAAACATTACAAAGAGAATTCACTTGGTGCTATGAGAGGAGTTGTTGGGCCTTATCCAGGAGATCAGGAGGGAATGATGTCTGAGATGGTGTCAGAGGATGGGTGGGGTTAACTAGGAAAACTAGGTTAACTAGGAGTGAAAAGTGCTGTAGGCTGAGAGGGGAGTGTTTTCAGAAGTGCTGTGGTAAAAAGGAGCACAGGAAGTGTTATTTACCAAAAGAAGGCCAGTGAGGGTTGAGCAGAGACCAAAAGAACACAAGATGCAAGATGGGGGTGAGGTCAGGTGAGACTGCTCCGGGCCTCATAGGCCAAGTTAAGGATTTTCATCTGTATGCCAGGTTTAATCGGAAGCCATGGGGTGGTGATAGCTATGGCAGGAGGGCAGTGGGAATATGATCAGATTTTCAGATCTCTTCTCCCTGGACGGGACAAAAAATCAGTTTTGGGTAGACCAGTTATAATATTCCCAAGATAGGCTGTTTGGTAGCTTTGATCTGGGTAGCAATGAGATGTTGAACATTTTTTAAAAAAATATGAATTTTGAACATTCGTATTTCTTCTTCTGTGAAGTATCTTTTCAGTTCCTTTGTCCATTTATTGATTGAGCTGTTCGTTTTCTTGATGTTAAGGCTTTTTGAGTTCTTTGTATATCCTTATTCAAGACGCAGGTGGTAAAGATTTTCTCCTATTCTGTAGGCTCTCTGTTCACATTCTTTATTGTTTTCCTTTCCTGGGAACAAGCTTTTTAGTTTGATACCATCCCATTTATTGATTCTTGATTTTTTAAAAAAATATTTATTTATTTGCTTTAGTTGTACACCATGCGTTTTTTTTTTTTTTTTTTTTAACATGGTGCTGAGGATCAAACCTGGGCCGCAGACGTGCTACCGCTGAGCCACAACCCCAGCCCCTGATTCTTGATTTTACTTCTTGCATGTTAGGAATTTTATTGAGGAAGTTGGTTCCTAAGCTGACATAGTAGCGGGTGAGCCTAATTTTTCTTCTAGAAGGAGCAGGGTCTCTGGTCTAGTGCCTAGGACCTTGATTCACGTTGAGTTGAGTTTTGTTCAGGGTGGGAGATAGGGGTTCAATTCATTTTACTACATATGGATTTCTAGTTTTCCCAGTACCATTTGCTGAAGAAGCTATCTTTTCTCCATTGTATGCTTATGGCGTCTAGTCTGAGATAACTGGCTGTATGTGGGTATGTCTCTGTGTCTTTTCTATTCCATTGGCCTTCATGTTTGTTTTGGTGCCAGTACCATGCTGTTTTTGTTACTATAACTCTGTAGTATAATTTAAGTTCTGGTATCGTGATGCCTCCTATGTCACTTTTCCCACTAAGGATTACTTTGGCTATTCTGGGTCTCTTATTTTTCCAAATGAGTTTTATAGCTGCTCTTCTAGTTCTGTGAAGAACATCACTGGAATTTTGATGGGAATTGGATTAAATATGTGTATCACTTTGGGTGGTATGACCATTTTGACAATATTAATTCTGCCTATCGAAGAACATGAGGCATCTTTCCATCTTCTAAGGTCTTCTTTGATTTCTTTCTTTAGTATTTTGTAGTTTTCATTGTAGAGGTATTTCACCTCTTTTGTTAGATTGAATAAAAAAATGAATGTTATTGAGAGATATTAGAGATGAAATTAGCAATTTTTGGTGATGTTGGATGTGATAGATGAAGCAATGGGACAACTTCAAGTTCCTGGCTTGCACGACTGGCCAGAAGGTGATTCTTGTTACTGTGATGGGGAAGAAGGCAGTTGCATGCATTGGATCTGTTCATTGTTAAATTATTTACCCTAAGTAAGGCTGCTATAATCTCTAAGTAGTAGCAGAAACCCACTCAAACTACTTGAGTAAAAGTTTTTATGAAAGAGGGAATCTCATGGACGCTCTAGCAGGAGGGCCTTGAGGACACTAGAAAATTATCAGAACTAAGAACTCTTTTTCTGGCTTTAAAGGTCCTTTAGTCTCTACCTGTCTCTGAGAGTCTCTTCCACCCTTGATTTTATGGTTTAGAAGTGGTGTTCCCCAAAATCTCACATGTGAGACAATGCAAAAAGGTTTTGAGGAGAAATGATTGGGTTATAGCCATAACCTAATCAGTAAATTAATCCCCTGACAGGGATTAACTGAGTGGTAATTGAAGTGGTAGGGTATGGATGGAGGAGGTGGGAATTGGGGCATGGCTTTGGGGTATATATCTTTATCTTGCAAGTGGAGACCTCTCTCTCTACTTCCTGATCATCTTGTAAGCTGCTTCCCTCAGCCACACACTTTCGCCATGATGTTCTGCCTCACCTTGAGCCCCAAGGAATAGAGCTGGCCTTGTTATAGACCTCTGAAACTGTAAGCCCTCAAATAAACTTTTACTCCTCTACAATTGTTCTGGTCAGATCTTTTAGTCACAGCAGCGAAAAAGCTGACTGAAACACTTGTGTTTTACCTGACTGGATACTTCCTCTAGCTCTCTTTGCTTATGGCTCACCAAGGCCAGCACCAAAAATTTATCCTAATTGATCAGCTTCAGCCTTCAGATTAACTATCTACAGTTTCTGGATTCCATTTCAAATAACTGATATAAATATTAAGGGAAATGTTGGTCAGTTGCCTAGAGTGTGTCTCTACTCCAATTAGGTGGTCTGTTTTTTAGTTATTGCCCTCCCAAGTCTAGGGGTTCTGAGCAGGAAAGACAGTAGTATCCATGTCTGATAAAACTACTTCACGGAAAGAAAAAGCACTATATTCACTGGTATGGTTTAAAACAACTAGCAAATAACTGGCATTTAGTAGCAGCTCCATAAATACTGTGCTTGTTGAGTCACTGATGATGTTTCAATATTTTTGAAATGCTGAGATGCATCAGAATCACCCATGACATTTTAAAAAACTCATAGTTCAAGCTTATTTTTAGAGAAACAGATCAGTAGATCTGAAGAAGACCCCAGAACTATGCATTTCTAAAAGTGAACCCACCATAAAATTGATACAAGTGGTGCATCCATGAATCATACTTTTCTGGACACTGTTCTAATGTATGAAATCACATTCAGAAATCTCTACTGTGAACTGTGTTCACTGAACTCCTCTTCGATATTGGACCTCTATTTCCCCATGTATATAGTGGGCCACAAATGTATGTCTTTATTATATTCAAAGGTAAATTTGAAGGTTAATAAATACTTTTGGAAATATGATTTGATTTCTCCTTCCTAGACTTATAAATATGAAAGGTGGTGTTAATATGTATCTAGACAGTTTCTATATTGCTGAATTATATCAAATTCTTCTTAGCATTCACTATTTTGTGACGATGACCCAAGAACAAGTAAGACCTCATCAGTGTTTTATTGTCTGCTTTCAGGAACTGGAAATGTAACTCTTAAATCATTGCTACTTGTCCTGAGTAAAGTTCTTACAAGGGGAATACAGGAAAGTTCTTGGAAAGTCAAACACACATGCCGTCTGCAATCACCTGGCTTTTCAAAAACAAGCATTTGTTATAAAAGGTCCATTTTGAGGCATTCTGGCTAACAAGACAACGCCATTACGCACATTGTTCAGTTACAGCAGAGTCTGACTCTAAGGTCAGTGGAATTTCAAAGCAAGAGAACCCTGGGAGTGTTGCCAACCATCTCCTTGAAAGAGCGGGTCTTTCAACCTGCTTCCAGGCCCTCATTTTCCCCCTTGCCTTTGGTTGCTGCCTTCTGGATGCTGCTCCTGTCGTGTCTTCTATTTTCCATAAGCACCCCCTCCTGCAGCCCCTTGGCTACGCGCTAGCTCATTCACACTGCAGAAGAGAGAGAATGTGTGCATGTGTGCGCATGCATGCGGTCTCTGTGTGCACCACTCCCTAGTCATCAACAAAATTCTGTCTCGTTTGGAATTGGTTTAGGTGAAGCCTATTCATAGATGTCCACTGTATTTGAAGGGTGCAATGACAGTGATCAGATAGTTCTCTGTCACACCCAACCTGAAAGTCTGGTGTGGCAGCAGCTTTTCTCAAACAAATGGGAGAAAGAATAGACTCTAACAAAAACCTGGTACCAAGAGCTGATGCCAAGAAGAGGAAAAGTTGTTAATGGCCAACCAAAGCCAGTAGGATAACCCATTAGTCCTCTCCATGATGATGGATAAAAAGACAGAGACAACATGAGATATGAGGCTGTTGTTAGCCTTCCAAGAAAGACTTATGACTCAGCTGTGTGGAGGAGTAGGACCTGCAGCATAACATAATATACTGCTTTTCTGTATCATTCTGGTATTTGAAAAGGGTGATGTGTTAGAGAACCTGTATCAGAGGGTATGGGCTGACCTCCTTCCTCTGCATCAGTGAACTCTCCAGGGTCCGGATAGGTCTGGCAGAGGGAGAGATCAGGAAGTAGGAGGAGGGAGAGCTGGGGGTATTCAAGCCCTGACTCCCTTTCTGCTGGGCTGTGGGCTGGCCATGTCCCCGCCCCATCAGCAGCTTCTCACACACCTACTCTCTCATACACCTACGCTCTCTTGCTTCTACACCACTCCCTCCCTATGCCTTCTTGGGTCTTGAGGATGGTGCTGTTGCTGGGATTCTGCATTGCTGATTTCTCTGAACTCTGCCCACACTTTTGTAATGATTCTTTTTATTAAACTCATCTCAAATTACCCAGTTGTAGTCTGCCATCTGTTTTCTGCCAAGACCCTTGCTGATACAGTGGGTAATTGTTTCTCTCCTAACATATTTTCAATAACTGCAGTTACACTTTTTCCAATATAGAATGATTATGGGATCAGCTAAAGGTAAATTTTCTTTAATTGGAAGATAGCAAAGCTTCCCCCCATTGACTTGAATCATTTGTGATTCAGTGGCCATGTCAAGGGATTCTCAACCTCAGGGCAAAAGCACTGACCATGAGGGACAGAATGTTTTTATAACACTTGCCAAATAGGGGCCTCCTCTGAGCTATCATGTTCGTTTGGAAACAGGCTAAAATTTCTCTTCACTCTTCTAACTACAAGCAATGAATTCAAATTAATTTAGTCTAGTATTTTTCTGCTAGATAGTGCTTTACCTCGAAAATTTATTCTAAATAGTACTTGTACAATTTTTAGGTTTGTAAAATAGTCATGGAGTGGTATTTATCAAACTACTGATATAAACTTTCCTATTCTTACAACTAAGTTTAAATGACAACCCCAAGAGTACATTATCTAAAATTCTGGTAACATTCTTTTAAGAAAAAATAGTAAACATGTAAATCTCTTTCTTCCCTCCTTTCTTTCTCTCTTCCTTTCCACCCTCCATCCCTTTCAATCTGGGGATAAACCCAGGGCACTCTACCCTTAGATATATCCCTATATCCCTACCCCTTTTTGTTTTGAGACAGTGTCCTCTAACTTGCTGAGGCTGGCCTTGAACTTGTAATCCTCCTGCTTCAGCCTCCCTAGTAGCTGGGATTCCATATACCACTGTGCCCAGCTAATATCGTATTTTCTTTTAATGCTAGAATTCAAGTCTTTGATAATGTCTCTAGAAATGAGAAGAAAAATTTCCTAGAAATGAAGAATCATTATATTGGGCTGTTCCATCTAGTGTTGACTGGATTCAATTTTGTTCCCTTGGTTTGGTAGTTTCTTGCTTAGATAAATTTCTGATGTCATTAAAGTTGGAAATCATAATTATGTTAGAGTACTGAGTATTTTCTTTAGTGTAGGGAAGTTTAAATTTTTGAACATAGCTTGTGAAACTGATTCTGGGTCTCATTTATTGAGATTCTGATTTAACAGGTCCTGGCAAGCTCCCAAGTTCTTTGCTTCCTACTTTCTGCCTTGCTCACTATGTTCTATGAAGGCTCTCCTGTTACTCTAAAGCACGTGACTCCTATCCTAGGGTTGTGGGTGGAAAACCATGAGGTTACACAGTGTCTCCAGTTCCCATTCACACTGCAGCATTTATTCTAATTCCCTCCCCTTCCCACATTTCCACCTCCCTTCTTCAACAGTGAGAAATTTGATTCTTATTTTTATTAATATTATTTATTTTCTTAATCTCCACTTCATAGGCAAACTCCTAATCCCTACTGGTCTCTTGTCCCTTTGGGAATCCCTCTTTGCTCTGGTCCCAAACCTCCTCAGGGATCTCCTGGTGGTTAGGTTTTTTTTTTTTTTTTTTTGGATTGAATTGGAAGAAAGAAAACAAAAGAAGACAGGAGGACATAGCTTCATCTTTTAAAATGAGTTTATAAAAATTATTTTCATTCCAGACAGGTTTTAGGATTAAGGAATAAAATGGTTTACAAGGACTAAGGTTATATGTATTGGTTATTTGTTTTCTTACACCTAATATAATATTTGTTGAGTGGCCTGAAATCAATAACAAAATACTCCAAAGTTTAGGAGAGCAAATACTAGTCTGGTACCTAGTCCTAAATGTACTATCTAATTCACTTAAGAATTGGATCAGTAATTAAAGTTCATTCATTCATTCAAGAAATACAATTTAAACACCTCTTGTGTTCCAGAAATTATTCTAAGAGGTAGAAAGATGGACGTGGTCCCTGCCGTCCTGATGCCGAGGTCTACCAGAGAGGCAAACACTTCATAGGCAATAGCAAAGAAGCAAGGCACGTGCTTGTTGAAGGTGTGGAGAGAGTTCTAACAGCACATCAAGGAGTGCTGAGCCTGGCGTGATGAGGCATGCCTGTAATCCCAGCAGCTAAGGAGGCCCAGGTAGGAGGATGGTGAGTTCAAAGCCAGCCTCAGCAACTTAGCGAGGTGCTAAGCAACTCAGTGAGACCCTGTCTCTAAATAAAATACAAAAAAAGGTCTGGGGATGTGGCTCAGTGGCTAAGCGCCCCTGAGTTCAATCTCTGCTACAAAAACAAAAGGAGTGCTGAAGCACAGCTGAGGGGAAGGCAGGGAGGTTTCTTGGAGATGTCGTGGAGCCACAACCTCGTGATGAGTGGGAGTTAGCAAGGTGAAAGGGAAAGAGAAGAGCCTATGTGGCAGAGGAGGAGAATGTGGGTAGGGGAAAGAAAGCCTGTTCTATTTGAGGAATAAGCGGAATTTGAGGTGATTGGTGCAAAAAAGTGGGGGACATGGAAGAGAAATAATCAGGGGTGCTGTGAGTGTGCCAGGGACCTTGGGCATTGTTGAGACCATGATGGGGAATGTAACATGGAGTGGTGCAGTCGGCCTTTCGCAAGTGCTGTTCTGGCTTCTTAACTGAGGAGGATGTGCGGGTGGGGGTGGGAGGAAAAGGCAGGAGGCATGGCAGTGCTATAATAGCCACTGGGGCACAGAGAGTGAAGGGGTGCCCAGGCGAAGAGCACCAGGAGGTGTGGGAGTGGAAATCATGGAGAGTTGGAAGAGGACTCAACAGACATGAAGCCCGGAACTCTGTTGAAATAGGGGATGTGAGCATGTTGAGGTAGGTTGATGGTGGGGGACGAAGAAGGGAGATGAGGAAGTCATTTATAATAAAAGAGTTGGACTCACTCAACAACAAAACTCCATGATTTTTCTTGTTTTGTCTCCATGTGGCCAAAGATGGAGCAATTTAAGAGCTACTGGTAATTCTCTACATATTTCCCTTTCCCCCCCTACAATTCAGGCATCTAAGCAGACTAGCCTTTAATTATTAATTGAGCTTGGGAAGCAGGAAACTTTTGAACTCCTAGGCATTTAAACAGAAACAATAGAAAGGGAAGGGGCAGCTGATCTAAACTGGTGACTATGTTAGTTTTCATAAGCATGAAATAACATGAGATTAATTGTCCCACATTTTATAACGTGGGTGATTTTCGATCTTCGGTGGCCAGGCTGACTTTATTGTCCTATAATTCTCAGTCCTGTGATTTGCGTTTTCTCTAGGCTTGAGCACCTCTCCAAATTGCTTATGACTTTACAGTTGCTACCAGGGAGTCTTTATACACAGATGGCTTTCAGGACGGGAGTCAATTTGGTAGGCATTTCCCTTGATTACGATGCATTCTCTCCATGCTGATTGTTACAAAAGTGAAGATTCTTGCATGTCAAATGGTGAAAATGTTTCCAGGATCTGGAAAAAAAGGAAAAAACATTGCATTTAGCAGATGATCTCTGTGTAACTATACTCTGATGAAAAAGCTGCACGGTTCCTTTAATTTATTCAGATAAATTTTTATAAGCAATGATAAAACCAGACCAACATGAAGCACCAAAGGGAAAAGACTGAGCAAAATTTGCAGCTGTGAGTAGATATTGATTTGAGCATATAATTACATCCACCTTGTTATATGGTCTCATTTTCCCCTCTTGCAACCTTGCAAATAAGAATAAAAATCTTATCTGACATACCTTGTACCCGTTTTTTAAGTTCACTCAACAGTCTTTCCAGAAGAACACAGGCACAGAAAGAAATACATTTTTATTTGAAGCTGATTTTATTTCTTTTTTTACGTAAACTTTTAAATCAATTTTTTTATTTCACTGTTATGCAAGTTTCTTTTGGAAATATAAGAAAATAAAGGCAATGTTTCTCACCTAAATGTGTCTTAGTGTGAGACAAGACCTGATATGTCCAAATGACTTTTGAATACAGAGCTACAGGAGATAAAAAGGATCGGACTGAGCAGCCAGGTTATTTTACATTCAAATGTATCTGTGATCTATAGCAGAAAAATTATGTCACTATCCTTGGGTGGATTTTTTCATAAAGATTTAGGCAAAAATTCAGGTCATAATGGGTAGTTTCTCCAGTTTAATTAACTCCAATCAAGCAAGGTTTTCTAATCAGCTGTCAAAAGTAGACTTTGCTGCCAAATCTCAGAGCAAAGAAAAATATACTCGTGTTTGAAGAAATCTCCTGGAGGTTTCCAAATATACTTGCCAAGTAAGGAGCCTTTACTATGTGTCAGACATCATGTTAAGCATTTCCTATGCACGTTATTTATTCCTCATGGAAATCCCGGGAGTTATTACTCCCTCTGCAAGAAAGGGAATTCAAGTACAGAAAGACGAACTTGTTTCAGATGGAAGTTTGGCCTCTTAACTCTTGTGATTTCCTCTCTGCTTTCCTGTGTTACTCTTGTCTCCAGCACGAGAAGAGTTTCTTCTCATATAAATGAGAGTAGGCATATCTTTAAATGTCAGGGAAACTAACTGATAAGGAGAGATGGCGACTTCCTGAACACCTGTTCGTCACCACTGAAGGAGCCCACATTTGTGGGAGCCATGCAGGCAGGGAGGAGAGGAAACACGCCATCTTTAACCTGAGGTGGAGCCATTGTAGGGACCTAGTTCTGGAGGAGACCACTTGTTTTGCCTCTGGTCCGCAGGTCTGTGGAATACTTATTTAAGGCGTCCCTCTACTCGCCTCTTTGGACTACTCCTTGGTATGATTCTCTCTCAAGTTTGTGCATTTCCACACAGCTCTTCTTCCCTTCTCTCTGCACACGCTACCTCTGGGAAAGGGGCGCTGACACCCTCTCATCCTCACATTGCTCCATGCAGCTGCCCCTTCTCCAAATTTTGTTTAAACATGCTCTTGGGCATCATATTGACTTACCTGTATTTTAATTTGGGGGACTTTCTCAGATGGGATTACCCTATCTGCTACATTTGTTAGAGATACTGACTATTAACATAATTGTTTTCTGCCTATTTCTGTTTCCAAGTTACTCATTATAGAAGTTTTTTTCTTTTGCTTCTATGTTACTTCCTTGATACCATGCTCACATAATAATTGTAGAATGCCTTCAAAATTGAAACTATAATGATAACAATAATGTGATATATTTTATTTATACAACACACATACATACACATTGTTGAGGCTGACCTGAACTTGTGATCCTCCTGCCTCTGCCTTCCAAGTTGCTGGGATTACAGTTGTGCATCATGGTACCTGGTCTGCTTTTATATTTTATGAAACATTTTTAGAAGAGTTGATGTGATATTATTCTTCATTTAGATGTGGGGAAATGGAGGCCAAGCAGAATTGGCAGAAAAGTGATGTTCCATTCCCAGCTCCTCATCTGTCTCTCACATTGTCCTTCTTGTTGTCACACTCAGTGTGGTTGTCACTTGGGTGTTTATCTGGATTCCCTGTCTTGCTCTGCTTTTATGTTTAGTTTAAAACCAATCTGAACAGCTGTCCCTCATTTTCTTCTGTAAATCAAGACGTTTTCCCTGACTCAACCCATCACATAGAGCTCATGAACCAAACCCAAGCTTTGCATACGAATGTGCTTTGCCATGTGAGCCTTATGAGTGCCAGTGTTAGTGTGCCACTCTACCCCACCCTGTCTCTTATTCTCCCTTGTACGTAAGGTGGCAGTTTTCCAACCTCAGAGCATCTAAGATTTTCCTAAGGGGTCTGGGTGAACATGTCGGTTACTGGGCTCCGTTTCCGAGAGGTTCTGAATAGTAAGTAGTTTGAGGCTTAGTGCTACGGTTGGGTATAGTTTGACCCCCAAAGTTTCATGTGCTGGAAGCTTGGTCCCCAACTTAACACTACTGAGAAGTGGTGGGGACTTTAAGGTGTGGGCCCTGGTGGGAGATAACTAGGTCATGGGGGTCACAACCCTTAGACGAGATTCATGTCTGTCTTGTGGGAAGTGGATTAGTTCTCTTGAGAGTGGGTTGTTATAAAAGAACAGGCCCAGCTCCTCTTGTCTCTTGCTTCCTCTCTTGCCATGTGATCTCTCTTCTCTCTCTCCCTACCTCTCCCTACCTCTCTCCCCACCTCCCCCCGCACATACCCCGTTGCATGCCCTCCTACCATATGATGCTATCATTGTGAGGCCCTCACCAGTAGTCAATGCTGGCATCATGAACTTAGACCTTCAGGACTGTGGGTTAAATAAGCTGCTTCTTCTTCTTCTTCTTCTTCTTCTTCTTCTTCTTCTTCTTCTTCTTCTTCTTCTTCTTTTTTTTAAATAAAGTACCCAGCCTTAGGTATTTTGTTATAGCAATCAAAATGGACCAATACACTTAGTCATCTCTTCTGCTTATTTAACAATCATCACAGATAATACTGACCCAGGATATCTGTGAATCATATTTTGAGAAATACTGTTCTTATGGGTCTTATTTTCATTACACAAATGAACAACTTCCCTATTATGTAGAAACTTGGTATCTTGATCTCAGGATAAAACTATGTTTTTTTTTCATTATTCTCTCTCTCAGTAGAAATTACCTTGAACAAGTTTAAGGAACAAGGGAACCACCTAAACATAATAAAAAGTTATTATTATTTATTTATTATTTTACATAATAAAAGTTATTTGTCATGACATTAGAGCTTGTTTTCCTTGTATGCAAATAACCAATCATCCGGAGAAAGTTATTTTTCTGGGTCTGAGGACTCTATAAACATGGAATAGACTACTAGACTGTAAAAACAAACAAACAAACAAACAAACAAACAAACAAAAAAACACACATTGAATGAGTGGGTTTCAGTCTTGAGCCCGTTATGAATGCTGGCTGTGTAACAGTGACCCAAGTGTCTTGCCTTCTCTGAGCCTATTTAAAAAGGTGTTTGTTAAACTCTCCCACCAAAATAGAGTGGAGGAATATGCTCAAGTCCTCAAAGACTTTTGGCCACAGCTGGAAGTAGCCTACTCCTAGATTAAATTTTTTGAAGTATGTACTTTGGAAATCGGGTGAATTTTTTTTTTTTTACCTTCTATTCCATCATATATGCATGTTAACTTCAGTGTAAAAGTACTGTCTAAAATCAAATACCCCTGAGTGAAGCTGAAGCTCCCACAGCTTTGCCTCCTGCTGCCTTACATCCCAGAGGTCTCTGTACTTGAGTTTGAAATAGACTAGAGGATTCTAAAGATCCCTTCTAGTCCTCTGACATGATTTTTTAAAAACTCTTTAAGTAAATTTGTCATTTGATGCACTGACCTCTACCTCCACACCAGATTTCTCTGAAGTCTGGGGACTGTGAAAGTGTTCCAAAGGAAAAATAGTCACCTAAAAGATAACTACCATTTTGATGTAAATGATCTAGTGCTAAATTTATTGACCTGATTCATAAAAGATTTTGCGATTCTCTAAACTCTCTCTGAGCTCTATATGAGTTCATTGGCCTAAAATTGAACTTGTACTTGCAAATAGTTACCAGAGTTTGGGGTTGCAGAAAAAAAAAATCCAACCTAACATGAACACTCATGCTGAGATTTAATGCAACTAAAGTTTGTTGAGGGCGAATTGTCACCCCCATTAACTGTATTGATCTTTCTGTGTCTCATATCACCTCCACGTGAACTCCTTGGCCACTAATGTTCCCTCCAAATTGGACATTTCTTGACCTCTTTGCTCTCAAAGAGAAAGATGGTTTGACAAAAATTCTAAACAATTTGAATTCTGTTATCTTCCATAGTAAGTCCTCACTACGGCTCCCATGTAGAGTCAGTGAACTTAAAATGAACTGCATTTAATTCTGTGAGGAGCCAGAGAAATACAAACCAAGACAGAGGAACGTGCATCAACTTCCTGAAGCCAGCTGGTCTCTCGGACACGCTCCAAAAGGTGGCAGTGACTGGTGGGTTCCTAAACTGGACCCTGGTGAGATGCGGGGTGTCTAGGATGCACCCCACAGAAGCAACTAGTGGATAACATAGTGCCCATTTATTAATTTTTGTTTCAGATATATAACTGAGAAGGAGACCAGGTGTGTATGTCTTTTAATTGGCACCTCATTGTTAGAATATCTATAAAAAACAAATATCAGCAGTCTGCTTGTGAGCATGAGATTAGAACACAAAGTTTAATTGGACGATTTGATGGTTTGGGGGGCAATACATTGACAGACGATGGATCTGTCCCTGCCACAGGCAGAGCGTGAGTGAGCTGGCTTCATATACTTAAATGGTTCCTTATCACAGTGGTGTTGGGCACGACCCCTATACATGTGCTGCCTAGGATCCAAGTCTCAGTCCTCAACTCAGCCATTTTTAAATTTCTGGTACTGGAAATTAATCCAAGGGGCCCTTTGCCACTGAGCTACATCCCCAGCTCTTTTTTTTTTTTTTTTTAAAAATTTATTTATTTATTTGCTTTAGTTGTACACAATGCAATGCATTTATGTTTACGTGGTGCTGAGGATCGAACCCAGGCTGCACACGTGCTAGGCGAGCGCTCTACCGCTGAGCCACAATCCCAGTCCCTCTTTTTGTTTTTTATTTTGAGACAAGGTCTTGCTAAGTTGCTAAGGATCTTGCTAAATTGTTAAGACTGGTTTTGAACTTGTGATCCTCCTGCCTCAGCCACACTGGTCGTTGGGATTACAGTTGTGAGCCACCATTCCCAGCAGTTAGTGACTTCTGATACCTTTCTTATTTAGCAACCTTTACCTTCCTCTTTCTGTAAACTTTTGTTCTACTCTGTTTTATTCTTTTCATAGACTTTAACTTGCAGTAGAAAATCCAATTTTCCTTATTTGCTAGTTTCTGGAGTGCATCTCAGTGTCACCTGCTGCAGCCACTCAAACGTCAAATTGGAATTTCACTGCCCTACCTGTTCTCAGAAAGAAAAGTTGACTGAAAGAAAAGTCTTGTCTCATAAAACTACCCAACGACCAACTTCAAAAGTGTTTAACCTCTGAGAGAAAACTGAAGCCTGACTGTCCCATTTCTTTCTAGATAGCCTCCAAATGTGACAAATATTGTAGTCAAGATGTCACAGACAAAGGATGTGGGAGGGACAAAAACACCACGTTCAACCCAGTGACTATTTGCAAGACCTTGTCCGTCTCCCATTTACAAACAGACACTACCTGAAGCCACTGGTACCCTAAACTGGAATTTGATTGCCTACTCTGCTTTCTAAGAGAACGTTTGAGAAGGAAAAAAAATTCAGTTCCTCCCGTTATTTTAGTGGATCACTTACATTTGAATAAGGCCATGAAAGTCTTTGAGAAACAAATGAAGAGATTCTGCTGAACATTCAGGAATCAGAGAAGAACCTACCAGCCAGAAATCGTACTCCAAGGATAGACGGCCACAGTTTAATGTCCATAAACTTTGTATTAGTTGATGAATGTCTCTTAGACCTAGAGAGAACACACTAAAATCTAGGAAAAAAAGAAATAGGTAGTTCAAATAAGTGCAAATCCTAGTTGTCTTAATACATTCAACAGATATGTATGGAGGAAGTACCAAGGGTTGTCGCTAGGGTAGGTGCTGGAGATAGTGTGAGCAGAAATGATCTTGTCCTTATGGAAGATACAGCCCAGTGAGAGAGTGATTTAAAAGATCACGTAAGCAAAAGTGAAATTGCAAGTGGGGTATGGGTGATGGGACAGGCCTCTGGTAGGAATATGTGATCTAGACAGCAAGGTCAAGAAGAGCCCTTCTTGAGGAAGTGAGGAGGGAGCTCAGATATGAAGCCGACATGGAAGTCAGCTAGTGCAGAGTAACAGCTCACCGTTTGTACAAAGCTCACTTGGCAAGAAGTGTGACGAGTTCTCCGATCAAAGGTAGGTGAGTAGGCAGACACCAGGCACGTTAGGGTTCAATCTGATGGGACTCACAACATCAATACAGGGGTGACAAAATAGTGCAGTATCAAACACATGCCGTGTGTAAGAAGAAAGAAAGAAAAAGATAGGAAGAAAAATGAAGAGTATATTTACTATTTATAGTGTCAGTTTTTACTGAAGGAGAGAAAAAATGATTTACAAACTGGAGCAAGACATCAATTTCAGCAAAGCAAAACTGTCCAGCATACTGCAGCAAGGCTTGCTTTCATTCTTCATGTGATCCTTAGGCACAGCTATCAAAATATTTATTCATTCTCTGGTTTCCAGAGACTAAGGAGACTTTTTTATCCAGCAACAGAATTGAAAATACCGTGAGGGCCATAGCAAGTGTGACTGCGTTCATTGCTAAAGCTCCCACGTCTGTCGAGTGTCTGGCACACAATAGGGGATCAATAATATTTGTTGAACCGAAGGTCTGAAAAGCATAGGTTCCATTTCCATTTTCCCGTTTTAATCCCCACCACTTTTGCACTCTTTATTTTAATTTTAAGATGGGGTCTCACTATGTTGCATACACTGGCCTCCAACTTCTGGACTCCAGTGGTCCTCCTGCTTCAGAATCCTAGGTAGCTGGGACTACAGGTGCACACCACTGTGCCTGGCTCACTTTCATACTCTAAAACTGGAAATAGAAGCATGGCAAGGAGCTGCCCTCCCGCTACCTCTCTGCCACTTAGGAGCATTTAGTGCCCACCCATGGGAGTTTCTGTCTGCAGGCAACATATGGCAGGGTGGTCACACAGGTGTGATTCTGCGAAAGGACTTGAGACAGACTATAAGTTGGGCTCAGCCTATTTGGGGTAAGACAGATGAAGGCAGATTCCAAAGCAGTAAAAACTAGTTTCAGAGGTAACTACTATTATCAACTTTGTGTATATCCATCCAGGACATTAAAATATGCAGAAATTTTGTTATTTATGTGTCAATTTCTAAAACAAAACAACAATAACAAAAAAAAATTAATCTTACTCATGAAGTTCTTCTATTTTTTTTTTTGGGGGGGGGAGATACTGAGGATTGAACTCAGGAGCAGTAAACCACTGAGCAAACCCCCAGCCCTATTTTGTATTTTATTTAGAGACAGGGTCTTACTGAGTTGCTTAGCGCCTTGCCATTGCTGAGGCTGGCTTTGAACTTGTGATCCTCCTGTTTCAGCTTCTCCAGCTGCTGGGATTAATGAAGTTCTTCTTATGCATAACATAAAGCTCTATCTCATCCTTCTTTTCCACCTACATACACTTACATGTAATTTTAAAATTTTGTTTACTTATGCATATTGCAATAACATTTTAGGTTTTTTTTTCAGTTAGAAAATTATAAACAAGGAAATAGAAATGGCCCATTATCTAAAACCCAAATTGTCCTTTTTTGACATAAAAAAGTCATTCATATATGCAGTGAAAAATTCAAAACAATAAAGACAAGAATTTATAAAGACTAAATATCTGCTACCCCTAGTTTCTCTTCCCAAATTGAACTGCTTCTATAGCTTCTTGTGTATATTTGCAGAAATAAAACCACACAATGCTTATATGATATATGCACAGCGAAAAGTGGGGCATACTTACTATGCTCAATGGTCTGCATTCTGCTTTCTTCCTTTAAGAGACTATTCTGGGATCACTCTGCAACCTGAGAGAAGCAAGGGTTGTACAGTGCCAGAACTGTGGTTCTGGCAGTATAGGTTTAAATCCCAGCTCTCCGTTTTACCAGCTTTATGACCTTCAGTGACTTATTTAACCTGTGAGTGCCTCAGTGTTTCTACCTCTTGTAATATTGCTGTGAGGATTAAATAATAAACAAGTACACAAAATATATTTACAACAGTGCTCTGCACACAGCAGACTCTGTTCATCTGCTGTCGTTAGATCGATATGTACTGTTATATCATTTTATTGTATTTGCTGTTACTATTTTTATTATTTTGTCAAAATGCAGAAGTCTACATCGCTTTTAGTTTGCTCTTTAAAAACTTTTGATTGTGGGCAGTTTTAAACACACAGGAATAGAGAGAATAGTTTGAAGCATCCTCATATATCTTTTACCCGGCTTCAGAAATTATCAACACGTTCACAAAATTGTTTCATTGATCGCCTCCATTTTTAATGGATTATTTTAAAGTGTATCCCAGGCTTCATTTAACTTTATGTGTAAAACTGAGATGTTTTAAAAAACATAACCTATATTCCATTTTTACGTTTAATTTCTTAATGTATTCTAAAATGTGATCCATATCCTAAATTCTCTAGTTATCTCAAAAATGTCTTTTTGCAATAGATTTGCTCAAATCCAGTTTCAAACATAATTTACACATTGCATTTGGATACTTCCTGTCTTTATTATTTTTTCCTGTTATAGCCTCCCCTCCCTCACCCCTTTTGTACCAGTGACTTCCCGGAGAAGCAGGGGCTCACTTATAAAATGTCCCATATTGTGGACCTGGCTGGTTGCTTCCCTGTGGTGTCATTGAATGTGCTCCTCTATTTCCCATATTTCCTGGAACTTGGGAGATCTAGTGTCTGGAGTGCCTGTGCTTTGTAGGTGTCACATTTTGCTGCCCTGTGGTGAAACCCATCCTTCTAACCATTTCCTGTTGTTTCTTTGTGTGGCCGTGCCATAACTGACGTAGCTGTTCCTCTGTGGACAGTACTGCAAGGAACTGTTGTGAGCAGATATCTTTGTACACTCGTGTATTACTGGATGTAGAAATTCGATGTCAATGGTAGACTCCAGATATTGTTTATAGGATCTATCAGTCTGCAGCCTCTTATTTTCTTCTCATTAAATTCCTAATCCTTTTTTTCAGTTATGGATGATTACAGAACAATTTAGGTGAACTCAGCTCAAAGACTATGGTAGGACTCAAATTGTAGAATTTTAAACTGAGGAGTTTAATTCCAACAATTGCAGATTGAGAACAAAGAAATAGAAGACTTGGGGCTCAGAGGCAAGTCAGTGTGGTCCAAATGTACAATGTAGTCAAAGAAATGGCTCTGCAGACACCTAAAGTGGTATTTTAGTTTACTTTTTTCTAATTATAATTTTATACACTGGTTGAATAATTGGAAGTAAAGAAAAAAATGGAAGAAAAAACCCCATAATTTTATTACTTAAAGGTATCTGTTTTATTAATATTTTGGTTTATTTTTGTAGTGTTTTTATGCAAAATTAACATTTTCACAGTTCTGTTCATCTTATAAATAATATTATAATTTTTTACTTAATAACATTTTCTCTCAAGTTATTAAGAACTTTCTACAGATGTAATATTTAACAAATACATAAAATACCATAGTGGGTTTTATAATTAACTCATGTTACTATTATGAAGTATTTATTTATTATTTACCAAATATTCAATATTGTAAACATTTTTCCAAATACAATTATGATTCAACAAATATTTATTAATGCTTTAAATATTGCAATGTATTTGTGCCAGACATAAACTTTTCCTGTGTTTTTGAGTATGCTGTTCATAATAGAAGAAAGGGGAAGAGGAGAAAGAGGTAGAGGAGGAGGAAAGGTGGGGCAGGGTGGAGGGGGAGGTGACAAATTAATTTCCAGGTACAGCGCTCCTCAGATTTCAGCGTAAGAATAAGCTCTCAATGGAGAGCTTATGAATTCAGATTCTTGGGCTCCATTCCCAAATCCTTTTGTAGTAGGACTGTATCAGGCCAACAGCCTGAGTTGGTATTTAAACAAATTCCTGCATGTTTCTGACGTGAATGGTTTGTGGCACACAATGGAAAGAGTTGCCAGAGTCAGTTCTTCAGGTACTATGAGCTGGTGATGCCCTCCTATGTGTGCAGCCTTGAAAGGAGATGGGTCAAGCACTTGGCAGTGAATGTGCTGGAACCAGCTCTTGCCTGGTGCCACTTGCCTTTGCACTCCCATGCTACAAAGCACTGCCGAGCTTCTGCAGTGGCGTGGCGCCAGGCTTGGTGGCACTTTTGTCTCTGAGGGAGACTCTTCTCCACAAGATCTATTGGGTTCTCCAACTGTCCTCATAAGATCAGTATTGGGTAGTCCTTCAGGGGTACTCTTGCAGGCAAAGTTGCTATTGGGCTCTCTGGAGGGTTATTCTGTGATGGGTCAGGATGATTTGCGGTGAGGCTGTCAGGTGTGCTGAGTTATGCAGTGAGGCATTCTGCTGATGGAGTATGTGCTTTTGAGCAGGAAATGGCCTTTATAAATCTTTTCTTTAACAAGGGCTTCAAAAATTTGCTTCATTCATTGAGGCTCATAACTGTGTGTCCTCATATCAATAAACTTTGTGCAGGAAAGACTGGTTGCTTGGAGTGTCCCTCCTCTTTGGATACCACTGATAGCATTCTGTCTATCCAGGCAGAGTGGCCTTCACATTTCTCCAGGTAACTCTATGAATCATAAGCAAGGAAAAAAATGGAATAATCCAATCTACCATTTTCAGAATTACAAAGGCTCATGAGTGATGGCAGGCAGGTGACACACACCTTGACACCCTCTCTGGCAGCTGAATACCTAAGCCAGCGCTGCCCAGCAGAAGCTTCAGGGATGGTAGGAATGGTTTATGTTCTGCATGTCCAGAGCCTGCCTGGCTTACCACATGTGACCATGGAGAGCTTAGAATGTGCGTGCTGTGACTTAGGAATTAAAATTTTAGTTAAATTTAAATTTAAATAACTATATGTGGCTAGTAGCTACTGTGGCTACACCAGAAGCTAGTGTATTTTTTTCACCTATTCGGTGGACATTCCTCACAGCTGGAATTAATTAGAGAAAAGGTCAGCCAGGTTGAGTGTTTAAAGTAAATGTGTTTTTACTTATAGCATTTGTAACTCCTCTCTTCTCTAATCAAAAACTTTAAGAAACTATCATAATTACAGTTAGGTAGTTTTTCACACTCTGAGTCCAAAAGATAGTTTTAAGTTGTTCTTTATTTTTTCATTTAATCATCTACCAGTTTATAGTGTTCATAATCTTTTCTCCCCTTTCTTCTCTTTATTTTCCCCCAAGATTTCTTTAGAACTTCATGCCTCTCTTTTTCTCTAGGTTCAAAATATGTTATTGGGTGACACATAGTTTATGAGACCATAGATTCGGTGTCTTTCACTTGTGGTGAGTAAAAATTATGTATAGAAAAGTTTCTTTTTTCTCGATGGGATTACAGTTAATTTTCATTTTCTTCTGTTAACTTCTTGGTTTTATCAATTCTCTACCGTATGGGTGTAATACTGGCATTATTTCATAATTTTAAAAATTAAAGCTGAACTTCAAAATTTTTAATTCTCTTCTCCACAACAAAGCTCTTGTAACTTCTTCCATCTATTTTATTTAGGCTTCCTGTGAATACACTCAGGAACTCTCCATGGACCCAAGTCTTCATGAAATATAAAATAAAAGGAACTGGAAAAGAGATACAAAGTATATTAAAATTTCTTTTATTTACCCTTAGAGTCACTTTATTATCTTTTAGGTCTTGAAAAAATATAGCTGTGTCCTTATTTTCACATGGGCCTTAAAGCAGATGTTTCATTTCAGCCTCTAAGGAGCCAGGACCAAGTTAATTGCCTGGAACTGCACAGAAGTAGCTCCATCCCTGCAGACGCCAAGAAAGAGGAACACTATCTTTTCCTCTTTCCCTTGATCTTTTAAAGAGGCAGAACACAAACCCCAGCTTACCCCACCCCTTACATACATACAGAATAAACAAGAGAGTTACTTAGAATATTTTGCAAAATCATGGAGAAATAAAGACCTTTACCCACAGTGCCAGCCCACATCAAGTGAGGTTGAGAGTTCTAGCAGCTGCATTTCAACTCATTGTGCAGAGTCCGTGAAATTATTTGCTTCCTGATGTATACAAACGAGGAAAATCACATGCTTAATTTTAGATTCTTCCGCACTGATATCATTTCTATTCTAGTTCTACTGCTCATAATTTAAAATGGAGAAGGCTTATCTTCATTCATTTCTTAGATCATTGCTTTGGCACTTTCAAGATTTTATCCAAGCATGACTTTTATAACCTTGTGGAAATTGTGGTGATAAAGGATGCATCAGCAATTTTCAAACCCATTTCTTTTTGTGGAGCCATCCCTCAGCCTCCCTTAACAGAGCAATGGAGAGACCCATCGGTCTTTTTACTGTCTTGGTATTTAAAGAGCTTTGTTTTGGTCAATGAGACATACACTGTGGAAACAAGGCCAACACAAATGTGAGGTCTTTTTTTTCACTGCACATCTAACTAACCTTGATTAGATGGAAAGCAAGGGGCTGGTCTGCCATTTTATCCCCTAAAATTGGTTCCAGAGGAATTGGTTGTAATGGAAATGTCAAACCCTTTAAATATCAAACCTTTACATACCATTCAGGCATATGGTATTTGCCCATCCTTAGATTCTAGTGTGCCACATTGTCAGAACTAGGGGAAGAAGAGAGAGAGGGAAACAAACTATTGGTCTGGAAGAAATGACTGCAACAATTGGGTGTGATGTATGGCTCATCTATTCAGTTGGGTCTTCTTTCCTATGAAACTCACAGATAAAAACGGGATCTGCAGAACATTGGCAGCTATGAGATTCTGCATGTGTCCCATTGTTCCTTCTACACACTTCCTCACATGCCCCAAAGGGCTTTATTTCTTTTATTGATAAATAAACAATTAAAAAAAACCTTTTATGGGGAGAGCAATAAGACCTGTTATGTGCTGAACATATTACATGTAAAATAAATATGTATTTAATTGAATTATACTCTTCTGATTACTGTGGACTGGATTAGTCTGGGAAGAAAGACATGGAATCAAGTGTCAGTGTGTTCTTGACTAGACTAGCTGTGCGACTCTGGGAAAATCACTTAAATTATGTGAGCTATAGTAGAATAGTGATAAAAATATCTATCTTATGGTCTTCGAAGAACATGATCACCAAAATTTCTTTGAAAATATAAGATGCAAATGAAAAGATGAAACTGATGTGCTTCAAAGGACATTTAAATGAAAATCAAAGTCAAGTTTTAACAAGTTTAAGTAGGATTGAGAACATTGCATCGAAATGAGATGCATAGGAGGAAAAGGTACACACGTATTACATTGCAAAAAGGCCCCTGGAAGTCCTGAGACTCATCTCTGTTGAGTGGCAGAAATGAACTTGTTAAATCCAGTCTGGTAAAAAAACATTAATGTCAAAGAGGCCTGAAAACTCTGTTGGACAAATAAGAACTTTGGAGAATATAAAATAATAGTCCTAGTTCAAGAAAACAGCAAAATACAGATGAGATGACATTTCCTATAGGGAGAAAGTCTTTTCAAGTCTGCTCACATAATGAGCTGGTGCCAGTTCTCAGTCTGGAGGTATTTTATCATCCAGTAGAGACTTTTTCTATAGGTGAAATTATAGGGTGTAGGATCTTCAACCACTTCTGTGATATGTTCACACATATTACACATTGTTTTCCCATCTATCAGCATGGAGAGAGGGGAAGAGAGGAGAGAGAGAGAGAGAGAGAGAGAGAGAGAGAGAGAGAGAGAGAGGGAGAGGGAGAGAGAGAGAGAGAGAGGAGAGAGAGAGAGGGAGAGAGAGGGAGGTGGGGGTGGGGAGAGAGAGAGAGGGAGAGAGAGAGAGAGGGATACTAGCATTTAGGGAGCAATTTTCATAATGAGCCAGCTATCTTGCACTTATTATCTTGTTTAATTCAGGTATACTGATTGAGTGAACTACCCATCACTTTGCAAAAGGAGGAAATAGGAACTTTTGTCCAAGAGTTTCTAGGTGAGGCAGGAGTCAGGGTCAGTGTGCTTGTCTCCATGGCCCATGCACTTTCTAGGGCACCAGCATTTACCCAGAGTGTGTTCTGCTGAAAGCCCCAGTGATTAACTGATTTGGGTCAATGGTGCATGCTCTACCCCCGTCTCAGAAATTTGCAATAACTCTTAAAAGGTAAATGGCTCAGTAAAGTCATATATTTCAGAGGTTCTTAGAATATTTTACACTTGGTTTCTTTTTTTCTTTTCCTTTTTATAATCATGAAGTACACATTTCCTGCATTTCTCAAGAAACACATGATTCGTCAAGAAACACATTTGACACTTGTGCAGCATAGGACATAATCTGAGAAAGTCTCACTTCTTCCTATCTTGGGTATAAACTTGTTTAATGTAAACGTCTTTGATATTGGATGAACCAAAGACCTAAATAGGGATAATTTGTTTTCTTTCATAACTGTATTACTTTCTTCATGACAATAAGTTTTGCCATTTCCTTTTAAAGACTCCTAACTATTAAAAGGGAAACAGACAATTCCCATCTAATGCAGAATTTTCTGGGTCATGGACTCTCAACTGCTTCATGGACATTTCTGTGGCTAGTGAACGCATTGACTGACAACTTCCATAAGTCAGTCTGAATGGATTCTTGTACTTCTGAAACATGCAAATGGAAAGAGGAACATTCAGTCAGTTATCCATCCAGATGTTTGCTGTGAATAGCAATAGATAGTTCAAGTATTTTCCATTGTACAAATATTTGGAATCCTAAATACAAAATTCCAGAAGGTAAAATTGATTGAATTTCCCACTGCTTTCATCTGTCCATGCTATTGTTAATATATATGTAACTTCAGTAAGTTTATATCAAAAACAGAGAGTGTAGTTTTTAAGAGGGAATACATATACTGGTTCTGCCCCTTATAACTCGGAAACCTTAGATAAGTCACTAATCCCTTCAAATCTGTCATGCATATGACTAATGATTATATGTACCTCTTAGTACTACATGAGAAATAAATGAGATGCTCCATATAAAACACTGAGCAAATTGTCTAATACCCAATAAAGTTGCTATTCCTAGTCTGCCAAAAGAGGTCTATTCTACCTGATATTCCTTCCTGGATTTTAATTATACAAAGAAAAAGCATCAACAATCGCTTGGCTATTATCTCTCATACCTTCCCATTTCTTATGTGAAGTTCTCCATCTGAGCTCAAGATAGTGGGCTCAAATGTACAAGGGCTCCTTCTGTCTATGCTTTTTTCTGTGAGTGCATAAAATGTAAGAAGTAGAACTCCCTCTCAGTCCCAGATCAATCCAAATCCTGAAGAACAGGATGCCTAAGAAGCCATTTTTAGAAAAATATAAGTAATATTAGATAAATACCACATTCTGCATGATCCTATTCACACAACTCACGTTATGGTGCATGTCACTTGTGTGTTGGCACTTCAGCTGGAGTGTTGTTGAAGGTAGTGAGGGTGGTGATGATGATAATAGTTTAAAAACATATAGTGAACTTGTACTGTGTATTCAGACCCATTCTAAAAGCCTTGTAGTACAACCATTATGGAAAATAGCATGGAGCTTCCTGGAACAAAAATAGTACTACATAAAGCAATCTCACTTCTGTGTATGAATCCAAAGAGAATGAATCAGTATGTTGAAGATATATCAGCACTTCAATTTTTGTTGTAATATTATTCACAATAGCCAAGATATTGAAACAACCTAAGTGTCCATCAACAAGTGAATGGGTATAGAAAATGCAACACACACACACACACACACACACACACACACACACACACAATATTATTCAGTCTTGATAAGAAGGGAATTCTGTCATTTGCAACAAAATGGGCAAACATGGAGGATATTTAGTAAAATAAGCCAGGCCTATAAAGACAAATACTGCAGGCTCTTACTTCTATGCAGATTTTTTAGAACATAAAATCCTAAAAACAATAGAATAGAGGTTATCAGATACTGGGGGTAACATGGGAAACAGGGAGATGTTGATTAAAGGGCATAAAATTTCAATTAGGCAAAACACATTCTGAAGATCTATCATATTAGCATGGGGACTATAGTTAATAATAAAGTCTTATATACTTGAAAATTGATAAGGCAGTAGATTTTGAATGTTCTTATAATGGACAATGATAAAGATGTGAGGTGGAATTTATTAGTTAGCATCACTTAATCATTTCATCATGTGCATGCTTATCAAAATATCACATTGTACCAGGGTGTGGAAGCACATTTCTGCAATCCCAGCTACTCAGGAGGCTGAGGCAGAAGGATCATAAGTTCGAGTCCGATGTCAGCAGCTTAGCAAGCTCCATCTTAAAATAATAAAAAAGAACTGGGGATGAGTTCAGTGGTATATCACCCCTTGGTTCAATCCCAGTAGTGAAAAATAATCACATTGTATACTATAAATACATACAATTTTCATTTGTCAATTATATTGTAATAAAGCTGTGAAAAAAAAGAAGAGGCTCACATTTTTATGCTATTTAGTTCTTCCCCAAACCCTATGAATAGGTATTATTATTTTTGTGTGTGTGCTAGAGATCAAGGGCCTTGCATATGCTGATCACATGCTGACCAGTGTTAAGTATTATTCGTAACATCTCCATTTTATTGAAGAGTGTTATGGTTTGGATAGGAAGTGTTAGAATCCTGGAAAATCTCATGTGTTGGGAAACTGTTATTCAATGTATCAGTGTTCAGAGGTGAAGTGTTTGATTATTTGAGCTGTAATCTCATCAGTGGATTAATCCATTTGATGGATTAACAATCTGAATGGACTACTGGGTGGTGGGATGTGGCTGGAGGAAGTAGGTCACCTGGTGCCTGTCCTTGGGGATTTTATCTTGTTCCTGGCTCCTCATTTTCTCTCTCCCTCTCTGCTTCCTCACTGCCATGAGCTGAGCATCTTTCCTCTGCCTCACTCTTCTACCTCATCTCAGGCCTAGAAAAACAGAGTCAGCTGACCATGGGCCAAACCTCTGAAACCATAGCCCAAATAAAATTTTCCTCCTCTATGTTGTTCTTGTCAGAAATTTTGGTCATGGTGACAAAAAGCTGATTAACACAAAGAGGAAGAAGCCTGATCACACAGCTAATGAATGATCTGAGTAGGATTAGAATGTTCTTTCTCATTTCAAATCCCATGCTTTTAACTACCACACTAAAGGCATAAAGTAAATAGGGAGGGTGATTATAGTGATGATGATAATCATAACAGTAAACATTTATTGAGCACTTACTATGTGCTTAGATAGTACTAAATGCATTGCATATATGTTGTCATTTAATTGCTACAATAGTCCTGTGATAGTGTAATTGTTTCAATTACTACCATGATTTTACTTAGGAACAAACTAACTTTAAGACACTGAGTAACTTCCTCAAGTTCACGTGGCTAGCAAGTGTCAGAGGTAGGATTTGAATCAGACAGAGAGCCAGCCAGACGATGAGAAGAGAGAGATGACGAGACAGAAGACGAAGGAGATGGAGAAGAGGCAGCCACTGCACACTTACCCACCGTCTCCATCCTGAAGAGACTGCGGCCGGTGCGACCAGACTCCCACCTTCCATTCAGAGCTTGTACACTCTTCCACCAGAGCTTGCACACTTCCCTTTCCCTGACCCCTCTCCCCATTCCTTTTCTACACTTAACTAGCCATAAAGGCCAGTTAATAAATCCCTTGGCTGCATGGCCATCCCCAGTGTGATTTTTGCCCTTCACCCAGCATAACACCTCAAGTGGGAATCCGAGGTGTCCTAACAGACTTCCATACACAAGATAGATAACGTGCATATGTGCCCTGCAGGACAAATCCTGACCTGAGCTGTATTTGTTGATGCCACGGAGGCAAATGTGCAGCAATGACAGTCATTCACATAGTAGATAGCTCTAAGAGCCCTCTCAGGGATTGAAAAAAAAAATATACATACATTCTCAAATAACAGCAAAATTGAAGCTCAACTCTTCAACATCCTTTCGGCAAGTTCACTTCCAATTGAAACATAAACCAAAGTCCAAAACCTTTGAGACTATTCCAGGACCTGGGGAGAACTTTGATTAATTATTTTAAATGTTATCCCAACTAGGCTGAGAGCTCCATAAGGTCAAAGGTCATACGTATCTCTCTCACTCTGTCCTCAACTGTTGATGAACCGAACAACTTGGTGCCTGCTGAGTAAGTTGAATGGAGTTCTCGACACTGTAAGCTGATTTGGGAAAGAGCATTGGACCAGGGGTCAGCAGTCTTGAGTTTGAGTTGTTCACTTGCTGTATGTCCCGAGGCAAGCCAGTTCTCAGAATCAAAGGAAAATAGATGTGAAGATATTTGAGAGGGTAAAGTAATATTACAGTGCAAATGACCACTTTAGTGAAGAGGATCACTGTGGTATAACTGGCCAAGGTGAGATGAGGAAGGAAAAAAGCAGAAATAAATGTTAAAGTTGGGGCACCTTCATGATAATCTATGATACAAAACATACGCCAACATATACAATAATTTAATCAAGGCAGTACTAAGCATGTAGGAATAAGACACTTCTAAGACATACAGCCATGGGAGGGCTTGTGTTCACACATTAGTTCCTCAGAAAGTCCTCTGCTTGAAGAAGACACACAGTTATTCTGTAGCATGATGTTTCTTTCTTTCTTTCTTTCTTTCTTTTTTCTTTGTTGTAGGTGGACACAATACCTTTATTTTATTTATGTGGTGCTGAGGATCGAACCCAGGGCCTCACACATGTGAGACGAGTGCTCTACCACTGAGCCATAGCCCCAGCCCCGTTACTTTATTTTCTGGATGATTTATATGTGTTCATTGTTGCTACACTGTTGGCCTTCTTTCAACAGGAACATTGTCTTATTCACATAAATATCGTAGAGCTTAGGACAATATCTAAGGCATAGTGGGCATTTAATTGACATTCATGAAATAAGGGACTTGGGGTAGAGCTCAGTGACAGAGTTTTTTTTTTTTTTTTTTTTTTTTTTGTGGTACCGGGGATTGAACTCAGGGGCACTCGTCCACTGGGTCACATCCCCAGCCTTTTTTTGTATTTTATTTAGAGACTTACTTTAGGACAACTCGCGATCCTCCTGGGACTTGTCCCCTCTTGTCCTCTTGTTTAGGACACACCGTGGGTGTGATAGGGATGGTTCAGTTCCACTAAGCTCTTCCTGAAGTGGAGCACGCCCACAAAAAATCCATTAAAGAAATGGTTAATCTTTGAAGGCAAGGCACAGGATTGTCAAATTCCATATATAATCATAATTCTTAATACGATGTAAAGTACTTTGTAAACCATTAAATTGTAAAACTGGCTCATAACTATGGTCCCTTGAAAAATTCTGGCCTGGCCATTCTTGAACCATTTTATTAACTCGGGGAAAATAAAAAAGACTAAGTTAGTCATCTGCTTAGTGTTTCATCATGTGTTCCCATTTCTTTGGAATTAGAAAGAGACTTTAGAATTAGTTTAAATGCTTCGACAAATTCCGTATGATTGCCTCTGGTTAGTACAGAGTGGTAATTAAGTCTGCAATTATATGTTCAGATTTTCATGTTTTTCCTGTATGTGCATTTTGACAGTAATTGAACAAGGCAGTATTTGCAAGATCCATTCTGAAATTGTTTCACAATATTTCATTATATGCCAGATTAATTTGTTAAACTCACATAGCAAATGAAAACTTCAACATTGATCCAATTAATCCAACTGTGGGACCTTTCTGCTAATATGCCTGAGCAGGGAAAAACTGAAGAAGATGCTGGCAAACTATCTAGAAAGATTAGAGATGTAACTGAGGATGGAGTAGAGCCTGATGGTAAGCTTTGTTTTTCTTCCTTCTGAGTTACTCTTTTTTTCCCCACTAAATACCATTTGCAAATACCATTTTCTCCCTTAAAAATCTGCACAGTGGGAAGATGAATAAACATTGATGAGCTATGTATCTGAATCTTGAAAAACCCTGGGGAAATTTAATTTTCTCTTCAGGTCTCTCTTGTGTGTACACGAGTAACCACCTGTGTGTGTGTGTGTGTGTGTGTGTGTGTGTGTGTGTGTGTGTAGTTTAGAATAAAGTGGCATAGTCCAAAGCAGAATGACATTTTGCTAGTCTATAACTCTTTTATTTTTCACATATTCCAGCATGCCTTACAAAGAGTAAGTGAATTAGAATCGCTTTCACTGCGATAAAAACTCGAGATGAGAGGTATGGAAATACTTACTTGACAGAATATAAAATCCCTTCCATAAAGTGCTCTCTCTTGTGAACTGATGATAGGGAATGAAACCTACCCTTGTTGGATGAGCAGCCTCTTTATAAAGCACTGCATTTCTGTCAGCTTCTGTTATGCATTCATTTATATACTCCGTCATTCAACAAATAGTTACTGAGTATTTATAATGAGCCTAGGACTGTGATGAGTGCTGAGGACAACATGGAGAGCAAAATCAGATCCAGGTTCTATTTCATAGAACTTAAAATCCAGTGCAGAGGCTTCTGTCAATCACACAGTTCTAAGGTATATAATGAAACTGTCTATCATAAATACTACAAAGTGTTGGGCTTCATGAGAGTGTACAAAAGGAACATTTGACCTTGTCAATGAGATCAAAAGAGTCTTCCTTGAGGAAGTGATGCTTGCATTGAGATCAGGATGGAAGGACCCTAAAGGATGGGCATGTTGAATGAGGTGAGCAGCTGGTGGGTGGGGGAGAGAACAGCAAATGCAGAGGCTCCAAAGTGGGGGGAATTGGGGTTGAAGCAGAGCATGGGAATGGGAACAAAGGACAAGGGGAACCTGGAGAGACTAGAAAGAACTGATACTTGTTGGCTTTATAAATACAAACAGTTAACACTGTTTTGGGTGCTTATTATGCCCCAGGTAATCTAAGTGCTTTATTGTATCAGCTAGCTTAATTCTTATGAAAACCCATAAAGCATGTACAATTGGAAATTTCATTTTATTGACTGGGAAACTTATATACAAAGAGGACAAGCAACTTGCCCAAAGTGAATGGTAGCATTCTAGAAGTGGTGGAGTCAGGATCTGAATGCAGTCTTGTTCTAGAGTACAAGTTATTAACACACTATTTTTGGAAGGACAAATCATCAATTTGCTAGGTGTCTCTGTCTGGATTTGTATAATGGCAAAGGATTGAGTCAGAGGAATTTTAGGGAGTTTATGAAATTGAACTTTATGAATAGTGTGAAATTGTATGTAAAATTATGCATGGGTAGTGTCGTGGGGAAGAGAGTCTGTTCAGAACGTGCAATACATTGGAAACTACTGATCTAGATTGTTTTTGAAAAATGTGTTTTTTCATTCTGAGATAATCATAGATTCATATGTTGTAAGAAATAATGCACAGATACCCTGTGGACACTGTACTCAGGTTCCTGCAAAGTAACGTTTGTATAAATTTAGGACAATATCACAAGCAGAAAATTGACATTGACACAATTCACCATCCTCATTCAGATTTTTATCAGCTTTACAGGTATCCATGTGTGTGTGTGTGTCTGAGTTTATTCTGTATGTTTAATTATGTGTAGGTTTCCAATAATTCTTGTCTAGATTATCTTTAAGGAAAGAGCTTATATATATAATTCTGTATTCTGTCACTTTTGTCATATAAAGCTGAGGGTTTTCTTTGGAGGGTGGTGGGGATTGAATGTAGGGGCACTTTACCACTGAGCCACACCCACCTTTTGAAAAAATTTTGAAACAGATTCTCCCTATGTTGCTTAGGGCTTTGCTAAGTTGCTAAGGCCGGCTTTGAACTTGTGATCCTCCTGCCTCAGCCTCCCAAGTTGATGGAATTACAGTTGTGCACCACAATGTCTGGCCTGAGTTCTTTTCTTGTCCTTGGCATTGTTCAGTATTATGTGGTTTATTTCATGTATAAAGAGTGGTTAATGAGAAGAAATTTCAATTGGCTTTTGGCCAGCTGTTTCTACATGAAAATTAGACACTACAAAAAAAAATGGGTAAAGGTTTCTTTGAATGAGAAAATCTTATTTTTAAATAAGGGAAGGCATCTTTCCTGACCACACAAGCTCTATGATCAATGTACTGTGCATAGCCTCTCAGGCTCTGGCTTCTTCTTGAGTGCTTGCAACATTGGGTACTAGCTGTTATTATTATCATTGCTATTGTTATAAGTCTGATCTCTCTCCCCTGATCCAGTTTTGCCGGTACATTTGGTACATTTCCTACAGAGAAGCCAGAGTGATCTTTATAAAAATAAAATGCAGATATCTAATTCCCTAATGACATACCTCAGTGACTTCCCTGGATTTCCAAACCAAAGCCAGATCCTGGGTCTGTGGGACTAGACTTTCATGGCCTGGCCCCAGCTTGCTCTCTTCCCTCTCCAGACCAGGTCCAGAATGCAACTTGCCATCTCTTTTCCCTGGGCCAGTGTGTAAACATTTCAGCCTTTCATGGTGCTCTCTTGACAGCATTACAGAGTAATTAAGAAATTGGGTCCTGAGATCAGGTTGATCTAGGCTTAAATCCCAGTTCTATCACTTAGTAAATGTGTCACATTGGGTAAGTCAAGGCATACAAATTTACATTTGCATATTATATCATGGTGAAGAAAAGAAAAGGGCTGGGGAACTGACGTATTTTAGTTTGAGCCCAGTTTCTTTTACTAGTTCTTTGTCTGATCTTGGGCAAAGTACTCAACCTTCTAAGTCATGGTCTGCTTTGGAAAATGAACATGACATAATGTGTCTGATCATGAATGTTGAATGAGATGACTTAACCCAATGGCATAGAAGACTGATATAATTAGTATTAATAACAGTGTTAGTATTGGTTCTGGTTACTTTGCAGAGAGAAAAATATAATAGGTAACTTGTATCAAACACTTCCTGTTAACAGAGGCCATCCTAGGTGTTTCTAGTATTGCTTTTCCCAACATTATGACATCTAAGCTTCATGGCAACTCCATGAGATAGGCATTACTAATCCTACTTGTAGAGGAGGAAACTGGGGTTAAATAACTTATACCACAGCTATCCAGAAGCAGAATTGCTACTCAAGTCCTAAGCCTGTGACCCTGAATAGTTGATTGACTGAGTTGTTCCAGGGACATTGGTTTTGGGCTCTTTCTGCAGGGGAAGACCAATTTTATGGGCTTAGGTACTTTCCCCTGCACTGACTGAAGTCCTTGGGTTTTCAGATATGTCAACTTTTGAGCATATACTTTAGCAAGTGACAAACTTTAAGGAATTATTTACTACAGAGAGAATGGAACTATGTTTTTCCTTTATGATTTGCTTCAGGATCTGGTGCTTCTCTGGGTTACTAATGGCTTCTATTCTTTATTAAATCCCAAGTTATTTTCATCCTTTAGCTTAATTAGGGGAAAATCTGCCTTTATCTAGGGCCTATTTACCTATTGAGGGTCCTCTGTGATCTGGACATGACCAAGACCTAGCTCTTGGGCAAGAGTGGCCAGAGGCCATGCGCAGATCCTTGTGGTGGGGCCTGGGCTGCCTACTAATGAGGAGGGCTGAACACAAGTGGCTGAATCTCTAGTGGCTGACTTGTGTCCCATTCCTGCAAATGCCACTTTGAGACTGTGACTCTGGCCAGTCTATATTTCACAATTGGTAGGTGAGGAAGCCCATCAGGGAGGAGAATTCCACCTCGCACAGATTGCTGTGTTGTGAAGGGTCTGTTGTTAGAGAGACTTCTGAGAGGTACTGACGGGGGATTTCAGACTGTTTCTCAGTAGCTCTTTGACCCCTGGAAAACAAGAAGCAGCACAGAATTTTAAAGACACTACAGAGTAAGAAAGTAATGTGCCAATTCTCCTAGGCATATGCACCAAAGAAATTTTTATTGTATTTTTATTAGTGACCATGTGCAGGAGAAATCAAGTACAGGATGTTCATTACTGCATTATAATAAAAAGTAGAAACAATTTGTCATAAGCCTAAATATAAAGCGACTTCAAATACACAGTGGTACCCTGTTACAGACTGAATATTTTGGTGTCGCTGCCTGAAGCGGAAGTCGCTTGGAGCAGCGAACGCCACAGGAAAATTCGGAGGCAGGATGAAAATGAAAAAAGGTCTTTTATTCTTCTCCTCTCTCCAGCTCCAGCAATCACTCCAAATGCTCTAACTCCAACCACCACCTTCTTCTTCCCCACACACACTAACGAACCTCACCCAGTTATATACATATAGCTTTAACAAGGACACGTGCTTACAGCTCGAGCTTACAGGTGCGTCACGCAGTGTTCACGGGCATACAAAGATTCTTTGAATAATGTATCAACATCAGGTGGAAACTAGAACATCTTTTATGGCTCTCAGCTAACCGCAATCTTTAGCTATCTCCTTGATTATAGGCTCCTTCATTTCCCCCTTTTAAAAGAGGGGATGTTCTAGGACGTCCATGTGCAACCGACATTCTTACCCGTCATGGGAGTCTAGGCTGTCCTGACTCCTGGCTTAGGTTGACATGCCGGCCACATTAGACTGTCCCGTGCGACTGTGCCGTGTCTTAGGTTGTCCCCCTCTGGGGATCTTACCCGTCATAGGCTAACCAGCCATCCAATAGAGCCCTTCAGGATCGACTGTGTGTTGACTAACAGCCGTCCAATTTTTAGGAGATGCTGCGGCTTTAAGGCGGCAAGCCTACTGCTGACGAGCCAAGTTTCCATAGCGTATCAAGTTCTTTAAGCCAATCAGCTGCCCTTAGTTTCATCAAGTAACGCACTGAGTTCTCTTAGACAAATACCCGCAAGGCATTGTCCCGCAATGTCCCAAAATAATGGAAAATCAAAATGTCCATAAGTTATAACACATAGATTCAGGAGGCCCCATGCATGCAGAGCAGAGGCCACACTGCTGGTGAGGTTGTTGATGCTTGAGCAGCAGGGATGCTTGCAGCGACCGCGGTCCCTGCAGTTGTAGCAGCAGCCGTCTTTTTTATGTCCAGACATTTCCACCGGCAAATCTTCAGGGCCCGCTACCTAAAAACTCAAGCATCCATTATTAAGGGAAAGGCAGTGCTATTCCAGCACTGAGATCAAAAGGTGAGCTGTCAAACTAAAAAAAAAGAACTATTAGAGTAGAAAATAAAAGTTGATCTCTGCTCACACACATTGCTGCTCAAGCTCCCACAAACATAAGCTGGCAAAATATCACATTCAGAAATAATCAAAGAGAAACTGAGGGTGTTTACTGCATTAAAGATAAAGAAAAGCTAAAGGCATTTTGGAAAAATAATTTGTTAGCTGGAATCCTCGAGTCTCTATATACACAGCAATCCTATACCTGTTGAAATAATTCAAATTAATCAGCTACTAAACAAATGAAGTCAATAACAAATAAATGATCCTCTGTCGGAACACCAAAATATCAGGTTATATAACATTAAACATATTCACAGCTGAAGAGAAGTCCCGGAGACAACTATAAATCAAAATTGATTATCATTATAATTGATTATCTAAAAATATTCTGAACTTATATAAATATCTATTTATCTATCTATCTATTGATTATCAAATTAGAATATTCTAAGCTTAAATGAATTAACGTTATTTGTTATTTGGATCTATATCTATCTACCTTTTTTTTTTTTTTTTTAAGCGCTTAATTATTTGTGACGTCACACTAGACAGACGCACATATAAACATATTTGTGACATCACATTAACATGAAATTTAGACAAATGCACAGACATAAAGACATATATAAAAGAGAAAAAAAAAATTACAATTGTGTATACACTGAAGAGAGATCTTCTTGTCCCGGCCGGGAAGAATGAAATTTAAGTTGTAAATTTAATGGAGAACTCTTTTAAGGGAATCACTCCATACCTTCATTTTGGTCCTCTTGACCTTGCACTTGTTTATTCAATCTAGACTCCTCAATAACTTCGTCTTGATCCCTTTGACTTTGTACCTGCTTTATCAATCTAGATGGTATCCATATTGGAGAGGATTCGTGCTTTGGAAAAACACAAACAGATCCTCTCCCCCAAATTAATACTGGGTCTGGACCCTTCCATGTACCTGAGAGAACATCCTTCCAGTAAACCAAAGGTTTATGTTGTTGGTGTGGGTTCCAGTGTCTATCTCCAGCCGAATGTCCATTAGAATCTAAAGTTAAGAAATTTAGGGTAAACAGGGCAACTGCCAATCTGTCCTTAGGATTTTTCCAGTTTCCATCTTTTTGCTTTAGTAACATATTTTTAAGTGTCCGATTTGCTCTTTCAATTATTCCTTGTCCCTGAGGATTATAAGCGATACCTGTTTTGTGGATAATATTGAACTTTGTACAAAATTGTTTGAAGGATGTGGATGTATATGCAGGGCCATTATCTGTTTTAAGCATTTTGGGGATGCCCAATGCAGCAAAAGCTTGCAGACAATGAGATATAGTATCTTTAACTTTTTCTCCGGAATGTAAAGAAGCAAAAATCATGCCTGAGCATGTATCTATGGTGACATGAATAAATCGTAATTTTCCAAAACTTGGCTCATGTGTGACATCCATCTGCCACAAATGATTGGGCAACAAACCTCGTGGGTTAACCCCATAATGTGGATTGGGCAAGAGTGTTACACAAGATGGACATTCTTTTACAATTCTACGAGCTTGTTCTTTTGTGATTTTAAATTTTTGTCTTAAGGTAGTGCTGTTAACGTGGAACTGGGAATGAAATAAAGTAGCTTGTTGTACTGTAGTAAATATAAATATTGTTTTAGTGAGGGCGTCAGCTTTTTGATTACCTTCATGGAGAGGACCAGGCAGATTAGTGTGAGCTCTTATGTGACCTATAAATAAAGGTTCTTTTCGTTGCCATAGGAGATTTTGGATTTGAGAAAACAATTTAAAAGCTGGAGTATGTGGTGCTATTGGACCTGCTAGCTCCAATTTTGGGACAGCATGTACAATATAATGGCTGTCTGAAAAAATATTCATAGGCTGTTCTTTAAAATTTTCCAGAGCTATTATTATAGCTTCGAGTTCCACTAATTGAGCTGATTTTTGATTAGTGATATGAATCATTTTTTCATTTTGAGTGACTACTGCAGCAGTACCGTTAGAGGATCCATCTGTAAATACATTAAATGCTTTAGGAATGGGTTGACTTTTTATTACCTGTGGGAATATGATAGGATGATTGATACAAAAGGACAGTATAGGAGATTTAGGAATATGATTGTCAAAATTTGCAGAAGTAGAGCATCTAGCTATAGCCCAATCATTATCATTGAAGCACAAATATTCAACCTGTGACGATGAATAAGGAGTAATAATAGTAGCAGGATGAATTCCAAATATTTTAGTAGAGGTTTTAAGTCCTTGAAGAATAAGTTTAGCTACCATGGAGGTATAAGACTCAATTGTACTTTTAGGAGAGACAGGCAAATGTATCCATAATATAGGTCCCTGTTGCCAAAATACTCCTGTTGGAGTATATTGTGAAGGAATAATAATCAATATTAGTGGTTGTGCAAAATCAAATCTATCGCAATGGGATCTTTCAATGGCCTGTTCTACTAATTTTAGAGCTCTCCTGGCCTCAGGAGTTAATGTTCGAGGTGAGGATGGGTCAGGGTTCCCACGAAGGATGTCAAATAAGGGTTTTAATTGTCCAGTAGTGAGGCTTAGTGTAGGGCGAAGCCAATTAATGTCACCCAGTAATTTTTGGAAATCATTGAGGGTGGTCAAATGTTCTTTACTTATTAGAATTTTTTGGGGTTTAACAAAAGTATCCATGATTTTAAAGCCTAAATATAGTATAGGTGATCTGCTTTGAACTTTTTTCTTCTGCTATATATAATCCATATTTTTTTAGATTTTTTGTTATTTCACTAAATATATTAAATAAGATTTGTTGATTAGGGTGAGCTAATAAAACATCGTCCATGTAGTGTAGACACATAAGGTCTTGATATTTGTTTTTAATGGGCTGTATAGCTCTGTCCACATATAGTTGGCACAGTGTAGGGCTATTTGCCATTCCCTGCGGCAATACTTTCCATTGATATCTTTTATCTGGGCCATTATTATTAATAGAAGGAATTGAAAAAGCAAACCTGGGGGCATCCAGAGGATGTAGGGGAATGGAAAAGAAACAGTCCTTTATATCAAGGGTTATAAGGTAATAGTTTTTTAGAATAGCTACAGGATTAGGAAGTCCAGGTTGAGTAGGGCCCATAATTTGCATTGTTTTGTTAATTTGTCTTAGATCTTGTAATAGTCTCCATTTTCCTGATTTTTTCTTAATTACAAATATGGGAGAATTCCAGGGAGAGGTGGAAGGCTCTATGTGTCCTGCTTCTAATTGTTCTTTAATTAATTGGTGGGCCGCTTGCAATTTTTCTTTGGATAGGGGCCACTGAGGGACCCAAACTGGCTTATTAGAGAGCCATGGTATTTTTAAAATTGTTTTCTCAGTGGCCCCTAGAAAAAATGTCCTTTGCTTTTTTTATTATGAGTAGGATTTTTATTCTTAACACCTGCAGGCTTGGTCGCTAGGTGTAACCCCATTTGATGTAAGATATCTCTTCCCCATAGGGTAACTGGCAAGCTGTTTAAAACATAGGGTTTGAATGTTCCTGTATGGCCTTCATTGTCTTGCCAATTTAAGATTACAGCACTTTGAGCTGGGGTATTACTGTATCCCAAGCCTCTTAAACTGGTTGAGGCTTTCTGTAGAGGCCAGTGCTTAGGCCATTGTTGTAGATTTATGATGGAAGAGTCAGCTCCTGTATCAATCAGCACCTCCATCTCTATACCTTGAATTTTTAATTTGCACATAGGCCTCCGTGAACAGTCCTGGACCCAGAAAGCCATAGGTCCTGAACCAGTGGAACCGAATGCTCTGCTATTTCTATTTTGTGGCATGCTTTTAAAAGAATTATGGAGACTGGGAATGAGGAGCAGCTGTGCGATTCTGTCTCCTTGATTTACGGAGATGATGCCCCTGTGTGTACTTAGCATTATTTTAATCTCTCCATTATAATCTGAATCAATAACCCCTGGTATAACATTAAAGCCTAATAAACTTTTGGAACTACGCCCAAGGATTAGTCCCACAGTTCCTGAAGGGAGAGGTCCCCTGATTCCCGTAGGAATCAGCTGAACCCCCATTTCAGGTGTCAGGACCATCCGGGCAGTAGAACAGAGATCTAATCCTGCACTTCCTCTTGTCCCTCTGATAAGGGAGTTAATGGGTAGGAGGGACTGTGACGAGGAATCATTTGAATCTGAGGGCCTTCCTCCTCTAGTGCCTCGTACATTTGTGGGCCCCGGGGCATTGGGCCCCGTGCCCGTTTTTTGAAATCCTTGATAAATCATTTCCATATATATCATATCTAGAATGGCATTGATTGGCCCAATGTATACCTTTTTTGCATCTGGGGCATCGGCCTGGAGCACGGTATGAATTTGATTTTATTACCCTTGGGGGATATTGCTTAGCATATCTTGGTTGATTATAATAATTTTGTCTGGAATATCCTGTTCTAGGTTGAAACCTTTGGGAATTTTGAGGGGAGGAATTTTTTCATCACTGCAGCAATTACGTTGCCTGTGATAACAGCCTCGTTAATGTCTTTGCACAGTCTGATATAAATTGATAAGTCTTTTTTACTTCTCCATGGCCTTATTGCATCCTGGCAATATTTATTAGCGTTCTCGTATGCTAATTGGATAACTAGGGGCATAGCTTGCTCGACTTCTCCAAAAACTCTAGATGTTGTTTTTAAGAGCCTATCTACAAAATCAGCGTAAGGTTCGTTAGGCCCTTGTATAACTTTTGATAGGCTGCCTTGCAGATCCCCTGTGCCTGAGATTGTCTTCCAGGCTTTCACAGCTGCAGTGTGTACCTGGGCATACACACCTGGATCGTATTGTAGCTGATTTTGTAGTTCGGCGAACTCACCCTCCCCTGTGAGCATATCTATATTGCGTTGAGGGAAACCTGCTGCAGCATTTCTCTTTGCTATTTCTGAACAAAGTTCCTGGAATTGAGTTTTCCAGATTAGGTATTGTCCCCCACTTAGTACCGCTCTGCATAGACTTTTCCAATCTGAGGGGGCTAAGGTTAGGGTGTTAAGTGACTCTATCATACTTAATGTGAACGGAGCTTGAGGCCCATAGGTCATTACCGCCTCTTTAAAATTCTTTATTGTTTTAAAGTCTAGGAACTCATGATATCTTTGTCCCTGTTCATTTTGAAATACTGGCAGTTCTAGGTGCTCCTGCGGTCTATGTTGTTCGAGAGCGTATAAGCGCTCTGAAAGGCCGCCAATTTCTACCTCAAGGGCACGTATACTCTGATCCATACTCTTTATTGTTTCTGTTAGGGATTCCATCCATGAAGGAGCAGAGGGCGCTAGTGGTTCCTCTATTTGACGGCCTTTTCTCTTTTTTAATTTCTTTTTGTTCTTTTTATTGGAGACTGTGCTCTCCGAATCGCTTTTTGATTCCTCTTCACTACTAGCTTCATAATTCCTAACCGGCTCAGTAGAGGAGACTGTACTTTCATGGTTTGGCTCCTTGTTACTATTATTACTTTCACTAGTATCCTGAGTTTCAGTTTCTAAGGAGAGTACATACTCCTCAGCTAATTTTATTAAGCTTCTGATGGCTTTTGCAGATCTTACTTTTGAATTTACATTCCTACTCTCCTTGCTGGTCTCCACTGAGTCAGAGGATATGCTTTCTTGTTCACTTTTCTCACTATCCTCTGAGTTCTCAATATCAAAAATTTCATTCATGGCTTTTATAAACCGACTTTTTGTTATATTTGCTCCCATCTTTTTAAATTTTCTTTTTTCTTACCTTGCCGCCGAATTCCCCGTACGGGCCACCACCTGTCGCTGCCTGAAGCGGAAGTCGCTTGGAGCAGCGAACGCCACAGGAAAATTCGGAGGCAGGATGAAAATGAAAAAAGGTCTTTTATTCTTCTCCTCTCTCCAGCTCCAGCAATCACTCCAAATGCTCTAACTCCAACCACCACCTTCTTCTTCCCCACACACACTAACGAACCTCACCCAGTTATATACATATAGCTTTAACAAGGACACGTGCTTACAGCTCGAGCTTACAGGTGCGTCACGCAGTGTTCACGGGCATACAAAGATTCTTTGAATAATGTATCAACATCAGGTGGAAACTAGAACATCTTTTATGGCTCTCAGCTAACCGCAATCTTTAGCTATCTCCTTGATTATAGGCTCCTTCATTTTGGTTCTTCCAAAATGCATATGTTGAATCCCTAACTCCCCAGTGTGGTAGGAGATAGAGCCTTTATGGAAGTACTGAAGGGTAAATGAGGTCCTAAAGGGGGCCCTAATCTGATAGAGGTTGTTCCCACTTCTCACCAACACACATGTGAAGAAGAAGAGGTCACTGTGTGATGCACAATGGGATAGTGGCCCCCTACAGGCCCAGAGAAGCAGCATCAAAATAAAATGTACCCTTCCCACACCTTGATCTTGGACTGCCCAGGCTTTACAACTGTGGGAACTATGTTGGAGGTGCTCGGGATCAAACTCAGGGCCTTGAGCATGCTGGGCAAGTACTCCATTGCTGGGCTGTGGTATTTTCTTTATTGTTTTGTTTTTTATTTTTAGTGCAGTCAAAGCTAACCAATACAACTTCTTCCCCATTTAAAAAAAAAAAGTGAGAAGATTAAAAAAGAGGTTTGGGGCCACATTGAACATATAAACACTTAAGGATATAAAAGAATCAAATATTTAGTTAAAATTATAAACACTATTTAAATACACATGCTACATAAAATAATAACTTAGAATTGTTATTCTTTTCCCCCAATTGCATGTTTCAGAAAGTGATTTGAAAAAATTCTTCTGTGACTTTTTGATATCAGGTTTCTTATCCACAAGGAACCACTTTGAGTCATATAAATAGTACCCCAGGGAATTTCATCCTCAGCAGTCTTTGAATCATTTTCCCTGGAAATTTTAACTTTACTACAGGGATCCATATACCTTGACATTAAGACAGTTGGTTCATTCATTTGTCTTGTAGTTATGTACTTGCTCTCCACAAAACAACCAATTATTATACTGCTTCAAAGTGATCTTTAAAGAGCTTATGGATAATGGTACATACTTTCAATTATGATATCCTACCTAGATAATGACCTGGTCTGTGTTAACTTTCTTCCCTTCTCTCTCTCTCTCTCTCTCTCTCTCTTATTTTTTTCTTCCTCTCTTCCTCCTCCTACTTCTGAAGTTAACATTGCTGTATGTAGTTATTTCTAGTTTTCACTAGTTATTTTTGAGTAATGTGTCTTTCCCAACAATGCTGTGTTATTTGAAATAAAGTAATTGAAATATTGCACCATAATATTTAAGACTGAAAATTCTCACATGTACTTCTTTCTCTGAGTGGTTATTTTTTTCAAGAAGTGTTGCATTATGTTTTGGAATCCATTCTATCATTTGGAAAAAGAAAAAGTATTAATTAAGAACATTTGTGTGGGCTGGGCACAGTGGTGCATGCCTGTAATCCCAGCAGCTTGGGAGGCTGAGGCAGGAAGATCGCCAGTTCAAAGCCAGCCTTAGCAATGGTGAGGTGCTAAGCAACTCAGTGAGACCCTGTTTCTAAATAAAATACAAAATAGGGCTGGGGATGTGCTCAGTGGTGGAGTGCCTCTGAGTTCAATCCCTGGTACAAAAAAAAAAAAAAAATTGTGTGATACGTAAGTTAAAAGGAACACACACTCTTCTCATTCTTTTCCTCTGTCTACCAGCCTGTGTGTGTGTGTGTGTGTGTGTGTGTGTGTGTGTGTGTGTATACATGCATGCATATGTCCCTTTATCTGTGGATGGATTTCAATACATAGTAAGGACTGGAAACACATTATAGAATGATACATGCAGTATGGTGACATCTACTCACATGAATGCTTCTAACATGGCATAATATAGCTGCTGTTTAATAGATATATCCATGTGAAACATCAAAGAAACTGGATAGGTATGGTTAAAAGACATGATCTTGAGGTACAGGGAAGATTGAGGGACTGAGAATTGGGACAAAGAAATTTTACATTCATTTGTAGTAATTTATTTTCTCTATCTAAAGAAGAGAATTTTGGCAAATATAGCAACATGTTAACACTTTTTACTTCTTGGTGGTATGCATATGTTTTATTCTCCATGTTTTTAAAAAGAATTTTTAGTTGTAATAACTTTATTTTTTTTAATGTGGTGCTGAGGATAGAATCTAGTGCCTCACACATGCCAGGCAAGCGCTCTCCCACTGAGCTACAACCCCAGCCTCTCTATTCTTTAAATGTCTCAACACATATGAATGAACAACTGAAATAAAAGTGGCATGGTGATTTTATTTCTCTGATCAAGAAACAGGTTGTATTGGAATGGGAATAAATTGAATGAGATCGAAATTTTCTCCAATAGGCCACCTTCATTATGGTCAAATGCAAATTAAAATGAGTGCTTTTTGTCTAGATTATAAATTAAGGTTGTGTTTGCATCCAACTGGGTTTCAGAGAAACAGGGAAGATCATTAAGTTGTTGACAATGGAGAAGTCAAGAAGTTTCCTTCTACTTTTGAACCAAGAAGAGACCCGGCAGTGACTTGTCTCTCTGCTGTACATATACGTGGCTTTGTACAAGGCATTTCTCATCATGACTAACTCCCTGGTCAAACTAAGATAGGAATTATGGATCAGGATTGGCAAACCAGTAGCCCTTGGGTATGTCCATCTGTTTATGTAGCAATTTAAAAAGCAACTCATTTAAAAATGGGGATATTTTACAATCACATCGATCCCCCTAACATGGCATAATGGCAGGAATCCATCGCCGCTGACTGGGGTCTGCTTCTTTGGGTGGGGTGTTGGTGGATTCCCAGCTTGCTGCAGAGCTCCCTCCTTCACCAGCTTCAGTTATTTACTATCCCCTGTAGGAATATGAGCATGCTGCCCTCATGTAGAGTAACCATGAGACAGGCACTAGCTAAGACTTTGCAATAGACTGTGCCAATCTTTCACAGAAATGCTGGCAAAGCATTGTACATAAAAGTTCATTTTAGCTCCCCACTGTGCCTAATTATAAATAAATGGTTGGAACATTTAAACATGCCACAAATGAATGACTAGAATCTCAGCAGCCAGCAATTCTTCTTTCTCTCTGGCCTGGGATTAACTGACATTCCTCATCTTTAATTTCTGTGAATTAAACACTGCCCTTACCCACAAAGGCTTTATAATTGTTAACTCTCTGTCAGCTTAGGATCTATATACACATTAACTAATTATGCCCAGTGGGGGATATCCAGGGGGGCTCTTTTGCCTAATTGTCAAATGGGACCACTCTTGATGCAAACTGTGCTCACTTATACATTTCAGAAAAGAAATGAACACAGGATGTGGTCAAGATTAATAGAAAGTGTGTGCAGTGCTGGGGATTGAAACCAGGGCCTTGTGCATGCTAGGCATGTGCTTTATCATTGAGTAACACCCCCAGCCTGGAAGTTTACTTTTATTCATTCATTCAACTTATATTAAGTTTTATAATACAGGCATTGTGCTAGTTTCTAGGAATTAAATGATAACATAAAACATAATCCTTCCCTTCTTGAGATTTAAATTCTAGTAGGAGGAATATATTAAAGTATATTTATGTAATTAATTAATTATTATTGGCTTGTATTGTGGGAGCCAGAAGGCTCAAGGGGTTATACCTATAAAAATTAAGCTAGTGTGAGAAGTCTGGGAAAGTTCCTGAGAAAGGGAAGTGAGGGGTTGAATGGGAGGCTGGCTGGGTGAAGAGAGAACAGGAAGAACAATGAGGAGGAGAGAACTGCAGGTGAACGATGCGGATGCGGAGGTGAGCTGCAATTGAAGACTCCCAAGAAAGGCTGGGGCATCTGTAGCGTGGGTGGGAAGGGGAGAGAGGAACAAGAGGGGGTCTGAGGGGGACACTGAGGTGGCCTTCACAGGTGCAAGGATTCAAACTTGTCATCTTACCTCTTTGATGTAGATATTTTTATTTACAGGAAGAAATTTTCCTGCTTTTTTTTTTCTGCATTTACCAGTAGTTCAGCAGACATAGGAGTAGCTGCTTTTGAAATCACACAGGATACCTCAGAGAAAATGTCTCTAAATATCTTTCTGCTGGGTAGATTGTGCTGCAAATGCCCTCTCGAGGTTCCTGGCCTGTATGGCAGGACAATAAAAAAAGAACTGAAAATATAATAAAATAATATAGCTTTGGTCTGGGGAGAATTATTTTTCCTTTTGTGATATTTTCTATCCCTAAAATTAAAAAAATAAAAGTCCCTTTAAATACCGTCGTGCATCACTTAATCACATGGACACATTCTGAGAAATACATCTTTAGGCGATTTTGTCATTGTGCCAACACCACAAACCTAAATGGTATAGCCTAGTACACATGTAGACTGTATGACACACACCATCAGATACATGATCCTTCATTGACCCACATGTTGTTAAGTGTTTTCTGACTGTAGATGGCTTTGTGCAAGTGAGATATTCCAGGTTCTTGCTTCATGCTCAAATTGATTAAAATCCTTGCTGCTTGCTTGCTGTTGAGAAACAAGTTATCTCTAAATGACAGTAGTTCAGTATTTAAATTACAAAGAGTGTAACTGTAATTTGGAAACTTAATATATACCTTAATGAGTTTTATAATTATTTCATTTGAGACATTTCAATTGTAATTTTAGACTAATTCTTTAGGGCAGAGGCTAACCCAGCACCTCTCATTTTATTTAATTTTTTAAATACAAAATAAATCAATCCTGAAATGGTTCAGTACTTTCAATTAGTTTCAATTGTCTGCTGGTCTCCACTTTGTAGCATCAGTCTATGAATTCAAACATGTAGATGAGCTTTTTAGTAAGTCCTTATGAATCATATGTGGCCTACATTAGATATATGCTAAAAAAGAGCTTTTACTCAATTGGGACAGTGAATCTCTGAAATTAATACAGCTAATAAAGCTTTACTGGAAGCAGCTGTATGACTTTTATAGGTGAAGCAAGCTAATGTTTTTCCAGTGGATGTTCAAAAAAAAAGTATAAGAAAATGACCAAGAAGAAAACCAAGTGCTTGCCTATGGGATTTATGGTTGTTTATACCAACCTCGAAAATTTAGAAATGTGGCTTAAATATCCCTGGGATTTCCTATTATAAATACATTCTTGGTAATTTTTCTATACTTTTAACCTAGGTTACCTCTTGGGATAACAGTGTGTCTGAAGTGGCAATTCCTTTTTCGTGTCCTAACATCACCATCAGCACATTCAGGATGCTTCTTACATGCAGTGCCGTGTGAGTAGTGATCAAATTCATTGATAACAAGAACATTTCTTAAGATGCCAAATTCAGGAGACTCATAAATGATAAACCAAGTCAAGCTCCTGATTCTTAGGATGACTTTAAGCACAACTTTAGTCAATAGTAATACTTGTCTCCTCCAACCTCCACCAGAGGAGTCTCAGTGCCAAGAGTTGATTTGGGACAGCCATTGTGGAAAGCTGTCATGGCAAATTACAGGTGCAATGCCAGAGGAGCTGTGGGGTCCTTAGAAATAGAAGATCTTGGAACCCTATAGAGCAGAGAAATGTTAAGGTCAGAAATCAATTTACTGAAGAACAGATTTTCTCAACCTGAACCACTATTAATGTAAACTGGATAAATTCTTTGTGCAGGGAATTTTTCTGTGCATTGTAGAATGCCTAACAGCATCCCTGGCCTTTGTCCACTAGATGTCAAGAACATTCCCCTCCCCTGAGCTGTGAACACAAAGATGTCTCCAGATATGTCCAGGTATCTCCTGTGGAAGAAGAAAATTGTACCTGCTTGAGAACCACTACTACTGATAAATCAAGAGAGCCGAGATATCAGTAAAGGAAGGTCCCAAGTTTCTGCACATGATTGATTACCATAAATCGACATCTCCCATATCTTCAGCATGAACAGCTTCTTTGACTTCCAACCTTTGGAATTTAATCAGTAACATCTCCATCTAGATGTCTCGAAGAGACTTCACATGGCACTCATGACTTCCATTCTCCAAATATATTTCTTCTTCACGACTCCTCAGTGAATGTGCCAAGCTAGAAATCTGGGATGCATTTTTTACTTCCCATTCCCCTTCATCCCTCACATGTAGCAAGATATGCCCGACGATTTCTACCACTAAATATCTCGTAAGAACTATCTACTCCTCATCAATTTCACCACCACTGCCACTCTTGCCAAAATTAACACCTCCCTCTCCTGTCTGCCTCCACCATCAAAGATGGAAAGGCTAAATACTTATTTTCTCATTTTCTTTGCAGTCAGGATGTGGCCATTTTACTTACTTTTGTCAACTGAGATGTCACTGGGGCATCTTCAGGGGATCTTGGGAGATGTTGTTTTCCAAATTGAAAGGGCAGAGATGCTGGCATTGTTCCTTGATATATTTTAGCCACCTTGAATACAGACTTCATGCCCAGAGCCGAAGAAGTCATTCTTCAACTATGAGGGAATCCACAGAGATGCTGGCCTGATACTGTTAAACCTCCAAACCATGACCATGACTGCCACCTCCCATCATTTGTTATTTGAGAAGTATAACCCCTACTTGTAGAAGCCACTGTCTGTTGAATTTTCTATTGCCTATAGACACTTTTCTAACTGACCCATTTTCTTTGTGATCTTAAACAAGTGTTTAAGGAGTCTTTGGTTTTCCCATCTGCAAAATGAGGATAACTTTATGATATTTGGAATGATGACAGCACAAGGGTTAAAAAAATTAATGTCTGACAATAAATATACAATGGTTGTAATGTTTTCATTAGAACATTTGAACTCTTTGGCTTTTTGAGGTCCTGACCAGATCCGTGCATGTGCATCTCATGAAGATAACAACATCACAAATAGCAGATGGGAAATAGCTCCCTGTGTTCCCATGAAGATAAGCACATGTGCCTGCTGTCAGTGATGACCTCTCCCAAACTGGCTTTCAAGATAGCAGTTAGAGGCTGAATTCAATGCCCTTCTGAATCAAGGGGCCCCAGAACTGAGTCCACCCTTTGAGTTTCCAGCTCCTGGTGGTACTGCTTGAGCCTATCTTGCACCACATGCCCCAACTAGCTTACTTTGCCCTGCTTCCCAGTGCCTGTGTACCATTTTGCCTCTTGACTGATCTAGCACATCCCATGTGGAACTACTGAGTTCTAAAAGTAGGTACCTGAAGGCTGAGTGTGAGGGAATAGATCTTAGAATCAGCTATCCTGACTCAGAGAGGAGACTTTGCAAAGGACAGCTACCACCTCAGGCTAAAGATGAGACAACAGGACACCAGAAGTATCTCAGTTCAATTTGTGAGGCTTTCCCCAGCACGTACAGAAAAGTATGTACGGGAAGTAAAGAGATAGAAAGAAAATGCATAAAATTGGCTTGCAGGAGACTGCCGGTTTATCAGCTGTTCCAGGAGATAGCTGGTATCACCTTTGCTTTGCTTCCAGGCTTCTGAAATTATTTTTAGCTGAGGGTGAGAGAGATTCTTTCTTCCTCCCTTTGACATCAGATGCTGGGCTGGAACGTGATCAAACGTGTGGTGAGGGCCAAGAATTGCATCGGCAGAGTTTCTGAATAAGATCCAGGCCAAAAGGCAGCCTCTTCCGAGGAGGCATGTTGCTGCAGGCTCCTGGGAAAAGCCCTGTGACTTGGAGGATGAGAAAAATCTGAGGCCTGTTTTATGCTGTCAGGTCTTGTTACAAGCAATGTCAAGGGAGAGGAAAAATTCCCACTTGTCATGGTTTAGATGTGGTGTCCCCAAAAGCTCATGTGTGAGACAGTGCAAGGTTTGGAGGAGAAATCACTGGGTTATAGCCTTAGCCTAATCAGTGAATGAGTGGTAACTAGAGGCAGGTGGGTGTGGCTGGAGGAAGTGGAGCATTGGGGGCGTGGCTATGGGATATATATTTTGTATCTGGAGAGTGGAGTCTGTCTCTCTCTCTGCTTCTTGATCATCATGTGAGCTGCTTCCCTCTGTCACATACTCCACCATGATGTCCCGCCTTGCCTCAAGGCCAGAGGAACCGAGCCCACTGTTAATGGACTGAGACCTCTGAAACCATGAGCCCCCAAACAAATTGTCCCTCCTGTACAATTGTTCTGGTCTGGTCTTTCGGTCACAGCAACGAAAAAGCTGACATAAAACACCACTTAATATTCTATATTCTCCTAAGGAGTCTGAAGGTAAGTAGGGTGAAGGAAGGGAAGGAGAGGGAAGTACATCACAGGGCAGGTTCATGCAGTTAGTTGGATGGACACATGTCAACAGCATTCTTTTTGAAAGAGGTTATTTATTGAGTTTTGTATCTAAGCCAGTCATTGTAGCTACTTTATGAAGAACATTTATTCCATTCAGTCCTCAAAATAGCCTTGCAGATAGGGTGGTGATATTCCCATTGGGAAAATGATGTTTAGGGAAACTCTAACTCACGCATTGTCATGCAGGTTAAAATAGCTCCATGGTACCCGCCTCACAGTGTGATGTCATTACTTCACATCAAGGGCAGGTACAGTTGATTGAAACTTTTGTGCTCTGAACTTTCTAGATGTGATCTCAATCACTCTGAGGGTGGGTAGTCTCATTTCCAACATATTTATGAGGAAACTAAGATTCTGAGAGGTTAAGTGATTGGTTAAGTAACTGGGCAAGATATTTGGCATGTCCTAGCCTTCACTTCCTCAACAAGAGCAGGAAGAAAACAGCATCTTCTTTATAGTGTTATGGTGTTATGAGGAATAAATAGAAAGAAAATTAAGAAAAGCAAGAGGTGGGCTTATATGCTGAGAGCAAAGTCACTTACTTGGGAAATGATCTAGGTGGTAATGACCGCACACTTTGCAAGTGGCTATTACTTACCTTTCTGACACAGCTCCTTTCTCCCCGAGAGCAGAGGGGAAGGCAGAGCTGCCCCTGCCTGAGCCTTGGCCCTGGGCAGCCCAGATAATGGGTGTTCAGACACATGAACTTTTCTGCCATCATGCAGGCCAGCCTGGGTGACCCTGTAGCTCTAAAAAGCCACTTAGGATGCCATGGCAAAAGTAAAAGCATCTTGTCATAGTGCAGCTGAGAGCCTGGGCTGGAGAAATCAGGCCAATGCAGTTGCTTTCCTGGCTCTACCACATATAAACTGTGGGATAAGTATTTAATCTGTAAGATAAACATGATCAATCTGTTGTGAGGTTTGTAGGAGAAAGTGTATGTAGCACACTTAGCATAATGACTGGCTCAGAATACATTTTCAACACACAGCCGTTGTCATTTTTGTTGTTGTTAATTCATATCACAGTTACTCAGAGCCAATTTTCCTAAAATATGCACTTAATTTTTCCAGCGCAGGATGGAAGTGTCTACTCCATCTCTTGCATGGACTCTTGTAGTTGAAACAACTCAATTTGTGTGTTTGACAGAACAAACTTCATTTCGAACCTGAATGCAGCCCTGAATTTGGGCTCACTAAAGCCCATAATATAATCTTGCTCTAATGCTCTATTGTGGAGAGACAGATCTCTATTCAAAAGGGACCCAAAGAACATCCCTGGTTCCCTCCTGGGAGATGACATTGGATGACCTTGCCCTGAAATCTTGCTGATTCTTCCAGGCTAGTCACTTTCTGCCCACTCTCCCATTCCCACACCTCAAACCGGGGACTTTGTGCCTGATCCTTTTGTCCTTTGCTTGTACCATTGAGGGTGAACTCCCCAAATGCTGATGTCAGTGCTTTTGTTTTAGGAAGAACTTGTGTCCTGGCTCTGATATGAGAACCAATGAGCCAGGATTGTGAGCAGAAGTTACTTTTTAATTTTTAATATCAGGTAATCTATTAAAGTATTACATTTAAAACAATTAGTAGAAAAAAGCTGGGACAGTAGTTTTTTATCCCTCCCTCCAAGTGTACCTGGTACTGGTACCCTTTGCCCTAAGGCTAATGTGTGAGACAAGTTCTCTAAAGACAGTAAGGATTTGGCCATGTAGGGCTCCTGGGAGACAATTTTTTAATGATTTTAATTTTTTTGGTGCACTATAATTATAAATAATAGTGGAATTCATTGTCACATATTTGCATATAATATAATTTGTATATTTGCATATATATGATATAATTTGCATACAGTATAATTTGGTCAATTGCATGCCCTAGTACCTCTCCTTTCCCTTTCTTACTCCCATCCCTTTTCTCCTTCCTCTACCCTACTAATCTCCTTATTTTCATGGGATTTTCCCACATTTTTTCCTCTCTAGCTTTCACATATAAGAGAAAACATATGACTCTTGACTTTCCGAAGTTGGTTTATTTTGCTTTACATAATACTCTCAAGTTCTATTTATCTTCCTGCAAATGACATAATGTCTTTCTTCTTTATGGCTGAATAAAACTCAGTTATGTACATATTCCACATTTTTATGTATTCATCTGTTGATAGATACTTAGGCTGGTTCCATAATTTGGCTATTGTGAACTGTGCTGCTATGCTATAAACACGGGTATGCATGTATCACTATAGTACGCTGACTTTAACTCTTTTGTTAAAATACCAAGGAGTGGTGTAGCTGGGTCATATTCTAGTCTTTTGAGGAACCTCCATAATTTAGTTACCTTTAATTGTCTATTTCAAATAATCCTGTAGGGACAGATAATATTCTTTTTTCTTTTTCATTAACTAGAGATTTAAAAATAAAATCAAAACCCACTTGTGCTTTGCAAATTTAACCACCATTCCATGAATGGAAAAATAAAAGTTTTACCTTTCTACTTTGATTCACATGTGCTTAGAAACCTTCTCTGGTCTCTTGTTGCTTTGGCTTTCTTACCTCCATTAACCATTCTGAGTAGTTTCTTTGTGCAAACTTCTAAAAATTTTCTAAGGATATATAAGTTTGTGCATTTTTGTTTAATTTCAAACAATACTGAGAAGAAATTATCAATCATATGCTTACTTATATGTAATTGATATCTATTTGTACAAGAGTGACTGTAGATTAGAGCCCTAGAAATGGAATTTCTCAGCCAATGTAAATGTGCATTTTAAACTAGGATGGAAATGCCAAATTACTCTGGGGAAAGATTGTAGACTCGTAGTCCCAGTAAATAAGAGTGACTATTTTCTTATACCCTCGCCACAAAAGCATTATTAAACTAGCAAATTTTGGTAATCCTTATAAAAATGGGAAGACCGATTATAGAGGAGGCCAACACTAACGGGAGATCAGTTCTAAAATAAGGGAATTAACTACATATTGGAAAAATCTCTGGAGTGAGTTCCTGCTTTTTGCCTCAATTCACTCTTCTTCCAAAATGGGGCTGTCAAGTTACTTTTTTATCTACTTCATGGAAAAATTAATTCATTGATGTATTAATATAAGAATCAGATTTTTCAAAGATAAAGGGATAGGATTCTCTAAAAGTCAAAACAAGGACTCAGTCTGACTCCATATTTCTAAAATGAAATTCTATTAGATGCTAAAGAAAGGATATGACCATACCATTTAGAATTAATTTGGAGGCAGTCTCTCAGGCTGGAAGAAATGTTTGGGATAATAAAAGCCAGTTTAAAAAAAAAAAAAAAAAAAAAAAAAAAAAAAAAAAAAAAAAAAAGACCATTGAGAGTCCATTAGCACAGACAGTCCTAGTCAGAGCAATTAGACAAGAGAAATAAAGAGTGTTCAAATTGGAAAGAAGGAAATCATATTGTCCCTGTTTGCAGAGGACATGATACACAGAAAAACACAAAAAACTTAAAGACTCCACCAGGGCAAGTGTTAGAACTGATAAACAAATTCAGCAAAGTTGTAGAATACAAGATCAACATACAAAAATCAGTAACATTTCTAAGCATTAGTAATGAACTAGCTGGAAAAGAAATCAAGGAAGCAATCAAGTAAGGTATTTTAGATCATGTCAAGACTTTTTAGAAAATATTTTTTATTGTGGTAAGAGCATTTAACTTGGGATCTAATTTCTAAACAAATTTTCAAGTGCACAACACGGTGTTGCTAACTCTAAGTGGGTGAAGTTGTGCAGCATGTCTCAAGAACCACTAGCAGCTCCCCACTTCCTCCTCCTCTCAGCCCTCAGCAATCACCACTCCACCTCCTGTTTCCATGAGAGTGCTGTTTTAGAAAGCTCACATTTTAACTGGAATTGTATGATATTTGTCCTTCTATCACTGGCTTATTTTGCTAAATATTTTCTTAGGTTCATCTATGTTGTCACACATTGCAGGATTTCCTTCCTTTTCAGGCTAAATAATATCCCATTGTGATGTGTAAACATACCACATTTGCTTCACTCATTCTTCCCAAAGGACATTTATGCTGTTTTCTTACCCTGGTTTTTGTGAATAATGCTGCAGTGAGCATGGGAATGAAGAGATCCCTTCACAATCCCCATTTCAGTTATTTCGGATAAATATCCAGAAATGGGATCACATGGCAGTTCTTGCATTTTATTCCAAATGTGAGGATTTCAAGCAGGAGCATCATTGTGATTTGATTTACATTTTGAAAAGATCAATTCAAGCACCATGTTGAGGACAGAACGTAAGCTGTCAAGAACAAAAAGAAGGGAGATTAGATAGGGAGGTATTATGGGGACGTAGCTCAGTGGTAAATGGTTAAGTGCCCCTGGATTCAATCCCTGGCACCAAAACAACAACAAAACACACATGCGAAAAAGCAGAGAGAGAGAGAGAGAGAGAGAGAGAGAGAGAGAGGAGGGAGGGAGGGAGGAGAGGGGAAAAGATGAATCACATTGTGTCCAGTAAAGTGGGAAAGTGAGAGATAAAGTCAATTTAGACTTGCTTTACTGTACTTTGCGTGATGACTGCTTCCCAGTAGCAGTGCCTTTTGCTTGTTGGTACAGAGGTGTCATATAGACTAGTGGGGGCCTTGGCATTGATGATGACTTGCACTTGGGTGGTAGTAAATTTGGTTCTTTCTGATTATTTGATGGGATACAGTGATCAGAAGGGAAAGCTACTACAGAAGAGGAAATGTATAGGATTAAGTAGACAATATAAATAGAGCTAGTGCATGTTCAAAGTTATATGCTTAAAGAAGAATGACATTATGGCATTTGCTGGTAAATGGATGAAACTGGAAACTATCATGCTAAGTGAAATAAGCCAGTCCCCCAAAGTCAAAGGTCCAATGTTTTCCCTGATATGCAGAATTCAAAGTAAGGGTTCGGGAGATAGGGGGTGAGGGAGGGAGAAAGAGAAAGGAAAAACTAAAGGAGATGGATTTTCATCAAAATGGAGGAAAGATCAGTAGAGTAGACAAAGGGGATTGAGGAGGAGGAAGAAGATTGGAAAAATGGAAAAGCAGTGGAAAGATTCTGACAGAACTTTCATATGTGCACGTATGAATGTGGCATGGCAGGTCCTTTCTGGTGTATACACGGGATGCTAATTTTAAAAAAACCTGTAACCTGTAAACTATAAATGGATTGAAGAGGGATCTCTGGAGTGGAGAGGGGCAGGGGTTGGGGGAGTGCTGGGGAGCCTGTTGTGTGCCATGCTTTTGTGATTATGTCAGGGTGCATCCTGGTGTTGTATATGAATAAAAACACTATTTTAAAAAGTCACATACCTAGAAACATCTGTTTGTTACTTTATTGAATGAAAACATCACATTAGTGGATTTTGGAAAACATGGAATTCTTGCTTAGATACATAAAAACAGAGTCAAAGGGGCTGCAGAATAGTTACATTCCTGTAGGAACAAGAACATATTGGGGTTCAACCATTTGGAGAGTCTGGGAGACTCTCAGCTGGGTAGGCACCACTGCCAGTAGTCCAACTTATGGGAACCCTACTAGAAGTAAGCAATAATGAAGTGTAGGATGCAGTATGCATGAAGGGAGTTGCCGCCTCTTTGAAAGAGGAGGTAAATGGAACTTTAACATGGTGATTAGAGGACAAGAAGCAGAATCGGATGAGGAGGGATTCAGCTGCTTATTAGAAAGATGTACTGAGTTGGTGTGTTCAGGTGTGTCTTCCATATGGCAATTGTCCCAAGCAGACAAGAAATTCCAGGGAAGACATCATTTTACCCTGAAAAATAAAATGCTCGTAGAAAAGTTTCTCTGCTTTGTTTGGAATTAAGGAGATTAATAGCTTATGTTTTTTTAAGCATTTACTATGGGCTAGTTACTGTACTAATAATACCTTTTATATACCTTGTCTACTTATCTTTATATCAACTTCTGGAATGTAAATATTGATACCTCCATTTTATAGATGGAAAATTTGAGGTTTGGTCATATTAAGTTGATCCAGCCCAAGGGCACAGCCAGGCTTTGTCCACAGAGCCTGTGATGTTGCCATGGTAGCAACGTTGCTCAGAGATTCTCAGTTGTTCACTTTCTGTGTGGCATCCCAGCCTGAAGGTTCAAAGCATCCCTTCTGCGGTCAGCCTGCCTGGATTTTAACTCTGATTCCTCCATGTGGGCTACCTGGGCAGGACTCTCTAAGCCTCAGTTTCTTCTTTGAAAATGAAAATAACAATTTACCATAGAGCTTGATGTGCTATGAGGATTCCAGCTACTTCTTTAGAAACATGAAATGGCTTTGTAGAGACTTTGAATTCAAGGTAAAGACTAAACCTATGGCATGCCACCCAAAGTAGCACAAATGCATCATGATCAAATAAATTTAGAAAATAACTCCTACAGAATCGCAATGCAAACCAGCATGTTAAAACCAAAGTCCTCTAGCAAAGAAATGTTTTTTAGTCCCTTTTTTTTCTTTCTAAATTGATTTGAACATGGAGACAGTTAATATGGTTGGTCAATGCACAAGACGTGAAAACTCCTGGGTTCAAACCTTGGCTCATAATACTTTTACCTTAGTCTCTTAACTGCTCTAGGGCTTAGTTTCTGGTCCTTACATTGGTAATATTAAAAATGATTTGTTCATAGGGTGGTTTGGGATGAAATGCATGGAAAATGACTAGTATCTATTGGAACCCAAATTGATGGGTATTCATTATTATCACAACTATTAAAAGCCTGAACACTGGCATCACTCTGTATACTTTTCTATGGTCCAGATGTTTATTTCTCTATTTTATTACTGTTTTTTTAATAGCATATACCCTTTTATTGCATGTGATTTTAAATTGTGGAATTAAGTGGATGAGGTAGGGATACATAAGAATCAGAGAGACACCTCACAGGTGCTCAGAGGATTAAGTAAGTCATAAAGAGAAAAGTCCTGCACCAATGAAATAGCTATTACTCCTGCTATCAGGGCTTTCAAACACCAGGTGATGGGGGAGTTGATTTGTGTGATCACCTGATAAGGGTCCTACTGTTCCTGACCACCCCCCAGCTTTGAGCACCCCTCAAGCCTTTGCCCCTGGTGACTCCTCTTCCTGCTTCTCTGCTGCTTCTAAAATCTCTTGCCAGAGGCGAGGAAAGTAAAGTTCATTTTTAAGAAGGGAGTACTCAGTGGGTCATATCTGCATTAGCGATTAGTACTCAGTGGGTCATATCTGCATTAGCGAAAGATCCAGATGCGTTTGGGATCTTTTAGTTAGACTGTTTCTCAGACAGCTCTCATTTATTAGAAGGTCTTATTAATGATATCCATGCAGATATGCTAGAAATAAAACTGCTGGGGATCAAAAGCTAGGTAATCATTAATTTGCTTCCCTATGTAACTACTGGAGAGCATGACCATGACTCTTGGAGGCCCACTGATTATAATTAATTAATTAACTAATTGATGTGCTCATTAATTCATTATACATATATTGAGTGGTTGTTATGTGCTTGGTAACAGGCTAAACTCTGCAAGGGCAAAAGAGATGCTTGAGACATGATCTCTGCCCTTGAAAAAAAATATCAAATTCTGTTGGGAAGAAAATGCACATGTACAGGTAATTTTAATTCAAGGTAATTTTTCAAATGAGAAATGGATATGTGGCAATGTGGCAAGAAACAATTTACTACCTGGCAGCGATAGCACCGCCTCCCCTTTCATATGGCTTCCTGGTATCTCTAGCCTAATTTCTCTCTTCCTGTCCCCTGGAGAGCTGGCCTGTTCCAAATAGTTTCTAGGTGTAGGTGTGTGTGTGTGTGTGTGTGTGTGTGTGTGTGTGTGTGTGTGTGTGTGAGAGAGAGAGAGAGAGAGAGAAAGAGAGAGAGAGAGAGGTGGGGGGTAGATAGAGACACACAGAGATAAAGAAACAGATACAGAATCTGCACAGAGAAGGACAAAAGAAAGACTTGCTGAAAAAATTTAATTCTTATTTACCTAATAAAGATGGGAGAGAGGAAAGAGGGTAATAGAGAATTAGGGTAAAGCAGGAGGTGCCTGGTGATGGAGGAAGCTATTTAATGGTTGAGGGCTCCATTGAATATATGGTGTAAGAGAATTTCTTTCCTGTTGGGGGCTGTAGTTTTCAAATAGTCACCACTCTGGGACTGAACCACATGGGTCATGGCCTTTTATTAGACCTGAAGACCCATGAGAAGTCAGCGGAGGCAGCCACTTCAACAGCTATAGCCAGGGAAAATGTCACGGGGGTGATACTTTTCAATTGGACAATAAAGATTGGACAGATTTTGATATATAGTACAAGAGTTAGGAGAGACACTGTGTTCTGGGCAGGGGGTACCTTTCAAATACAGCAGCAGATTGGACGATGCCTTCAGGGCGTACAATTGCAAGTAGTCAGAGTTTTATAGAGCAGCCATGAAATAAGACCAGAAAGGCTGGTTGAGGTCAGAATTCAGTGAACCTACCCCTAAAACAGCATCGATTTTTTTGTCATCATCTTTCATCCTTCCATGGACTTGATGGTGGGGTGGCCTGAGCTATTTCATTGATATTTTATGGTAGTGAGAAAGGTACACACAGATCAAGGAGAATTCCCTTTTCCTCCACTGTGTATGGACCCGTCAGTAGGATACTTCTAGGGACCCACCTTGCACTGCAGATTCAAGGCAACCAGTCGTCCCTCCTCTTGCCTTCATAAAATCAGTGGCACATGATCTATCAGAGGCCCTGCACCTGCAGTATGGTAACTCAAGAGGATGATGAAAAGGCCAGAGGAATGTTAGAGATGATTTATTGAGCAGCAATGGTGGACGTAGCCTCACTTCACAGCTGTTCTAGCTACAAGGTGGTTGTCACCCTTCTGGGACATTCAAATTTAACACAGTCCTTGCTTTTGTGATACCTGGTGCTCCAGCTACTCTTCCATTTCTCTTCATACTCTGAGAATTTCCCAACAAATCCTGTTCCTCTTGAATGAAACAAAATCAAGTTCTGTTACTCAAAATTCAAAACCTTAACTGACCCTAAGACCAAAGGTTCTCCTCTGTCATTCTGTGAGTAGAGAAACCCCAGCACAAAGGCACAGTTCCAAAGGAACCTTTCCTTGCAGGGCTTGGTATATTGACCAGGCCCCAGAGAGCTCAACCTTTGGCAACTGCTTTTTCACCTTGCCACATCAGTCCTTTGAGAACAAAGGCAGGATAATTGTCATGCTTTTCCAAATATCATGGTGGGAAGCAATGGGAGGTTAAGTGACTATCCCAAAGCACCAGAGTCCATTCTTCTTAATCCAAGATCAAACCCAAGTGTCTGGTTTACAGGCATGTGTGTGCACAAAGTTCAGTCTCTGGAGTATCACATTTGTTTGTGGAGTGAAAGCACAAAGCTTTTGATTATCTGTCTTTAAAGGAATTAGTCTCCTTCATTCTGAAGACCAGGGCAGGGGAGCAGGCTGGAGCCTTTCTCTGATGTTCTTTTGTGGTGGGGTCGGGAGTTCATACGAGCTCCCTGTAGCAGCTCTGTTTTTTCTCATAACCCAGAAGGTACCACATGATCTCTCACATCTGTCATTAATTCTCCTGTCACTGGGCAGAATGACCACAGCTTCCCTCAGGCCCTGCAAACTTCAGGACACAGGAGGAAGAAAGCTAATGAAAACTCTTTCTTTTGCCTGCTCCAATGTAGGTGCCTGACCCCGACGCCCAGCCCCACCTCCCCTATCCTGATCAAAGGGATGCCAGTTGTCTTTGGAGCACATCCAGAATTTCTTTCTCTTCTTTAAACTAATATTTATTTATCTTTATTTCCTAATGTGGGTGGAAATAATACTCATTGTCAAAATATTGTAAACTTCAGAAAATATACCAAAGAAAATGATTAGTAACTCTACACCTTCAAAATAACCATTGGTGATATTCTTCTAGTCTTTTTATTTTTACACACCCATGTGTATAAATGCTGTACATATATCTTTATGTAATATAGTTTTAAAAAAATTTCCTTAGATTTCTATTTTTAAATTTTGTAATTTTGTCTTTTACTGATTTAAAATCATCATTTAAAATCATCATTTAAAATCATGATTATCATGATTTTCAATGACTATGCAATATTTTAATCATGTGGGATACATCATAATTCAGTTAACATAGATGGTATTATTTAGCATTTAGATTTTAGTACTATGTAAATAATGTTGCTCTTCCTCAATTATATTATTTTAAATAAATTTTTAGCAGTGAAATTTCTGGGTCCTTGAGAAGATATACCTTCCTAGGTAAGACCCTTGATCTTCTTTTAAATTTCTTTGTAGTTTAATAGGAACCTTAGAGGGAAATGGGTGACCTAAGGAATTTCTCTCTAGAGAATGTATTATGAAAAGTTGCCAAACATCATGGCTTTACAGAGTTAGTAGTAATCCCAGTGAGGGAAGCTTTAAGCTTTAATTTAACCTAACAATGGACTGAAAATATTAATGAAAGATAAGTGTAGACAAACAGGGTCACAGGATCCAGGGTTAAGGCCCAAACTTTTAGAAGTAAGGGATTGCCATGGTGTTTTGTGATAAGGTTGTAAAAATCCTTAATTCTTTGACAACAGTAATAACCTTCTTGATCTATGCCCAGCTGTCCAAAGTATCCATCCAGATGTGCACTCCAGCGTTTGGCTCATTTGCTAGGGTTCTTCCCATTAACTGCACAGTCTCTGCATGTAAATCAATCTCAAGTTATTTCAGCCATCTGTTGTGCCAATGGCCCTTGGGATTAGGTACCTGGAAATCCTGCACATTATCTGTGCAGAGAGCACAGGTAACTTCATGGCCATGTGGATCAGTGGCCATAGCAATTTCCATTTTTCTATCTATTAGCTAGTGTGTGGACATTACTACTAACTTGAAACTTCAAAAATGATAATGCACAAAAGTTGATGCTGGAAAATACTCAGATCATATGGATCATTGCTCTCCCTATAACATCTGTCTTACTATATAGATGTCCCCAGAGACAAAGTTTCAAATGCAAGAAATTTATTGGAAAGTGCAAGGGAAATGGATAATTAAGGTGGAAATGATACAAGAAAGGGAAGATGATCAATAAAGACTATATTATTAGTCCAAAGGTTGGGCAGATGACCAGAATGTAATTCCCTCGAAAAACTTGAAATGAAATGAAACTAGGTCTGTAAGATGAAAGAACAAGCCTTAGAGTTATCTAATTCTGAAAAACAGATGCTAGGGTAGGAAGAACCATGCAAGAGATTTATGGGGACCAACACCAACCGGAAGATCAAGAGAGAGTGAGGAGTAGTAAGCAAAATTTTGAGATCATGAGGCAGATTTGGCACAGTGGAGAGGAGAGGAAGGGAGGGCAGAGGATCCGCAGACCTCTGCACAGTTCTAAGGAGACCACAGCCTGGCTGATGGGGAGTACTCAGGCAAAAGCAGCCCATTGGGGTATGGCATCTTGACAATGCTTAGTCACTGGCTGGAGGCCATCCAGGCAAGCATTGGCTTTGGCTGGGAACATACTTCTAACTCGCTGGCTGAAGGAGCCCTAATCAGGAAGGGCTGTTGCAGCTAGCTGGAAGCCCTAAGTTTCCACCTGATATGTATGTGACGCACCTGTAGGCACCCGCAAACCTGAAGGTATATAACCGGGTGAAAGCGGTCCGAGTTAGGAGAACGGAGAATTCAGTCAGCCGGGCAGTCACTCGGTCGGTCAGAAGAATCAGAGCGGCCAGAACGTAGGCAGAGCGGTTACAGAAGAGAAACCAGATAGAAGAAAGAGAAACCAGATAGAAGAAGTAATGACTGGTCAGAGTTAGGCCGAGGCTCCCAAGGAAGACAGAAGACAGAAGAAAGAAGAAGGAAGAAAGAAGAGAGAAGAAAGAAGCTCTAATCTTTCTCTAAGCTAAGCTCTATCTTTCTATCTTTCTAACTAAGACTCTAAGCTAAGAAGCTAAGCTAAGACTCTAACTCTAAGCTCTATCTTTCTTTCTCTCTAAGACTCTAACTCTAAGCTAAGAAGACAAGAAGAAAAGCTCGCTTTAATCTTTCTCTCTAAAAATCTTTCTTTCCCTCTCTAAGCTCTAAGAAAGTAGAAGTAAAAGTAGTAAAAGTTAACTCTGCCCCCGAGAGTTTTTATCCCGGTTTACGGTACCAGGTACAGCTGGCCACACCCTTCCAGCTTCTTTTGCTATCTTATCTTTTTCTTCCAATCTCAAAGTTTTAGAATTCTCAGGACATTTCTTCTTCTTTTTCTCCTATATAGTCATTCTCTAAGTTTCCTAGTAGTGTTATGGCTTTCAATATTTTAATACTCATGGCTTTCAAGTTTCTATCTATGGTCTAGACCTGGCCTCTGAGCTCTCCAGCACATTTCCAGCTGTCTATTTGGATGTCTATTACGTATTCCAAATTTAGCAAGTCCAAAATAGAGCTAAAACATGACTCAAAGTGGCATACAGTCCTTCTTTGTGTTTTTAAATTTTTTTTTCTCTACACGAATGTAAGCTCTTTTAAAGACATAAAGGTAGAGATTTTTGTCTGTTGTTCCTGCCTGTATCACCAAGAAGAGCACCTAGTAGAACATTCCTTAGCTCTTGGGACAGACAGCCTGTGAGATTGACTGAGAGTTTGGATGAGTGCTACAATGCATCTTGGCGTGACCTAAGAGGCACACAGTAACAGAATACCTGGCATGCTCTCATGAGATAAGCTCACAGATACACCCAATTTTTATTCTATGAGGAAGAGAAAAGACCTAGTACAAAATCCAGGGCAATAAAGAGTTTAGAGCTTTGAGAAGAACACACATTCCCTTCAGAGATGATAGCCCAGCATCCTGGTTAAGTCTTATGAGCACAACGAAACCCTCACAGTGTCAGCACACGGGGTGAGAAGCTTTATGTAAATCATTGCATGTAAGCTTCACTACAGCCATGTGGCAGAGGTACTAGCATTATCCCTGCTTTCTATCTGGGGAAACTAGGTCTGTAAGAATTTCTAAGAGAAACTTCTGAGATGTAGAAAGAAATTCAGGGGACTAGTCTGAAACATTTTTAAATTCCCAAAGTAAAGCAGACTCTATTCCTAACGAAATTGTTTCCCCTAAGGGGAACCAAAAAAGAGTCTGCATTTAGGTTATTTAGTGACAAAATGAGACCAAGTAAAAGATGTCAGTCTTGGAGCAATTTTGTGTTGGGGAGAGTTTGATGGCCTAACTATGGAATTCAGTGCCCTTTGGCCTAAACAATCGTACTCAGAACAGATCTAGAAGTTTCTGCTGATGTTCCTTTCATACTACCCTGTATCCTGGCACCACTTTTGTGCATATCAGACTGATTTTCAATGTCCAGGCTGCTGGAAAGGGGGCTGGAGTACCTGAGGATGGTGACACTGACCGACTGTTCCCAGAGCTCAGAGAGGCCAAGGCAGCCTGAGGAGTTAGAAAATGGATTTACCAACATAGTTTGGGTGACGTGTGGAGACCGAAATTTGATTGAAGCATATAAAGGAGAGAATGGGAGAAGAGAAACCAGAGCCAGTGAGGACAGACAACTTCCATGTACAGTTGAACAGTGACCTTCATTGCTTAAAAACAGCAACAACAAACTCATCATGTATTTTTCTAAATAGTGAAGAAATACTGCCCTCATGCTTAACATGTTGAGTATCAGAGAGAAGCAGCAGGGGGACTTCTGGAGTAGGAATCATAACATGTGCATTTTCAGACCAGCTTAAAATGTGGCTAGATATTTGGGTCTGAGCAGTGATATCCCATTTTCTCAATTTTTAAAAATCTATGCAATAATAATCTTTCCAGATTTATCCATCTGTGATTTAATTGTTTATCCAAAGAAATTAATTTTAATATTCTCAAACAAGATATGATATTCATCTTTTCTTCTCATGATGCATAATACATGCCTATTTGTAGCCAATATTTTTAATAAGAGTATATTTTGGAATTTTTAAAAAATGTTCTGTTCTTCCTCTTTTATTTGTTACTTATTTTTACTAGTTACTCAGAAAATCCTTTTTGTAATGTCCTCTAGTGTATTTGAGTACTTGATGAACAACTCCCTTATTTCTTAGATATGACCTGCCAGTTGTCATTAAATTATTCATGTAGTCTTGTCAGGATTTGTATTCACAGGATGGCTTTACATTTAAGCCACAATTAACTGATTATGACAAATGCTCATATTTGAAGCTGAAGTTGAAATTTATCACTTCTATATTATTTTCAGTTAGAAAATTGTTCAACATCTGGAAAATATTCCTAGGAAGTCTCTTTTAAACACAGTATGCACTTTGTGTCTATTTTCACAATCTTTCAATATGCACAGGTATTTAAAATTTTGACTAAAGTTTTATTTACTTATTTTAAAATAGAGCATACTTTTAAAACGCAACAGTACAGTTTAGTAGGGCATGGTCTTTAGATTAGGACGACTTGCCTTGCCATCTTTTGCTACTGTTAGGGTTCTGCTAGTTACTAGACATCTATAAGTCCCATTTTCCTTTTCTATAAAATAAGAGACTCTGAGCTTTGTGAAAATAAAGGAGATAAGCTCGTAAAATGTTAAGCACAGTATGTGAAGCTAAGTAAATGTTCAGGAATTTATTATCACTGTGAACAAGCAACTTACCAAGTTTTAAAAGAGTTTAAAAAATGTTATGACATACTACCTAGCCTGAAGGAGTTTATGCTCCAGTGAAATAATCTGACACATACTTGAGTACAAGGGAATTTATAAGCACTGTTTAGAAATATAAAAGCCAGGATCTACAGGATTCTAAAGAGGCAAGGAATATATCCACGTTAGGATGTTCGGCAGGGCTTCAAGGTGAATGTGATACAGTTGAGAGAGATTGTAATGTGTGATGAGGAAGAAGGATGAAGGGAGAAGGACCTGAGGAGGGAGAGGAAGGAAAGGAAAGATAGGTTTTGGAGGCAGAGAGGGCAGAGGAGCTGCAGGAGCAAGGAATGGCGAGCACTTGCACAGAGCTGGCTGTGGTGAATGGGAGGTGAGCGTTGGTGGGTAGATTGATGGCAGAACCAGGAAGACCCTGTGAGCTATTAAAAGCTGTGCTGCAGTGTTTGAATTTATTTTGATCAATGGTGGAAACAGTTTTAGGCTAGAGAATCACATGATCAGGACATTGAAACAGTAGGTTGGAGGTGGCTGGGGAGCCTGTAAGCCACACATTTGGTTGGTAGTCTGTGGGAGCAGTTCAGGTGAGCAACAGAAAGAAAAAACCTAGTGGATGCTTTAAGAGTTAAAGGAAGGACAGAGCCCAAGAATGTTTTAGAGGTGGACCGGAAAGATTCAGTGATCATCCTGACGTGGGCAGAGAAGGACAGGGAAGTGTTAAAGCTGGAATCAGGGTTTCACAATATAGGGCACACTGGAGAAGGTTTGAAAACAAGTTGGTGGGAGCAGATAGACTAAGGGCTGAAAAATCTCAAGCCTGTACCCTTACCAGGCAGGTAAAGGGAATGAATGAAGGAGGCTGGACTGGGGATAGGATAGGGAAGGTGGGGGCTGTGGAAACTTCCCTGTCTCCTCAAGGGAACAGCTTGACTCATATTCAGTCAGAGTTGTACCAGTATTATTTTGTTGTTGTTGTTGTTATTTTGAGGAGAAATTAACATTTCCAAGTTTAAAGTAATTTCTCCTGATTTATTTCCTTTAGATTTAATTAGTTTTAAACACTGTATAGGTTAAAGAAAACAAGAGTTGAGAATTGAAAACTTGTGATGCATTTGTAATTTTTCCTGATTGCTTGATTATCTCAGCTATACATTTGCTTAAATGACTGTTTATGTTTCCATTTAGCATTTACATGCATTTTTAAAAATTGCTTTAGGATGAACATAATGCATACTTTACTGATTACTACTACTACATATCCCAAGAAAATGGCTCCTTTGTTCCCTTTTTCCTAGGAGTTCCTTCTGCAAGATATTATGGTAGTTTTGAGAGATCTTGAGAAGTGATCATTACAAAATATGAACTCTGAAGAAAATGGATGGTTTTCTAGACTGGGGGACATTGTATGCACAGGTGTTTGCGTGTTTAGATACAAGAGCAAAGTGTGGACAATTACATTTTAAAATAGACTCAACTATTGAAATTTGAAATGTAATAGTACAAAGGAGAAACTTTTTTTTTTGTTTTGATAAAGGCAAGATAAGAAAACAAAGGAATAAGACCTGGGTTAAAGAATTTAAATAGATCTTTTTTTTTTTTAAATATTTTTTTAGTTGTCAATGGACCTTTATTTTATTTATTTATATGTGGTACTGAGATTCGAACCCAGTGCCTCACACAGGCTAGGTAAGTGCTCTACCACTGAGTCACTACCCTAGCCCCTTTAAATAGATCTTAATAAGCTGATTTGTCAACCAAATCATAGAAAATTCTTTATCTTCTATATGGAGGTTTAATGACAGATAAGTTGCTTTATTTTAACCAATAACTGTAAAGAAATACTGAGGAAAATGGTGGAAGATAGCATGGAGATATCATTTGTGAACAAACTGCTTTGTCAATACCACCATTCACATAGAATTTACACAAAATGTGTCCTTATATAGTAAGCTTTGATGGACAAATATTTTTATGGAAATATAATCTATTAAGGTTTTAGAAAAGTAAAGGTATGCATTTCTTTACTGAGAGAAAGTTAGTACCAGACAGAAGAATCTGAGGCATAATTCTAAAGATGAAATGGATCAATTAATGTTCCTCCCAATTATTTTATCTTTACAATGTGCTATTCTTACAGCTGGTTGCCTGGTAACTTGGTGACTATCTGGGATGATCGTGGCATATCAATACTGAGGACATAGGTGAATCTGCATGTGATCCCTGCTGTCTTTTAGGCTGAGTAGGCAATAATGGGAAGTTCTCAAATCCAAGAAAGGACTTTGTTGGTACATGGAAAAATTTCTGGTCAGAAGATGACGAGTCTACCTCATACTGGCTATGGATCTTGGGAAACTTATTCAACTTCAGACAGGCTCAGTTATCTCGACTGTAAAATGGAAACAACCTTAGTACACATCTCTCAAAGTAGTCATGAATCTTACATGAGATTGTACATGGAACAAATGGAAGGTACAATTATCTTTAATATCAACATCACTATTATTAATGATCACTAAAATGGAGAGAGTATTCAGCTGTTGGAGGCTCCTTGGAAACACTAGAATTATTTGTTATCAGAAGTTGAATCAAACTAATGATGATGATTTTTGAATCATTTGAAACTGTTCAGCTGAAATTAAGACAGAATAGCTCTGGCCAATAAAGCTAAAAATAATTATTGGAAGGCTATCCATGGTGTGCCTATTCAACAGGTGGCTGGTGAACCAGGTGTGGGATTGGCAGGAACCAGAACCGTCTAGGCGAATGAGGCCATCACCCATGCATCCTCCCATCACCACAGTTGACTTCTGGGCTTCATTTGCTTCTAACTCTTTGTCTCATTATTTTCAAGATTCAAATTCCAAACAAGAAAGCATGGCTAACAGGCTGCATTTGGGTCAGATGCTCCTTCCTTTTGATGATCTTATTTACCAAAAGGAAATTGGGACCTTATTAGAAACAGTAAATGGGTACTACACCACCTAAATATGTATGAAAACAATTTCCCCAACCCCACTAAATAAAAATGAAAAGATACTTTATGTAAACTGTCAGGCATGTGTGAATAAAATACTGTACTGGGCATTATGAGGCCATGAACTGGATTATATAGAATTTTGAGAGCTACCACTATCTAAAATTTACTCAGTGTTAATTATATGCCAAGACTTATGCTAAATTCACTGAGCAGATTATACAATAAGCATAAACATATGATATATAATACCAAATGCCAGCTAATGGGTTAATTATGAATTTCTTGCGTTAGGGCCTTTTTTTCCCTTTTATTTTTATGAATGATATAGCTTTTATTTTCAAACTTAATTCTCAAAATAAATATTTGTAATAATGATTGAATTATTCTGGGAATCCTCAAGTTGTGACAAATCTGACTTTAACTGAATTAAAAAGAAGAGGTGAGTTAACCAGTCATACCAGTGGCAAAACCACTGAAGTGGTTTATGGACTCCATGGAGTAGCTCTAAGAAATATCTCCTTGAAGACTCCATCCTGGACTCACCACTGCCAGATAAAGCTCTCCTTCCATCTGACACTCTCCCTCATTGTGTCTGATAATCTTAGTTCTTACCTACTTCAGACAGACCTTCTACATATGGTGGCAAAGAAGCCATTAACATCTTCAAACTTCTAGTCTTCAGACCCCATCTCCATCATCAGAAAGGATATGGATGGTGGGAATTTTAAAAATTCTATATCTATTATCTTCAACCTTAAGCCCTTCCTCCCTCCATCACCAAAAGGTTAGGGAGGACAGTGAGATGGAGTTGAAAAACCCTTGAAGTAGGAAGGAGAGAGGGAATTTTTCTCTTCCAAGGGCCAGGAAGAGATATAAAAGGAGAGCATAGATTTTATTGCCCTAAATAGTGCATGTGTCTCTCTCTGACTCATCATGTAAAGGCAACTGTCCTGGTAGAGCTCTTCCAGCCACACTTTTCTGAAATCATTTACTTTTACCCATTGGAAAATTGACATTATGTGCTGATATTTTAGAAAGTGTTTATTAATGCATTACAGTTATGCATAATATTGGGATTCATTTTGGAATAATAACACATACATGGAATATAATTTGCTCTATTTTAGTCCTCAGTACTTGCTCTTTCCCTTCTCTTTTCCCTCCCCACCCCCCTTCCTCTATTCCATTACTCTTCCTTCTATTTATTTATTGTTTTTATAAATTGGTGCTTTTCATATATACATATATATGTGGAATTTGCTGTCCTATATTCATACATGTAGATATACAATATATGTACATGTACAATTTAATTCCTCAGTTTCTGCCTTTTCCCAATCCTCTTTCCTCCCCAACACACCTTTGTTGGAATAAAACACTCTCACATCTGTTTTTAAAACCATTCTAATGTATTAGTCTCTGTGTCCTCAATTCTGTACCATTGGTCTACCAGTCTGTTTTGGTGCCAATACCATGCTGTTTTTGTTACTATTGCTCTATAGTATAATTTAAAGTCCAGTATGGTGATGCCCCCTGCTTCACTTTTCTTGCTCAGGATTGCTTTGGCTATTCTGGGTCTCTTATTTCTCCAGATGAATTTCATGACTGCTTTTTCTATTTCTTTGAAGAATGACATTGGGATTTTGATTGGAATTGCATTAAATCTGTATAATGTTTTTGGTAGTATGGACATTTTGACAATATTGATTCTACCTATCCAAGAGCAAGGTAGGTCTTTCCATCTTCTGAGTTCTTCTATGATTTCTTTCTTTAGTGTTCTATAATTTTCCTTATAGAGCTCTTTCACCTCTTTCGTTAAGTTGATTCCCAGGTATTTTATTTTTTTTGATGCTATTGTAAATGGCGTAGTTTTCATCATTTCCCTTTCAGAGGCTTTGTCACTGATGTACAAAAATGCCTTTGACTTATGGGTATAATACATATAATTTCAGCTATCTTATATTAGACAAAGGTGCCAAAAATGTACAGTGGAGAAAGGATAGCCTCTTCAACAAATGGTGCTGGGAAAACTGGAAATCCATATGCAACAAAATGAAATTAAACCCTTGTCTCTCACCATGCACAAAATTCAATTCAAAGTGGATCAAGGACCTAGGAATTAGACCAGAGACAATACACCTAATAGAAGAAAAAGTAAGCTCCAATTTCCAACATGTCGGATTAGGCCCCAAGTTCCTTAATAAGAATCCTGTAGTACAAGAACTATTACCAAGAATTAATGAATGGGATAGATTTAAACTGAAAAAAAGCTTCTTCTCAGCAAAAGAAACAATCAGTGAGGTGAATAGAGAGCCAACTAATTGGGAACAAATATTTAATACATGCACATCAGATAGAGCACTAATTTCTAGAATGTATGATCTGAATGGTACTTATATACTTTGTATACAAGCAGTTGTATGTAAAAAGATACTATACTTGTGCATGATGAATAAGTAAATAAATAATAAAAAAATTTAAAAAAAAAGCAGTTGTATGTAAAAAGATACCATAAATGCATTGCATTGTGTACAACTAAAGTAAATAAATAAATATTTTTTAAAAATTAAAAAAAAAAAAACCATTCTAATGGATACAGAAATCTATGACATCTACAAAGTACCATCCCTGGGGAGTGCTGTCCCTAGGGTTAGATAGTTCCCAACCTGCACAACTGTATGGAGGCTTCATAAGCCCTCTCTCTATAGCAGGGGTCTTGGACACTGTGTGTGGGAGCCACAGCAAGAAGAAATATGGACGCCAATGAAAAGTGAGTCCTGAACACAGCTGGTGGAAACTACCACCACGAATGGAGTGAGCAGAAGTGCATTTCTACAAATGCATGCGGTGTTGTGTTTCCTTCTTGCCATTGCCTTGATTTCATGGAACATACACTACCAGCACATGCACCTCACACCTACCTGTGCCTGAACTGGATGTTCCCCAAGAGCCATCCTATAGAAAAACGAGAGATGCAGGTATGGCTCTTGTGTGGAGGGTGGGGTGTGTGGTGGCCAGAGTGGTGATTGGCTAGAGTTTGAAAGCACCAAACTCATTGCCTGAATTTGTTTTACATGGAGAAATGTTTCTGAGGTATTGCTTCATTTATTCATTAATTCAAGAAATGTTGAATATAAATATGCCAGATAGAGGCTAGGCACTGGAGAAAATATGATGAATGAAATAGGTAAAATTCTTATCCTTACTGGCTTTATACTCTAATGGAAAATATAGACCCTCAGACTGCAACAATTAAGTGTGATAGATGATATGGTAGGAAAACAATGGATAGTCATGGAAATGAGCAAAAATGTCTATAGTTCTGCTGATGGATTAGAAAGCCTAATCCAGGCCTTGTGGGAAGACGTTATCATCTGTCTCTTAATTTGGTTCTGTACCCCTAGAGTGAAGTGAATTGGATCTTTAGTTGAGTGTTTTAAACAGGTGCCTAGACCTAGGTGAGAACAATTTCTAGGTGAAAACCATTTGGGAGCTCACATGGAAACAGAGCTTCCCCAAGGTCCTCTTTAAACTTTACCTCAGCGGAGTGTGTATGAGTTGGAAATGAGCCCGACAAGGAAAGCATGTGTCCCTGTGTCCTTATTATAGGCAGAGATAGATAGATCTGTACAGATTATTTTTCATGGGTAGCATTAAAAAATTCAATTAAAATCTCAGTAGGTGTTTAATACAGAATTTCTAAATGAAATTCTTTGCATTTTTCTCGATCAACAAATTGCTTCCCAGGGTGATAAACATAAATAGCTTAATTTGGCAGGAGGATGAGCACACACCTTGCGTTCGTGGAATAAGGGGTGCTAGCTTATGACTCGGTTGCCCAGGAAACTCTGGCCAGGGATCAGACAAGAGGTGGGAGTCGGTGAATGGATGGGTTTCAGTGGCTAGGATTACCACTGTAGCATAGGCCTCTGGGTGCCAAGGACTTGACAGCATGACAGATAGTGAGAGAGGAAGCCAAGCTAGTTAGAGGTGGCCTTCGATTCATGGTTGACAGCCAAAAATAATTTGTGGTTAACAGAGCAGACAAACTCACACGACACACACATGCTCACCCTGAAAGTGCTCCAAGATTACCTCCATGGAGCTCTGTGCTGGCTTTGAGCTTCACTCACTAGTTAGCATGTCAATATCTCTAAGTTCTTTTAAAGCACCTACCTGGCTTGAAATAGTGAGTTATGCATGTGATAGCAGTTTACTCCAGACTTAAAGCCTCTGCAGTTGCCATTTGCACTGCCTACAGAACTTGATCCTCAGGTTTTTCCGTGGTTGATCCCTTACTGCCAATCCCTTCTCAGCTTAAAACTTGTCCTGGGTTCCTATTTAAAGAAGTTAGACAATAGCCTTCTGGCACATTGCATGGTTTTATTATCTTATAGCCACATCACTTTTTAATTTGTAGGTGTCTTCCTTCTGGCCTGGAAGTTTCGTGAAGACAAGGGTCTTCCCTATCTCATCACCACCGGACCCTCAGAGCCTATAAGAGTCCCTGGTACTTACCTCACTATGCTTTTTGTGGGCAAGGATTGCATCTTAGATAATTTCTTAAGCCAAACACCCAGCACAGCAAGTGAACAAAAAGGTGCCTGTTTACACTTAGATTTTGAGAAATACAATTAGGTTTTATAAAAGAAAGAGATAATCAACATTAACTGAACTTCTTGTTAGATAAAGGGGTCTGCTTTCTCTTAACTTTTAAATTAATTTAAGACCAGATGGTATTTCTGTGTATTTGAGCATTCAGTGTGCATTGGAACATCGTTCCAACGTGACAGATGCTTTTAGGAGTGAATGAGAAGTATAAAAGTGATCCTTGCTTTTTATCCAGGTGTGGTGGTGCATACCTGTAATCCCAGTGGCTCAGGAGGCTGAGGCAGGAGGATTGTGAGTTCAAAGCCAGCCTCAGCAACTTAGTGAGGCACTAAGCGAATCAGTGAGACTCTGTCTCTAAATATAAAGAAAGGGCTGGGGGTGTGGCTCAGTGTTTAAGTGTCCCTGAATTCAATCTCAGGTACCAAAAACCAGGTGATCCTTGTTTTTAAGATTGTTTACTGTGGAGCTGGGGTTGTAGTTCAGTGTTAGAGCACTTGCCTAGCACATGTGAGGCACTGGGTTTGATCCTAAGCACCACATAAATACATAAAGTTATTATGTAATCTACAACTAAAAATAAAAATAAAAAACATTGTTTACTCTGTTTCAAAATGAGTGGTTGAAATGCTTTCCTCCTTCTAATTTTTGGAAATAAGGCTTACCTGTGTTCTCAGATCTAATGATGTTTGTGCCAGGTGCAGTGGCACATGCCTGTTATTCCAGCTTGTTGGGAGACTAAGGCAGGAGGATTTTGTTTGAGCAACTTAACAAGATTCTGTCTAAAGACATAAATAAATAAGTAAATGGGGTGGGAATGTAGCTCAGTTGTAGAGCACTCTTGGATTTAACCCTCAGTCTCTCTCTCTCTCTCTCTCTCTCTCTCTCTCTCTCTCTCTCTCTCTCACACACACACACACACACACACACACACAAAGATATAATGCAAAGATAGAACACTTTATAAAGTCTTTATAAAACATATGTCACTGATGTTTGTTGAAGGAATGGGTAAATAACTGTAACAATCCATGAATGAATAAAGAAGAGAGGAATTAAGGACAAGAGTTAGAACCAGATAGCCAATTGTCAGATTCTGTGAGTCAGAGTGGGAACATTCCATCGAGTGAAGTCTTTTGACAGCATTCGTATTCCACCCTATGGAAACCACTGTTTCCTTGTGCTGATAGGATTGCTTCTTGCTTCTATGGGTTGCTCATGATGGCCCATGTCTGAAAAGCCCTAGTCTCATATGTTTAAAGTTCAGGCAATGAGAATAAAATCAAACAGCATCACCTCAGCAGACACTTTACTACTTCCTTCATAGTAAGGAATCCCTCCCATATCTGAATCCCTAGAATGCTCCACTGATTCCTTGCCTGTGGCACTTAACCTTCCCATTTTAAATTATCATTATTTATGTCTGTGTTTGATCTTCTCTTTTAGATTCTCAGCTCTTCAAGGGCAGGCTTCATTGCTGATTTATCTGAGTAGCCAGCCTCCAGTAATTTATTCAATAAATCTTTACTGAAGACTTATCACACGTCAGTTGCAGGGCTAGTTTTAGAGAAACAATTGTGAGTAACTGACACAGATAAGGCAAACACCACTTTGCCCATATTGTAGAATTTAATAATAGAGCATTGTATTAATGGCTCTCATTTGTTGGATGCTTCAGCCAATTTGACAAAATGATTACCTGAGCATATTGGAGTGGGTAAGGACATAGGTTTCCTTATGTCCTTATGATTATACTCGTGGCTCTGTCACTTGCTGGATGTGTGATTGTAAGCTGGTAATGCAACCTCATGGGGCATCTATCTCAGCAATTCCTACGAATGATACTGTATAACATAGGATATCAAAACAGATTAAAACAGAAATAATTAAGCTCATGAGCATGTGGGTTGACTGGATGGTTCTGGTCAGGGCCAGGTCAGGGTGGTCTTGTTTGGGCTAGCTTATGTGTCTGTGTTGAGCTAGAGTGAGCTGGGGGATAGATCGGACCAGGGCAGCCTAGCCTGGAATAGCTTCCTTATGTATCCTCCCATCTTTCACAGAAAGCTGACTTCTTCACTGATGTTTGCAAGAGTCCAAATAACTCATGGAAACATGCAAAGTCCTTCATAATTTAGGCTCAAAATTAGCACAGTGTCACTTCTGCTGCATTCTATTGACTGAAGGAACTCATAAAGCCAGCCCAGATCCACGAGGTGGGGAAACAGGTCTATTTTATTGGGAATGACTACAAAATCACATAGACAGGGTATGGATACAGGTGGATATAAGCAATTATTGGCTATTTTTTCCCTTTGTTTACCACAACTTTAATTTGTAAAATAGAGCTGCAAACAATAGTACCTATTTTGTAGATGGATTGTGAAGTTATTATGAAATAACATGGAAAGGGCAAGGATGTTCCCTGACACTTAAGGAAAGCTTGGTAAATTATTATGTCACTTATCCTTGCAGTCAAATATACGGAATAGTATTACAATCCCCATTTTATAAGTGAGGAAACCCAGAGCTTCAGTTACTTGTCTCAGATCACTTAGTTGATTGTGGAGCCATGATTTAAACCAGTCTGCTTGACTTCAAAGATTGATGCAGAGACATTCTTTTTGTTTTTCTTTCTGGACACATGAGTAGACTGTGTTTCCTAGCCTCCATTGCTGCTAGGTATGACCATGGGATTGGGTGCTAAATGGTGAACAATATTGATAGGAGATGCTACCATGCCGGCTCATAAAAACCTTCTGTGTAAAATCTTCTATGTTCTCTCCCTTTCCACAGCTCTAAGCACACAAGCATGTACACCTTGGAGGTTTATGATGAAGACCAAAGACCCATAGGACAGAGTTCAGGTTTCTGGATCTCTATGTGGAAGAGAAACTCCTGCAGATAAGATAATCTGATTTTGCATTTCAGTGAACCAGAATTAAACTTTTGCTGTGAATAACCTGTGGAACATTGGAGTTTGTTACAGCGCTGACAAACTAATACAGTTTAGCTGCCACAAGCTAATACCAGTTTTAATAAATAAATACTGCTGTAACAACTAAATAATTATAGTTAGTTGTTCCTAGTTCTTACAAAGCAATCACTACAGAGTTTAATTTCTAAATGCTATGCTATACAATTTAGAATAGTCATAACTTTAATAAATAATATTTTGTACACATTATGTTTGCTATCACTTGTTAAAGAAATGAGAGGACTGCAAAACTAAACATAACTTTCTAGTACTTAATAGCATTCACCCTTTGTAGCTTAGCCTTCCCATCTGTCTGCTTTCTTCTGACTCAGAGGAACTTGCTGGACTGATGTGGTATTGATATATGTCTAGTGTTGGCCAGAAGATCAAATTATCTAAGAGTATCATGATTAGATTTTTGTTTTGTTGTGTTGTGTTTCTTTGGTAGTGGAGATTGAACAGGGGGCACTTATTCACTGAACCACATCCTTAGTCCTTTTTAATTTTGAGACAGGTTCTCACTAAGTTGCTGATGCTGGCTTGGAACTTAGGATCCTTCTGCCTCAGCCTCTGAGTCACTGGAATTGCAGGCATGTACCACCATGCCTGGTCATTAGGATCCATTTTATCTACATGAACAACATCAAATGACATTTTCTAGCAAAATTAAAAGCATATTTAAATGACCCTTTCTACACATTGAAAACATTTGTTTTAGGCTCTCTGTCAAATTTGTAAGACATCAAGGATTGGGTTCAGAAAAATTCTAAGAGGATTATGAAAATAGTTTTTTTTTTTTTTTTTTTTTTTTTTTTTTTTTTTTTTTTTAGCACTCTTAGTGGAAAGAGAGGAGTTAAAAGCAAAGTGAAGAAAATCGGGAAGGTGGTAAAAAGCTTATGAAAACAGATCAAATAGACCAAATGATTATTTGAAACCAAGGGCATGAAATTTATACTACCTTTCCTTTGGCCCAGAAAAAGAAGTCCATACTAATTGGCACCATTATAGAAGCCCTAGTGATACAATTAGGGCTTTTATTTTATGACAATTATATGAAACCTCAGCTATTGACATCATTCAAAGAAATTTTCCTATGCCTTAGAGGACCACAGAATCATAAAGAGGCTAACTATGTAAATTTGGAGCCATGAAATAAGAAGTCTAGTTACATCCCTTAAAAAGACAACTAGCATACAATAAAATCTCAGTGAGCTAGAACTTAAATTTCAATAAATTTCCATTTCTATTCAGCAACTTCACTTTGAAAGAAAGAATAATAATATATTTAACATTTAATGAATACTTACTATATGCCAAGCACTTGGAGTTGAACCAGAAAGAGGCAAATAAAATCAGGTTGAAATAAGAGATTTTGTAAAAGCAAATCTTTTTTTGTTTTACAAAAAAAAATTTTTTTAAGGTATGCAGATCTCAGGGAGGTTTTTTGTTGAGGAATAATCACAAAATTTAAAATCTTGGGTTGGGTTCTGACTCTTGGGAAAGCATACTAACCTCTTCAATCCTCAGTTCATTCATTTGTAAACTAGGATGAATGGTACTCTTCATTAGGGTCAATGAAATAAATATGTGAAAGTGATTTTTGAACCATAAAATACAGGGCCCACATAATTATATTGAAATTAATTTTTTTCATTTATACAAAAATCTATTTACTTCATTTACAATGGTTCCTGGTAGAAACAAAATGGCACAATTGAGATATTGAGAAAACTTACAAATGTTTTGCATGTTGTTCATATTGAGGGAAACACCCTGAACATCACTGGTAGTCCTTTATTATCCAATAAACATACCACAATCAAAACCCAACCCCCAAAGCAAGCAAGGGACAACAATCAAAGATGCCTGCAGGTGATTGCTACATGATAGAAAACAGTAAATGAGATAATTCACTAATATATTTCATTTCTTCCAGTAAGTCATTAGAGGCTTAAGAGAAGTGGCTTATGCCAGTTTTCCTTTTCATTAAATATTCATATTTACTAATGGAAATTGTTCTGACAAATTGGGTAAATTGAGCAGCTTACAAATTTATACCTCAAAAAGGGAAGTTCTGGTATTCCCAGTGAGCAAAGTAATGCTTAAATCATTAACACTCCATTGATTTTATAATTAAAAAGCTGGAAAGTAAATATAGTGTGTGTTTTAAATGTTGTGATCTGCTGTTTATCTCGACGCTTAGATCGCAAGCCTTTTGATTGCCTGGATATCCATTAACTATGAAACATGATCCCTGCTTTCATCAGAAGCTGTCCTCCCCCACCTCTGTCACCTGTAAGGAAGAGAATGCCAATGAACCACTCTTGCCATTTAGGAGCTAAAAAAAGTTCCTGGAAATTGGAAGAACAGAATTCATGTTGTTTTATTGTTTTTCAAATAACCAATTAAAATTTATTTCTCACAGTCTGGGAAGTCCAAGATCTGGGACTCCATTTGGGGAGTCCTGCTTCCTAGTCCATTGAAAGCTGTTGTCTTACTGAAAGAATAAAGACACAATTCCCATTCCTGTAGGGCAAGAATAGACTCCAGTTTCTGGGGAGCTATGAGAGAGTAACTTACCCTTCATTGTTCAACATTAATCTAGCAAATATATACTGAGTACTTTGTATGTGCCAGACGCAGTGCCCAGGATACACAGTGAAGGTGAAAAGCCTGAACTCACAGGTCTTAGGAGGAAAACAATGAAGCAAGTCATCAATGCCACAGTGTGAGTACTGCAGGGACTTTGAAAACACATGAATAGGGACCTTAGAGTCAGGGACAGTCTTCCTGGATGTGTTTGCTGGGTTCTGAAGAATTTTATTTAGCCCAATATATTTCAGTGTGCAATCAATATAACATATTGAAATAGTTTACATTTTTTTTTCTTATACTAAGTTGTTGAAGTTCTCTATGTACTTTACACTGAGATCATTTCTCAATTTGAACTAGCCCCATTTTAATTACCCAAACCCACACGTACACTGCATTGGACAAAACAGGATGAGAGAGATAAAGGTGGAATTAAATTGTGAGAAATGGAAATGGAAATAGAAAGGAGTCCAATTTTGAAATTCACTTTTTAATTTGTAAACCTAGAGTGTCTCCTTGTCCTTCTAGTTCTAAAATTGTACACCTCTAGACAGTCTCAATGTAGGACTATAAAGACCTGTCCCCAAAATGATTGCTCTCATGGTAGCTTCTGTATTTTTCCTTCCCTAACTCCTTCCCCTCCTTCTCCTTATTCACTACAAAGCTATTTACACTGCCCTCTGACCAGGAATGTCATGTCAAGATTTGATCTCAAATTTTTCTTTAAAGAGAGTTCTAAAAATAAACACTTGGCAGACTTCTTTTTAACAGCATCTACAGAACACATTCATACAGTAGCATTTACCTATGGGAAATAGCACCTTACTTTTTCTTTGGAAACTATCATCAATTCCTCTATTTTCAGTCCATCTTGTTTGGATGTAGCCAACCGTGCTTCAAGTCCAAGGATAGGCGTGGCTCAGGTCTGAGCCTGTGTTCTTGGCCACAATAATTGATTTGGTAATAGGCATGTAGGTTCAATCAGAGCTTATTTGTTGAGTTTCACTTGAACATTGAGAAAGAAGTATTCCCTTTTCTTTCTATTGGTAACATTACTGGCAGGATAGGATGTTGAACTGAGTTGACAGTAGTCATCATTTCACTATGAGGGGAGATTTTGCTTGAGAATGAGAAGACACAGAGAAATAAATGCAGAGCATAGGGATGAGAGGTCTGGAGTTTTGAACAAGTTCTCTGTACCCCTGGATTCTGCTGTACCTGGAGTCAAAACATACTTTCTCAGTCTTCCTATGTTTGCAAATCTTTATATTCTTTGTGCTGAAGCCTTTATGCATTTCTACCACTTGCAATAAAAGGTCATTGGCTAGCACCAGTTTTAAAGAGTAGGTTCTGGAATGACACTATAGAACAACTTTGTTAAACAGAAAATTCTAGGTTGGAGATAGTGGTAGAGCAGTTGCCTAGCATGCATGAGGTCTTGGGTTTGATCCCCATCACTGCAAAGAGAGAAGAAAATTGTACCATCTGTAAATATGTATTTCTTCTCACAGCTACTCTTAATTGTTCATTGATTAATGATTAAGGCATTTGCCCATTTCATTCCACAAATGTTTATTACAAATAATCTATCAGGCAGTATGCTCTGCTTCATGTTTTATATGATGCCAATTATTTACTTGATCATCTTTCCTATTTCTCTGTGATAGTTTGGAGGGAAAAATATTGCCGCCTGACTTCAAATATAATGCCAATTTTAGAAATGGAAATATAAGTAGGATCTTTATGTTTGAAAAGATTTTCATTCTTTTTTTAAGTTATGTGAGTCTCATGCTCTTTGAGAAGGAACATTTAAGGAACATTTAATTTTCCCAGACTCCTCTTTTGCTAGCCCCTTTATATGCCTCCCATATTAATTTTCTCTATAATTTTCTGACTATAATTTTGGAGCACATTAGAACTGATTGTCTCCCAAAATTGTGACTAGAATAAATAGGCAGTTCACTAATAAATTCACATCTAGACCTTACCCTAGTGCTTAAGAATCATTTGGGATGATTATTTAAAATGAAAATTCTCGAGCTCCTTTTGTTAACATATAGTGAATTGGAGTCTTTTGTAGTTATAAAATTTGTATCTTAACTATATCTCCTAGAGAATTACATGCACCCTGAAGTTTTAGAATTACTTGTTTGCTTAGGGGAAAAAAATCCATAAGCGTTGCATGATATAGTGAAGGCATGGATTGGCTTTGAGACCTAGATCATCAGCACTTTTAATATTATTTATCTGCTCTAATCTACTTGGTAGCAGTGAATTATTTTTAATTATCATAAACATTTCACATCCAAGAAATACTTTCTAAATATTATTTATATTAATGTGTGAACAAAATAGTATTAATGATAGGTAAACATTATAGATTGTAATGACTATTTATTAAGTTTAATTATAGAGTGTGAACTCTGTCTAATGAGGGATTAACTAACCAATATTAAGTTAGGCTTGAGTAGATGGGCTAATATTACATTTTTCATACAACAAAATCTTGCTCATAGATTCTTTTATATATTTCATTCAAACTCTTAAGATATCTTGGTCAAACTGTTTTTACAATAGCCTAAAGTTGGAGTTTTGAAGTTCATTTAAAAACTTGTATTGACTTGCAAAAATCGTTGGTACAGGAAATGCATTATATGAGAGTATGATCTTGCAATTTAGGCATTGCACTTTGAAGTTGGGGGTGTGGAGAGGGAACTAAAAAGGAAACTCATATCATAATGGATACTTAGGATGCCTCTTATCCCAGTTTCATAGGCCAAACGAAAATCTTATAGAATCTTGTTTTAGTCAACTTTTTTATTGTTGTGATCAAAATACCTGACAAAATCAATTTAGAGGAGGTACAGTTTGTTTGGTACTCACAGTTTCAGAAGTCTCAGTCCACAGGTGGCCAACTCCATTCCTTAGGGCCCACTAAGGTAGAACATCATGTCAGAAGAGTGTGTTGGAGGAAAGCAACTCAGGACATGGCACCAGGAAGGACAGAGAGAGCTCCTCTCACCTCACCATGCACAAAATATATGCCCCCAAAGCATGTCTATACTGACCCATCTTCTCTAGCCACACTCTATTGCCTACAGTTATCACCCAGGTAATCCCTATCAGAGGATTAATGCACTAATTAGGTTAAGGCTCTCTTAAAGCAATCCTTCCACATCTAAGCTTTCTTTCATTGTTTCACATCTGAGCTTTTGAGGGGCACCTCATACCTAAACCACAACAAACCCACAATACTTTCTGGGCATTGGTAATGTTGCCACAAGTTTATACTTGGAAAAAATCCTAAACCTTAATAAAACAACTGGGGAAGAGTTTATTTTTCAAGAATTGTTAGCTCACTCAAATGTTGGCCTCTGATTTTGGCTGGCTAGCTTACTTTTATTGACTTCACTCATTCATTCAGCAAATGTTTTCCAAGTGCCTGCAACATGCAGGTAGTGTACTAAACAATTGTAATTGAGTGTTGGGCAACATGAATGTATACCTGCTTGTCATTTGATGACTCTACTTATCTTTCTGTCTGAACACCTCTGGGAGGATCCAAAGCAAAATCCTTCTCAATTTTCACAAGAACCTTGTTTTAATTACCATTAATTACAGATCCATTAGTTTACTAGGTAGTATGTCTAATATTGCATGGTGATATTTGTTTTATTTTACACTGTGGCCATGTGAATCTCAGTCCAGTGTCCTGTATGAGAAATATATAGGTCATTATATTCATTATTATCACTAGACTCTCTTAAAAAATCCTGTCACAGGTAGCATGAGATGATTGTGCCTTTTAATAAGTTATTGCTCCAATCTTCAGCATGCACACCCCAATTTACTTCATTAGAAAAAAGTAACAATATTCACACTGATGCCCCCAGAACAATTTTGGGAACTGAAAGTCTGTCTTGAGGGCCCAGATGTGACTTAAGACCCTTTTTGGATTCCATCAGCTAATGTGGCAATTATGCTTGTACTGGTTAGGAAGATAATTGGGCCAGGCCAAGCAGGTGTGAGTAATTGCCTGCCACCAGAGAGCATGGGTTCTCGAGGAACAAGCACTCACACACAGGCATTCAATGAATTGCAGGACCTGCCAAATGACTGTCATCGTGGCTAATGAAGGTCTGATAAATCTCCTTTAATTATCCAGATTTCTATGTGGTAAGATTTCCATTGACAGTTTCAAGTTTCAAGGATTAGTGCCTAAGAGAATCCTCTCCTTCTAGTCTTATAAAATAATTATGGGGAAGAGGGGATTGGTATAATGTTAAGACTGCGAGAATACTGAATAGTGTTGAATTTAAGGTAATCTTTTAATTTAAAAAAAAGGTATGCAGTGCTCATCACATTTACATTCTATATTGTCACCTCTATATTCTCTGATATTGGGGAGATAGATTTATCAAGCAGTTTATTATTATTCTTTAATATTTTCACAGGTCTGAGAATCACATTCTGCCTGTGTGGATGCAACATTTTTGGATTTAGTACTATTCTTCTCCATGACATTGGGATGAGGTTGATGTAGGATTTTTCTTTAGAGGAACAAGCAAGTCTTTCTTGTATCTATTATAAGTTAAAGTGGTTTCCATAGACCTAGCTATGACTGACATCCTGACAACTATAGTAAAACTAACAAAATTAACATAAGACACTCATAGAGAATTTCATACTATACATAATGTTAATCACATTTTTATGTTTGATCTTTGCAGCCATCCCATGGGGTATTATTATTCAGCTCATTTTACAGATGAGGAAATTAAGGCTCAATTGAAGACTTATTTAAGGTCACCACTACTTGGGGAAGGTAGGCCAAAATTAAAATCTAGTTCTCCTTGACCTCATATCCTGTTCTATTTTTTTTTTTTTTTGAGGCAGGGATTGAACCTAGGGTCACTCAACCACTGAGCCCTAGCCCTAGCCCCACCTTATTTTGTATTTTGTTTAGAAATGGGGTGTTACTGAGTTGCTTAGGACCTCGCTAAGTTGCTGAGGCTGGCTTTGAACTCGTGATCCTCCTGCCTCAGCCTCCTGAGCTGCTTCGATTACAGGCGTGAATCACTATGCCTGGCTGATATCCTGTTCTTTTCCCAAGGCACTTGGTGCCCCTCAGAGAGATAGCTGTCGCATGATGTGCTGAGTTTTACTCTAACATGTCTTTGGAGATATCCAATAATAAAGATGATGAAAATGCAATAATATGAACAGTAACAGCAATAGCATAATTTAGTGTTAAGAGTACGGGCTCTGGGCTGGAGTTGTGGCTCAGTGGAAAAGCACTTGCCTAGCACATATGAGGCACTGGGTTTAATCCTCAGCACCACATTAAAAATAAAGTATTAAAAAAAAGGGTATGGGCTCTGAAAGGCCTGGGCTCAAATCTCAAGTCCATATCTTACTAATTGTTTGAGAAAGTGATTTAAATTCTCTAAGACACAATAAATATCTTTTAATATTGTAATGTTGTGAGGATTGGTGACATCATCCACATCATAATAATGAGATGATGTTGATGATGATGATGAAACCACCATCTTGGGATCCTAGATGTTTACCAAGAGTCAGACATTTTACATATATTATCTCTGACCCCTGTTATAATGTTGTGAAATATATATTTTACTTCCCATTATAAAATGGGAAAATGAAGATGGGGAATTTATGTGATTTTCTCAGGATCAAATATTCTTTAAGAGACTATGCTGGGGGCCAGCCCCAGTCAGGGGGTACAACGCGAGCACTCAGTGAAGTACGGAGGCAGAGAAGCAGTGATGGGGAAAATAACACACCGACACGCGAGTCAGGCTGTGGAATCTTCTTTCTTTACTTTTCACTTTCTTTTAGGTTTTAAGCACAATTTTTGGCAGCACAGAATATTTACACTTTTTTTGGTGATTTCATTACAGACATGACTTAATTTTTAGACATATTAATTTTCTTATTTCATATATTTCAAGGTTTTGAGGTCACTTGCACCTTTTCAAGGCCCTGTACGTGATTGCCTAGGCCTATTATGATTTCATTATTATTAATCTAATTAGTTTGGGTGAGAATTTATTTCTCACGGATTCCCTGAAACTGTTTTCTTTGTACACTATTTAGGCTGTCTGATAAAAGTCAACCTTCTCTGTCTGGGATTCTGCAGCACTATTGTTTTTCTTTTATAGCAGTTGTTTATAAAATCTAGAAGCAGGGAAAAGAGGGAAGCAAGGCTGAAGGACTTTTTTTGCTCTAAGGGATTTATATCTACTTTAAAAGTAAGAGAAATTTATTTTAATCACAAAAAGACTTAAAGCTTATTAACTAGAAATTAAGTACTTATAGAAAAAGGTTTGTGTTACTCTTTTCAAGAAAAGATAAATGTACAGAGTTAGTCTGGATCTAAATAATTGAAATAGGGATACCTGGTGGCCATATATGTGAATAAAGAACTGAACAGCAGCAAGTAGAAGTCAAAGTTAACTCTTTCAACACCATATCTTTCATGAAAAAGGAGAGGGCTTTATAGAAAATGCCACAACAGATGTTTACCAAGAGTCAGACATTTTACGTATATTGTCTCTGACCCCTGTTATAATGTTGTGAAATATATATTTTACTTCCCATTATAAAATGGGAAAATGAAGATGGGGAATTTATGTGATTTTCTCAGGATCAAATATTCTTTAAGAGACTATGTTAGGATTTGGTCTGTGTTCTTTGCTGTGTGAATTTGTTGTGAAACATTCTTTGGAAAAGATAGAAGACTTCAAAGCATCCTAGACAAAGATTTACCTGAAATCAGCTATATTAATTTGTTCCATTAATTTCTTGACCTTTCATGAGTACCAAGGTCATATTATGCTCATGGTATGATTTAATATATACAAGTAGGCACAGTAAAAAAAAAAAATGAATTTCACAATTCAGCACAGGCAATTGGTTGCTAGAATGAAAACACTTCTTTTTGAGAAGGAGCACACATGAGTTATCTTAGGTCCTTAAAAAATGTTAGACAAATTCCAAAGAATCTGGTCTGAAAAAAAAAAATTGATAAAAACCTTAACAAAAGACGTGAAAGACCTCTATAATGAAAACTACAGAACACTAAAGAAAGAAATTAAGAAAGACCTTAGAAGATGGAAAGATCTACCTTGTTCTTGGATAGGCAGAATCAATATTGTCAAAAATGACTATATTACCAAAGCATTATACAGTTTCAGCGCAATTCCAATCAAAATTCCAATGCCTTTCCTTATAGAAATAGAAAAAGCAGTCATGAAATTCATCTGGAAAAATAAGAGACCCAGACTAGCTAAAGCAATCTTTAGGAAGAACAGTGAAGCAGGGGGCATCACAATACCAACTTTAAACTATACTGTAGAATAATAGTAACAAAAACAGCATGGTACTGGCACCAAAATAGACCTGTAGACCAATGGTACAGAATAGAGGACACAGAGACTAAAGCCCACAACTATAGCTATCTTATATTAGATAAAGGTGCCAAAAACATACATTGGAGAAAAGATAGCCTCTTCAACAAATGGTGCTGGGAAAACTGGAAATCCATATGCAACAAAATGAAACTGAACCTCTATCTCTCACCATGTACAAAACTCAACTCAAAGTGGACCAAGGACCTAGGAATTAGACCAGAGACACTACGCCTAATAGAAGAAAAAGTAATCTCCAACATGTCAGACTAGGCCCCAACTTCCTTAATAAGACTCCTGTAGCTCAAGAATTAATATCAAGAATCAATAAATGGGATAGATTCAAATTACAAAGCTTCTTCTCAGCAAAAGAAACAATCAGTGAGGTGAATAGAGAGCCTACTAATTGGGAACAAATCTTTACCACACGCACATCAGATAGAGCACTAATCTCTAGAATATCTAAAGAACTTAAAAATCTTAACACCAAAAAAATAAATAGCCCAATCACTAAATGGGCCAAAGAACTGAACAGACATTTCTCAGAAGAAGATATACAATCAATCAATAAATACATGAAAAAATGTTCAACATAGCTGGCAATTAGAGAAATGCAAATCAAAACTACTCTAAGATTTCATTTCACTCCAGCCAGAATGGCAGCTATTAAGAACACAAACAACAATAAATGTTGGAGAGGATGTGGGGAAATAGGCACACTCATACATTGCTGGTGGGACTGCAAAATGGTGCAGCCATTATGGAAAGCAGTATGGAGATTTCTTGGAAAACTGGGAATGGAACCAGCGTATGACCCAGTCATCCCTCTACTCGGCCTATTTCCAAAAGACTTAAAAACAGCATACTACAGGGACACAGCCACATCAATGTTTATAGCAGCACAATTCACAATAGCTAGATTGTGGAACCAACCTAGATGCCCCTCAGTAGATGAGTGGATAAAGAAAATGTGGTATATATACACAATGGAATTTTACTCAGCAATAAAAGAGAATAAAATAATGGCAGGTAAATGGATGAAATTGGAGAATATAATGCTAAGTGAAGTTAGCCAATCTCAAAAATCCAAATACCTAATGTTTTCTCTGATATAAAGAAGCTGATTCACAGTGGGGAGCATGGGAAGATTAGAAGAACACTACAAAGGTCAATGGGGAGGAATGGCAAGGGAGGGAGCAAGGGGGTCTAAAGAGGAATAAAACAAAAAGATGGTAGAATGAGAGGGTTATCATTACCCTAAATGCATGTTTGAAGACATGAAAGATATGAATATACTTTGTATACTAACAGTGATATGTAAAAAGGTGCTTTTTATGTGTATTATGAATTGTAAAGCATGCTGTTATATATACAACACTGAATAAAAAAATTAAAAAACAGAACAAACAAACAAAAAAACACCCTAAATTGTGACCCATGGAATTGTAAAACAGGGCCCACCCTGTTTTTAGCAGATCAGCAACTGATCCTACAGGCTTCCAGCTCAGGAACCTTGAGTGCTTTCAAGCTTTGTTCCTACATCTACCTCTTCCAACAATCTGGTGGGGAGTCAAGGAGAGTGCCTCCTATGTTTCACATTTGAGGAAACTGAGGGCCACAGGAATTAACTTTTCTATCAAAGATCACACAGCAAGTGAAACTTAGCTCAGTCTTCCAGACAATCTTTTGCTGTGACCTTACACTAAGATAGTCACAAAGGGCTGGGGGCTATTTTTCTGGCAGATAGAATTTGTAGATGAAGATCCACCCCCAAGACATTAGAATTACAATAGGAATGTTTTCTCCACTCATATTGGTCTTAAATTTAACCAGAATAACTGAGTCAGAAGCTTGGATTCTAGTCCTGTTCTGTCTCATACTAGCTGATGAACTAGGTCACTTAACCCATGTGGGTTTGTTTCTGCTTATGAAAAATGATAATCATAATGCTGATCATTTCATGCTCCCAGGGCTGTTGGGAGCATCTGACCTGAGGTTGTAAGTGAAAAGAAAATGGTTTCAACATCTAAGTCCTGGACAAGCTCTAGCCACCCTGCATACCTTCCTTTCTTAACCATACTGTTATTTCTTTGAGATCTGCTTCTCTCCCACGATGAATGGTAGAGAAGCAGTTACGAATCAGAATCAGACTCTCTGCCTTCCCACCATGGCAATCAAAAGTACCCTGGAGGTTATTCTAGGCCCCTTCCAGGAGCTATTCCTTCACCATTCCAGATGGACACAGGGAAAGCCAGGACTTCTCATTTGGGTGGGCTTTTTCTTCTATAACTGAGTTCCCAACAGAGAGACAGAAAGTCGAAGAGAAAAGGAACAAAGATGGTGCAAACAAGTTGTCATGTGATTTCACAGCAGCTCCTTCATGAGCTGGAGAAGGACCTCCTGGTCCCATTTGCTGTCTCCTTCTGGAGCCAGACCCTCCAGTCTTCTCTGTAACTCTGGGTAGATTCATTCTCCTGAGGATTCCTCATTTAAGTTAGAGTTGGATTTTGTTGATTGCAATCAAAGCATCCTAACTACCATGCATAGAAGTTTTCACCATATTTCCTTAATTTTCAAGACACCATCAATGTAGTGTGCTTCATTGAGTTTTTTAGGGGGAAAGGGAAGCAGTATTAGGACAATATTCAATATTCAATTTATATAACTAACAGGCAATCCACATCCTGGTTTGAGTAGTGGGAAACGTGAAAAACGGGATGTGTTAGAACAGAGGAAATAGTGTACTCATATTATCATTATTAATAAATTATAGCAGGATAATAATGATGACAACTGAGCATTTTATGTATAAAGAGCTCAGAAGGAGTCAGGGAAGAAAGCCAAAAGAATCAATTCTAAAATACTCTTGATTGCTTCTCTGAGAATTCTTGAATTTATTTGCCTTTCGTGTGAGAAATTTCTGGTTTTGGCTGCCAGCTAATTTCCAGAAGTTGAAGGCAGTTCTGGTTTATCATGAGTGGGAAGTTTGCAGGAAAATAGCAGCAAAGCAGTAGGCAACGGCTCTCTGAAGTTGTTCTGAATGTACAGCTAACAGGCAGCTATCTTTGAGAGACTTTTATAGCTTCCTACACATTTTTCATAGCTTTTCCTGGTGAAGAATTAGCCTGGATGTTGGAGGAGAAGCTTGTCAATTTGGCTTCTTATCAAATTCCACTATATTAAGCAGTTAATTCTCAGGTGTTTGTACCACTTATTATGAAGTCCCATAAGTTTGAGCTGGCAGCTTTGATTAACAGATAAATGATCACTGTTCCCCTCAATGTAAGCATCATTGCTGCTCTGAAATAACTGTACATTTACCTTCAGGGTTAGGAGGAGATGAGGGTGGTGATGCTCAAACAGCCACTGGAGTACTGAGGATTTGGAACCTTTACCCTGAAGAAAAAGAAATGCCCTGCAGAAACAATTTTCCAAGCCACTGTTTTGACTTGAAGATGGCAGTGACTTAATTGGAAGACAGTGTGAAAATGAACTGCAGGAGGATTAAGAGGAGGGGTCTATTAGTTATTCCAACTCTACTTGCTACACAGATCTTGCAATTATGTTTGTGTTTCCGTTTTCCCCTCTGTAAAGTCAGAGCAATTATTCACGATGTGTCTGCCATTTGTATCATGCTTAGTGATTTAAAGCTGCATCTTCATATGGCCCAGCTTATCACAGCCGGGCTGTAGATTTAAAGAGGTGATGTATCTTTGCTGTACCACTTCCTCGCTCCATAAGCAAGGGCAGTCATGTAATGCTTTATGTCTCAATTCCTCATTTGTAAAATGGGAACAATAATGATGCCTATCTCATCATTATTTTATTATGAAAATGACTCTAGTGCCTGTGACAGGCTTAGCCAGGTACAGAATAAGTGTTCAGTAAGGGCTAGCCATCATTGCTTGGTAATATGGCTTGCAGATATTTGCAGAGGGATGCTATTTAACTCTCATGATTCCTGTTGGGCTTTGACACACTATGATTCCCGAGTCCAATCAAGCCTGCACCTGCTTTTGTAAATAAAGTTTTATTGGACCACAGCAATGCTCATTTTTTCTATGCATTCTCTATGTTTTCTTTGTCACTACAGAAGCGACTTAAGTGGTTAAAACAGAGATTTTATGGTCTGTTTACTTAAAACATTGACAATCTTGTCCTTTATAGGCAAAGTCAACTAACCCCTGGTGTTCTACGAGAAAACAGAAAAGTCTCATGTTTCATGTAATTTGCATTTAGTAACAGATTGTATATATTGTAATTTATTTAATCTTCCCTGTACTGATAATTAATAGACACATGGAAGATCTCTATTTTTTATTTATAAATAAGTATTCAATAAATGAACATAGCACATCAATAAATGCATCTCTAGGATAGATTCTAACTTGTGAAATACTTACAGGTAATTATTTGGGACACCCCAGTTAATATGCTTGCAGATTTACTGAAGGGACATTATAAAATATCTGAGCATCACAGTTGTCAGAACTGGATACAGAATTAAGCTGTCAGTTCTAATTCCCTCTAACAGAGTTTATCATTAATTAGCTTTTTTGATTGAGCCAGAGCTTGCAATTCTCAAAGGGGAGGGGGGGAAAAGGAAGAAAAACCACAACACTGAAGCTCAAGGAATTGACTTCTTGTCAGATGAAGTTAACTATCAAGATTCCTTCCTATCAGAAGTAATCGTATGGCTGGTCACTTCTCCCGTCTTTCAGTTTAGTGGCATTGCTGTGGGCTCTGGAATAGATGGAGTCATCAGGTTTAATGTGATTCTCCATCTGGACCATAGCATCTGTTATCCTTATAAAGCTTATGCACTTTGGATAAAGGAACAATGACATTATTCTTTTATACAAGTTGATCTTATTCCTAAAGCTCTATTCCTTTGTGAAACATGGCTTGATAAGAAGATAGGACTGTGCAAATGCAAGTTTCATCCTCAGGTAAAGAGACCATAGTTTTTCTTTGGACATACTTCAAGTCATGGCATCTGCAAAGATATAACTTAGACTCTACTATTGCTGTACAAGGTTATGCTCTATTGGTTAGAAGATTGTTCAGATTCTCTGACTACACCCCAGTAGTACTTTAAAACCAGAGAACAAACTATTATGTTAAGTGGGGATCTAACACTCACAGGCCTTTAGAGGCCAGGCAGATGATACTCATGGTAAACTGAAGAGCTCAGGTCCCATCTGAAGACAGGGCTGCTGTTTTACTGTGTAGAAGGTTTGGGTGCTACAAACATCTGGGGAAACCACTCCTGTGAGATGCTCTTGGGTATCATCAAAGATCCCTCACACTAGCTTGTGAACCCAGGGAGGATGACACTAATGGTGGTGTTGATCCAGGGTTAGCAATGCATTATATTTCCCTAGTGTTGGAGTTAGATTACTTTCTCATTTTTAGATACAAGGGAATTCAGAGTGGGTGGCAGGACAGTGTTTGCCATGATGGAGGTAGTGCTTGTTGAGTGTGGCTTGCTAAGTGGGAGTGGGTTAGGCTTAAGGAGGCCTGGGTGCCTGTGTTTTAGACATTCTCCTGAAATACTTTAAGTCTTCAACATCATTATTCATATGGCCTTACTTAACAAGAAAAACTATTATTTCTACCAAAATGTTTTGTACTAGGCTCTCAAGGAACAATGTGTTCTGAGTTTTTTTTATTTAGTGATTTAACTACCAGCAAGATTTAAATGAGATGGAAATCATACGTTTTTTCTCAGTGGAGAAACCATTTCTCCATTGTCCTACGGGTGCATTTACATATAGATGTAATCATAAGTATTTCTTTTTTGAGGCTATTGTGAATAGGATAGCTTTCCTAATTTATTTTCCAGCAGATTCATCATTAGAATATAGGAATGTGATTGCTTTATGAGTGTTGATCTTGTATTCTGTAATTTTGCTGAATTTATGAGCTCTAGAAGTCTTCTGGTGGAGAATTTTTTTTTTTTTGTCTTCTAAATATGGGATCGTGTTGTCAGCAAACAGAGATAATTTGAGCTATTCTTTTCCTATTCATAGCCTTTCATTTCCTTCTCTTGCCTGATTGCTATGGCTAGAGTTTCAAGGACTATGTTGAATAAGACTGTTGCAAGTGGGCATACTTGTCCTGTTCATGTTTTTAGAGGAAATGCTTTCAGTTTTTCTCCATTCAGGATAAAGTTAGTCGTTTTTTTTCTTCAACCTTTTGCTCCCTCCCTTCTCCTCCTTCTCCATTGGCCATTTTAGTGTTCCTCTAATCCTCCTATGCTCCCTGTCCCAACCCCACTGTGAATCGTCTTCCTTATTTCAGAGAAAACAATGAGATGGATATCATTACCCTAAGTGCATGTATAAAGACACGAATGGTGTGAATATACTTTGTATACAACCAGAGATATGTAAAGATGTGCTCTATAAGTATAATATGAAATATAATGCATTCTTCTGTCATTTATAACAACTTAGAATAAAAAAAGAATAAAGTTAGTCTTGGCTTTGTCATATATAGCCTTTACAATGTTGAGGTAAATTCCTTCTATTCTTAGTTTTTATAGTGTTTTAAACATGAATGGGTTCTATACTTTGTCAAATGTTTTTTCTGCATCTATTGATAATCATATGATTCTTGCCTTTAAATCTACTTATGTGGTGAATGACATGTATTGATTTATGTATGTTAAAACAATCTTGCATCCCTGGGATGAAACACTCTTGGTCATAGTGCATTATCTTCTTAAAGTGTTTCTTTATGTGGTTTGCCAATATTTTATTAAGAATTTTTGTATCTATGATTATCAAGAACATTGGTCTGAAGTTTTCTTTCCTTGATGTGTCTTTGTTTTTGGTATCAGGGTGATACTGACTTTATAGAAGGAATGTGGCAGTGTTCTCTCTTTTTCTATTTCATGTAATAATTTGAAGAAGATTTGTATTAGCTCTTCTTTAAAAGGCTGATAGAACTCAGTGGAGAATCCATCTGGTCCTGGGCTTTTCTTTGTTGGAAGGCTTTTAATAGCTGCTTTAATTTCATTACTTGAAATTGATCTGTTTAAGTTTTTTATATCCTCATCGTTCAATTTGGGTAGATCATTTGTCTCTAGGAGTTTGCCAAGATCTTCAAGATTTTCTAGGCTATTGTGAAGGACATCTACAATGAAAACTATGGAACACTAAAGAAAGAAATTGAAGAAGAACTTAGAAGATGGAAAGCCCTCCCATGTTCTTGGATAGGCAGTATAAATATTGTCAAAATGCCATACTACTAAAAGTACTATACAGATGCAATGTAATTCCCATAAAAAATATCAATGCTGTTCTTCACAGAACTAGAAAATAAGTAGAAAAGCAACTATAAAATTCATCTGGAAACACAAGAGACCCAGAAGAGCCAAAACAATACGTAGCAGGAAAAGTGAAGCAGGAGGTATCACAATACCAGACTTTAAATTATGTTACAGAGCTATAGTAACAAAAAACATCATGGTATTGGCACCAAAACAGGCATGAAGACCAAAAGGAACAGAGTAGAAGGCACAAAAACAAACCCACAAAAATTCAGTTATTTGATAATAGAAAACGGTGCCAAAAAACCTATGTTTAACAAATAATGACTGGAAAACTGGAAATACAGAGGTAGTAGAATGAAATTTAACCCATCTTTCTAACCCTGCAATAAAGTCAACTCAAGGTGGATTAAAGACCTAGGCATTAGACCAGAGACCCTGCAACTGCTCAGGAACCCACTTCCTTAGCAAGACTCCTGAAGTAAAAGAAGTAAAATAAAAAATCAACAAATGGTATGGTATCAAACTAAAAATATTCTTCTGAGTAAAGGAAACAAGAACATGAAGAGAGAGCCTATAGAATGGGAGAAAATATTTGCCACCTGACCTCAGATAGAGCATTAATCTCCAGGATATATAAAGAACTCAAAAAACTTAATATACACACAAAAATCCTCCCAAATAACCTGATCAATAAATGTGCAAAGGAAATGAACAGGCATTTCACAGAAGGAGAAATATCAATGGTCAACAAACATGAAAAAAATTTCAATATCTGTGACAATTAGAGAAATGCAAATTAAAACTATATTGAAATTCCATCTCACTCTAGTTAGAATAGCAATTATCATGAATACAAATAACAATAAATGTTGGCAAAGATGTGGGGAAAGAGGTTCTCTCATACATTGCTAGTGGGACTGCTAATTGGTGCAACCACTCTGGAAAGCAGTAAGGAGATTCCTCAGAAAACTTGGAATGGAGACCCAATTTTTCCACTCAGCATATACCCAAAGGACTTAAAATCAGCATACTATAATGGTGTGGCCACATCAATGTTTGTAGCAACTCAATTTACAATAGCTAAGCTATGGAACCAACCTAGGTGTCCATTAACAGATGAGTGGATAAAGAAAATGTGCTATATATCACTCAGCCATAAAGAAGAATGAAATTATGGTATTTGCTGGCAAATGGATGGAACTGAAAGCTATCATGCTAAGTGAAATAAGCCCATCCCCCAAATCCAAAGCCAGAATGTACTTTCTGATATGCAGATACTGAAATAAAGGAGGGGGGTGTGGTGTGGAGAGAATAGAAATTCATTGGATTAGATAAAGGGGAAATGAAGGGAAGAGAGGAGAAGGGGAATGGAAAGGCAGTAGAAGGAATTGAACATAATTTTCCTGTATGAATATATGAATTCACTACTAGTGAAACTTCACATCCTGTATAACCACAAAAATGAGATCCTAACTAGAATACATTATATTCAATGTATGTATAATATGTCAAAATACACTCTACTATCATGTATACCTAAACAGAACAAATTTTAAAAAAATTAATAAGTGAGATGGTTTCAAATTAGACATCTTCCCCACAGCAAAGGAAGCAAGATCATGAAGAGAGAGACCAACAGAATGGGAAAAAATCTTTGCAACCTGCTCCTCAGATAAGGCATTAATATTCAGCATATTCAAAGAGCTAAAAATCTTAACACCAAGACAACAAACAAAACAAAACCCAAACAAACAAATAGAAAATCCAAATCAATAAATGGACAAAGGAACTAAGCAGACACATCTGAAAAGAAGAAAGAAAAATGGTCAATAAATGTATGAAAAAATGTTCAGCATCTCTAGCAACATCTCTAGCAATTAGGGAAATGCCAATAAAACTATATTGAGATTTCATCTCACTCCAGTCAGAATGGCAATTATCAAGAATACAAATAACAATAAATGTTGGTGAGGATGTGGAGGAAAAGGTACACTCATACATTGTTGGTGAGACTACAAATTAGTGCAAACACTCTGGAAAACAATATAGAGATTCCTCAAAAAACTAGGAATGGAACTACCATATTACCCAGCTATTCCACTCCTCAGTATTTATCCAAAGGATCTAAAAATCAACATACTATAGGATGCAGCCACATTAGTGTTTATAGAAGCACAATTAACAATAGCCAAGCCATGAAGCCAACCTAGATACCCTTCAGCAGTTAAATGGAGAAAGAATATGTGGTATGTATGCACAATGGTGTACTACTCAGTCATAAAGAAGAATGACTTTATGGAATTTTCTGGTAAATAGATGAAACTAGAGACTATCATGCTAAGTGAAATAAGCCAGTCCCCAAAAGTTAAAGGTCAAATGTTTTCACTGGTATGTGGTAGCTAATTTAAAACAATAGCAGGAGGGGTGTGTGGATAATAAAAAGAATAAAAGAATGATCAGTAGAGTAGAGAAAGAGGAATAAAGGGAGAAGGGAGGAGAGTTGGGATAGGGAAAGATAGTGGAATGAATCTGATCTCACGTTCCTATGTACAGATATGGATATATCACAATGAATCTCATCCATCATGTACATCCATAAGAGACTAATTAAAAGAAAACTATAAATAAATAGCAGAAAGATCAGTAGAGGGAAGGTAGCAGGGAGAAAGAGGAGAGGAGGGAAATAGGAAGTACTGGGAACTGAGTTGGAACAAATTATATTCCATGTTTTTATAATTATAAATGAATCCTATTGTTATTTATAACTAAAATAATCAATAAAAGAAATATTCAATAAATTCATAAGATTATACATTGGATAATAAATGATACATAAATGGTCATAAATATTCATCCCTTAGCACAAAAGCCATTTGACCCTAGAGACCATCAGAGTATAAAGCAAATTTGCAAGTCCAGGAAACTTAAGACCATTAAAATGTTGCTATTTCCAAATTTAAAAAAGTATGCACATAAATTTATACTATATGCAGTATAATATTTTTTCAGATTTGATTTCAGTGACTAGCATATGATTTAAGTTCATGTTAGTATTATCACTATTTCCATGTAGTAAACTACACACATAATTATTGATTTGTTTCACAAAACAATTTATTTTTCATTACATGCTTATTTTAATCATAATGCAAACCAGTATTAATTATCACCATTTCTCTCAAGATATTATTCTTGCCAACACAGTTCACTTATGTTTGTATTCATACTTTATGTTCCTATAGTAAGATGAATTTCCCATGGAGGATATCTTTTTAACTATTACTTTTCTGTTTTTCTCATTCATTTTATTAATCATTGCCAACTGTTAAAATTCTTGACTTCTATGGACTACTTTTTCCCCCTCCAGTGCCTGTAGTGACTAACTTATTTGGAACAGCAGCAGAAAGAAGAATCTTTGAAGAAGAATCTGCTCACACAGATTCTGACAAGTCTCAGCTCAGGGCAGATTTCCAAAGGATAATTATAGATGTTGCTAAAGTTGAATTTATGATGGTCAGATTGTCAGAAATCTTGTTTATAAATGCTATCCTAATGCTGAAGGGGAATATATATTTTACTTTGGAAAAGGAAAAAGTTTGAAATCTGCAAAGGTGCCTGAGTTTGCCTCCATCTCTGGTTCTCCGCTCTAGTTTTGCTTTAGGATACCTGAACCCCTTTGGAAGGATATAAATAAAAGTAATTTGGTTACTAACATAAATTTCTTTAGTCAATACTTATTATTACTTAGCACTGTACTCTCTGTTGGGCATAGTTCTGTGACTTTAGATAGGTCAGTAACTCATCAGTTCTCTATCAAGCCTGTGAGGATGATTATCTCAACAAGGAAGACCCTGAAATTTGGAGAACAGATTGTCCAGGGGCACCTAAGGAGTACATTGTAGAGTCACTTCAGACCAAGGCAACTCAACGTCTGGGTTTATATCTTACAGCTACTCATTATCAGAATTCCTAATGGCCAGATAGAGACCTTAGGACAATATCACACAGTGGAATTCACCGTCTGTTTCTCAAATATTACCAGTTTGATTTGAATACTTTATTTTAATCATTATTGACTTTCAGATATGCTGGATGATTACTCTTCAATGAGAAAAGTAAATTTTGTCTCCAGTCTGCACATACTGAATCAGAACCTGATGGGTGGGGCCTGAGAATCGACAACTTGAAATCACCACCAGTGGTAATCTGATGTGGATGTCACTTGATATATAATATCAGAAGACAGGTAACTATTGATTTCAACATAAGGCAGACAGAGACCAGGACCCTAGGAAGCTGTGAAAAGCTACGGGAAAACAGGTGAGGAGTGTTGATTCTGGCTCTAAAGAGAAGGCCTCTAAAGTGACAGAATATTTAAAAGTCTATAAAGATTAATACAAAGTAAAGAAGACTCATTCCTCAATGAGAAAGAAGAAAATTTTGCTTAAATTCCCTACTGTAGAATTAGTCTGCAAACTTATTGATACAGACTTACCATTTTCTAAGGTAAATATTTCTGTTTCCTGGTGTTCAGAAATATTTAAGCATTAACCTGGCCAAGGCCTGATATTGTAGTGCCAGAGGGATATCAGCCATTACTTTCTTTCTTTATTTTTTTAAAAAATGTTCTTTTTAGATATTCATGGCAGTAGAGTGTATTTTGACATACGTACATGGATTATAACAACCTAATTAGGATCCCATTCTTGTGTTGTACATGATGTGGAGTTTCACTATTGGTGTATTCATATATGAAAATAGGAAAGTCATTCATTCTACTGTCTTTCCTATTCCCATCCCCCCTCAGCCATTACTTTCTAATGTTATAAGGGCTTTGGCACGTTGAGAAGGGTAAGTGGTTGTTCTCCTTTACACGTGTTCTAACCTTGTCCCTCAATGGCAAGAGCCTTATGTGGCGGCAAATTTGTATAATGACCCCTCTTCTGTTGTTGATTACTAATTTGTCTTAATTATCTTTAAGCATTTTTTGCTCCAGGTAATTAAAGCCCCTCTAGGAATTAGAATATGAATTGGAAAAGGTGCAGAATGCATAACTCCCTATTTAAAATCTGTGATTTAATGTTTTTAATATTTGACAGAGTCTGCTGGTAGGGGGAGGGGTCTGGAATACCTGGCTTTGGTGTCTTTTGGACTATAGAACCAGAAATAAAGCCCTGGAAAATATGAGAGCCAGCCATAACCTTCATCTGTGTTGTACAGTAATGGAAGCAGGTTGGAAAAGGAGACTAATATAATATAAGTGTGTATACAATGTGGTAATGCTCTCTGAATCAGACTTACAGAATTAAATCATCATCAGATTCTCACACATTGAACTCTGTTTTATTTTGGTTTATCTTTGGGTCTTTGTGGGGTCAGAGATGCTAAACGGGAGAGCCTTCACCCTGGCCATCCTTTCAGCCCTCTCTAGGCTTCTGGTGAAGTTCTCTTTGTTATTATCACCCTGGGTTTCCTGCCCAGAGCAGGTCACAGTAGACACTGATTCTCATTTGTGCAGGACTCATGTCAGAGCTGTTGTTATCATGAATTTGCATGGGAGAGCACAATGGTCATAACATAATAACATTCACTAATTACCTGGTGTTATGTGACCATTTGTCTAATCTGAATTAATTTTGAAATTAAACTGAAATTATGCAAAAGATAGAGAATTCTATGAAATGAATTAAAATGAAGGTGGCGAATTGCTCCTCTTGCATGGGAAACTATTGTAAAAAGGGAATTTTATGGGATCATATCAATTAAGATAAAGAAAGGTATAACACAGTATCTGTTTCAAAAGAATGGTCTGAATAAAAAGCGACTGGGAAAAATCCTTTTGAAAACTGAAAAAGACATCAAAAATTGTTTTGCAAAGATTGATAGTTGTAGAAGAGAGGTAAAGCAAAAATGAAATATATTCTATAGCAATACCATAAAATAGTGTTGGCGAAGTCACACCAAAACAAACAAAAGAATTTTCTCTATCAGATAGAATTGTCCAGCAGCCCCCCCCCCGCCCCCCACACACACCCTGGAGTGTAACAATCTCTTCTTTCCAGAAAAAAAAAAAACCCTCAAATCAATAGTACTTACCATTCCATCTTACCTTATATTGGTGAGAAGGGAAGCTGAGAGCTATTTCAGCCACATTCAGTTTTAGCCACTCCAGCTACAGCTTAGTGAGCAACAGAAAAAGAGGAAGAGGTTAACAATCCCAGCCCTTTCATGAGCTTGCTTTCTCTGTGTCTCTCTGTGCATAGTCCAAGAAGAAATGAAAAGGACATTTGGGCATAAGCAGTGACCACCCTTATATGTTAGTCTTTTTAGGGCACAGCCTTCTCTTACCAAGGTGTCCTAGAGTGATCTAGATGGGCACTTCTTAGGCATGTGGTATCCACAGTCTTTGTGTTAACTCTGTGTTTTCTGTAGGAGAGGATGTCTTGAGCACCCCAGCCCCCCAGCTGCTCCTACTTGGGGCTTGGTGTCTATTCTTTATATTAAAGCATAGCTGAAGTTTAAGTTTGGTTAATTTATATTTGAAACAAGGTGCTTGTCTTCTGCCTGGGCTTAGGTCAGCAAAGTTTCCACTCTGTGAACATGTAGTGTCCCTGTAGATTCCTAGCAACTCACAGAAAAGGAAGAAACAAACAATAGCAAAACAATCACAAGCAATATACAGCATTAAAATAAGGGCCAGGTATACCATGACATCTGCAGCACTACCACAGAAATAGGAATCATGGGGTCAGCAGTCGCCAGTAGCAAAAAAAGATAAATAACTATGAATTAGATCTGGCATTAAAGTAAAGGAATCAAATCAAATGTTCAGTTAAAAATCTCTAATAGAATAGACCATGCTAAAAACACAATCTAAAAGCTGGAAGACAAAGTGGCTGACCTTGAACATTCAGACAGTATTAAATAAAAGGAAATAAGTAACCAAGACCAGAATACACAAGAACTCTGGGACCAGGCTAAGATGCCAAATTTAAGAATCATTGAAATTGAAGAGGGCTGTGAGATGTAGGTGAAGGGAGAGCATAACCTCCTCAGGAAAATAGTGACAGAAAAACTTTCAACCTGGAGAATGAGATAGAAATTCAGATACAGGATGCATTCAGTACCCCAAAAACAAGATCAAAAAAGAACATCTCCATGACACATTATAATTAAAATACCTAACATACAGAACAAGAATAGAATTTTAAAAGCCTCAAGACAACAGATCACATTTAGAAGCAAGCCATTCAGAATTGCTTTCTATCTTTCAGCCCAAACTCTACAAACTAGGAATACTTGGAATGATATGTCCCATGTTCTGAAAGAAAATAACTGCCAATAAAGCTTGCTATATCCAGCCAAGCTAACCTCCAGGATTGAATAAGACACAAAAATCTTTCAAGATAAGCAGAAAACTGGAAGAATTCATGACTACTAAGTCAGCATGACAGAAAACATTTAACACAATGGTTCATACAGAAGACATAAAAAACGAACCCAGGGCTCACAAAAGAACAAATTTCATTTGAAAAGTAGCTAAGGAAATGAGAAACAGGATCAAATTAATTATTAAATATTAGAAATAAATAAAAATGGCAGGAATTAAAAGCATCTCCCCATAACAATATAGAATGTCTATGAACTCAAATATCCAATTAAATGGTGTAGGATGACAGAATGGATTAAAAAACAAGACCCAACTATATGTTGTTGGCAAAAGACATTTTTAGGTAAAGAGAGCCAGACTCTGAAAGTGAAAGGATGGAAGTTGATATACTGTGCAAATGGGGCTCTCAAACAAGCAGGAGTAAATACTTTTATGTCTGACAAAGCAGAATTCAAGTCAAAATTAATCAGAAGAGACAAGGTCATTTCATAGTGGCAAAGTGAACAGTTCAAAATGAAGAAATGACAATATTATGCTCCAAACATTAGTACATCCAATTACCTAAAATATATTTTACTAGAATTAAAACCTCAGAGAGACTCCAGTACAATAGTACTGGATGATTTTAACATACTTCTTTCACAAAGATATAGGTCATACAGATACAAACTCAGTAAAGACTCTTTGTATCTAAAAAATATTATCAATCAAATGGGCTTAACAGACTTCTATAGAATATCTATTCAACAATAGCCAAATACACATTCTTCCCAGTAGCTCCTGGAGCCTTCTTCAAAATATACCATATTTTAGACCACAATATAACTTTTAGCAAATACAAGTAATTGACATGATTATTTGTATTTTATGAGATCATAGAGAAATGAAATTATAAATCAACACACACAAAAAAACCCTACAGAAACTATATGAACACACAGAAATTGAACAACACACTTTTGAATGATGAATGGGTGATAGAAGAAATCATGGAAGAAAATTAAAAATTCTTAGAAAGGAATGAGCATAGTCATACAACATACCAGAACCTCTGGGACACTATGAAAACAGTTCTAATAGGGGAGTTTATAGCCACCTGTGCCTACATAAGAAAACCAGACAGATCCCAAATGAACAACCTAATGATGCCCTCAAGACCATTGAAGAATAAGAAAAAGTCAATTCCAAAACTAGTAGAAGGGAAAAATTAAGATCATAACTGAAACAAGTGAAATTAAGAATAAAAATAACAATACAAAGGATCAATGAAATGAAGAGTTGGTTCCTTGAAAAGATAACCAATATTGATAAACCCATACCCAAACTAACTGAAACAAAAAAGACCCCAATTAATAAAATTAGAGATGTTAGAAATCATCACAGATGTCACAGAAATCCAGAGGATTATTAGTGACTGTTTTGAAAACTTATAATCCAATAAATTGAAAACCCTAGAAGAAATGGATATGCAAAAAGATACACGTGACTTGCAAAATTGAATCAAGAGAACATAGAAAACTTAAATAGACCAATAACTAGCAAAGAGATAGAAGCAGTAATAAAACACCTTCCCTGAGTCTCAGTTGAATTCTACCAAACCTTTAAAAATGAACTAATGCCAAAAATCCTTAAATTATTCCATGAAATAGAAAGGGATGGAACACTTCCAAATTTATTCTATGAAGCCAGTATCACACTCATACCAAAACTAGATAAGAGCACATCAAGGAAAGAAAACTGCAGACCAATATCCTTGATGAACTTAGATGCATCAATACTTAACAATATATTGGCAAATTGAGTTCAACAACATTTTAAGAAGATTATACATCATGATCAAGTTGGTGTAATCCCATCCAGGGAAGTTTCAACATATGCAAATCAATTAATGTAATTAATCACACAAGTAGAATTAATTACAAAAACCAGTCATCTCAATAGTTACAGAGAAAGTCTTTGACAAAATTCAATACCCATTCATGATAAAAACACTGAAGAAACCAGGGATAGAAGGAACCAAACTCAACTTCACAAAGGCTATCTACAAAAAAACTTTAAACCAACATCTTACTGAATAGGGAAAAGCTGAAAACATTTTCTTTAAAATCTGAAAGAGAACAAGGATGTGCACTCTTACCACTCCGATCCAATGTAGTACTAGAAATTCTAGCCAGAGCAATCAGGCAGGAGAAGAAAATAAAACACATACAAAAAGAAAAGGAAGAAGTTAAATGATCACTGTTTGCAGATGATTTGATCCTACAATTAGAAGATCCAAAAAGTCACACCAGAAGACTGCTAGAGCTATTAAACAAATTCAGCAAGTAGCAGGTTATGAAATCAACATACAAAAATCAATAGCTTTCTTCTGTACAAATAATGAATCTGCCGAGAGAGAAGAAAAACAATCCCATTTCTTTGGAGGAGTAAAAGACGCAGAATGGGCAAAGCAATTCTAAGCCAATAAAGCATGGATACATGCTGGAGGAATCATAATACCTGAATTCATTTTACACCTTAGAACTGTGGTAACAAAAACTGCATGGTATTGGCATAGAAACAGACACATAGACCAGTGGTATGGAGCAGAAGACACAGAGACAAACCCACACAGATAGTCATCTGATCCTTCACAAATGTGCCAAAAACATACATTGGAACAAAGATAGCTTTTTGAACAATTGGTACTGGGAAACTGTTTATCTGTATGTAGAAGAATGAGACTAGATTCTTATCTTTCACAAATAAAAGTCAACTCAAAATGGATCAAAACCTAGGTATTAGATTGGAAATTATACAATTCCTAGAAGAAAATGTATGGTCAACACTCCAACATATAGGCACAGGCAATGGCTTTCTTTTTTTTTTTTTTTTTTTGTACCAGGGATTGAACTCAGGGGCACTCGACCACTGGGTCACATCCCCAGCCCTTTTTTGTATTTTATTTAGAGACAGGGTCTCACTGGGTTGCTAAGTGCCTCGCCATTGCTAAGGCTGGCTTTGAACTCGCGATCCTCCTGCCTCAGCCTCCCAAAGTGCTGGGATTACAGGCGTGCGCCACCGCGCCCGGCCAATGGCTTTCTTAATAGGACCCCTAAAACTCAGGAAATAATGCCAGGAGTTAATAAATGGAATGCCATTAAAAAAGCTTCTGCACATTAAGAGAAAAAAAGTATGAATGTGAAGAGGAAACCCATAGAATGGGAGAAAATCTTTGTTAGCTACTCCTCTGATTAGTATCCAGAATGTATGAAGAACTCAAAAATGCTTAACACCAAAAACAAAACAAAGCAAAGCAAAACAAACAAAAACCAGCCAGGCATGGTGGTACATGCCTATAATCCCAGTGGCTCAGAAGGTTGAGGCAGGAGAATCACAAATTCAAAGCAAACCACAGCAACTTCATGAGGCCCTGCCTTAAAATAAAACAAATAAACAAACAAACAAACAAACAGAAAAAGGGTTGGGGATGTGACTCAGTGGTGAAGGGCCTCTGGGTTCAATTCCCAATACCCAAAACAAAACAAAACAGAACAAAAACAAAATAACCCAATTAACAAAAGGGCAATGAACTAAACAGGTACTTCTCAAAAGAAGGAATACAAATGGCCAACAAATATTTGAAAAAATGTTCAACATCATTAGCAATTGGGGAAATGCAAATTAAAACTACACTGAGATTTCATCTTACTCCAGTTAGAATAATAGCCATAAACAATACAAATAATAATAAATGCCAGAGCAGATGTGGGGAAAAAGAAACATGATTTTTGTGGGACTGTAAATTAGTATAGCCACTATGGAAGTCAGTATGGAGATTCTTTTAAAGACTAGGAATGGAACCCCTTCATGACCCAGCTATACCACTCCTTGGTATTTATCCTGAAGAATTAGTCATTTTGCTATAGTGATATGTACATACCCATGTTTATAGCAGTATGGTTCACAAAATAGCTGAACTCAGGAAGTCAAGGGAATATGCTTCCTCTTATGTGTGGAAAAGGAAAAAGGAAAGAAAGTTGTGGGGTAGGGCATATCTCACAAAAATAGAAGAGAGTTCATTAGAGGAGAAGAAAGGAACCAGGGCAAGGGAGCAGGAGAGGGGAAATAGAAATACTGGAGAATAATATTGGACAAATTATACTGCTATATTGTGTGCATGTACAAATGCTAACAATGAATCTCACAGTTATGTATAACGCTAAGGCACCAATAAAAACATGAAGAAAAAGAATTTTCTGCTATCCCAGTGTGGGACCTCAGCGGAAAAAGCCCCTGCCTGCAAGCTTCCCAGGTAGGTCCCCACCAGCAGACTTTCCTAGCCCGCCAACCGCAGAAAGGCAATTCCAGCACAGGACAGCAGGAGAAACATGTCCCGGTCTGCAAGCTTCCCAGGTTCTCGGTAACTGCCTGGACGTGATCTGGGACAACTGGCTTAAACTGGAAGGGAAAAAAAGAAGGACTTCACAGGGCACTGTTTGACTGAGATCTGTTCCTGAGATTTGTTCCTGGGTTTGACTTTTTGTTGTTGTTGTTGTTGTTGTTGTTTGATTGTGTGTTTCTTTGCTTTTATTCTGTTTTTTCTTTCTTTCTTCTCACTTTTGTCTCCTTTCTTCTTCCCTCATCTTTCCTATTTACACCCTGCCATTGCATTCTCAACAGAGGCGAAAACAAGTTATATGCAGAAATTGGGATTTCTAGAACTGGGGCAACTAAAGTATACAGCAAAGTGGTGTTATATATAATTTATTCTCCTTTTTTCCTCCTCACTTTCTCTTTCCTCTCTTTTACAATAATCCCTACTTCTTTGTCACCTCTCTCTTTTTTTTCTTTCTTCTTCTTTTCTTTTCCATCTTTCTTTTTTCCCTCTCTCAACAGTTGCATAAGTTTGACGTATATATAAATCGGTCTTTCCACTAAATCGTTCACTCTCTTTCCTCTCTTGTCTGCTGATATTAAACCACTTCCATAGAATTCTCTTTTCACACTTACTAAGAAAGATCAACCCAGTACCCTCATTTCTTTCTTCCTAAACTTATCACCTCTGTGTCCAACACTTGAAACTATAAAACCCATCACAAACATACAGAGTAAATTGGAGACACTATCTGAGTCAACTAAATCTGTACAATGTGATCAAACTGTGATTATCTGAATAGAAAGTGTCTGGATTTAAAGTGTAAAGTATTTATAAGGGGATCTGATAGCATTGTACTACAGGAACATCATAAGGATTTAAGGTAAAAACAAAATAGTCGAGGTTCCACAGTGCTAGAAGAAAAATCACACAAGCAATATGAAGAAACAAGGGAAGAAAGTGACTCAAACAAATCAACATATCTCCTCAGAAGATTCCATGGCAAGCACAGTTGGTCAAATGCCACAGATGGAATTCAGAAATCACATATTCCAAATGTTTATGGAACTTAAGAACGAACTCAAAAATGATATAAGGGAGCAAATACAGGTGGTAAAAGATCATTTTGACAAAGAACTCCAAAAACAAACACAGGAAGCAAAAGATTACTTCAATAGGGAGATAGAGGTTCTAAAGAGAAACCAAACAGAAATTCTGGAAATGAAAGAAGCAATAAACCAAACTAAATGTTCAATTGAAAGCATCACCAACAGATTAGACCACATGGAAGAAAGGACCTCAGATAACTAAGACAAAATATATATCCTGGAGAAAAATGTAGATTACACAGCAAAAATAGTAAAAAAATAAAAAACAGAACATTCAAGAAATTTGGGACAACATAAAAAGACCAAATTTAAGAGTGATTGGGGTGGAGGAAGGTGCAGAGTTCCAAGCCAAAGGAATGAGAATGTATTCAATGAAATAATAGCAGAAAATTTTCCAAACTTGAGGAATGAATGGGAAAACCAAGTGCAAGAGGCTCACCGAACACCAAACGTACAAAATCACAACAGATCCACACCAAGACACATTATAATGAAAATGCCTAATATACTGAGCAAGGAGAGAATATTAAAAGCCACGAGAGAAAGGAAGCAGATTACATATAAGGGGAAACCGATCAGACTATGTTCATATTTTTCAACCCAGACTTTAAAAGCTAGAAGATCCTGGAACAGCATATTTCAAGCTCTGAAAGAAAAGGGGTGTCAACCAAGAATCTTATATCCAGCAAAATTGAGCTTCAGATTTGAAGATGAAATAAAATCCTTCCACAACAAACAAAAGTTAAGATTTCACAACTCGAAAGCCAGCACTTCTGAACATCCTGGGCAAAATATTCCACGAAGAAGAAAAGAAAAATAACAATGAAAATCAACAAAGGGAGATATTAAACTAAAGGAAATACCAACCAGAGGAGAAAACAAATCGAGTTATATACCATAAACAAATAAAAATGAATGGGAATAAGAATCACATCTCAGTAATAATCCTGAATGTTAATGGCCTAAACTCACCATTCAAAAGACACAGATTGTCAGACTGGATTTAAAACAATGACCCGACAATTTGCTGTCTCCAAGAAACCCACCTCATAGAAAATGACATCAATAGACTGAAGGTGAAAGGCTGGGAAAAGTCTTATCACTCACATGGGCTGCGGAAGCAAGCAGGGGTTTGCATTCTCATATCAAATAAGGTAGACTTCAAGCCAAAGCTAATCAAAAGGGACAAAGATGGATATTTCTTACTACTTAAGGGAACCATTCATCAACAAGATATAACAATTATAAATCTATATGCCCCAAATATAATGGGGGCACCTACATTCATCAAACAAACCCTTCTCAAGTTCAAGAGTAAAACAGACCACAACACAATTATTCTAGGGGACTTCAACATACCTCTCTGACCAATGGATAGATCATCCAAACAGAAGCTAAATAAAGAAACTGTAGGACTCATTAAAACAATTAATAACTTAGACCTAACGGACATATACAGAATATTTCATCCCTCAGTGAGTGAATACACTTTCTTCTCAGCAGCATATGGCTCCTTCTCCAAAATAGACCATATATTATGCCACAAGGCAAATCTCAGCAAATATAAAAACGCAGAGAGAGATACTACCCTGCATTCTATCAGACCATAATGGGATGAAATTGGAAATCAATGACAAAACAAGAAACAAACAAACAAACAAACAAAACTATTCTAACAACTGTGAGCTAAACAACATGCTACTGAATGAACAAGGGGTTGAAGAAGACATCAAGGAGGAGATTAAAAAATTCCTAGAAGCCGGGCGCGGTGGCTCGCGCCTGTAATCCCAGCACTTTGGGAGGCTGAGGCAGGAGGATCGCGAGTTCAAAGCCAGCCTCAGCAGTGGCGAGGCACTTAACAACTCAGTGAGACCCTGTCTCTAAATAAAATACAAAAAAGGGCTGGGGATGTGACCCAGTGGCCAAGTGCCCCTGAGTTCAATCCCTGGTACCACAAAAAAAAAAAAAAAAAAAAAAAAAAAAAAAAAAAATTCCTAGAGGTAAATAAAAATGCAGATACATCATATAGAAATCTCTGGGACACTATGAAGGCAGTAGTAAGAGGAAAATTCATTGCACTGAGTTCATTCCTTAAAAGAAAAAAAAAAAAAAACCCAAAACCCAACAAATAAATGACTTAACATCACACCTCAAAGCACTAGAAAAAGAGGAACAAATCAACACTAAGTAGCAGAAGACAGGAAATAATTAAAATCAGAGCTGAAATTAATGAAATTGAGACTAAAGAAACAATTCAAAGAATTGACAAAACCAAAAGTTGGTTCTTTGAAAAAATAAATAAAATTGACAGACCCTTGCGATACTAACAAAAAGAATAGAAAAAACTCATATTACTAACTTCTGTGATGAAAAAGGAAATATCACAACAAACACCTCAGATATACAGACGATAATTAGAAGTTACTTTGAAAACTTGTACTCTAATAAAATAGAAAATACTGAATGCATCGACAGATTTCTAGAGTCGTACGAATTGCCCAAACTAGAACGGGAGGCTATATACAATTTAAACAGATCAATTTCAACTGAGGAAATAGAAGACACCATCAAAAAGCTACCATCAAGAAAAGGTCCAGGTCCTGATGGGTTTACAGCCGAGTTCTACAAGACCTTCAAAGAAGAACTAATACCCATGCTCTTCAACTTATTTCAAGAAATAGAAAAGAGGGAGCTCTCCCAGACTTTTTCTATGAGGCCAATATTACATTAATTACAAAGCCAGGCAAAGACCCATTCAAAAAAGAAAACTTCAGGCCAATATCTTTAATGAACATAGATGCAAAAGTCCTCAACAAAATTCTGGCAAATTGAATACAAAAACATCAAAAAGATAGTGCACCACGATCAAGTGGGGTTTATCCCAGGGATGCAAGATTGGTTCAACATTTGGAAATCAATAAACATAATACATCACATCAATAGACTTAAAGATAAGAACCATATGATCATCTCAATAGACGCAGAAAAAGCATTTGACAAAATACAACACCCCTTTATGTTCAAAACACTAGAAAAACTAGGAATAACAGGAACATATCTCAACATCACGAAAGCTATTTATGCGAAGTCTCAAGCTAACATTATCTTAAATGGAGATAAATTGAAAGCATTCCCTCTAAAAACTGGAACAAGACAGGGATGCCCCCTTTCACCACTGCTGTTTAACGTAGTACTTGAAACTCTGGCTAGAGCAATTTGACAGATGAAAGAAATTAAAGGGATCCAGATAGGAAAAGAAGAGCTCAAATTAGCACTATTTTCTGATGATATGATAATATACCTAGAAGACCCAAAAAACTCTACCAGAAAACTCTTACAACTAGTAAATGAATTTGGCAAAGTAGCAGGATACAAAATCAATACCCATAAGTCAAAGGCATTTTTGTACATCAGTGACAAATCCTCTGAAACGGAAATGATGAAAACTATTCCATTTACAATAGCATCAAAAAAGAAAAAATACCTGGGAATCAACTTAACAAAAGAGGTGAAGGACCTCTACAATGAAAACTATAGAACACTAAAGAAAGAAATCACAGAAGACCTCAGAAGATGGAAAGACCTACCTTATTCTTGGATAGGCAGAATTAATATCGTCAAAATGTCCATACTACCAAAAGCATTATACAGATTTAATGCAATTCCAATCAAAATCCCAATGACATTCCTCAAAGAAATAGAAAAAGCAGTCATGAAATTCATCTGGAAAAATAAGAGACCCAGAATAGCTAAAGCAATCCTTAGCAAGAAAAGTGAAGCAGGTGGCATGACCATACCAGACTTTAAATTATACTACAGAGCAAAGTCAGCATGGTATTGGCACCAAAACAGACGGGTAGACCAATGGTACAGAATTGAGGACACAGAGACTAATACATATAATTTCAGCTATTTTATGTTAGACACAGGCGCCAAAAATGTACAGTTGAGAAAGGATAGCCTCTTCAACAAATGGTGCTGGGAAAATTGGAAATCCATATGTAACAAAATGAAATTAAGCCTTTATCTCTCACCATGCACAAAATTAAATTCAAAGTTGATCAAGGACCTAGGAATTAGACCAGAGACAATATGCCTAATAGAAGAAAAAGTAAGCTCCAATTTCCAACATGTTGGATTAGACCCCAAGTTCCTTAATAAGAATCCTGTGGTGCAAGAATTAATATCAAGAATCAATTAATGGGATAGATTCAAACTAAAAAGCTTCTTCTCAGCAAAAGAAACAATCAGTGAGGTGAATAGAGGGTCAACTGTTTGGGAACAAATATTTAATACATGCACATCAGATAGAGCACTAATTTCTAGAATATATAAAGAACTCAAAAAACTTAACTCCAAAAAAACAAATAACCCAATCAATAAATGAGCTAAGGAATTGAAAAGACACTTCTCAGAAGAAGATACACAATTAATCAACAAATACATGAAAAAATGCTCAACATCGCTGGCAATTAGAGAAATGCAAATCAAAACTGCTCTAAGATTTCATTTTACTTCAGTCAGAATGGCAGCTATTAAGAACACAAACAACAATAAATGTTGGAGAGGATTTGGGGAAAAAGGCACACTCATACATTGCTGATGGGACTGCAAAATGGTGCAACTGTTATGGAAGGCAGTATGGAGATTTTTAGAAAACTGGGAATGGAACCACCCTATGACCCAGCCATCCCACTCCTGGGTCTATTCCCAAAGGACTTAAAAACAGCATATTACAGTGACACAGCCACTTCAATATTTATAGCAGCACAATTCACAATAGGTAGGTTGTGGAACCAAGCTAGATGTCCCTCAGTAGATGAATGGATAAAGAAAATGTGGTACATATACATAATGGAATTTTACTCAGCAATAAAAGAAAATAAAATAATGGCATTTGCAGGTAAATGGATGAAGTTGGAGAATACAATGCTAAGTGAAATTAGTCACTCTCAAAAATCCAAACACTGAATGTTTTCTCTGATATAAGGAGGCTGATTCACAGTGGTGTTGGGTTGGGGTACATAGGAGGATTAGAGGAACGCTAGAGAGGTCAAAGGGGAGGGAGGGGAAGGAAGGGAGCAAGAGAGGGATGGAGGGGAAAAAAGAAAAGGTGGTTGCATAAGATGGATGTCATTATCCTAAATGCATGATTGAAGATTTGAATGGTACGAATATACATTGTATACAGTGTTTGAAAAAGATGCTCTATATGTTTATTATGAATTATAATGCATATTACTATTATAAATACAACTTTGAATAAAAAATTTTTAAAAAGACGTGTACAACTAAAACAAATAAATATTAAAAAATAAAGCAACATAAAATTAGAAAAATTGAAAAAAAAAGAATTTTCTCTATTTTAAAAAAGGTAATAAATTTAAAATACGGCGTAAATTAACTTACTCATAAGAAAAATTTATTTTCTTTATGTTTATTTTCATTATAAAAATCCCAAATTAAACTTTTAAAAAAGTCAATTTCTTTTTTTTCCTTTCTTTCTTTCTTTTTTTTTTTTTTTTTTGTAGCTAGTGTCTTTCTTTGATTCTCAAGCTGACCTGGAATTTCTGGGCTTAAGTGATCCTACTGCCCTGACCTTCCAAGTAGCTGGGACTACAGGTGTGTACTATCATGCCTAGTCTTCCTTTTTTTTTTTTTTTAACTGTGAAATTTTCCTCAGTTTGTATCAGTCAGTGTCTGGGTAAGAAACAGAAGGCACAAACTGGTAATTCAGGGGAACTTACTATTTACAAGGGTCTGAGCAAGTTTCAGGGAATTACCAAAGGATAATATAGTGCCCTGGGGGCTGCATCAGCGGGAAGCCTTCACCTCCCCAGGACTAAGGACCCATACTGGAAACCAGAGAGTAACTGTGGAGTGTGCCACCTTTGACAGTAAAGGGGACGTTTGGCCAACTAGCACAGATCACTCAGGAAGGAGTTGGAAAATAAATACTCTCACTTCAGTCTCTTCCAGACCTTTTATCTCCTGCCAGTGCCATTTTCTTTCCCAGTGGCCAAAGCCAGCTGGAAGCCAGCATGAGAATAGATCAGTTTCTTTGGGCACAGAGGAGGGTGGGGAAAGATGGAGAGTAGAATTGAAGGAACAAATGGCGAATCCTGCGCACCAATTGAAATGGCTTCTTTTTCTGAAAAAAACAATTATGTTCAAAAAGCGAGATATCTTCCTGTATTCAAGGAGTGTTTGGGGCAGCTTAAGAGAATGAGATTTCTAATGTCTGATTTTGGACACATTTTAAGGTAAGGTAAAACTATAGTTACGATGTATACTCTTGCTGAATAATTGCTGACATGGTAATATCCTTCAGAATTCCTCATACACACTTCTGCTGCATTGTGTCCTCCGATTTTCTACTTGAGAGAGTGAGTCTTTGGAGCTATGTGTACGCCTTAACATGTATCTAAAATGAGGCGTAAGATATTAAATTTGAATTATTGTTTGGGTCTCTTGGGATCTTTCTGGAGTCTGAGTTTTATTATATTTTTTTGGGAGGGGAAGGTGCTGGGGATTGAACTCAGGGTCACTTGACCACTGAGCCACATTCCCAGCCCTTTTTGTGTTTTATTTAGAGACAGGGTTTCACTGAGTTGCTTAGCACCTTACTTTTGCTGAGGCTGGCTGTGAACTCCAAATCTTCCTGCCTCAGCCTCCAGAGCTGCTGGGATTACACGTCCAGCTGATGTTTTATTATCTTATCAGCTGTTCTTCCTAGCTTTTTTCCATTTCATGAATTAATTAACTTTGTAGTAAATGAATTAAGTAATTCCATCTTATATATTTTTGTGAAGATTGAAGAGGTGTGGCATAGCGTGAGTGCTCAAAATTATCTAAGTGAGTGAATGGATGATGTCCATAAATATCACCAGCTGCCAATGATCATCCAATCATTGATCATAATGCTGCACTGGGCATGGGTGTGGATGGACCCCTGGGGCATATTCTACAGACTATACTACAATGGTGGAATGGTGGTATCAGTCAGGTATGAGTAGGTTGTGTTGCAGTAATGAATTAACCCCCCAGATCTCAGTGACTTTGCATGCCAACATATTTGTCATTCATGCTGCCTAATTAGTTCATGAACTTCTACTCAGTTCACTGGTGAGTGCTAGTCATATGTCCCTAATTCAATTATGGGACATCTTAAAATAAGAGAAAATGTATAGATATCTGATGAGGATTTAATTTTAGTAATGTTTACATACAATCTTTTGATCAATTTTGAATTTACTCAACTCTTATCTACAATTCTCTCTCTCTCTCTCTCTCTCTTTTTTTTTTTTTTTTTTTTTTTGGTACCAGGGATTGAACTCAGCAGCACTAGACCACTGGGCCACATCTCCAGCCCTTTTTTGTATTTTGTTAGAGACAGGGTCTCACTGAGTTGCTAAGTGCCTCAGTGCGCCATTGCTGAGGCTGGCTTTGAACTCGTGATCCTCCTGCCTCAGCCTCTCAAATACAATTCTCTTTTAATGACTGATGTTATTCTATTTATAGAACAACGATCATTGAACATACACTCTTACACTCAAGATCATCCTGCGTAAGGTATTAAGGTAAGAAAACTAAAGTTAGGGGTTAAATATCTTGTGCAAAGATATGCAGTCAATAAGCAGTAGAGAAAGCATTTGAATCAATTAATTCCAAACACACACATTGCTTCTTATTGCCTACATACCAATTGCTTGGCCAGTAATGGAATGAAAGAAAGGGTAAACCTGAGGTCAGACTGAGAATAGGAAAAATTGATTTTTCATATTGCCCTCTCTATTCTTCACTTGTACCATGCTCTCTCACTTATATTCATGTCCCTCAAGCTCTCATTATCTCTCCTTTATCATTTTTTTTTCTGACAGAAAGAGCTGGGAAGTTGCTCACATTTCAGTGAGAATTACTGATGTAACTTCCATTTTCCATTTTTAAGAGTTATTTATTTAGCCGAGTGTGGTGGCGCACGCCTGTAATCCCAGCACTTAGGAGGCTGAAGCAGGAAGATCGTGAGTTCAAAGCCAGCCTCAGCAATGGTGAGGTACTTAGCAACTCAGTGAGACCCTGTCTCTACTAAAATACAAAAAAGGGCTGGGGATGTGGCCCAGTGGTTGAGTGCCCCTGAGTTCAATCCTCTGTACCAAAAAAGAAAAAAGAAAAAAAAAATGAGTTATTTATTTATTAAAGATAGGTCATTCTGCAACTGAAAAGAATAATTTATAGTTGTGGGATATGAAACACCTTTGAAGGAGTTTATTTGAACAAAGTCATGTTACTACTTTCCCTAAAATTGTATATGAGAGCTGCTACCAGTGTGGTTTTAGGAGGCAGTATATTGTGTTAGAAAGCATGTGAGTAAGTATGTGAATTAAACCTTTTTCTACTTATAGTATCTATGTGATCTGGTATTTGTGTTTCTATGACTTTAATTTTCTCGTCTATAAAATGAATTAAATGATGTCTACTTTATATATTTTGTAAGTAATTAAAGAGGTCTGGCAGAGAGAAGGTGCTCAGAACTATTTAAGTGAATGAATGAATGATGTCTGTAATGTGCCTAACAGAGTCTTAGTACAGAGAAGGTGTACTAGGCACCTGTTAAGGTGCCTTCATGACCAGGATAGGATGTGTTAAGGTAAGAAAAGTAAGCAAGTGGAATCAAGTGTGGAAATTAATAATAAATTAATAAGTTTGTGTTTCAATCCAAGTCTTTTTTTTTTTGTATTATAGATTTATATTTTGATTGGTATGGGCCAGGCTATATGGGCAATGACCAAACAGACTCCATTTTGCCCTGAGACTCCACATCATATAAGAAATGCTTCTCCCATGGGAATACCCTGCCTCTGTACCCATCAACAGTTACTTAGCATAGCATGTTTGGCAACACAAAGTGGCAATTCTTATACAATGTAAAAATTGTTCTCTCTTTGGTTCCCATTTTTCTTGGACAATGTACCCTGCCAGAGATTGATTGTCTAGATGTTAGTAACCATTCTTTAGCTTGTACTCAACTAGGGAAGTTTTGACCAACTCCCCCTTTGCTTATGATTTTAGATCTCATGATGTTTGTTTATGGTTTTGAACCATAGCAAAAGCCACTTATGATTAATATGGTTTTAGACTATAAAAGGTGTACTCAAACCTCAGGAGGGGGTCGAAGGGTGTAGACTTGCAGCCTTCCCAGTGGCCGCCCGCTTTTGGATCCGGACCACCAGCTGGTGAATAAAGTTTCTGTCTCCTTGCTTTAAGGTTGACTCAGTGATTTATTGCAATCTTGCTATAACATGATAGGGTAGAAGATAATTTCAGAAACTATGCACTACAAATACATATTCCAAGTCTCACCATTATAGTAACTGAGGATCATTTGGTGTGCATTGGTGGCAGTGTGATGAGCTGGGGTGGGAAGGACTCTACACTGAAATCACTGGCCAACCTGAGAAATGTGGCCAAGTAACATGGAAATAGCAGGGCATTGCAGTCCAGTTGAAGCAGTCCGAAAACCTACCTATGTGAACAGTGATGACTCATGGTCATTTTTAGATTGTTGCACTAACAGTTCTATTAAAATGTTAAATTATAGTTACCCAGCTATTCTCTATGAATTCCATTTAGAAACTTACAGATAATAAAAAGAAGTGAGGAGATTTATTCAGGAGATTTGGGGGACATGAATGAACTTTAAAAAAAAAAACATTGTGCATTTCAGAATCAAGACATTTTAAATCTGGAAATACACATGTAGGGAAGATTTGCTATATAAATAAGGCAAATAAATATATTGAAATAGTATGTGTCTCTGAGTTAAACTGTTAATTAAATAGCATTAAATTACTTAATGGAAATTATAACTCGCACATATATAAATGGTAAATTTTTGTGCGGGAATGATGTTTTCAGAGAAGGAAATATATCTTTTTTTCTTTTCTTCTGGAACATTATGTGCAAAAATTTCTGGGTCAGCTTATTAAGCTTCATCAATTAAAAACAGAAGACTATTTCTCAGGTGAAAGGGACACATTTAGTATTTCTACTATCTCAAGTATTCCTGTTGTGGTATGTCATTTACAGAAAAGCAAATGAAGAATGCATAGCTTAAAAAAGCTACACACTCTAAACCGTTGAGCCTCTAGGGACTTTAAGACACAGGATGCCAGGCATAGCTCCCAGGGAACACAGAATTTTCTGGGGATGTTTTAGATACTTGTTCAAAGTAGCCCAGTAGTTCTGGCTCCTACCCCTCCTGTGATTGCCTCTGCTTGACTCAAGGTGAAGATCAGTCTGAATCACATAATTCACACAGTTTTCACTCCCAGAGCCCCAGGTGGCTGATGGCATTTCCCCTCTTCATTCCCCAAGGAGTTTCAGAGCAGAAATAAAAAAACCCCGTGATGATTCATGTTCGTGCTCTTTGGTCCTCCCTCCTCCTTTGATGCTCTGTCCAACTTCTCAACCCGAGTCTAAGCTGACCTCATTTCTGACTAACTTATTTCAGAAAGGAAAAGGAGGGTTTTGATTTTAATTGTTATTTTTATCAGATAATAAAAGAAACACATGCTCATTGCAGAATAGTTTCCAAATACGGACATGTACAGAATCAATGAATAAAGTCATGGATAACCCTGTTATAATCTGAGCTTATCTTTTCCATATCAGGGTTATTTCCTCAACTTCAGCACTGTCAACATTTAGGGCAGAATTATTCTTTGAGGTTGGAGGATGTCTCTTGAATTCTGGGGTGTTTACAGGATCCCTGGCCTCTACTTCAGAATCTACATCCTGTACCACCCAATTATAAAAAGAAAAAATGTTTCCAGACACTGCCATATGTCCCATGGGGGAGGGGGGGGCAGACTTGTCCTCAGTTGAGATCCGCTACTAAAAATCATAACAAAAGTGTGTAAAAAGTGAGCCCTACAAGTTGGTGGCTCAAAGTCTCTGAATCTGCTCTTAGTATCTTTAGAATAAAGATTCAAAAGTTTGAGAATCCAGTGAAAACTAAATATATTGATATCTAAAAAGATTAAAAAGATTTCCTTACCACAGATGCTGCACTGCTTAATGTAAAATATTAAGAACTCTTTTTTTTTTTTTTTTTTTTTTTTGGGTAAAAGTGCTTTATTCACTCTAAACTAAAACAAAACTGTAAATAATTGTTACATCAAGAGACATTTAAACTCCCTGAGTTTCAATTTCCTCATTTATAGAATAGGAGTTATAACTACCATGCCAGTGTTGTTAATGTGTTTGTCCAGCAGATTCTTATTGTGCATCTATCATGTAGTATTCACACTGAAGTTGGGGAGAAGTGGTGGTAGTGGAATAGATAAGTATAAAAAGCAAATATGAAAATTACACATTATGTCCAGTACTACAAAAGAATTAAGTAAGCATTTTGGGTTGGGGGGTGAGGATGCTAAGGCAGGGAAAGCCTCTTCAAGTGGGTGACAGAAATCCAAGAGCTGAAGTGTGATGAGGCACCAAAAATGATGAGGAATTACCAGTCAAAGGCTTCAAAGCAAAAGACCTATGTCACTGAAGGAAGGTAAGAGGTCTATGAACAGTGCTGCTCAAAGAACAGTCCTCAGACTACCCCTCAACTCAGTCTTAGACTGATCTGCAACAAGGTTAGGACCTTGCACAAGAATGCAAATCAATGAATGTTTTCTTATTTGAGAAAGTCTTGCTAAAAACAAAATAGGAAAAACCCGCAAAACCCAAAACAAAAAAATAAGAAGCAAGCTGAAGGTAGCAATATGTTCATTCATATAATTGGTATACATTCTGTGTCCAGACTATCCCAGTAACAATTCTCAGCTCAGCTGCATTTTGTTGCACAGGTAAAACAATGTTGGAAAAGGTGGGGTCAGACCATGTAGGGCCTTGAGGCCGAGGTAAGGAGTTTGAATTTTTTCCTAAAAGTAAGAAGAAATCATCAGTGGTTCTAAGCAGGAGTGTAGAATGTTCTGCTGTCGAGAGAAACAGATGCTCTAATTCACTTGAAAAACATTTTATAAACTCTAAAGTGCTGATGAATGTGAGTTTTGACTCAATAATCTCATTTAATCAGGGCTCGTTTAGTCATTCTGCCAACAGCCTTCTCCTGGACTGATCTAATTAACATATGTCATGAATCTCTTGAGGCCATATGGCAACATAATTTTTTTTATTGTGGTAAAATATACGCAACATGATTTTGCATTTCTTTCTAATACAAATAAAATTCCATGCTTGGGAAGTAAGTTATACCTCTCCAGCTCTGGGGTCTCAGTTCTCAAAATAAATATTCTTTTGGCAGCTTTAATTTTCTATGTTCACACCTATAGAGCTTATTACTTATGTGTTACCCATTTGTACATATTTTGCTAAAAATAACAACAGCTTAAAATCTAGGAACTTCCTGTCTGTACTTTATTGGTGGAGGGAGTTGTAGTGTTTTCAGCAAGATAAATTGATGAGTTCGTTTTCTTATCATCTGGGAAATGGCTACATCTCCTGGAAAAGATATGGCATTGATTCACTTGTTGCTGAAATGACAATTACTTTCCTTCTTCATTCCCTTCCTCACTTCCTTTAAAAAATTTTTTAACTACTTTTTTCTTCTCCCTCCCTCCCTCCCTTCCTTCTCTCTTTCCTCCCTCCATCTATTTCTTCCTTTCTCCTGTTTTGTTTCTTCTTCCTTCCACAATGACTCAGTGAGTAAATATATATGTATAATGGGCTAAGAACTATGCTAGGCCCTAGAAACCCACAGTCAAAAGTATATCCAGGCTGGGTGCGGTGGCACATGCCTGTAATCCCAGTGACTCAGGAGGCTGAGGCAGGAGAATCATGAGTTCAAGTCCAGCAACTTAGTGAGGCCCTAAGCAACTCAGTGAGACCCTGTCTCTAATAAAATCTAAAAAAGGGCTGGGGATGTGGCTCAGTAGATAAGTGCCCCTGAGTTCAATCCCTGGAACAAAAACAAAACAAAACTGCAGTATGTGCCTAAAAGGAATTTCAGTCTTGAGGAGGTGCAAAGTAAGGAAGACATGGGCATCCAATGTGATCTGTGCCACAGCAAGAAACAGAGTGTATACCAGGGAATCAGAACTAGACACTTAGAACTGGAGTCAGAACAGCTTCAGGGAAAGATGGGGACCTAAGTTGTGGGCTAAAGAGTTAAAGCTATTATGTTAAAGTTTGGATACGGGTAGAGTGTTCCTGGCAGAGATTTACGTGTGAAAACTCGGTTGACATGCAAGTTGCAAATATGAGTTGTGATAAATAATAGAAGTTTTTTAAAGGAGCTTTGAGATTAAAGGGGGACTGGACAAAGAAGAGATAGGAAAGGTAAGCAGGAAGACGTAGGAAAAGGGCCTCATAAACCGTGCTAACAACTGCAGACTTTCTTGTGATGAAGAACAACTGAGGGATTTCAACTGCTAGATAATGCAATCGCACTTGCCTTGTAGAGAAATCCTACTGGATTTGGGAAGGAGAATGGATTAAAGGGGCAAGGTCAGCATCAGGAAACCACATAGAACAATCTCGAGAATCACAATGCAGAATGAACAAATTAGAACACCGTGCATGTGGATGGTAAGATATTTGACTTCATTAGACACTCAGAAATCTGTTGACTGATTTGTTGTGGTCATAGGGCAATTTAGAAAAGCAAAAATGAAGGCCAGGTGTACCAATCTGTGACTTGCTCTTCCAGTTAGAGCTGTTTTAAGACTAATCATTGCTCATTCTTCTCCCTGCCCGCTTACCTACCCCAAATAGCTTGGATTTTTTTCTTAAAGTGAGGACTTTCTTTTTGTTGATAATTTTTACTCTTGGGAGCTGTCCAATATTCTATTGCTGCATTAAAATATAAACTGACTTTAAAAAAATAATGAAGGAGATATTATGCAGGCAGCTGTCAGGGAAGGATTGGAACTTAGTCCTGAAGTCCTGTGTATGGAAACCTGCAGATTTTAATCTGTCCCCCCCAAGGTTTGTCTCAACACACACCCGTGATAAAAGGAAGGGGAATTAATCAAGGAAGGAGTGTGTTCAGCACTATTGTGAACTCAACATTGAATGAAGCACCCTGGGGGAATATGAGGAGATGTGAGACACTGCCTCCACCCTGAAGCTATCTAGTTTAGAAAGCAAAAGCAAATATCTATGCAAACATCAAGTCACTTGAACAATATCTGAGAATGTGTTATAGCTCTGTGTTTCAAAGTAGAGTGTCTAATTGTTCAGAAAACAGAAGATCCCTGAAGTTCAAGCAGTGGTGCTAGAGCTCAGCCTTGGATGTAGGGAGGCTGGAGGGCAGGACAGGTGAGCATGTGGATGTGTGAGTGACTGTGTCACGTTGTTGGCACTTTGTTATGAGGCCTAGAGAAGTGGTGGGGTTGTATGAAGAAATGGTGGGAAAGAAGCTCAGTCTGTCGGGGTGTGGGCAATGACCTTGAAGCTGAGTCAAAGAAATTTTGAGAAGAGAAATGCCAGCAAAGGCTCTAAAATAGAGTTGTTACAGGAAAAAAATACAAGATGTCTATGAGAGTGGAGAGAACAGTCGTTCTTCATTCCCACTGTAACTCAACTCTCCTAGACATTTTGGCCCTGTGGAAGGGCTCTGTGCTTTGCTGTGCTCTTTGAAGACTGAATGAGATGGCAGATGTGAAGTGCTCTCTGATTATCCTAAGCATCATTGCCACCACAGTAGCCACCTTCACAAGTTTTTGCATCTTGGATCAAGGGCTGTTTTCAAGATTCAATTCAAGCAGCTGACTCCAGCCCTCCCTTGCTGCTCCTGCCAGACGTCCTGTCCTTCCTCACACTGCCTTGCAAGCCCTCTGCCCAGCTCTGTATCGACTGCACATTTTCATCTCTAGTGTCTTAAACGAATCAGGTTTGACAGAATCCAGTCTGATTAAACAATCTAATGAAACAAACAACAAACTGAATTTAACATTTAACACCGCGGGGAGGTTTGATCTAAATGAATATTTAATCTTTGATCTGAGTACAGAGACTTTGTGGCCATGGCCTGAGTCTTCTGTTTCTCCCAGCGTTCCCCACAGGACATTGCTGAGCCTCAGTAACTAATGGCATTTCTATACAAGTCCCTGACGGACAGCCCAGGAGGTAGATTTTTGCTTCTTGTGCTGAAAGTGTCTGTTTAGCAGCTTTCCCGTCAAGGTCTTCAGCTAATATTTTTAGATGGCCAAGATGTTATCAGAAATGGCATTTAGTTGGGTAGCTTCAACGATTGCCTCTCGTTGACAACAGGACTGTAACTTCTCAAGCTCAGCCGCGTCTGTTAAAATCCTGGGTTCCTGTAAATTCTTTGCGAGGGACTGCTCCGTGTGTTTTGTGAGGAGGGGCTGTGCATTTTCCTCTAGGTTCCTATGTAATGAAGATCCACAAAGACATGACTTTTGATTGATGACTGTATTTAAGAAGCTATTTAAGGAGTCTTAGGTTTCTGTGTTCTTTTGCTCAGGATCAGCTTTTTAAACTGCTCTTTCTCAGCAGCTCCATTCTGACAAGGAACATTCTGTTTGCATTTCATTTTTATTTTTAGGTATTTGCAAATGAGCCTACCCCAAAACAGCAACCTGCTCTATCCAGAGGGGGGCAGAATAGTGTCAAAATTCACTTAGGCATTCCACAAACATTCATCCAGCCAGTGTAGCACTGGCAAGCCCTGTTCTAGGCACTGGCTACACAGAGATGTGTTAAAACAACCCAGACCTTACCCTCGGGCAGTTTACGGGATTTTCAGGGTGTGATTAATTATACTGATGAAAATTTCTCCAAAGGAGAAATGCCGGGAGCTGTTAGAGCCTTCAGAGTCTGGAGTGAACCACCCGACAGACCGAGGCAGGGGGGCACAGATCTATTTTGTGCTTCTGAAAGACATCTCTGGCTCTTGATTGCTGCTGCAATTCTGCGTGTGAGAGAGATAGTGTTGCCTTGAGCTGGAGTCAGGTGTGGAGATGGAGTGAAGTGTCTGTGTGTGACAGATAATTAGGAAGCCACACGGGGCAGAAGTTGGCAATTGAGTGGAGGTGGTAGATGAGGGAGAGGGAAGCATGAAAAATGACTTCAAATTTCCTGGTTTAGCACACAAGGGGAGGGAGGAAGAATCCCATGTGCATAAATGTGCCAAGCTATTTTCAGGCCAATAGCAAGAAGTCACCACCCATTGCTAACTTGTAGTAAGCATCTCAACTCCTAATTGTCAATGGCTTGATAAATATAGCTTCTCTGAAAGCAAGAGAGCTAAGAAATAAATGGCTACTTTCGTCATTCTAAACTCCAATTATACTCTCCCTGGTGGCAAACTTAATTCCTGGCATTCCCTTTAATTAAATCAGTGGCATCTTCTTCTGAGTGTCCCTAACTTAGCATGTGGGACATAGCCTTTGCCAAAACATACTTTAATCATCTGTTTATGAGTTAGTATCTTCTGATGGTTTGTTCCTTGAACATAGGAACTGTCATCTTCATTTTAGCATCCTCAAAAAATCATGTCTCCTTTCTTTGTCAATTACACTGGGATTATCGTTTGAGAGCCACCTATCCTTCACTCCAAGTTCATGGTGGGTTGAAATATGCCCTTCTCCACATTGTGTGGTCCAAAGACTCTGACGATGGAACTCAGCCTAAGAAATTTAGTTGAAACTATTGAGCGAGAAATGTTCTCCTTCCTATGAGCAAAACTCTTGGCTCTCTGGGCGCTGTTGCTGGTGGACATTTCATCACCGAATAGGAAGGGTCAGCCTGAGAATGAAGGTGAAGCATGACCAAGAGATCTAGGGAAAGTTTCTCAGGAACATCGTTTGAGCTTCTGGGCAGCTTTTTTATCAGTTACCAGATCCCAATATATATTCCCTTCTGTTTAAGAGAGTTTGGGGTGGTATTCCATCACTTGTAACTGAGAATTCATTTGATCATGACACTCTAAGAAACTGAGATCAACATCCAGCATTCGTGACTGACAAAGATGATGACTATTTATTTAGCTCTTACTATGTGTAACATGCCAAGAAAATTAACACCCTTAATCTCAATGTGGTCTCCTGAAAACCATGTGTCATAGGCATCATGATCCCCGATTTATGGATGAGATGACTGAGATTCAGAACAGTGGCCCGTGGTCACACAGTGAGAAGTCAAACCTAGGCAAGCCTGACTCCAGAGACCATGCTTACCACCTCCCAAAGATGAAAATCAAAGATTCCATTAAAACTGATACTGCTTATAGAAACTACTTGAGACTCATAATTTCTGTGCTATTCTAGTATTTCTCATGTAATAGAAAAAAAACAGCAGCACGAGAAACCCTCTCTCCCATATCCTGTGTTAAGTCACACGAATCATAACTACTTAAAGCTTGTGGTTGATGTATTTAGGTGATTGCAAAAAAAAAAAAAAAAAAAAAAAAAACCCAGTAGTAACCACTCAATAAGGCAGAGATCTCTCCCTCTGGCTTTCTCACTATTTAACATCTTGAATTAGTTGTCACACAGGAATATGAAATTTTACATATCAAAAACTGGGGTTCACATTTCCCACATGTCACCTCAACCACTCCTCTGACTGGCTTTTCCATTTCAATCAATAGAAGCATCAGGCACCTGACTTCTCAAGATGATGTCACATGAGAGCTCATAGGTTTTTCCCTTCCCCTTTCTTCATGTTCCATCCATCAGCAAGTTTCCAGTTCTATATTTAACCTCAATCTGGAAACAATCCACAGCCACACTGGACTTCTGTAGGTTTCTAGGATGTTGCAAGCTTTTGTGTAAACCACATTTATTCGTGAGGTTCTTCCTACCCCCAGTGCTATTAGCCTGATCCTTTCTGCGGCTTGCTGCTTTTCAATTTCATTTACAGTTTAAATACCCGGCTTTCCAGATCCCTTCTGGACACTCTCTCTGAACTGTCTGCTTTCTTACTAGTCCACTCACTTTCTGTCACATCATCATTTCTATACCTCTCATCTTAAAACTAGAACTACTTCTATTATGAATTTGCCTACTTATCTTCTGTGTCTCTCACCAGAATATAAGCTTCTTGAAAGAGATTGTTTATCTTTTTAATAGAACTTTGTATTTCTCTACATTGCAATGCCTCACATATTGTAGGTGCTAAATAATAATGTAAAATGCACAAACAAGTGAGCATTCAGCAATGAGAATGGTGTTGTAAAAGAATTGGATAACCTTTCTTATTGTCTAGCTGTATGTCATTAGCTAAGTCACTGCATGTCTTTGGGTTTTACTCTCTTAGTTAAAAAAAAAAAAGGTGGGGGGAAGAGGGCTAATGATAATCACTTTGCCCTCCTCAACCAGCAGGACCACCAGGCCTTTAATTGCAAAGCACAGGGGCAGTGCAAATATCCAGAGAAAATCATTAATTCATGACCCATGACTCAGGAGGCAGGCAATCAGAGCTAGGGAGCAATGACAAAAATGACAGCATGGGGGCCAAAAAAAAAAAAAAAAAAAAGAGCCCACTTGTAACATTTTCAGAGTAATTTGTGCCACACAGAATGAAACATCTAAATGTGTTGCAGAAATACACTCAGCCATAGGGAATTCTCTTCAAGCATCGCAGAATCCATTGCTCATGCTAATGTCTATCTTTTGAGTCAAGGGTTCACTGTTCAGGGTCTTTTCACTCAAGCCTAAATTTTATGCCCAACAAAATTAAATTATTGGGCAGAATAATTACACATAAATGCCGCTGGACTATTAGTCTCAAGGGGCCAATTTTCTAGCCATTTGTTGCCATCTGAAATGTCAAATTTGTTACACAAAGGGCATGGTAATACATGCAATATCCTCTTCTAAATAGGATATGAAAGGCACTAATCAGCACTGTGGCTGCAAATGCTGAAGACAGCAAGTTGTTGCTTTAGTTAATAAAGTGATCTAAATTAATTACATGGATTATTTTAAGGAAAATAAAACATTTCATAATAGAAGTGCCACCTGAATACAGGTTTGTCAGTTCAAAGCCCCACTGCTCTTGAGAGAGATAATTATTCCCCACTCTCTCACATTTTCATAGTTTTCCAAGGCCCAGGAGAAAAGGCAATGGGCAAAACAAAAGCTTGGGCTTTAAGTTCTCTTTCTACTATTGCCTTATTATTCACAACCTGAGAAAGTCACTTATCTTCTTTGATCTCAGTTTCTTATCTGTAAAGATCAGGCTGTATTGTACAGCATCCATTCAGGTTTAAAACACTAGAAAAACTAGTGATAGTAGGAACAAACCTTAACATTGTAAAAGCTATCTATGCTAAGCCCCCGGCCAATATCATTCTAAATGAAAAAAAAATTGAAAGCATTCCCTCTAAAACTGTAACAAGACAGGGATGCCCTCTTTCACCACTTCTATTTAACACAGTTCTTGAAACTCTAGCCAGAGCAATTAGACAGGTGAAAGAAATTAAAGGAATACAAATAGGAAAAGAAGAACTCAAACTATCACTATTTGTTGACAACATGATTTTATATTTAGAAGACACAAAAAACTCCACCAGAAAAATTCTAGAACTCATAAATGAATTCAGCAAAATAGAAGGATATAAAATTAACAGCCACAAATCAATTGTATTCTCACACATCAGTGATGAATTTACTTTAAAGGAATTAGGAAAACTACCCCATTCACAGTAGCCTCAAAGAAAATAAAATATTTGGGAATAAATCTAACAAAAGAGGTGAAAGACCTCTACAAGGAAAACTACAAAACACTAAGAAATTGAAGAAGACCTTAGAAGGTGGAAAGATTCTCCATGTTCTTGGATAGGCAGAATTAATATTGTCAAAATGGCCATACTACCAAAAGCACTGTACAGATTTAATGCAATTCCTATTAAAATTCTAATGATGTTCTTCATAGAAATAGCAAAAGAAGTCATGAAATTATTTTATAAAAATAAGAGACACAGAATAACCAAAGCAATCCTCAGTGAGAAAAGCAAAGCAGGAAGCACCACAATACCTGACCTTAAATTGTACTACAGAGCTATAGTAACAAAAATGTCATGGTATTGGCACCAAAACAGACGTGAAGACAAATGGTATGAATAGAAGACATAAAGACAAACCCACATAAATACAGTTATTTGATGCTAGACAAAGGTGCCAAAAACATTCATTGGAGAAAAGATAGCCTCTTCAATAAATGGTGCTGGGAAAACTGAAAATCCAAATGTAGTAAAATGAAATTCAACCCCTATCTCTCACCTGCACAAAAAAACAAAATGCAAGTCAAGGTGGATCAAGTACCTAGAGATTAGACCAGAGACCCCGTGTATACTAGAATAAAAAGTAGGTCCAAATCTCCATCATGTTGGCTTAAGAACTGAATTCATCAACAAGACTCCTAAAGCTAAGGAAGAAAAATCAAGAATAAATAAATGGGATGATATCAAACTAAAAAGCTTTTCACATTAAAGGAAACAAGAACATGAAGAGATAACCTATAGAATAGGAGAAAGTCTTTGCCATTTGCACCTCAGATAGAGCATTAATTTCCAAGATATATGAAGAACTCAGAAAACACACACACAAAAAAATCAAATAATCCAATCAATAAATGGGCAAAGGATCTGAACAGAGACTTTACAGAAGGAGAAATAAGATCAGTCAACAAAGATATGAAAAAAAATGTTCAACATCACTAGGAATTAGAGAAATGCAAATCAAAACTATACTGAGTTTTCATCTCACTCAGTCAGAATGGCAATTATCAAGAATACAAGTAACAATAAATGTTGGTGAGGATGTGGGGGGAAAAAGGTACACTCATACATTGCTGGTGGGACTGCAAATAGGTGCAACCACTATGGAGGGCACTATGGAGATTCCTCAGGAAACTGGGAATGGAACAACCAATTGACCCAGTTATCCCATTCCTTGGCATATACCCAAAGGACTTAAAATCAGCATACTATAGTGACACTCCACGTCAATGTTTATAGCAGCTTAATTCATAATAGCTAAGTTATGGAACCAACCTAGGTGCCTATCAACAGATGAATGGATAAAGAAAATGTGGTACATATACACAATGGAATATTATTCAGCTACGAAAAGAGTAAAATGATGGCATTTGCTGGCAAATGGATTGAACTGGAGGCTATCATGCTAAATGAAATAAACCAATCACAAAGCACCAAATGCTGAATGTTCTCTCTGATATGCGGATGCTGACTCATAATAAGTGGGGGGAGAGAGGAGTGAAGGTTCACTGGATTAGAGGGGGGAATGGGGAGGATGGAGGGGAGATGGGAATGGGAAACACAGCAGAATGAATCAGACATAACTTTCCTATGTTCACATAGGAATACATGACCAGTGCAACTCTACGGCATTTCTCAACCAGGAATTGAGCTGGATTTCCACTCCGTTAATTCGGGGCAGTGAATCTGAGTTTTTCCTAATCAGGAATTGAGCTGGATTTCCACTCCGTTAATTTGGGGCTGTGAATCTGAGTTCTTCCTTGGTTACGCAAATGAGTTTGAGCCTGAGCTCCTTCCAGTTAAATGCCTGGAAGTTTGAACTTGGCTCCTCTTTGCTGATGAGATGCCACTTTTATGCGACTATAGAGGAATTAACTTTGTATGCTCTTGATGTATTTCTGCTGCATGGCCACCAGGTTTTAATACATTTAATTATCAAAAATAAAACTAGTTCTATGGCCCTGTGGAATCTAGCCAGAAGCTGGCTAAACCAGCAAGATAGGTTTTTTCAGCTAAAGATTAGCTTTTGCAAATAACCCCTCCCTACAGGGCGCAGCATTACCCATAGAAAAGCTAATGGTCTTTTTGTGTGTCTGTAAAGGACTCTTCCTTATCCTTCAGCAAATTTAGGATAGATAAGATTAATCAGTAGTATGTACTTAGGATAACTATTTTGTTTTTCCCTGATTGACCTTGGAGTGTCCTGAAATTCTTTAAAGTAACCTTCTATAGTTAATTACTGGAATTCTTTATTGTAACCTCCCTTACTGGAATTCTTTAATGTAACCTCCTTTACTGGAATTCTTTAACCTCCTATAGTTGAAATGTAAATTACTGAAATTCTTTAATGTAACCTTCTATAGTTGAAATGCAAATTACCAAAATTCCTTAATGTAACCTCCCATAGTTGGAATGTGAACTGCTGTGTTTTCTGGAAAATATAAAAACCATTGCTGAGAAAAGTAAAGTTAGAAGGATTTCTGCAACCTGTCTCGTGTGTGTATCATTCCCATTTCACCGACGTTTCCCCTCCAGCATCGGTCGGACTCACCTTGACATCTTCGCGGAAGGTGGCCTTCCGCATAACTCCACATCATGTATGACCGCAAGAATGGGAAGTTATACTCCATGTATGTATGCTATGTCAAAATACATTCTACTGTCATGTATAACTAAAAAGAACAAATACAAAAAATAATCTAAGTGAACAAATGAAAGAAAGCTATATTGTACCAATGGCTTCTGTGAGGACTCAAAGTAAGACATTTGTATTTAAGCACTATGAAAGCTGAAAATGCTGTGCCAACACAGGACTGTGCTCACCCTTTTGTGGATTTTGCCTGGCTAGTGTCATTTCTACTGTTTTATTGATGGTGAAGGACTTCAAGCTTCATTTTTATAATGTTCTCTTCTTTATTTTAGTTCACACAGTTCAATTCACTTTAACTAAAAGTCCGGAAGTGTCCACATGACCTAGGCTTGGCCAATAAAGCATTCTATCACCTTGGCCTCTGTGACTGGTTTGGAGATGGGTAAATGACTTGGACCAATAATGAGACTTAATCCTGGTAAACTTGGAGGGAGATGATGGAAGAGAATGATTTTTGTTTTGTGGTATGTAATCTCTCAGAGTGTAAAGTATGGTGCAGAACAGAGAGGGTGAATCTGAGTTGTAATGACATCTTTTGAGCCCCAGGATTCAGTTTGCTGGCTCTGACTCTTGATGGTTCATTGAATTCCAAACACAACCAAAAGAAATGGAGATGCATTTTTGTCTGAGATAAATAAGTCATGTGTTCATGGAATTCACATTTCAATTATAGGAGCCAATAAATTCCCAGTTTGAGTTAACTTTTCATCATTTGTGTTCTCTCTTGATCATAGAAGTTTAAGATTTTATATAATGAATAAAAAATATACATTTTTTCTCCAGATATTGTGAAGATAATGTATAAAGTCTTGGCATGTAGTAAGTGATAAATAGATATAGTAAAGTGAACATTAGGCATTATTTTTGGCTACCTGACATTTAAATCTCCTTTGTTGAGGAATCTCCTACCCTGTAAGTCAAGAGTCCTTTTTAGAGGCTGAAAATATCAGCTCCCCATGAAGCAAGAACATGGACCCTTGTCTGAGACTTTACTAATGGGATGTATCTGACATAGATTTTAATCCAAACACATTAAACCGTGATGTACCAACCACACAGATTTCTTTCTAGACAGAGTGGTGGTAATGGTGGTCTCTGCTTGTGCTTCTTAGTCAGCAGAGGCGATGGTTGGTTCTTTTGTGGTACCAGGGATTGAACTCAGGGGCACTTAATCACTGAGCTGCATCCCTAGCCCTTGTTATTTTTTATTTTGAGACAGGGTCTTGCCAGGTTCTGTAGGGCCTTACTAAGTTGCTGAGGCTGGCTTCAGACTTGCAATCCTCCCACCTCAGCCTCCCAGGTCACTGGGGTTACAGGTGTGAACCACCTTGATTGGCAGAGGCAGTAGTTCTTTGGGAGCATCTGAAGCCCTGCCTCTGGAGTGCTAATGAACTGTGTGCAGGTTTGGCAGTGGCAGCTGTGTGCATTCCTCCAGCCATCCTAGAGATGAAGGGATTCCTGGCTATATAACTTCAGATGTGATTCTCTGGATTTCCGAGGGATTGTGGAAACCACCCAATATCTATTCAAGACATTGTTTTCTGCTTATATTTATCAGAGTTCATTTTTCTTTCATGCAATTAAGACCTGATACTGGAATGATAATGATATAACTTCAGTGATGAGAATGGTGATGATAAGAACTTGATGCTGTAGCAAGAAAAAACAATCACTCAGTTCTCGGTGTGGAGATTAGAAAGGAGTGAGGTGGGAAGCTGAATTTAGTATGTGGCTCATCAAACTAAGGGTGATGTGCGATGAGAATGGAAGAGATGGCTGGGAGTAAGTCTCCAGCTGTTTAGGTGGACAGAAAGAAGTATATTCAAGAGAGATATTGAAAGTGAGATAGACATAATATTTTCTTCAGCCATTGGCCATTCATTATATAGAAACATGGAGGATTCTGGGAATTAGATGTTACTCTCCTTTTCCAATCAGAGTCATTTGGGCTGCAGCGAGTACAACTCAGCTACCTGTCATTTAAACTGGGTCAAAGACCAGCTAGAGTAAAGTTCAGGATTGGGTTCCCTCATATGGGTGGGGGGACTTGGCTTTCTCCACTTTTGTCTTTCCAAATAGGTAAGTCAGACATTTCTCCAGGAATGTTGTAAATGATAAATATGAAAGCAAAGTGCTTGTAGGTAAATAATAGGCATTGATCATCATAATCTTCTTTGTTGCTTTCTCACTGTCCCATATGTAAGGTCAGCCTAATGAGCCCCTTGTGACCACCGGGAGAGTATGGTTCAGAAAGGGTAATTGCTTTTTATTAAGATGTATAAATTTCCCTTTAAATTCATTAAAAGTTTCTGAAACAAATAAATAAAACATAATTGATACAGATCCAGACTCCTTTCCTTCTACAGATCATTAAGAAGTTGTAATTGCTTCCCAACCCCCAGGAAGCTCTCGTCTCCAAGAATAAAGTGTTAGTGTGACTCCCTGGCAATTGTTATTATTCTAAGGAATTAATTTAGTCTAATTAGTTCTAAGCCCATTAACAGAAGTAGAAATCTGAGCAAGGTAAGGGAGGTCTGTAACATTTTTCTCAGCTAGCTGTAAGAACTTTCTGTGTGCTTAACAATTTGGCCACTGAAAATCAAACCTTGTTAAAACCCAAACACAACACCTATAAATCAGGATATAACTAGTATGATTCCTAAAAGACATATTAGTTTCCATTCTATTTTGTGAAAGTGAGAAATAAACTATGATTTTTCTCACCTAGTGTAAATCTTTAAATTGAGTCCCAAAGGACGAAAAAATAAAATAAAATCAGAAGAATTAATGCTGTTGAGGCTCACATAGGGCTTGTTTTGCTTAGGCAAAATCAGTACCTGCATAGGATTATTCCAAAGGTCTGGGAAAGGCTCATTTTCTTCAGAAAGTGGCTACTCAATTCCAAGTTCCCATGGCTAGAATTTCATCATGATAGAAAGCCACATCTTTGAGTTCCTTTCTTGAAGTCTTTTTAAAAAATACCACATCTACACAGGGAGGCAAAGCATGATCCTAATTTCCAAAAGGGACAACTTGCATACCATATTGATCAGTGTTGGGGTGACTAGTCCAGGATCATTTTTGAAGACTGGAGGCTAGTGTCCTGGGATGGAGGTGTCTCTGGAAGACACTGAACTGGTATGGCCATCAAGGTAAATTGGGGGCAAATGGTGGAGACCATGAGTTTGCAGGCAATAATGGGATTTTGGAATTTTTGACTTTATGAGTGACAAAATCAAAGCTATGTCACTTGATGGAACATAAAGGATGAATTTGAAGAGGAGAGAGTTAAGGATGGAAAACAAGGTAGGATATCCATGTCAGAGTTATGGAAGGCCAGAAAGAAGTACAGTAGAAATGGTAAGGGGCGGAGACATGGATTTAGAAATGGTTCAGGGATGTAATGGACAGGATTTAGTGAGGGATGGGATGTAGCTAGAGAGACCCAGAGGCATTGGTCTTGGAGAATTAGAATGATGAGGCCAACTACTGAGATAGGAAGAGAACTAAAACATAAACAAAAAACAAAACAAAACAAAAAACAACCACCACCACCATAAACAACCAACCAACCAAAGAATAGCCACCAACTTATTCTAGCACATTCTCAGAGCCTGAGACAACGGATCTGGTTTTAGACAAAATAGCAAATGCTAGTTTTAAAGGTGACAGACTTAGGAATTTTGTAATTCAGGCAATGAATTTCTATAAAAACAGACACTGATCAAACTCATATACATTTTGAAACAGGCAGGAAATAAATGAATAAATGTGACCAGAATTTAGGGTCATTGAGTTTAAAGAACATGCACCATATAAAGGGGCAGATACCTCCCAACTCCATAAAATGCAAGGATGAGGGCTAGGATTGCCAAATCATCCAATTCCTAAAAATAAGCCAGAAATCAGAAATGTTATAGAAAATCTCCTGATTCTTTAGTGTTGGCAACTAATTCTGTTTTTCTTGAAATTTGGGGTGAGCTAATCCCAGGCAAGGGTGCTGAGCATCCCAGGGGCTATAGGTTTCAGACTAGATGAACCAGACTACATTGTTATGGAGTGGTGCCTTCAAGGAGACACAGCTAAGGGAGGATCCCTGGGCAAGCAGTTTTTGAGCAACTGTACTTTTGCTAGCACAGAGCCAGATGCTGCGGGAGGTAGAAGCTCTGACCACTCTGCTTAAGAAGCTGTTAGCTACTGGGCGTGGTGGTGCGCTCTTGTAATCCCAGCAGTTTGGGAGGCTGAGAGGAGAGCATCACGAGTTCAAAGCCAGCCTCAGCAACTTAGCAAGGTCCTAAATCAACTCAACGAGACCCTGCTCTAAATAAAACATAAAAAAGGGATGGGGATGTGGCTCAGTGGCTAATGCCTCAGGGTTCAATCCCTAGTACCAAAAAACCCCCACAAACCCAACAGCCTAGTTGAGCTAGAGAAGAATGTAGCACTCAATATGATTAAGGACCATCAACATCTAATAAACAAGGAAGGGAGATAACAGGAAAGCCCTGTGTCTCGAATGGCAAAGGAGAGCATCAAGGAGGAAGCAAAAGTGCACAAAGAGCTAGAGACTTTTCTCCAAAGTCCAATTCCAAGCCAATAGTTGTGATTCAACAGGTTTTGTGATTTCTGCAGGAAAGCAGGCATGAGGTTTCTGAAAGCAGGTGGATATGAATAAATTACAAGTGGAAGCTGGTTCCACACTTGTTGCCGCCTGAAGCGCTTGGAGCAACGGAGCCGCGGGAAAAACTTCAGAAGCAAACTGGAGACAAACAGCTTTTTATTCTGATAACTTTTCTCTCTGGTTCTAACAACGACTAACTCACGCCAAACACACCACTAAAAAATGGCGCTGACCCGATCAGCAATTTCGGCCAAGTCACTCGAGATCCCGCAACAAGTCCCGTGAGACTACGGGAGGAGACAATGCCCAAATCTCCACGGCTCATAGTCAACCGCAATTCAAGTCAATCCCCAAACAGGGCTCCTGCATTTCCCCCCTTTTGTTTTAAAAGAGGTATTGATTGCTAACAGACCAGTTTGAACTATTTATTGTACTGAAATTTAAAGGTTTTCCTCATCTCAATGCTAAGCCATTGGCATCTGGCTTAAGAATTAAAAATAAATAAATAAATAAAAATAAAATCCTGACAGTTTATATTAGAGGTGACACATCTCTCTAAAATAGTGAGATAATCCCTGAAGCTGGAGCATTTCATCCAGGTTAGTTTATTTAGGATTACCTAAGGAGTATGAAAAGAGGTTAACAGAACAGTGAGGTCCTCAGAATAGGGGAGGGTGGTACAATAGGGAGGATTTGTTATTTTCTTTATAGCTGGGCTTTGGGGGATGTAGCATAATGTGAAATAGAGTGTTTCCTGATAATATACTCTGCACTTGCTTCTTGATTTCTTGTTTTTCTTTGTCTTCGCTCTGCTTTATTTCCCCCCACCCCAAACTCTCTAACAGTAACAGTGAAGACTGATTTATTTATTGAGGAATAAAGAAAATAGTGTCTTTGTCCTGACTTGGTATCAATCAGTTTATTTAAATGAGCTTTTCACTGATAGAATCAATTTGTGAAGCCCATTTGATCACTTCAGTTCAATTACTACAGAAGCGGCTTCCAGGTTCAGGTGAGGAGAAATGAGAATGTTTTTGCAGTTCGCCTTCTGCAAGGGAGGACACAAGAATAGAAACCTCACAGAAAACAGCATGACATTTTTCTGACGGTTCCACTCTGGGATGGACGGCTCTTAGAGAAGGAAGCATATTCAGAGCTAAGATGAACTGTTTTCTATAAGCAGGTAGACTTCTACATCTCCTGCGTTTTCAACCAATTTCCAGTATGACTGGGTGAAAATGTTGACCACTTTTTCTTTAACAGCATCACAGGTCCTTATACCTGACACAATTTTAAGGTTGTTGAGGTCTTGTTTATGAAAGCAGAGAGAGGGGACAGACGGGAAGGAGGCCACAGGGCAGAACTCCAGGGACATGGGTCCTCCCAGAATTCTCTGGGAATGTCCAGTACATGCAGAGTCGTGCAGTAATTGAACCTACGGTTCTCATATGAGTCCTTAAAACTCATAAGATCCCTCCCAGAAGATACTGTCTTCTTCATTATAGCAGAGACTGGTTGCGTACAGCCAATTGATACTTCTGATAGTAGCTAAAAGTCTCAGTTCAATTGCCTTTGGGTTGACTATGAAATTTTAGATTACCAACATTCTAATGGGACTAGTTAGGTAAATCATTGCTTTGCAATTACCTCTTCTAAAAGGTTCTGTTTCCTCCTTCAATAATTACAGTAACCAAGGACTGGAGAAACCACAGGATTTTTCCTTTGGGTTAACACTAATAGCTAATATCATACAAATTAGAAAACAGTGCAATTACCTGCATGTCCTGAGTTACAAACAGCAGATTAGAGCCATCTCTTATTCAGGCTGATATAGTTTTTTTTTTCTCCTCCTTTTCTCTAGGCCTCAGCAAAGGTTGCTCTCTCCAGACCAATCTGGAGACTTCCAAGTCAGACAGTATTTATTAGTGGTTAGTGTCTGGTCAAAGGTAATAATAAATAGTTGAATTTATCAAGCACACTGGGGACTTACTAAGTGCAAGATATCTGGTTCTGTACTTGGGGTGCAAGATGTGTAAAAGATGTTACATGTTGTCAAGAAGCTAATGATAGAGCAGAAGCGGAGACGTGGAAAGAGGAAATTTTAATATGAAGTGCTCAGTGGTAAGGTATGATGGACCAGGAGGCCTTAACTCAGCCTGGAAATCTGGGAAAGGATCCTGTAGAAGATGGCATCTGACCCGAGTCTTCAGGGCACTGGAGAAGCAGTCAGAAGAAAGTTAGGAAGAAAGGGGGAGCATGATACACAAAGAACCCCTCCAGGGAGCAGCCGTCCAGGGCTTCCCCTGGGCCAGTCTCTAGGCCTAATGCACACTCTGTCATAGAATCCTCACAAATTTCCTGTACATTAGGTTTCCTTACATCTTCCCTATTGGCTTTAAAAAAATTGAAGACCGAGAAGCTAATTAACTTGCCCCAGTTAATATTGCCACTGTGTGGGAGGGAGAGGATTTAAACCGAGACTTTTTTCCAAAACGCAACTGCTTAGTCACTGTAGTGCCCTGCTCCTCTGGCCCTTGCAAAACATGCACTGGTGTGACTGTTTCCTCCAAACAGAGAACTCTGCTAGGGACCTGTTATATAAAACCTGCATCCACTATTGGGCAAAGAACAAGGTAGAACCCAGAAAGTTTTTAAAGTAAAAATATTAGAAAGTCATTAACCATTGAAAATTAACAAGAAGATATGCAACAAAAGGTTGCAATGACATAGGAAGTAATGAGATTGATTGATTGATTGATTTGGTACCATGCTTAAAGTATGCCCAAGTACGTGGTCCTCCTTGACAGGTTTTGTCTCTGTTGGGTCATGCTGGCACCACTCTCCACCACTCATCAGGCCCAGCAGTAGGGTCCTTCCTTTCTGCTCCCCCAAATGCCTGCAGGTCTCTGCGCTCACTCTTTCCTGTCTATAGTCATTTCCCCCAGATTGTCTTCCCCAGTCCCTTAGGAATCAGCTCAAGTGTCACCTCCTCAAAGAGGCCTTTCGGGCCCCAGAATGAATGAGCCCAATCACTCTTTATCCAATTCCTCTATTTTGTTTCCCCACTGCATTTGTTGTTTTATGGAATGTCATTTATTTATGAGCTGTCCATGTCCTGTCTGCCTCCCTTCACCTAGATGTAAGCTCCACGAAGCTGAGGGTCTGGTCTCGCTCACGGCTGTGCTCCCAGCTGCTAGCAGAGTGCTAGCCCACATTATCTGTGGAATGAGTGCATTTGATGGTTAAGATAACTTTGTGAAGTGGAATGGGTGCTTATTTTTATCTTCATGTTACAGAAAACAAAATGAGACTCTTTGTGGTAAAATAACATGCTCAAAGTCAAATAATGAATAAGTGAAGGGCCAGGAATTGAACTAAGTCTCCTTTCCCTCCTGCGTGCCCCCTCAGCTTCTCATAAAAGTTTGTGCCATATCTTACTTTCCTTCCCTTCAGACTCTCATATTCAGGCATGGATTGTCCTGAAGTAAAAAAAAAGAAAAAATTGTAACGACTAGTATTATATGTTTGTCCTTTTACTTCGTCTTCCTCTGATTCTCTGGGAAATTTCTTTTTCCTCGATGGTGATGCTGGTTGACTAGGTGACAATGGAATGAAGGGCACACTGAATTTGAGAAGCCTGTATTGTGACTGTGACTCTTTCCCTGCCTGCTGTAAGTCATTGGGGGATATCTCGTTTTCCATCTGGACCTTGGAGCAAATGATTCCTAGATGGTTGTTTCAATGTGAGGTGGGTAATGATGGAACTGGATGTGACAGACATGTGTGTGTGGGGGTGGGGGGAGGTAGGAAGATATTAGAATCTAATGATACAGCTTTCTAGGATTTTAAAGCTTGCACTTAAAAGTTCTCAGAGTACCTGGAGTGGGTTTTATTTGGACCAAGTGCACTGCTCAATAAATACTTATAGAGTGCAGGACAAAGTGAGTGAAGATGTTTTTCCAGTTTTCCTGCTGAGTTCTTTGGTATGTTTGTTTTCTCATTCTCAAGCAACAAAAACTAATTTTAAATAAAGTAAGCAGAAAGGAAATTTTGATGGCTTTCAGGGGTCCTACAGAATCTAAAGGAGACTGGAGGATCAGGCATGAGGACAGGGAGAATTAAGACAGGAGGGGAGGAAGCATAGCAATGGTTCTGTCACTAGAGAAACCTAGTTGCAACCTTCTCTACAATCCTGTCTACTCTGTAATGCAAACCCCCACCACATGTCTGTCCTTACTAATACAGGGGTCAACATCCTAGGTAAGAGCACCTGAAGCAGATGGGGCAATAAGGAAAGCAAAACAATGCCAGTTTTTATTACTACTATTATTGCTATCATTATTATTGACACTGGGGTGCTCTACCAATGAGCAACATATTCAGTCCTTTTATTTTATGAGACAGTGTGTTGCTAAACTGTAATCTTCCTGCCTCAGCCTCCCAAATAACTGGGATTAGAGGTGCATACCACTATGCCCAGTCATGCCAGCTGTTTTCACAGAGAAATTTTGGAAATAAGGAATTGGTTCAATAGAAGCTGGCAGATTGCAGCAGTAGAAATGAATATCCAGGCTACACGGATAAGTTGCCTTCAGAAAGAAGCTACCATGCTCAGGGCTGGAAAACAGAAGAAACTGGTGTTATGAGATGCCAGACACTTGGAGAAGAGGCATGAAGGGTCTGAGGTCCAGACATTTGAGGACAGGGCACTGTCCAGCCTTTGCTATCTCAGAGGTTGGAAGAGGACTCCTTCAAGTTTGAGACTCTGAGCTCTGAGAAGAGGGCCTTGCCTAGCTAGTGCTTTGAAGGGAGTAAGATGAGAATTGTCCTAGGTCTATGGAAAGAAGCTAGAAAGGAACCAGTTGCTGATGGGTCAATGTGCAACTGTCAGGGTGGCCATTAGGTGATGCTGAGAGGAAAACAAGCAAAGGGGGAAGGAGCAAGCCACACCTCTCCTCCTCTTGCCCTGCAGTTTTCCTTTTGGCAGAACCTGGCAGGAAGCCACTTGGTCTAGAGGGCCTCAGGCCCAGCATTATAAAGTTGGGCAAAAAGGGTGAATTTGGAGTCACTATACAATAGCTTAAAGGCCACCGGGCACCTTGCCTGCCTACATAGCAGATCTTAGGGCATGTGCTCACACCTGACTGTACTGGGGCATGTATAGCGAGAATCAGATCTTTTTCTTCCATCATTGTAAATGACCAGCTGGAATTGCTTCTCCAATATTACCCACCAATGGGAAGAAATAATTGTCAGTGAGGACAATACAGGGACATTAGAGCTAGGGCATGGGGTTGGGGATGCCATATATCTGCTACGGCCTTTTCCCAAGAAATAGTGGAACACTGGATATTGGTATCATCTTCCTTCTATATAAACATATGGAGTTGACCCTTCTTGTCCTTTTACAACACTAAAGCTGGTTATTTATGTCTGGCTATAAATTGCAGATGCCCTGTTTAGATGGGGATTATAAATGCCCCACTTTGAACTTAAATTGGGGCCAAATAAAGAAAAAAGTTTGGAATTATTTTCTTCCATGGTTTGGAGATTTATATAGTTTACTTAGAACCTGTTTATCTTGGCAGGCAGAAAGATAGTTGCTTAAATGGATTTTCATGCTTAGGGCTTCAAAACACAAAGCCCTATGCAGCTTGGTATTTGTTTTGCAATTCTTATCCCACCCAAATTACTGTTTGTGGAAGGAGGGAGGAAAACAGCTTATAGCAGTGTCCCCCATCTTCCCCAATTTCTCTGTTTTATGCCTAAAGAGATACACAAAAACCTGTAATAGATCTGCATTTGGAAGAATTCAATGTGTGGTAATTAGTTCACCGGCAGCATTGAATTTCTTGAAATTAGGAACATTGATTCTTTACTGAAATGTAAGTTACTTGCAGATACTTTATTCCTTTTATTCTAGGTTTTCTAAAACATTTTGAGCTTGTTTTCTGGATAGGTTTTTCATTTATGTTTTATGCTGCTTGACTCAGAAGGTTTAGATGGGAACTTCCTTAAAATTAAAAGCTTTCATGGATTTCTTGGTTGCAAAGAATTATTGACTTGTTAAACTACAATAGCCAAGAGGAAGGTCAATTGTCATTCTCACATGGAAGTTTATTACTTGAAAACTTCTGAAAAAATAGGTTAAAATTGCCAATAGTCTACCTTTAAAAATATATATAAATTAAGAAGTAAAATTCCATTTATCTTCAGAAGCAAACTTGCAATAATTACCTGATATATATGTCTGTACATATATATTTATTAAAAATAGAACTGTTATGTACATATTAATCTGAAATATAATCTTTCAGATAATAATATATCAGAAGTATTTTCCAGATCATTATGCATGGATTTTCTGTATTTTAGACAGCATAATTTATCTTAATTTTTAAAAATTCTACCCTAATGATGGATATTTTCATTCATTCTTTTTAAGTGAATGTCCACACATCCATGTATGTCATGTCTATCTTCATCTGTATGTACTATTGTTTCTGTAAGATAGATATGGAACCCTGACCTCTTGCAAAAGAATGCAATTCAGAATCACATGCTGCATTACTAGTTCTCTTTAGTTTTTCTTCAATCTAGAACAGTGCTTCAGACTTTGCTTTATTTGCATGACCTTCATACTTTTTAAACCACAGGTGGTTATTTTGTAGAATACTCTTCAATTTTTGTTTGTTGGAATTTCTCTCATTATCAATTTAAGTTCATGCATTTTGGGCAGGAATATGGCAGAGGTATGAAGCTGTGTCTTTCCCTCTGCTTCTTATCAGGTGGGGTGTGATATTGCCTTGTCCCTTTACTGGTGATGATGTTCCCTTTGATCACAAGATTAAGGCTATGTCTATCAGATTTCTTCACTATGAACCTACTCTGCCTTCCTTTGAAACAAGTAAGTATTTGGTGGATGTAGGTCCAAAGTTCACCATCAGACTTTCTGTTTATCTATTTATTTACTTATATCAACATTAACTCACAGTTTCTTATTTTATTCAATGTGTTATAATCCATTACTATATATATATATTTTTAAAATAGTTTTTTAGTTGTTGATAGACCTTTATTTTATTTATTTATATGTGGTACTCACACATGCCAGGCAAGTGTGCTACCACTGAGCCCCAGCCCCAGCCCCCATTACTATATTTTAAATTTTGAGGTTCAAATTGTTCATGCTAAAATTTTTTCTCGAGTATTGTTACTGAAAATATCACAATTATTTCATTTGAGGAGAAAAGCAAGCATTGGGAGCCGATAAAAGATGAGCTTTACCTCTCAAAAATAGCTTTCTAAAATCTTTGATTTTTTAAAAACTAAACATTTCTTTATTTTTAAGTGTCATAAAAGGTTTTCTGGGCCATTGTATTAGGGCAGTGATGCTCACCTCTGTCTACATGTCAGGATTAAAAAAATAAAATACCATTGCCAGAATCTCATTTCCAGAGTCTGATTTTATTTGTTGTAAGGTGGGAATTGATTATTTTAAAAGGTCCTTCAGTGATTCCATTGACCAATCTGGATTGAAAATTACTAGATTAGGAATGAATGAGATCAACTACATAATTTTCAGAGTCCAGGACAAAATGAAAATGAGATACCCCTCGTTAAAAAATAATTAAGAATTTCAGATGGCAACAGAAGATCATTAAACAGAGTGTAGGACTTTAAGCTTGCAGGCCCTGTGAGGTTACATAGGTCATGTGTCCATGAAGACCGATGTACCACATTTAGTGTAAGAAAGCAAAAAGGCATGCAAATTAAAGGCATATGGTATGACACCATGAGAGAGTAAAGCACAGACACAGGCAAGTATCTGCATGCACCCTCCCCCCATTCCCAGCTCTTTCATAGCTGAATGAGGCCATAACCTGTCCTGGACAATGAACAGGTAAGCAGATGTTGTGAAGAGCAGGTTTTATTTCTCATGCAGTCTCTGAAGTCCAGCACTGAGACAGGGTCACAGGATGATACTGTTTACATCTGAGTGAACACATGAAGCAGAACTCCTGAGAACTCTCATGAGCCATGTATCATGAGTAAAAACTAAACCTTTGTTATACTAAACCACAAAAATTTGTTACAGCAGCAGAGCCTAACTTATTATGACAAATACAGAAAGGTAACGATTAAATGCCAGAAGGTCTCAAAAGACAGAGTTTTGACTTCTTGTTATAGGATCAGGAAAAGCTTCATGGAGAATAATACATTTGAAATAGGATGAATGGAGTTTGGAAATGTGGACTTGAGAAGTAAAGGTTGTGTTAGTTAACTACCACCATATGGAAAGCCACCCCAAATCTTGGTGGCTAAAAACAACTACTATCTACTATATTTCTCATGAGACTATGGAGCTGATAGGTGGCTCTGCTCTCCTGATCCAGGTTCAGGTAATGCAGACTGGGTTTCCCATGCATCTGTGGACAGATGTTGGGATGGCTGGGGGCGCTGCTTTAGATTGGCCTTGCTCACGTATCTGAGGTTGACTTGGCTTTTCCTTTGCTTGGTCTGTGCTCTTCCAGCAGGCTAGCATATGTGGTGGCAGGATCCAAACAGATAGAGTGGAATTACACAGGGTCTCTTTTGGCTTAGGTTTGAAGCTAGCACATTGTCACTTGTATGCCATTCCAACTGATCAAAGGAGGACAAAACAAGTCTGGATTCATAGTGTGGGAAAAGAGTCTCCATTCCTTGAGCTCATATTTCTGGCAAATGGGAGCCATTCAATGTTTGTTGAATAAATATATGAGTAATGGAATAGATTGCCTGGACAGAAATTTTTTGGAACTTAGTTCTTGGATTTCCTTACTTCCTTGTCAACATGTTCCCTGTAGGTAATCTTACCCTGTACTGCCAACTTTATATATCCAGCTCATGTGGGTTCTCTTAAATTTCTCACATGCAACCAACAACCTACTCAATATCTCACTAGCTCTCTCTGCTAGTTAGTTTTTCATCACTGTGACCAAAATACCTGACAAGAGCAATGTAGAGGAGGAAAAGTTTATTTTGGTCTGATGATTTCAGATATTCAGTCCATGGTCAGCTGCCTCCATTTCTCTGGACATGAGGTGAGGCAGAACATTATGGTGGAAGGGTATGTTGGAGGAAAGCTATTCACCTCAGGGTATCCAGGGAGCAGATATAGAAAGAGTGAGGAACCAGGGACAAAATATAGCCCCTAGAGGCACACCTGCAGTGACCTACTTCCTCCAGTCACTCTCCACCTGTCCACCATTACCATCCAGCCATCCATTCAAATGATTAATCCATCAAATGGATTAATCCACCGATTAGGTCACAGTTCTCATAATCTTATTATTTTGCTTCTGAGATTTCTTGCATTGTCTAACATATGAATTTTTTGGAGGACAATTTATGTCCAAACCATAACTTCTCTAAGACTCATATTCTTCTCCCCCCAATGTTCCCTGCCCACAGTCTAGTTTTAGTAAATGACAGCTCAATTATCCTGTTTCTTAGACATAAACTATGGATTCATCTTGGTCCCTTTCTTTCTCTCATACTCCACGTCCAGCCATCAGCAAATCTGGTCAGCTCTACTTCTGCACGTGTTCCGAATACACCTGCTCTCGCTATCTCTACCACTGTTCCTGGGTCCAGGTCATCCTAATATGTTTGCCTTGGATATTGTGATAGTCTTCTATTCTGTCTCTTTGTTTCTGCTCTGATCTCTACACTCATTTTTCCCCCACACAGTCTTCAGAGTCCTCTTTAAAATACATAAGTCATTTTGTGTCACTTCCTTGGTTAAGTCCCTTCAAAAATTTTCCATTTTACAAGTCTTTACAAGGCTTACACAACCCTGCATAAAACTGTTCTCTTGCTTTTCCCTCTTTTCTTACTTCTCTCTTGATTTTGTTCATGCAGCTGAAACTCCTTTGGCCTCCTCGTGCTCCTACAAGGCACCAACATTTGCCTCTAGGGTTTCAGTTTTGTTCTTCCCTTTGCTAGAGTGCTCTTCCTTCTGATAGCTGTATGCTTTGTTCCCTTATTTTCTTAAGGTCACTACACAACTATCAACCTCATAACAATAAGGACTTCCTAGACCCCTGTCTTTACATAGCATCCTGCAGAACTTTCCCATCACTGTTATTATTTTCTCCAAAGCCCTCTCAGCCCTTGACATAGTCTATATTTACCTGCCTATTTGCTTTTATCTGATTCTTCTCACTACAGCATAAATTCCAAGTGGGTAGGGACTTTTATTTTGTTATTTTCTGTATCTGCAGAGCCTAGAAAAGCTTATAAATGTTTCTGAATGAATGACTAAATAGTCATTTATTTACTAAATAGTCATTGTGATTCTTACAATGGTTGAGAGATTGAGAAAATCTCAAAAGTTATAGCAACTCAAATTGTCTATGATATCAATTGAAGTAGATCTCAAACTAGTTTAGAACAAATGTGCTTGAGATCCACTGGTATCTAGTGTCACCATTGTCCCTCCTATATGTTCTTCCCACTAATGCCTAGATCTGATGGCTCTCTTTCTTCTAATTAGCACTGTCTCCTTTCTTAGATTCTAATTTATCCTTCACTTCCCTGGTATTTCTGTCCAAATTCTCTTTATGCTATTTCAGAGCACTATTCCTTTACAGCATTTATCACAATGAAAATTGTACATATGTTGGTGTGATGATTTTCATAGGTGTCTCCCCTCACTGGACCATAAGCTTTCTAAGGAATCTTGCTGGTTCTGTTCATCAGTAGATCTACAGACTCATGAACAGGGTCTGGTCCACAGCAGGCACCAAATACCTCCTGGGGACTGAAACAAGGCTGAATTCCTCTGCCTTACTGTTCTCTCTCTCTCTCTCATCATTGATTCTGTATGACCTGATAACTAATGCTGAGGGGACTATTTAAAAATGGAGAACATCTTCAAAATCTCTTTGTAGATTCTGGTCTCAAAAATATATATTAAAACTGGCATATGGTGTTGGTGGGAACAGAGACTTTTAAATCTGATTAATAAAAGGATGCTGTCACAAAGGATTTTGATATCACATTACATTAGACAGGATTCAAATTCACAGCCAGACTTCTGGGCTGCTACTTGGAGTCAATCCTGGGGACTCTGAGGTTGTCTAAAGCCAGGACTTAGGGATTTTCTTGCAAGATAACATTGCACTGCAGCTCTGATCTTGGCAGAATCTTCCTAGGAGACAGTGTTATCTGTTAACATCCTAGGAACAATTAGATTTATTTAACAAAAACAGAATGGTATTTGTAAAGTATCTTGAATGAGTCCATGGGGCACATCAAAATTTGTTTTGTAAAGTAGGTCACATCAGTTCTGCAGCTAGTCCAACTATGATGTGTAGGCAACTGAATTCCATAAGCGATTTCACTCAGGAAATAAAAATGCTGGTGGTGAGTAAACTGCTTGTCTTTGGAAGCTTCGAGGCATGAGATCCTACAAGATCATCCCAGCCAGAATCCTGGAGTTCCGTGGTAGAGAGGAAATACCAAACTTATCATCTTCTCTCTCAGGCTTCTCTTTCTACATATTCCTTCTATTCAAGTCTACACAGTGACTTGGAGCCCTGGAGTCAACAGATCTGAATTTACATCTCCACTTTACCACTTTCTTGCTGTGATCTTGGACGAATGACTACACTTCTCTGGGCCTTGTTTCCTCCTCTGTAAAATATCAATCATAATAAAAGGGAAGACAAGATAAAATTATGTAAATATTAAATAAATAAATGGATGCAAATGTCTCAGCAGTGTGTCTCACATTTGGGTAGAGGGGATAAATGCATCATGGTGGAGAACAGGAAGATTGCACTTTCCAGTTACTCTGTAGTGAGCAATTCAGGAAGCAGGAATATGGCTTCTAGGTGAGGTGGGTGACTGAGAGAATTAAATGAAATTCAATACTGGACATTTGGAGACTCAGGGATACCAATAAATTAGATTTTGAACAGAGGACAAGAAACAGTATACTCACACCAAGCTGGGAGTGGAGGGGGCACTGGGTTGCAACAGAAGGGAGAGGCTACACAGAGGGAATAAGGAAAACATGGTGTGCAAATTTGACCTGGAAATATCTGCAGAATACAAAAGTGGTCTGGATCTAGCTGATATGGAGGCTGTATAGCTGGCTGCTGTTTAAAAAGTGCTCCATATCCCACAGCTGGTTCTCACAGAGCTGAGGCAGGGAGCCATCTTGAGGAGGTCACACTGGAAGGAACCTGGGGATCACAGCAAACATTGCCACATTATCCTGGCCAGTGCCTACTGTGTGGCCCAGGGTACACCTGGCAGAACACAATTGAAACAGGAATAGAGAAGACTGTACCCAAGGGGACTCAGGTCAGAGAGATAGAGAGGACTATATCACTGCCTGTCCCCTTGAGTCTGGTGGCTTGCTTGAACAAAATGAAGGGAGTCAGGAAACTGAACAGGCAGGCTTGATTACCTTTGAGGACAGAGTCTGGAAGGCCGTATTTGTGGGCAAGTACAAGAGATCTGCCATGCCTTCTCAGACTAAGGAATTTTGTAATCCATCCTAAAAGTAAGCATCCCCAGAGGCTAGATACCCAGCAGAGATTGGCATCTGCCCAGCTTGGGGGTATGTAGATTTAATCTCTCTGGAGTAGATATTACCTGGCAAATTTCAAATTTCCCATTGGAGCTAGACCCCAGGTCCTGGAACTTCCCATTTAGAGCTCTGCCCCAGCCCAACCCTGGGAGTGTAACCATCTAGTCTGTCTGGACCAACTTCCCATTCCATCCTACCTTACACTGGTGGTCAGGGAAGCTGAGAGCCATTTCAACTGCTTCAGTTCCAGGTACACCCACAACCAGGTTGTTGAGCAACACAAAAAGGGGAAGAGTTTAATAATCCCCATCCCTTGCTCTAAGCATTGAATAGCCCAAGAAGAAATGGAAAGAAGGGTAATCTGGCGTAAGTCACGAGTATTCATACCTGCCCAAAGTTTTGACCACCTCCACAGAGATAATTCTTTCATATTTAATTAAGAATTTTTTGTTCTTGCTGTATTTGCTGGTTGGTGTGTGTGTGTGTGTGTGTGTGTGTGTGTGTGTGTGTGTGTGTGTTTATATGTGTATACACACGTGGATAAATACACATTTTTATTATCCTTTATTATTTTTTCTCCTTTTGATTTTCACTTTCTATCTCTTTTGTTTTCTCTCTTTACACATTTTAATATTCTAACTTTTCTTTTGCCATCTTTTCCCTTTTTGTTTTCTCTTAACTATATTTTTAACATCTTTAAAAACTATTTAGTTTATAGAATTTCAGCTCCTACCCCATTAATATTGTTGCAGATATTCATATTGTGGATGTGATAGTTGACACCTGGAATTTTCTTTAATGCTATATCTTGTACATGACTGTATTGTTTCAGCTGTTATTAATTTCTGACCCCATCATTCCTGTTTTTGTGACCTTTCATGTTGTAGATTTCATAGTTAGCAGATAGTATTTACTTTAATGCTTTATATTGTTCACTGCTCTTTTTGTTATTATTTATTTATCCCTTTTCTATGACATGCTGGAGTTCTTTTATGATGCTTCCAGTTTGTGAGGTGGATACTCTGTTCTGAACTACCCCAGAAGACCCAGTTAAGAGATGGTGCACCTTATTCCATACAAATATAACCCTGCTCAATCTTTGGCAATAATTTAGCACAAAGAATAGTGGAGAGAAAAAACAGCAAAACAATGGGTGGGCCCCAAGTGGGAAGGGCTGATACAGAGTGGAGGGTTCAGAGCCCACTCATAGATGTATGTTTCTACAGCAGTACCAGAGAGAAATTATACAAAGACTGTGGACAACACACCTATTAGGAGCTTCAACATAGATTGCTCCCATACCCTTGAGAACATGCAGAGTTGTCAAGCCTAGAAGATCCATCACAGAGAATGTATGCCATACACTCTGTCATATACAACAGAACTGCCTGACCTACTAGAAGGACCCTACTCTCATGAGACATACAAAGAAAATGGGATCTTCCAGCCCCAACACACTGTGACATACTGTGTCAAAGTATGTTAATAATCAACAAAGATCAACATAGTATAGGGAAGCTATACTATGAAACTTACTTGGAAACATATTCAACAACTCACAAGCAACCTGATATACCAGAATATTTTGCCAAGAGAAACCTATACCCTAAAAAAGCCCTCTCTTAAAAGTGAAAGAGAAATATGTCCCAACAGAGATGCAAATCACATTATAGGAACGGAATATGAAAAAACAAGGAAACACAACATCTCCTAGTTTCATAATTCACCAACCACTGACTCAAAAGATATGAAAGTGGAAGAAATACCAGATAAAGAATTCAAAAGAATGATTATAGAAATGATCAATGAATTCCAGGAGAATACAGAAAAACAAACAAGGAAGTTAGTACAGAATATGAATTAGAAATCCAATAAAGAATATAGATATTGAAAAAGAACCAAACAGAAAGATTGGAAATTAAAGGCTCAATAAATCAAATTTTAAAATTCAATTGAAAATACCTACATAGTTTACATCATGTGGAATACAGAATATCAGAACTTAAAGATGAGGTAGACAGTCTAGAACATTCAGACAGTATTAAAGAAAAAATAAGAAAATAAATGGTGATCAGAATATGCAATAATTCTGGAACAACATTAAGAGAACAAATGTAAGGCTCATAGACATTTAAGAGAAGCAGAATTACAAGCTAATGGCACTGATAACTTATTCAGCAAAATAATAGCAGAAAAATTTCCAAACCTTGGGAATGAGGTGGACATCCATATATTGGAGGCATTTGGAACTTGAAATAGACCAGAAAAGAACTTTTCCATGAAATATTTTAATTTAAAATGCCAGAAATAAAGATCAAAGAAAAAAATTTGAACGCTATAAGAGAGATGCTAGACCGCATTTAGAGGAAAAATAAACAGTGTAACATCAAATTTTCAGCAGAAACCCTGAAGTACAGGAGGATTTGGAATGATACATTTTAAGTCATCTTGAAAGAAAATAACTGACAACCCAGATCGTTATAGCCAGCAAAGCTATCTTTCAAAATCAAAGAAGAATAAAAACCTTCCAAGATAAACATAAAATAAAGGAATGCATGTCAACTAAGCCAGCATTGAAGAAGATACTTAAAGGAATTCTATACAGAGAAGAAAAATATAAAAGCAACCAAGAGAGCTCAGGTAAGATTAAATCCCATTAGAAGTTAAATAAACAAGTGGGAATTAGGATCAAAGCAAATATTAGAAATCAATCAAAATGGAAGGATTAAAAAGTACCTTTCTAGGGGCTAGAGTTGTGGCTCGGTGGTAGAGTGCTTGCCTAGCACATGTGAGGCCCTGGGTCCGATCTTCGGCACCACATAAAAACAAATAAATAAAATAAAGGTATTGTGTCCAACTACAACTAAAAATAAATATTAAAAAAAGTACCTTTCTATAATAATATTGAATGTACATGGCCTCAACTCTCTGGTTAAAAGACACAGACTGGCAGATTAAGAAAAGACTCAATGAAATGCTTCCTGCAAGACATAAAGGTCATAGGCAAAGAAACTCATAGACTGAAAGTGAAGCAGCCCCAATCAGGGAGATGGCTATTGCGGTTAGCTGGAAACCATAAGTTTCACCTGATAATAATCATATGCACGTGACACACCTGTAAATGCACGTGACGCACCCACAAAGCTAAAGGTATATAACCGGGTGAAAGCGGTCAGAAGCGGCATTCATTCAGTCAGTTGTTCAGTAGCTCAGTCGGTTGGAAGAAGAGTTCGGGTCAGAGAAGAAGAAAAGAGTCAGAGCGGCCAGAACGTAGTCAGAAGAAGAAATAAGAGTCAGAGTATAAGGAAAAGAGTTTAGCTACAGAGACTAAGAAAGAAATGAGATCTACAGAGACTAAGACTAAGAAAGAAATGAGACAGAGACTAAGAAAGAGCTACAGAGACTAAGAAAGAAATGAGACAGAGACTAAGAAAGAGCTACAGAGACTAAGAAAGAAATGAGAGCTACAGAGACTAAGAAAGAAATGAGACAGAGACTAAGAAAGAAATGAGACTAAGAAAGGAAAGGAGTTTAGCTAAGAAGAGAAGAAAAGATAAAGAGAAAGCCAGAGACTAAGAATAATAGATTCATGCCACCGAATCTCCTCCTGCGGTATTGTGGCTGTACATCAGGCAGCTACATGAAAGCAACAGTATGGGGAATAATATTCCATGCAAATGAAAGCCAAAGCAAGCAAATGTAGCTACTCTCACATTAAGTAAACTTCAAGTCAAAATTAGAAAAGATAATGGTCACTGCATATTAGTAAATATAGTAATCCAAGAACAAGGTATAATGATAGTAAATATTTAGACCCCAAACATTGATTCACCTAATTACATTAAAAAAACACTACTTGACATAATGTCTCAAATAGGCCCCATTAAAATAATAGTAGGTGATTTCAATATACCTCTCTCACTAATAGGTAAGTCATTCAGACATAATATCAACAAAGACACTATAGAGTTAAATCAAATGGACTTAACAGACATCTATAGAATATTCCATCCAACAACATTTGAATATACTTTCTTTTCAGCTGCTCATTAAACTTTATAAAAAATAGATCATATTTTAGGCCAAAACATAAAAATGTTGAAATACTTCCATACATCCTATCAGATCATAATGGAATAGCATTAGAAATCAACAGCAAGGAAAACCTTAGAAACTTACAAACATGGAGACAGAACAGTATACGTTTGAATGATGAGTGGTGATTGAAGAATTTAGGGGAGAAATTTAAAATTTATTAGAATCAAACTGGAGTAGAAACATAAAATATCAAAATATCTGGGACACACTAAGATAGTTTTTAGAGGACAGTTCAAGAGTATCTCCAAAAAAGAAGTCAGAAAAATTCCACATATATAACTTAATGATGCCTCTCAAGGTCTCAGGAAAACAAGAACAAACCATCTCAAAAACCAGTAGAGGGAAAGAAATAATTAAGAGCTGAATTAATGAAATAGAGAATAAAAGGGCAATAAAAGGATCAATGAGACAAAGAGTTCTTTGAAAAAATAAATGATAAACCCTTAGCCAAACTAGCTAAAAGAAAGAGAAAATTCAAGTAAATAAAATGGAGATAAAAATAGCGCTCTAACAACAAACAGACTGCACTGAAATCCAGAGGATCATTAGGGACAACTTCAAACACTTATACTCTAATAAATTGGAAAATATAAAATAAGTGGATAAATTTGTAGACATATGACCTACAAAAATTGAACCAAGAGGATATAAAAAAAACTGAAACAGACCAGTAACTTTCTACCCAGATGGTGATTGATCTTAATTTGCATGAGGAGTCTGACTGACAGGTTCTTTTTGGTCCAGATCTCACAGGACTGCTTTTTAGAGACAAATTGCTTTTCTTTGATTGGTTAAAACTAAAGTGATTGTGTTTATTTTTTAAATCTAGTATACAGACTAACTAGCTTGCTTTAATTTTACTGATGTTTTGTATTTTTCTGGTCTAAGAGGTAATCTTCCCAGAAACCTCCTGGTACTTAAAATTGGCTATAAAGGGGTCTTCTGACACTGACTCAAACTACTTCCTCTCCAAAGTGGGATGTGATCAAAGAAAGGATCCACGATGTGAAAACCAAGATGCTTGGCAAATAATCAGCTATGTCTTCAAAGGAAATAATTCAGAGACAGGGAAGAAAATCACATGGAGTCACTCACCAAACCCCACCCAAATCATGGGATTTGGAAGATTATGGAGAAAAAAAAATGTTCTTCTATAAACCAGCATGAGACAGAGGTATTAGATATTTCAATTTGCCTCCTTTGGGAGTAAACATCTAACTTCATATTTTCAAATTCTGCACACTGATCCAACAATAGACTGCCATCCTGAGGACATGGAGCCTCTTATATCATCTTAAGGGAATCCCCTGAAGATTGAGAGGATGAGATAAACGGGGATTTGAAACAGACGAAGTTGGAAGCCCCTCTAAAACAGAGAGCAACTTTCTAAGAAAGTTGAGAATAAAGGCTGAAGGTCTGCAATCCCCTGGCCTGACAGGTGCCAGTGGAACTGAATGGGATTGCCCCTTGCCCTGGTCTGTCCAGCACGGGCTATCCCAATCTATACATGTGTACCTCCTGCCTTTTGTCTCATTTGGCTGCTGTTTCTCTTTTTTTTAAACTTTTTTTTTTTTTTTTTTTTTTTTACCCTCAGAGCCTCAGAAGATGGAGTCTTTGAAGCAGAATGTTTCTTTTATTTTTCTTCCAAGCTGGCTTTGAATAAAATCTATTTTCCAAACAATTTGAATATTTGTGGAGCAGCAAGCAGAGCAGCATTGCCTAGCTTTTTCCCCAGCTGACAGTAGTGTCTTCCAGTAACACAATGGGTGGAAGCAATAATAGAAAGCCTTAAAATGAGGAAAAGCCCAGGACCAGAGGGATTCTTAGCTGAATTCTACAAGAAATTTAAAGAAGAATTAATGCCAATGCTCCTCAAATTACTCCATGAAATAGAAAGGGTGGGATCACTTTCAAATGCCACAAAGCTAGTATAACTCTGACACAAAAACCAGATAAGGCCACTTCAAGGAAAAACAAACAAACTACAAACCAATATTCTTGATGAACACAGATGCAAAAATCCTTAATAAAATGACAGAAAATTGAATTCAATAACACATTAAGAAGATTGTATATCATGATCAAGCTGGTTTCATTCCAAGGATGCAAGGATGGTTCAACCTATGCAAATCAATAAACCTAATACACTACATAAATAGAATCACAGATAAAAATCACATGATCATCTCAGTAGGTGCAGAGAAGCCTTTGACAAACTTCTAAGCCCACATATGATTTTTAAAAAGTGAATAAACTAGAGATAAAAAAACTTATATTAATGTCATGAAGATTATATATGACAAACCCCAAACCAACATAATAGTGAATGGGAAAAACTTAAAACATTTCCTCCAAACTCGGAAACTAGATAAGAATGTCCACTTTCACCACTTGCATTTTATGTAGTCCTTAATACTTCAGCCAGAACAATAAGGCAAGAGAAGTAAATAAAAGCAATATAAAATGGAAAGGAAGAAGTCAAATTATTCTGTTTGTAAATAAAATGATCCTATACTTAGAAGATTCTAAAAGCTCCACCAGTAGACTTTTAGAGCTAATAAACAAGTTTAGCAAATAAGTAGGATACAAAGTCAACATTTAAAAAAAATTCAATAGCTTTTCTACATACCATTAATGAATCTTATGAGAAAGAAATTAGGAAAACAATTCCATTCACAATAGCCTTGGGAAAAAAAAAGATAAAATACTTAGGAATAAATCTAACCAAAGAGATGAAAGACTTCTCCAAGGAAAATTTTAGAATACTGACAAAGAAATAAAAAAATATACTGGAAGATGGAAAGACCTCTTGTGTTCATGGATAAGCAAAATTAATATTGTTAAAATGGCCATACTATCTAAAGCAAACTACATATTCACTGCAATTCCCAACAAAATATCAATGATATTCCTCTCCAAACTAGAAATAACAATTCTAAAATTTAGATAAAAGAACAAAAGACTCATAATGGCCAAAGTAATTCTAAGCTAACAGTAAAGCTATAGGCATCACAAAATCCAAATTTAAATTATGCTGAAAAGCCATAATAACAAAATAACCTGATACTGGCATTGAAATAGACATGTAGACCAGTGGAGCCAAACAGAAGTCACAGAAAGAAAACCCTGGGTCTGAAGTTATTGTGGATTAGATATGAGGTGTCCCTTAAAAGCTCACACGTGAGACAATACAAGAAGGTTCAGAGGAGAAATGTTTGAGTTGTGAGAGTCTGAAACCAATCAGTGAATTAATCCCCTGATAGGGATTAACTGAGTGGTAACTGAAGTGCTAGGGTATGACTGGAGGTGGGAGTTGGGGGTGTGCCTTTGGGGTAATGTTTGTATCTGGCAAGTGGAGTCTCTGTCTCTGCTTCCTGATTACCATGTGAGCTGTTTCCTTCTGCCATACTCTTCCACCATGATGTTCAGCCTCACCTGGAGCCCCAAGGGATGGAGCTGTCAATGCTGTCAATGGACTGATACCTCTAAAACCATGAGCCCTCAAATAAACCTTTCCTCCCCTACACATGAGCAGGTTGGATCTTTTAGTCACAGCAGAGAAACAGCTGACTAAAACAGAAGTTAACTATTTACAAATAGGTCAATATCTTATGGTGTAGAAAAGACAATCTCTTTAACAAATAGTGCAGGGAATACTGGCTCCCCATATGTAAATGACTGAACTAGATCCCTACCTCTCACCTTGTGAAAAAGTCAATTCAAAATGGATCAAAGACCTAGGAATAAGACCAGAAACAGAGCAACTGCTAAAGGAGAACATAGGGAAACACGTAATTCACAGGCCTAGGCAAACTTCCTCAACAGGACTCCTATGGCTCAGGAAACAGTACCCAGAATCCATAAATGGATTGTATTAAACTGAAAAACTTCTTCACAGCAAAGAAAACAATTAACAATGTAAAAAGAGAACATACAGAATGAGAGAAAATCTTTGCCAGCTACTTTTCTATTATTATATAGAGTACTAATAACAAAAACAACATCATTAACAAAATAATAATAATAATAAAATAACTCATCTAATTAATGGGTAAATTACCTAAACAGATAATTCTCAAAAGAACAAGTGTTACTGGAAGCCTCATCCAGGGACACTACCTGGACCCTATCTAGCTGGATTTGGCTGTGTGGCCACGTAGGAATAGGCAAACTATGGAATAAAGAAAAATAAATTTTCTGCAGTTTGATCAAGCCGGGGAGAAGCAGCTAGATTGCTTCTCTTACTGGTCCCACAGAAATAGTTACAACTTACAGGAACGAAAGCCAGGTGATATGCGTGTATAGATTTTGTTAGACTGTGCTGGACAGGAGGGGGCTAGTGGAGGGAAATCTCCACTAGCTTCTTTGGAGTTTGTCAGGCCAGGGTGTTGCAGACTCTCAACCTTTACTCTCAGCATGAGGAACTTGCTCTCAATGTTAGAGGGGCCCCAGCTTCAGTCTGTTTCAGAAGTACAAATGGCCTACAATTATATGAAAAAATGTTCAACAATCTCTAGCCATCGGAGAAATGCAAATCAAAACTACACTGAGGTCAGGCACCGTGGCTCATCCCAGTGACTTGGGAGGCTGAGGCAGGAGAATTGCAAGTTTGAGACCAGCCTCACCAACTTAGAGAGGCCCTGCCTCAAAGTTAAAAAGGGCTGGGGATATGGCCCAGTGGTTAAGTACCCCTGATTTCAATGTCCGATATCTAAAATCTACTGTCATGTATAACTAAAAAGAACCCATAAAGAAAAAAATAGCTATATATTTTAAAAAATCCATCGAGATTCCCTCTCACTCTAGCTAGAATGGCAGTCATCAATAATACAAATAACAAAAATGCTGGTGAGGATGTGAGGGGTAAGAAACACTTATACACTGTTGGTGGAATGCAAATTAGTAAAACTGCTACAAAAATCAGTATAAAGGTTTTTCAAAAGACTTGGAATGTTATCACCACATGATCCACTCCTTGGTATAGATGCATTCATACTGATTTTTATAGCAGTACAATTCACAATAGCCAAGTCATGGAACCAGCCTACATGTCCATCAACATTTGAATGCTTAAAGGATATATGGCATATACATACCATGGAGGTTCACACAGCCACAAAGAAAAATGAAATTATGTCATTTGAAGGAATTGGATAGAACTGCAGAGCATCAAGTTAAGCAAAATAAGCCAGACTCAGAAAGTCAAGAGTCTTATATTTTCTCTTATGTGTGGCTACTAAAGAGTAAAAAGGACAAAAAGGAGGGATCACATGAAAATAGAAGGGAGACCAGTGGAGTAGAGAAAATGGGTTGGGAGGGGGGTGGACAAGAGGGCAAGAAAAGGTATTGGTGAATTAATTTATTCAAATTATATGCACATACAAATATGCATACAACGATACCCACTATTCTGTATAATTATTATGCATCAGCAAAATAATAATAATAAAATCTTAGGAAATGAAGAGGGGAAAAAATGCATCATAGAAGTTGGTTATTATTTGGAATGCCCCCTCTTTATTATACTTGAGAAACAAATGGCTAACACAGATCCTTCCTTATGGTTGGGTCTTCCTGGAGGATGTTCCCCAGAAGTCAGATTCAGATTCTTAGACATTCAGCTACTTAGACATTCAATTCCTGTTAGTGCTTGCCGTTTAAGATGTGAATGGAATTGGGCTTTACTTTGAGAATTCTTCTACACTTCCTGTTTTTCAACTTTTCCTTACAGAAATGAACATTTCATGTCTGAAGGAAATGTCAGTTATTTTCATATTGATCCTGAGAGGTGATTTATTTCTGTTTTAGACAGCATGGAGGTTTGGGCCAGACATCACTGGGAGACACAAGAAAAGTGGCAACAACCCTGCAAGCAAACCACAGGACAGCTTGAAAGATGGCTTTTATTTCTCTCCTCCCTTCTGCCAACCCTCAGGGATCTGACTGACGCCTCTTCTTTTCCCAGTGCGATGTTTGGGGAAAACAACCACCACATTTAATTCAGAGAGAGAAGGATCAAGGAATGGATGGGACTTGAGCTGAAAATCAAGGTAAAATAATAATAATGATGATGATAGGCTCCCATGTGCCTTGTGTTTCTGCTTCTGGTCTCCAAGAAGAGGCTAGGCAGGAGCTGGGAGGCAGAGTTAGTCTTTTTAGACTTTTGCTAAATGAATGCTGCAACTATCTGAGGCAAAATAGGAGGACTATACTCTGATTTACAAATGTGACATATCAGAAATTTGGGTGCATCATGTATTCATTTTTTCATTCATTAATTCAACAAATACATAATGAAGACCTGCTTCTTGTCAGCCACTCTTCTACATACTTGGAAATACTGTAAATAAGAAAAAAAAAAGTTCTATCCGCCAATTAAAAAAATTACTTTTCTGACATCACAAAATAGGAAATAATAATAATAAAGAAAGAAGGCATCTGTAGATTCTGCAGGATTCTGCTACGTAGAAATGCTGGTGAATGGGGAACATTTTTAGCAGCCTGGGGATACTTTTGGTGTGGTGGTCATGGGGTGGCATCATCTTTGGCTACATCAAGAGCAGCTAAAACAAACCTAAACTAAAATTTCATAGGAAATGCATTAGGAAATGTGCTTTTGTAAGTAGGTCAATTCCATGTAGCCAGAGATCTTTTCTTTTTTAATTTTTTATTTGTTCTTTTTTAGTTTAGCCAGAGATTTTGAACTGTGGAAAACTCTTCCTCTTTTTAGCAGCCAATTCCTCTAGTACTGTTCTCTGCACTTTCCTGGCCCAGATGCAGAGGAGGGAATATGATGTACTGCTTTTGCTTCAAGAAGATTCTCACATCCTAAAAAAAAGGGTCACATGGTATAAAGGCAAATAAATACTCAAAATTAGGCTCTTGCTTTCCCTCTTAAAAACACCTCTCCCTTTTCTTAGTGTATTTATTTACTATAAAAATCTTATAAATTTTTTTCATGTTAGGCAAGTTTTGAAATCAGCTTGTGTCCATCACCAGATGATGGATAAATAAAATGTAGAATACAATATTGGTCAGCCTTAAAAAAGAAAGAACTCTTGCTATTTGTGACAATGTGGATGAACCCAGAGAACATTAAGTTAAATAAGCCAGGCACAGAAAGATAAGTACCACAGAAATTCACTTACAAGTGGAATCTTAAAACATGCATCTCATAGAAAGGGACAGTGGAGTGGTGGTTACCAAGGGCTGGGGTGGAAGAAAATGATCCAAGGATACAGACAAGATTTCAGTTGAGAAGAAGAAGTTCAAGGGCTTTATTGTATATCATGGTGACTACAGTTAATAACAATCCATTTTATCCTTGAAAGAGAGCCAAGAGAGTAGATTTAAGTATTCTCATGATAAGTATGTGAGGTAATGTATATATTAGCTCAATTTAGGCATTCCACAATGTATATAGATTTCAAAATGTCATGTTATGCATAATAAGAGTTTATAGTTTTTGTATGTAAATTAAAAAATAATTGTGAATTTTTTCTATACTGTTTGAGATGTAACTCTTTTTTTTTTTTTTAATGAACTTGCTAATTTTATAAGCCAGTTGTGGCTTTTTCAGGGACCTGGGGACTTCCCTTTGAAATGTGGACCTTATGTAAACTTTGAGGAGCTAGTACCCTGCTTTCCCAGTGCTGTGGGAGGATTGGGGCTAACTTCAAAGGGTACCATGCATCAAATTGCAAAACTTCCACCTGTCATGAAGATATGAGCAGTCTATCTTTCTTTTGTATAAAGCCAATTAACTCACAGGTGGTCACCCCAATTACCAGGTGAATTTAGGATGAACTGTGTGTGACAGATCATGCTGTCAAGTTCTACCTGTCTGGAATGGGTTATGAATCTGCTTGGCTGTAAAAAGGGTGAGATTTCTTTGCAATCCCTTAATGTATTGCCTGTGATTACACACCACGTTCTCGTTTAATGCTGTTTCAATAATAAAATTGTTTTCTTTCTCTTCTACCATTGTAGAGAGATTTTCCTGTTGGGAGAATTCATTTTTAGTTTTATTTCTTAACAATAGCAAAGATACTCCCATATTGGGAGTTTCTCTATCAGATTATAATCACACTTTTTTTTTTTTTTTTTTTTTTTTTTTTTTTACCAGAGAGCTTTTTTGAATTTTGTAAGTTTAATATAAAGTGGCTCTTGAGATTGTCCCCATCTTCTTCTTCTTATCTTTTTTTTCTTGGCATCTTTTCTTCTGTTGAATTCTTACGTGGAGCTGCAACGTGTAATTGATGAAGTGAGGAGCTTTCTGAGCTGAGTGGTCGCAGTGGCCTCTGAGTCAAAGTCCTGCACACACCATCCTCACTCTGCATCCACCAGTGGGTTCAGGGCAAGCTGGAGCTCAGCAGACCATGGGGCATGACACCACCTTGGACCTCACCTCTGCCTCTCCTACCTGCAGCTCTATCTTGCCTCCCTTTCATTAGGGTCTCAATGAAGCTGGAACACAGATGGTCAAACCAGAATTTATGTGAGTCTTGCCAGATCATAAATGCCTTCCATTTAATATCACAGTGAAGCCTCACCACATCCTTGTGAAACAGGGTTTTGTTGCCCTTCCCATTTATTAGAAGAGGAAACAGAGGCTCAGAAAAGCAGAATGATATGCAGATGACCTTGCCCACAGCTCTCTTTTTGCAATCCCACACAATATTACAGTGGTTGGTCTATTTTGTCAGTTGCTGCCACTACCCTGTGTGCTCCTCGAGAGCAGAGATGTAATTCCTTCCCTTTGGTGCCCATTTTGCCTGGCACACTAAAGATTTGTAGAATAAATACATGTACGTACCCAGAGTCACACAGTGGGGGAAAAGCAAAGCTGATGGAAGAGTCCCTGTGTGTCTGACCTTGTACTCCTCTTGCAACACAGCTCTGCAGCCAGAGCATGAACTCTGGATGGAGGTGAGTGGGTGAGGGGAGAGAAGGGGAGCCATCTTTCTTTCATAAGCTAACGTTGCCAATATATCATACATTTTCGCTCTTCTGTGTTGGCTCTATTACTCAGAGTGAATGAATCTGCTACTTGGTAGTACTAAAGGATGGTGCAGAGAAGGTTGCGTTTAATTTATCCTGCCAGCCTTCAGAGATCCCAGGAGTCACAGGTGCCATGGCTGATATTTAATCCCCTTTGAATCAGGGTGGCTGCCATCTACAAATGAGATGGCTTGGAGCATACATTCCTCTCGGCCTTAATGCTGTGGCAGTTTAAAAGACCCACCTTGTTCCTGAAAAAGATGCACTGTCCTAATAAAAAGGATCAGGATGGATTTGACTTTCTGGGAGTTAACGTTGGCTGTTATGAAGATGCAGTCTCTCTCAGATTTTCTTTGGGGTGAGAGTATCATATTGCATGCAGGCTTTGAGTCTGGGAAGTCTGGGTTGGAATTCTGCATCACTCACTCATCATCCCCTGACACTGGTAATGGACCTGATCTTGCTGGCTTTCAGTTTCCCCATCTGTAAATCAAGGATAATAACACTCGTGTCATGGGATTTTCAAGAGGATGGAATGAGATGGGGCGTGTTAGGGTTGTCACAGCTTCTGGCACATAACAAACCTGGCGTACAGTGGTTTGGCTTTTCCCCCTTGGGCCTGAGTCAAGGTGTTCTGAGCCTGGGCAGGAGGATTGGGCAAGTATCCCTGCCAGGAGCAGGGCTTTCGCTCTCCATTCCCTCTGTTCCTTGTGGGAGTAGTATCAGGTCCTGGATGATATGGCCAGCAAGGAGAGCCCCCTTCCCTGGACTTGCCATTGTAGTGGGGGAGGCACATGTTCTTGCCCTTGACATTGTCAAACATCTGCCCCTTACTAGCCACTGAGGTCTGTCTGTGGGCTTTTCCTCACTTTTCTTCAGGAGAGGAGGAAGGATGCCCTGCATCACGTTATGCCTTTCCTTCTCCAAAGACTCCTCTCAGGGCTAGGACCTTTGGGGTTTTTTTCTCATTTGTAGCCCGCTGGGAAAGCACTGCCTTCCATGGGAGTGGTAGGAAGACCATGAATGGGAACCCAAGGAGTGGTCCAAATCCCATCTCTGCCACTTACTCCTGATCCCACCTTTGGGATCAAGACTGAGAGACTGTCAGTGTCTGTCCACTCCCACATGGCAGACACCATGCTAAGCTCTCCAAGTGCATTGTCTCACTGTCCTATCAATAGGTTCAGCAGGCAGTCACTATTGTCATGTCCACTGTGAAGATGAGGAAACTGAGACTGAGAGGTTAAGCAATTTTTCACAAGGTCACACAGTCAAGGAGAATTGGAATAGGGATTCAAAACAAAGAGATTTGCGCACAGCACACTTGTGTCACACTGAGCATGTTCAGTTTCCTTTATGATTTTTGCAGATCCAATTCAAGCCAAATCTAAAACGTCTCCTGGCATGAATCCAAATCCACAGGTACGTATTTCCTAGAGAACCAATTCTAAATGTTTTCAGAAATACCTGGTTACTTTGTAGTATGAGTGCTTAAGTATCTCTGCTCAGGGCAAAATGCGCTGAGTTTTGATGGATCTACTCAGGAGACCAGGGAGCCTGCAGCTTCCATTTATCTTTTCCCCACTCACAGGAAACCAGGTTTTGCTAGGGGCACTTAAGAGAAAACCCAGGCATCTTTGGGAGAGCCTCTTTACCTCTCAGATCCTGGGTCTTGCTACAATGTGGTTGATCCCATATGTCCTCATGGGATTTTGAGCATGTGATAAAAATGAGGCATGTGAATATGATTTGTAAACAATTCTCTCCTTCACAGATTTTATGGGCAAAAGATTATGAATAAGATGCATGGACCTTGTCCTCATATGAAAGAAGCAAATTACTAAACAAATAATCTTATGAATAACCAATTATGGCTGTGGCAGTTCCTGGGAAGGAGGAGAATAGGGCTGCCAGAGAGGATTTTCCAGAAAAAGACTGTATGACTAGTAGGAGTTTCCCAGGCTGACAGCATTCAAGGTAGAGAGAGGGGAAAGGGCACCCCTGTCCTTGTCTGTCCCGAGAGCAATAGCACCACCTCACATTGCTCAATTTAGCAGAGTGCCGGGGACATACTGGGTGCTCAACTGATGGTGGCAAAAATCAGACCACACATAAGAGCAAAAGCACCGATCTGCCACTACAGACCAACGTGCACCTCAAGCCCCTCATCTAATCATTCCTTGAGCAGAATGTCACTCCTCAAGGACTGAGTGAGAAGCCAGAGGAGACAGGAGTCAGGGGGTCTAGGCAAGGTGGCTCTTCAAGCAAGGAGGACGTTCTGTGATGGTGGCTGTGGGGGAAGCAGGTGAGCTCATGATTGTCACGAGAAAACCTGCCTCGTGGTGCTGCTGCGAGGACGTACTGTATTCCAAAGTCCCCGGTCCAGTTTCCGCACATAGTAAGAGCTTAGTAATTGAAATTACTGTTTTGAAAAACCCAATTCATAGATGATTCTGTGAGACTACTGCAGAGGCAGCTTCTGATTCAACACCAGGGTACCCTTTTAAACTTTATTTTATTGCAGCAAGAACATTTAACTTGAGATCTACTCTCTTTAGTCATCTTTTGGCAAGGCTAAGGGGCTAGGATTCTAAAACATGATAACCTAGATTCTGGGTCTCTCTAGATGTCAATTCAAAAATTCACATATGTATATCCTTGAGATTCAAACTATGTGATCTAAGTTTCTGGCTTCTGACTCCTTCCCTTAAGGCCAGAAGCGGCTATAGTAGGGCACAGCCTGATGGTGGCTAGTGGCCACTTCAGACCAATGTGCACCTCATTAGTGGTGGCTAGCTGAGGAACTGCTCTTGGATGTCCCATTCTCAGCTCTTGTTAGAGCACCTGTGGTCAGAGCAGGTCTGTGAGTTAGAGCAGCCCCCAGGCAGTGGTGAGGTCACAGAAATCACGCTCTGCCACTACCTTTCCTAATTTGGGGACATGGCATACACCTTGTATGTGGATTCATCAGGCTCCTCTTGGCCCTGATGCTTTCTCTGAGTATCCCAGGAAGGGACATGCCAAACTCTGTCCCGGAGCATGAGTGATGGTGGTGTAGTGATTGTTTGAATACTCTTGACACCTTTCCTGCCTTTGGGAGAGACAGGCTTGGAAAACATATCTCTTCTCTATGTGTCAGATGGTCCAGAGAAACAAAGCCAGAAACCCTCCTTCCCACGAGCATGCTATACAAGCAAGTGTGTGCTGAGGAGAAAAATGAAAAATGCCTGTTATTTTCTGTAGGCTCCAGGATGATGTATGTTCCTGGGGGTAACCTACTACCTCAGAATTAGTCATTCGGCATCGTGTTCTCTCTGCTGCTTGAAGTGCCTCATTTAAAAAATGTTGGGATTTTTTTTTCCTCTCACTTAACTGTAGGAACATTAAATGCACAACTTTATCAAAATGACATAAGATATATGTTTCTGCCAACAGCAACAGGAGAGGATTAACAATTCAAATGGGAGTGGGGAAAAGTTTCTCTCAGAAGATGGGAGGAAGAAAGTTTGATTAGGGATCCTGCACTTTCCTCACCTGAAGCACACCATTATGTGTTCTGAGTCCCTGAGGTCCTGATAGAAGAAACATTTTATTTTTAATTTTATTCTGTTTCTCTGAGGCCAGGACATTTGCCAAGTGTGTAGTTATATCAGAAAGAAAGGAAGGAAGAGAGTAGGAGGGAACCAAAAAACTATCACTTACCAGCGTCTGATGTCTGAGTTTGGTCAGGGCTAACACTTGTAGCCATTACCACACCCTGGCACTGTAATCCAGAGATCCAGAGAAACACCAGAAAGCTGGCATTAAACAGAATCAGGGAAAGTGAGGAGATTGAGGGCATGAAGCCTAAAAGTTGAGGGAATGAGGGTGGAAGAAAGGCTGTCTGTGTGGTAGTTATGGCAAGCGTGAAGCAGGATTTAACATGTAGACATGGCAAATGGTCCCTGTACCATTTGTCTGAGTAAAGCAGGGATCATATTCAACGGAAATTTTTGAAAAAGAAAGGTGGTAAAATTCTGGACTGAATAACGGAATTGCCTTGATCTTAAGAAGAGTCTATCATTTGGTAGGAACTTTGATATCATTTTGCAGGGCATAGGAATGAATATTTTGACCTCTCAGAGTCATTTTCTGGTGTGCAATTATGCATACCAGTCATATTTTCTAGGACTGTTTTCTGCCTACAACCTTCTGAACCAGGAGTGCCTTTGACATTGGTTTTTCCAAGTTCCATCTAACCAATCCCATCTCATTTTCCATCACTGCAAAGCAGAAGATAATAGGAAAGCCATTGACCTTGAGGAGTCCTGTAAGCCTGGCTCCACAGAGTTAACTCTGCATAATGAGTCAGAGGCAACATCCTCCTCAGAGGCAGAGTCTAGAAATGATGAACCTGACCCAGAAAGAATATCAGGGAGATCTGAGAGGAAAGGTGGTCCTAGGTACATTTACTTGCAATGGCCTTCCATCTCTTCAGGACAAAAATTGCCAATCTCCCACATGCTCAGTGGACCCCCCAGGCATGTTGTCTCTCAAAAATATCAAGTGATATTTTTCCATCACAGCTTTCCACTAGAACCTCTTTCTGTGATATCTTTTCATGATGCATGTTCCTGGGGGTAACCTAACCTCTTGGTAGGACTCAGGGCTGATCTCCAAGTTCACCTCTTGAGGATGGCCTTCTTCCTTCATTATACAATCTACAAAGTGCACTCCTCCCACTCATCCCCACCATCACACCAGCACATTTCACCTGTCTTCATCATTATGCAAAATGATCTTTCTTTCTTTACTTACTATTTGCCTTTCCCACACTGGATTCAAGTTCTATGTGAAAAAGGACATTGTCCATTGCCTATCCCCAATATTAAGAAAAGTGTCAGATGCAACTAGAACAGGATAAATAACTATTAAATTAATGAAGAAATGCAGAGTCCCGTAGGTCACAAATTTAAAATCATTGTTTTAAAGGGGAATGATGGACCTTGTCTGAACCTGGTTTCCCCTTAAAATGGAAGCTGGGGTAAAAACTGGTTCACAGAAAGTTTATTTGGGAATGTGATCCTAGGCACCAGAGATGTGAAACAGGGCTATGGAAACAGAAGTCAAGGAGGGCCATTGAAAAGGTAGGTATGTTATGGATTTGGCCCCAGCTAAAATCAGCTGGTGATTGCTTCTGAGGGAGTTTCTGAGGAGCTTGAGGAAATGTACCTCAGAACTGTTCATCTATAAAAGATAGGGGAAACTATTATAGGCAGGAACCAATAGGCTTTAAGATGGACAAAAGTTCACCCTGTTCCACAGGCAGAGGGCCAAAAGGTTGCTCTGTTTTCTGGGCAGGATGTTTCATCATCCCCGGGCAGGAGCCAATAGGCTTGAAGGCTGCCCTCACATCAGGAGCAGGAGCCAATAGGCTTAAAGTTCGCCCTCACTGCACGGGCAAAGAGCCAATAACGTTAGAGTTCACTCTGGTACACCCCCCACCAGTAATCCCTATATAAGCTCTTGTCCATTGAAGTTTGAGAGAGAGATGATGAGAGGAGAGGGAGACACCCAGGATGAGACAGAAGATGATGAAGATGGAGGAAGAGGAAGACAGAGAGAACTTTCACACAACAGCTCTTCCCTGCTGAGAGGAGGCAGCCACTGCACCAGCCTTAGACCCACCGTCTCCAGCCCGATGGCAGCTGCCCCAGCTGATAGCTCCAGAGACCACAGCTGGCACGACCGGACTTCCACCTTCTCTTCAGAGCTTGCACACTCTCCCACCAGAGCTTGCATACTTCCCTCTCCCTGAGCTTGCACATTCCCCTCTCCCTGACTCCTTTCTCCCACCAGAACTTGCATACTTCCCTCTCCCTGATTCCTCTCTCCCCATTCCTTTTCTACCCTTAACCATCCATGAAGGCTGATGAATAAATCCCTTGGCTGCACGGCTGTCCCCGGTGTGATTTTTGCCCTTCAGAAACCATTGTACATCAACAGTCATGACCTGTTTGGCCAACAGTTGCCCCACAGGGCATTAAATGATCTGCACCTTTGGTTTGGACATGAGTGAGTACCCTGTGCTTCCCTAGGGAGCTCAGGAAGCAGGAAGTAGGCAGTGCTGACTGAAGTGAAGCAATGTCATGTGATACCATGTGAAGCTCATTGAAGCCTGCCTGGGAATAGTCACCGCAGCCATGGCTGCAGAAAGGGCCAAGAGGGTTTAATTAACAGACAGAAGGTGGCCAAAGTAATTTCAAACTCTAGCCCCTCTGAAAAAAAATGATATTTCCATTAAATTCTTTATTTCATTAATTATCATCTCACACTTACCCCACCTGATGGGATTAGGCATGGAGTATCTTTTGGGTTCATTTCCTAATACTTTTCCCATTAGACCTGCATCTGGTGATTCTGAGCCAGTCTTATTACTTGAACTCCCTCAGGACATGGAAACTCAGTTGCCCCTACTTTGATCACTTTGGTCAGTGGCAGATGTAATTCACGACTCTGGACCTTCTATTTCTTGACACCTGTTATCGACACGAGAATCAAGGTTCATGATTTCCTGAAGGCCCTCATAAAAGTTCAGGTGAATATCCTGTTTTCTCCCTCTTCCCATCTTCTCTCCTGGGATCTCTGCAGAGTTTTGTGGGTGACTAGTTAACTATCAGACCAGAATGATGGATTTTGCAAAGGATTCTGCAGAAACACTAACAAAACCGGTGCAGACTCTACAATGTGGAGGGAAGTTGCAAGGATACAAGATGCGATATATTCTGACACTGCAGTTTGTTAGGTAAGGTTTTTTTCCTTTTTCTTCTTCCTTTTCTTCCCCTACCTAGATAGATGAGAAATGAGATAACATCTTCATTCTGGTCCCATGGTGGACAATATGATAACCATTTCTTGACAGCAAGCAACATGCTATTTCTTTTGGTGTATGTTGTGTCAAAATATGTTTCCCTAGGAGATTCTCCTGAGTCTCAAATTTTTATTTTCAGAGTATTTTTGCTGATATCCCTAATTCTATCTGAAATGTCTGAATTCACCTGGGAGCCTTAGGAACATGTGAGAGGAAAACAGATGCTTTATGGATCTCAGACTTGTGGACCTGAGATACAATAACATCCCTATTCTCCACTCAGCAACTATGATTATGACCTCACATTCAGGGTAGGGTCTGACTCATTTGTCTGGGGATTCTCTGGGCTTAGTGGTAAGTATTAAGAAAGGTAGTGGACTACAGTCCCAGTGGCTCCCAGTGCCCTCAGGACAGCATCTAGATATGTTTTGTGTCCAAATCCTTTCATTTCTAACCTGTATTTCCTTATGTCGTCTTAGCTCTTAGTGTTCTTCTCTTTGCACTCTGACCTTTAGCTGAACCACTTGGATTTTCTTAAACTCCCCATATTTTCTCTTTTGAGCCTTTTCTTCTGATCCTTTCCACCTGGGCAATTAATCTCCACCCTCCACCTGTGTTATTGAGTCTCTGATCTGATTTCTCCTACTGTGCTTGGCTTCTATAGCTTTTGTTTGTTCTTGGTTTCAGGACAGAGCCTCAGAGAGCTTTATCTTGTAAAGGGTATTTTAACCATTTGCTTGAAAATTAGGGTAAAGTGTAAGAGAAGTCTCTCTCTCTCTCTTTTTTTTTTTTGTCTGTTGTTATATAGGGTTTAAGCAATGGAAGTCTCAGGGTGAACAAACTTACTGAATAAGGCTATAGAGTGAATATTTTGGAATTTATGATTTCAATGCTGTCTCTGTTTTCTCCCTCCCTCCCTCCCTTCCTTTCTTCCTCATACAATCATTTAAAAATGTAGATGGTATTTTTATCATATGGGCTGCGGGAGATGTTTGGACCTCAGACTGTAAGTTTGCTGACCCCTGGGTCTCTAGTTACTAGTTTTGTAGAGATAAAAAAAAAAAAAAAAAAAAAATTAAGGCTCTCATGAGACTGAGAGGAGAAAATAGTTCTGCTGAAAAACTAACCAGTATTTTCAGGCTCAATTATCCCTCTGATCTGATAATGTCCAGTTGTCTGTTATGGAGTATTGGTTGTTATTGTGATGGTGGGGGCATTGGATGGGAGTGCAGTTAATCACAGATACACCTGTGTAGAAGATTGCTGCTATGAGCTGGTCTTATGAGGTCATGTATATCTATGTATGATGTTGATGGGCATCACCCAGTTAATATATCTGAGTTTCTGGGAACAGGGAATGATTCACAGTCCCTACTGTAGGACTGGCAAAAGCCACTGAGCTTATCACTGAATGTCAGCACCAGATGATGACTTAGTGACTATCAGGGTGGAGAAAACAAGGCTCAGATTTTGAGATGAGTAACTTGCTGAGCTGGAACTGGAGTGCAGGCTCCATGACAAACCACCTGGTATGTTTTACATCCTGCTATGTGGCTTCCCCTGGCTGTTTGAAGAAGTTTAGGGACTTGCTCAACCTGGTAGGAGTTTAATGTACATCCATGAATGACTTGCCTTATTCTGCAACAAACACAATGCATGGAATTTTGTTTCATCCCCCTTCAGTCTTCTCAGAGCAGGCTTAACCCAGGCTTAACCTCTTGGAGGTGCTCCACTGACTTTTGTAGCAGAGCGGCCCCTGCCAAGGGATGGTTCCCCAGAGGAGAGTAACAATTACATTTATGAATTCCAAGGATCTGCAGATGGCTATTCAGGGAGCTGGACTTTCTTCCTCTATATGACTACTCTACTATATTGTGGCTTAATGAATACTGTCTTTCTCCGTAACGCCCTCATTAAAGCTGGGCCAGCATCTGATTGTGTGATGGATTATACCAGATTCCTATCTTCTACATGTTAATCTGGCATAATAGCAGAGATAAAATAACTTGCTTTTGGTAAGAGGTTTAGTGCTTCTTCAAACAAAATAGCAAGATACAATGGGGAGTTGGGGCAGAGCAGGGCATTGAAGTCTTCCTTTTGGGCAAATGAACATTGGGTCAGTGGCAACTTGTTTAGGGGCAAAACTTAACTGGATTATACCACAATTCAATGATGATCCATGCCATTGTCTGTGTCAGGGTAAGATGATCTTGTCTGGGGAATATGTTAATAGTTTATTTAGGAGAACATTCTTGCACTTTCGATCAGTGATGTATTATTTGGCTAAGAGCATAGAGGGGTTCCTTTCTTTCTTTGTTTTCTATAATAGGATATCTGTTTCTGGTGTGCCCCATTAAAATTGATTATAATGGTAAAATGACTTGTATCTGTGTTTTCAGTGTCTTGTATCCTCTAAAGTCCAGCTCCCCAATAAATGTTGGGAGAAGATGTGGGGAAAAGGCACACTCATACATTGCTGGTGGGACTGCAAAATGGTGCAACCAATCTGGAAAGCAGAATGGAGATTCCTCTGAAAACTGGGAATGGAACCACTTTATGACCCAGCTATCCCACTCCTCAGTCTATACCCAAAGCACTTATAAACAGTACACTACAGGAACACAGCCACATCAATGTTTATAGCAGCACAATTCAGAATAGCTAAACTGTGGAACCAAACTAGATGCCCTTCAGTAGATGAATGGATAAAGAAACTGTGGTATATATACACAATAGAGTATTACTCAGCAATAAAAGAGAATAAAATAATGGCATTCGCAGGTAAATGGATGGAGTTGGAGAATATAATGCTAAGTGAAGTTAGCCAATCCCCAAAATCCAAATGCCGAAAGTTTTCTCTGATATAAAGAGGCTGATTCACAGTGGGGTTGGGACAGGGAGCATGGGAGGATTAGAGGAACACTAGAAAGGCCAATGGACAGGGAGGGGAAAGGAGGAGGTAAGGGGGTAAAAAAAAAAAAAAAAGATGGTAGAATGAGATGGATATCATTACCCTAAGTGCATGTATGAAGACATGAATGGTGTGAATATACTTTATATACAACCTGAGATATGTAAAAATGTGCTCTATAAGTGTAATATGAATTGTAATGCATTCTACTGTCATATATAACAACTTAGAATAAAAGAAAAGGAAAAAAAATAAAGTCCACCTCCCTTATTTATTTAAACATCCTCTCATACCCCATGTTCCTCAGCACCAGGGATCTTGGAAGTCCTCTCTTGGCTCTGGAGCACTTCTCTCTGCTATTCATCTGCTGTTCTAATCCTTTCTGCCTCAGGGGAGATAGCCAGTACTTTGAAGAACCTTCTCTGATCCTCCACATTGGGAGTTGCGGTCCTTCCCAGGTGCGCTCCCCACTGAGCTCTCTTCCCCTGTGCTCTTGATCTCCCTTGCTTTACTGGGAAGTAGTCCTACTTCAGCTCTGGGTTTTCACAATGATAGCCTGGCATTTACATAGTAGATTCTCAATATTTGTTGAGTATTTAATGATATAACATTTTGTCATGCTCAACTACTAACATCACTTACCAGAGAAATTTTAAGAAACTGTTTTACTCTGTGATCTGACATAAATTTCTTGCTTTCTCGATTATGTACGTGGGTGGATCCCAGAGCTGGAAATAAAGTCACGGTTCCTATGCCATCCCAACCTCTTCCATGAACTACTGAGAACTTAAACTGCAGAGACAAGTGAGCATCCAACTTTCATTTTTAATTTTTTTTACTCATTTTCTTCAAGTTTATATGCTGTGCTGCCAAGAGATTTTTTAGAACAACTCCCACGAGTTTTAATTTTGATTCATTTGGACTGTGTGAGATGTATACTGTATTTTGTTAAATAGAATTGTTACCACTTACTTGAGTTCTTTGGAAGGAAGATGTTCCCTAAATGCAAAGCAGTCAGAATAGCAGAATTCACATCTCAATGCATTACTTTATCCCTTTAGTGAAACCTCTCAGGGGAGCAGTGCAGCCGCAGACATGAACTGATATTGACATTTGGGCTTTCATAAGTACCGCAGAGCAAAGTTTATTGCTCAGCATCAGGCCATGAGTTATCTCATCATTCATTCCAGGTATGTGGAAGTAGTTAAATTACACCCTTCACAGTCCCTTTAAGATCACCTGTTTGCATTTCTCTTCTATCTACCATCTTGTGTAACAGCTATAATCTCTGATCAATCTGTAAGTAGTTATCAAGGGTAGATCTGCCTGGTTCTTTGCTATGAGAAGTAAGGGAGGCATGGCAATTGATATTTATATTTTGAATAGGCAAGGCTGGGGCATAGAATTCAAGGTAGAAGAGAAATACAGTGAGAAGTCTCACTTTTCATTTCATCAGGCACCCAACTTCTTGTTTTAATGTTTCTTTTACCCTCCTCTTTAGAGTCGCTAGCCTTCTCTTCTGATTTTCAGTAACTGGAATTTTATGTCACTCATATACCAAATAAAGGTAATCCACCTTAAACATTTTTTTAGAAGGGCACTTTGCCACACTTAAATTTGTAATTTTAGATATTCCTTAAGCCAGCATCCAAATGATTCAAAAGTGCAAATGGGGAGGGGATGTGCATTCCTAACTAAAATATTTTCAGTTTTTAAGTCCATAGACATTTTGCTGATTAGTTCATTTATAAGATCCATTCTTTATAAAGAATTAGAATGTGGATTATTTCAAACATCTTGGGATGAGAAATAAGATAATATGAGTTCTAACTGTGCCTCTCTCCTTAAATAATGTGATGACATTGCCCTCATCACCTAACTCCTTCAAGTCTCTCTTTGCACATCCATTACCTTGAAGAAGCAGTCCCTTCAATCTTTGATATTAGAGTTTGGAATTTGTTTGGAATTTCATTAGCTCATAATGATGCAACTAAATCCCCATTAGAAAAATAGAACTTTTAAATAAAAGTTTATAAACATTTGTGTGTGTGTGTGTGTGTGTGTGTGTGTGTGTGTGTGTGTTTGACATAACTAAGAGCAACCTTTAGTTTATATCATTCAGGTTTAATGATGATAAGTTGAACCATTTAGTGTGTCTATTTGGTTATTCATATTACCTAATATAGTGTTATTTACTAAGCAGGTGCTATATAAATATCAACTCAGTGACTATTAATTCATGTGAAACAAGTTTTTTAGGGAATCAAAAATTATTAAGCTATGTTGCTAATATTTAGAAATGGCAGAAAGCTTATCAATTTAATACAATTTATTGCTGAGCTCAATAAGAAAAAACAAATCGGGCTGCTCCAGGGGAACTGAAGGTATAAAATAATGTAGAAGGAATAATTTTCTCCTATACTGGGGTTTAAACCCAGAGACCCTCTTTCCCTGAGCTACACCCCGACCCTCTCTTTTTTTTTTTTTTTTTTTTTGAGACAAGATCTTGTCAATTTGCTGAGAGTCTCACTAATTTTCCCAGGCTGGCTTTGAACATGTGACCCTCCTGCTTTAGCCTCTGGAATAACTGGGATTATAGCTATGTACTACCACACCCAGCTAGAAGAAATATAACATTCTGAAATGCAACATTTTGATTCTAGATATTGAAGCACCTCAATTAAGATGATCACACCAAGTGCTTGTTCATTATCTCCGCAAGTACCAAGAATTTTTCCATGAGATGGTTGTGCAATATAAAGATTAATAAGGTTCATCTTCTGTTCTCTAGTAGTAGAATATGAAAACTGTACAAATAATGCCAGTGAAAGAAAAAGAGTATGGAAGAGAGCAATATTCAAAGAAAGGAAAGCTGGTTTCAGTTTGCAAAGGATCTGAAAAGGCTTTATGAAGGATTCGTGAAGGTGGCATTTGAATTGGGCCTTGAAAGATGCAAAGTCATTTATGGCTTAAATATAAATACTGCCACTTCTAGAGAATTGGATTAGCCTCAATTGGATGAATTTCCATGAATGGAAATATAAAATGCAGTATTCTCTGGTGCTATCTGCACACACAGGCCAACAGTTCTTGGTAAAAGAGGAAACAGTCCTACATTATTTACTACCATGTGTTACAGGAATAAAAAATGTATGAGTTGCAAAAATTTGATGGCTAAGATTTCTCACTACTAAAGTTGAATTGGTTTCCAAACTAGATCCTATCAGACAGGGTGGTCACTTTGCATTTTCCTCCCCACAGTGTTGCCCAGGCAACTATCTCCTCTGATGGAAGACGCCATTAGAGCAGCATTTCCAAATGTCTTTTCTGCAGAACATTAGTGCTCTGGAAGAAGAAAAGAATCCATAGACAAATAACTCATCACAATGACAGAGACTACATTCCTTCACAGACACTTAACAATGCTTGTTGTCTTCTTAAGGATTCTGCAAAGTCTTTTAGAAAAGGAAATTCTTTAACTTTGATAAATCTGGTGTTTTTTATTCCAATTTTTTAAAAAGCTAGGTTTTCAAGTTTCTTTTCATTTATTTAAATAGTTACACATGGAAAAAAATGCATAGACCTTAAATGTATTAAATAGTTACACATGGAAAAAATGCATAGACCTTAAATGTATGATTTGTTAAGTCTTGGTAAGTGAATATACACCTGTGTAATCACCATCAAAATTAAGATGTAGAGCTTCCCTATTACCTCTTACAGAGTTTCTGGTGGACATTGGAAACTGCTCTTCTGATTTCTGTTACCACAGATTATTTTGCCTGTTCTTATATTTTATATAAACGGAACCACCAGTATGAAATCTTTTGTTTCTGCCTTCTTCTTATTTTGAAGATTTGTTCTTCCAATCTGCATATGGCTGTGTATCTTTATACATCATTCATTTTTACTGTCAGAAAAGTATTCCATTGTATGAGTTTACCGCAATTTGATATCCATTCTTCTGGTTGATGAACATTTGTATTGTTTTCAGTATTGGGTATTATGAAAAAAAAGTAGTTTTAAACATATTGTAGAACATTTTGTGTGGACTCATGCTTCCATTTACCTTGGATAAATAGCTGTGAGAGAAGTTGGTAGGTAGAGGCTCAGTTTTACATTTTCTCTAGCAATGGATGAAAGGCTCAGTTCTCCCACATCTGTCAGTCTCTTTGAGCTTATCCACTCTCTAGGATGAAATGTGATTTTCATTTTCATTTACTGAAAGGTTAATGATCTTGAGCATCTATTCATGGGTGTTCTGGCCATCTATACATCTTCTCTTCTGAACTGTGTTCTAAGTTTTCAACTGGGTTGTATATCTTTTTTATTTCTTTGCAAGTGCTGGAGATCTGACCTGTGGTCTCAAACATCCTAGGCAAGTGTGCTACCACTGAGTGATATCTTATTACTTTCTAAGGGTTCATTGTATATTCTGGCTACACACACACACACACACACACACACACACACACATTTGTATACATGTGTGCATCTAGATGTAGATCTAGATCAAATATTCAAATGACTAGCTCTAGATAGATCTAAATTGAGAGACAGATGTGATTTTGTTGAAAAGATTTTTTCCCTATTGAAATGCATTGGCTCCTTTAACAATAATCATTTGATGATAGTTTGTATGTAAGTCTATTTCATCTGTTTTTGGATATTCTATTTTCTTTTGTTTATCATTATAACAATAACTCTATCATGATAACTGTAGTTTTATACTAGATCTCATATAAGGTAATATAATATCCCAGTTATTACTTTTTTAAAAAAGTTATATATAAATATGTTATATATATAAATTATATATGTACATTTATTGTAAAAATTAATCAGTTTTACTGTGACATTTCAGTACTTGAATATATTGTGCCTTGATCATGCTCACCCTCCCTTTTATCCTCTCTTGGCCTCCTCTCTATTCCCTTACCTCCCAGACCCCTTCCCATTTCCTAAGAGTCCCTCTTCTACTTTCAGGGTTTTTGTTTTTTGTTTACTGTTGTTTATTTCCATATTTGAGAGAAAATATGCAATATGTGTCTGGCTTATTTTACTTCACATAATGTTCCTGAGTTTCATTTATTTTCCTGCAAATGACATTATTTCATTTTTCTTTATGGCAGAATAATATTCCACACATACCCACACCCCCCATATATGTGTGTGTGTGTGTGTGTGTATGTGTGTGTATATATGTACATATATGTATATGTATATATATACACACACATATATATATATATAATATTTTCATTATCCATTCATCTATTGATAGGCACCTGGGGTGGTTCTATAACTTGGCTCCAGTGAATAATGCCATAATAAACATGGATATGCAAGCATACCCATTGTATGTTGACTGTTTCCTTCTGACAAATACCCAGTAGTGGTATAGCTGGGTCATATATTTCCATTTTCAGTTTTTTGAGGAACATCTATACTGTTTACCATAATTTGTTTTCCTATCAAGAATGTATATTTCTTTTTTTCCACATCCTTGCCAGAATTTATTTATTTATCTCCTCCCCCTCCTCCCCTTCCCCTCCTTCTCCTCCTTCTTCTTTCCTCCTCCTCCCCTCCTCCTCTACCCCCTCCTCCTTTTTCCTCCTCCTCCTCCTCCTCCTCCTTCTTTCCTCCTCCCCCTTCTTCTCTTCCTCCTCCTCTTCCTCCTCTTCCTTCTTCTAGTTCCTCCACTTCTCCCTCCCCCTCCTCCTCCAAAATAGCCATTCTGACTTGGGTGAGATGCAGTTTTGATTTGCATTTTAGTGAGAGTTAGAGATATTGAGTATTTTCTCATATACTTATTGGTCAGCTGTACTTCTTTTGAGAAGTCTCTGTTCAGATTATTTGCCTATTTTTTTCCATTGGATTTCACGTTCTTTTTGTTGAGCTATTTTTTTAGTTCTTTATGTATTCTGGATATTAATCCTCTGTCAGGTAAATAGCTGGCAAATATTTTTTCCACTGTGTAGATTGTCTCTTCACTTTGTTGTTTGTTTCCTTTGCTGTTCTTGAGATTTTAATGTGATATAATCTTAATTGTGAGCTTTTGATTTTGTTTCCTGAGTTACTGCAGTCCTACTGAGGACAGTGTCTCCCTAAGTTGCCGAGGCTGGACTCAAACTGGTGATTCTCCTACCTTAGTCTCTTGAGTAGCTGGGATTATAGGCATGGGCCACTGCACCCCAGAGTGTGCACTCCTACAGTGGGAATGTCAGATGCTATCAGGGGTTGGGGGCTTCCTAAAGCTCTGTTGATGTTGATTCCATTACTTGAAAGCAGTTCTGTTACTGGCTCTTCCAATTGTGGTCACAGGCCTGGTGCTTTTATCCTCTGTTCAGACACTGGTACATTTCTAGCTGTTTCAAGGGAGACACAGGGTCACAGCTCCTGCTCTGTGTCTCTCACCTCCAGTCTTGTCAGCAATGTGTAGCCTGATGGGGTTGGGAGTGACTGACACAGAGGTCCTTCATCAAAGAAATAGCAGTTGTGATTTTTCTCTCTGCTGTTGGTACAGGGGTGAGTGTCAGAAGCAAAATTTCAAATTTCCATTTGCCAATTCTACTTGGGTTTAGGATGTAGGTTGTGAGAATTTATCCCCCTATCCTGTATTCTTTAAGAAAGTAAAGTACCTGCCAAGGTTTGAGTGGGACTAGGTTGTGGGTGGGGCAGTGTGCAATTTCTCTCAGTTGGGCTGGGAGTACAGTTTAGTGGCAGGTCACCAATCCAATGTGCTCAATATGCTGGCTTGATCCCCAGCAGCACTAACAAAGATAAAAGAAGAAAGAAATCTAGATTAAAAAAAAAAAAAAAGTACAAACAAACAAAAATCATAGCAATGCCACCAACAACCAATACAAAAGGGTAATAATGTAAAATAAAATAAAAAGTTAGGAAAATTAATCAAAAAAAGGTGGTTGAACAAAAATAAAAAAGTACAGAAAGAAAAAAGTACAGAGGAAATAAAAAAGTACAGAGGAAAAGGGGAGAAAAGAAAGAAAAAGACACAAAAGATTAAATATTAAAACCAAGAGAAAACAGAGAATGCAAGCCAAACATCAACAACAAAAACATATTAATAAAAAATATAAATTTTCTCTTTACTGAGGTGCTCAAACGAGTGAGCAAGATTGGAAACCCTTAGTCTTCACCAAGCAGCACCTCTGTCCACGCCATCTTAGGCTGTGTGCCCTTTGGACACTTCAAAGCCTGGGGTTCTTTCTGCACATCCTCTTCTTTCCTTCTTTGTGGTGCTGGTCTGGCGACTAGTGGGGGAGCTTTGGGGCTTGAGCCAGTTGGAAAGCAGCCAGCTACTTCACATGCAGGAAGGAGCAAGGAGCACAGAGCTCCTAGAAACACTTTCTCTCCAGAGCTATCTGGATTATGCAGTCTGAGAGCAGGCTGGAGGCTGATGCCATCCATGGTGTGCCAGAAGGAGGACTTCCCAGAGCTTCTCTCTGGGGCTGCTCACTTGGAGTGGGGGTAACAGCAGCTCTGCAACGTGCTCCTGTATTTTCCCCAGGGCAGAGAGGGCTGTAGAGTCTCAAAGATCTGTGCTGTGCAAGGGCGGTCAGTGTGTTCCTCATGGTCCACTGACCACAGTTTTGTGCTCTGGTGTCCCCAGTTCTGGTCCTGTGTGCATGACATGTGACTACTCACTCCTCCAGACTCTGATAACTGGCCAGGCAAACCACCCCATTCCAAAGGGATGCACCTTCTGCTCCCCAATGTAGTGATTCCCAAAGCAGTGAGCTCAGACAAAAAGCTCCCAGTTACAGCCCCAGGAGCATATGCTGGGAAGTATAGAGAACTTCTCCAGAGCTAATTCACCATGCAGATATAGGACCTTATATTTCTGCACGGTGCTAAACCCTGTGCAAGTATTCATTGGGAGTCCCCCTTTATCCTCCACCCCATCAAAGGGCACTGTGGCTCCCTCTGCCTTGCTTCTTCTGAGCAGTTGGTGCAGGGTGTTCTGTTTCTTTCTTCTACTTTACAACATCTCTGGGTTTCTCTAAATCTTTGTCCACTGTTGAATTACAACATTTCCCCTCCATTACCCTCTTTAATGAACACCTACATTTCAGTTGTTTTAATTCTATCTTGTGGAAAATCATGCAAGTGCTGTGTGCCTTTAACATATTACCTTGGAAAGGTACTTTTAAAGTATTTTATAGAATATATATATATATATTTTTTTTTTCTATTGGTTGTTTTTAGTTATAATGGCAGTCTAATCTACTTTGACATATTTATATAAGCACAGAATATGTCTTATTATAATTAAGATCCCATCTTGTGGTTGTACATGGTGAGATTCACTGTGGTGTATTCATATATTAACATAGGAAAATTATGTCAAATTCATTCCACTGTCTTTCCTATTCTTATCCCCTTCCCCCTTCCCTTCATTCCTCTTTGTCTAATCCACTGAACTTCTGTTCTTTCCCTCCTGCCCTTATTGTGGGTTAGTATCTACATATCAGAGAAAACATTTGACCTTTGTTTTTTTTTTTTGCTTGTTTGTTTGTTTGTTTTTTGGAATTGGGGAATTTCATTTAGCATGGTAGTCTCCAGATCCATCCATTTACTAGTGAATGTCATAAAATCATTCTTCTTTATGACTAAGTAATATTCCATCATGCATATATTCCACAATTTCTTTATCCATTCATGTGTTCAGGCATCTAGTTTGGTTCCATAGCTCAGCTATTGTGAACTGTGCTGTTATAAACATTGATGTGGCTGTGTCACTGTAGTATGCTGTTTTTAACTCCTTTGGATATATACCAAGGAGTGGCATAACTGGGTCAAATGGCGGTTCTATTCCAAATGTTTTGAGGAATCTCCACACTACTTTCCAGTGTGGTTGCATTAATTTGCAGTCCCACCAACAATGCAGTCCCATGAAAGGTATAAGTATACCCTTTTCCCACATCCTTGCCAACATTTATTGTTGCTTGTATTCTTGAAAATTGTCATTCTGACTGGAGTGAGATGAACTCTCAGTGCATTTCTCTAATTTCTAGAGATGTTGGACATATTTTCCATATATTTGTTGACCATTCATATATCTCTCTCATTAAAAAAATTCTTTCTTTCTTTGCTTTCCACTTGTTTTAGAATCAATCTCATTTTTAATTTTTTTAAAAGTCTATTGGGAAGTTGATTGGGATTACATTGAATCTGCAAATCAAGTTGAAAGAATCAATAATCCCAATGCTGAGTCTCTCAGTCCATGAAAATTGTATACCTGTCCATTTTTTGGTAAGGATTGATAGTTTAAAAAAATTTTTTTTAGTTGTCAGTGGGCCCTTATTTTATTTATATGTGGTGCTGAGAATTGAGCCCAGTGCCTCACATGTGCTAGGCAAATGCTCCACCACTGAGCTACAACCCCAGCCCACTCCATTTTTTTCTTTTAGGTCTTTTAAATTCTCTGTAGTATTTTAAAGGTTTTGAAACAGAACTTTCACATATTTTGGCTAAATTTCATACTATATATTTTGAGTTTTTCACATTATTTAAAATGAAACTTTAAAATTTTTACTTTTAAAATATTGAAATAGAATTTTTGTATACTTACCTTATGTTCTATACCTATGCTTATTTCACTTAGTAGTTCTGGTCGTTTGTTTGTTGCTTTCTATTTATATCAACTTGTCAAATTTGAGTAAAGTTTATCTGATTATTTTTCTGTCATGATATCGTTTATTTCTTTTGTTGCTCCTAACACTGCCTGTGTCCTCCAACATAATGTTGAAAAAGTGCTGATATTAGACATCCTCATTTTGCCAAATCTTAGGGAGAAAATAGTCACCATATACATCATACTCGCCACAGGCTTTCGTTGATGCTCTTTTAACAGACTGTAGAATTTTTTCTTTATTTATAGTTTTCTGGGTTTTTAAAACCCAAAGGGGCAGTGCATTTTGCCAAATGTCTTTTCTATGTCTGTCGAGATGTTTATATAATGTTCCTGGTTTTTATTATTTACTTAGTAAATTACACTGATTTGTTTTAAAATATTAAACTGATCTGCATTTCTAATAAAAATCAGCTCAATCAAATTCTGTTATTCTTTTATGCCACCATGAGATAAAATTTACCCATGTTTTCTTGAAGAATTTTGCATGCATGTTCATGAGAGCTATTTTGCATAACAGTATTTTCTTCTTTGAGTTTGGGCTTTCATTTAATATCAGAGTTATGCTGTCCTCACAAAATGCATTGAAAACTGATGTCTCTTTTTCTATTTTCTGAGAGATTTTATGTAACATAGATATTATTTCCTCAAATGAGAGAGTTCAAACATGAAATCATAGGTCCTAAAATTTTCATGAAAGAAAGGCTTTTTGTGATAATTAATTCAATTTATTAACCAAAGGGCTGTTTTTATGTTATATTTCTTCTTGATTCATCTTTAAATAAGTTGTATTTTTAATGAATTTATTCAATTTATGTAAGCTATCACATATATTGGCATGCTATTGTAATACTACCTTAATATATTTTTAACATCTTTAGGGTTGTTTTGATAGATCCTTTTCCATTGATATTAATTTTTGTGTTCTTTCTCTTTTTCTTAATTAGACTTGTTAGATTTTTTTTTATCAACTTCTGGCTGTATTATTTATTTTCTATTTTGTGTATTTCTGCTCCTACTCTTATATTTTTTCCTTCCTACTACCTAATTTGAAAATGATTTTATTGCTAATCTAGCTTCTTTCTGATGCAAGTACTTTAAGTTGTAAGTGTTCATCTGAGTACTGTTTCATCCCAGAGACTCTGATATTTTAGCTTTTATTATCACTTAGTTCAAAGCACTTTTTATTTACTTTTCTTGTGCTTTCTTCTTTGACCTATTGGATATTTACAAGTGTCCTGTCTAATTTTGAAGTAGTTGAGATATGGGGATGGGAGATATAGGGATATATGGGAGATATAGGTGATTGATTTCTAATCTAATAAATCATGCAGGAAATCAGTGCATGATTTCAATTTTTTTATATTTCTTAAGCTTATTTTATGATTCAGCATATAGTCTGTCCTTATTAATTTTCTATTTGTGATTTTTGTGTATAGGTCTCATTATAAATAACAAGTAGGTCAAGAGGGCTGATAATTTTGTTAAGCATTCTATATCATTACTACTTCCAACAAAGTGAGGATGTTTAAAATCTCCAAATATGGTTGTGAATTTGTCTTTCCAGTTTTATCAATTTTTACTTCATGTATTTTGAAATTTTGTTATTAGGTACATACACATTTAGGATTGTTATACTCTCCTGAAGAGGTTACCCTATTATGGCTATGGGATGTTTTCCTTTATCTCTGAAAATACTTTTCCTTGAAATTTATTTTATATTAATAGCTCTACTTCAGATTTCTCATGCTTACTTTCCCCACCTTTTGCTTTTAACCTATTGGAACATTGATATTTAAAGTGTGACATATGTACAAAACATACAGTTATTGCTTGCTTTTTACACATGTTGAACATCCACACCTTTTAATTACAATATCTAGTTCATTTATATTTAAATTAATTATTGATATTGTTGAGTTAAACCTTTTTTAAACCTGTTTTATGCTTTAATTCCTCCTTTGATGTTTTCTTTTGAGCTAATGGAAAATTTGAGGAATACTTTTCTTGATTTTTTTTATTACAGCATTATAGTTATATACAGTAGTTGTATTCATTTTGACAAAATTATGGATGCATGGAATTTTATTTATTCCATTGCAGTTTCCATTTCCCCACTTTCCTTCTCCTCTTTGCTCCTCCTGTTCTCCTTTCTCTACGGATCTTCCTTTCTCTTATTTATTTATTTTGATTGGTGCTTTCCACAACTGCATAAAGGTGAAATTCCCTGTGGTATATTTATGTATGCACACACGATTTTGTTAAAGTCATGCTGCATTTCCTCCCCTTTCCAGTTCTTCCTTCTTCCCTCTGGATCTCCTTCTTCTCCACTGATCCACCCTATATGTTTATGACATTCGACTCCCCACTTCTTTCCCTTATTTTGCTTTAACTTCCACATATTAGAGAAAGCATTCGATCCTCAATTTTGTAAGTCTGTCTTATTTCACTTAACATAATGTTCTCCATTTCCATCCATTTACTGGCAAATGCTGTAATTCCATTGGTCTTTACTAGCACATTCTTTTTAAACCAGTACAGTTATCTTTGAGTTAAAATTATTTATTTTTAAATAATGGAATATTTTTAAAGTGTTTAATTTCTCTCTTAGCTTTGAGATTCATCCCTATCCTTCTGTAGTTTTTTGAAGTGATGCATACTTAACCTTTCAATTTATTAAGAAATGCATTGCAACATTCCTATAAAATGACAGAAACTTGAAACAATATAATTCCTTTTACTTCCCCCATGGCTTCTCTGTGCTGTTATTGTCACAGGTTTTACAACTAGAGACATTATGAACAGCACTATACAGTGTTACATTTTTACTTTACACAATCAATTGCTGTTTAAAAAATTAAAATAATAAAAAAGTCTTTTATATATACTCATGTGTTTACTCTTTCTGATGCTTTTTTGTCTTACAAATATGAATTTCTTTTCAGTTTTTTCCATTAAATTAGAGGAAGTTCAAATAACCTTTTTCATAATGCACGTCCACTGTTATTACATTCTCTCAGTTTTTGTCTTCTCATGCAATTTTTAAATTTTAAATTTATTCATTTATTCTAATTTGTTATATGTGACAGCAGAATGCATTTCAACTCATATTACACAAACAGCACAGTTTTTTGTCTCTGGTTGTACACAAAGTAGAGTCATACCATTTGTTTCTTCAGATGTGTACTTAGGGTACTGATGATGTCCATCTCATTCCACCATTTCTCCTACCCCATGACCCTCCCTACCCCTCCCTACCCTTTGCCCTATCTAAAGTTCCTTCATTCCTCCTATGCTCCCTCTCACCCCCATTATGGATCAGCATCCACATATCAGAGAAAACATTTGGTCTTTGCTTTTTTGGGATTGACTTACTTCACTTAACATGATATTCTCCAACTCCATCCATTTACCTGCAAATGCCATGATTTTATTCTCTTTTAGTGCTGAGTAATATTCCATTGTGTATATACAACCACAGTTTCATTATTTATTTGTCTATTGAAGGGCATCTAGGTTGGTTCCACAATTTAGCTATTGTGAATTGTGCTTCTATAAACATTAATGTGGCTACATCACTGTAGTATGCTGTTTTTAAATTCTTTGGGTATAAACTGATTCAAACTGAAAAGCTTCTTCTCAGCAAAAGAAATAATTAGTGAGGTGAAGAGAAAGCCTACAGAAGGGAGGAAATTTTTACCACATGCACATAAAATAGAGCACTAATCTCTAGGATATATAAAGAACTCAAAAAACTTAACACCAAAATAAATAAACAAATAAATAATCCAGTCAATAAATGGGCCAAAAAACTGAACAAACATTTCACAGAAAATGATATACAATCAATCAACAAATATATAAAAATGCTCAACATCTCTAGCAATTAGAGAAATACAAATCAAAACCACTCTAAGCTTTCATCTCACTCCAGTCAGAATGGCAGCTATTAAGAATACAAACAACAATAAGTGTTGGCGAGGATGTGGGGAGAAAAAGGCACACTCATACATTGCTGGTGGGACTGCAAATTGGTGCAACCAACTATGGAAAGCAGTATGGAGATTCCCTGGAAAACTTGGAATGGAACCACCATTTGACCCAGGTAACCCACTTCTCATGCACCTTTGAAACACATTTTTGCTAGAAATGGAATTCTGGGTGGATATTCATTCAAGAGTCACTCAAGTTCATTTCATTGCCTTCCAACCTCCATTGTTTCTGATAAAAGAATGACTGCCATGTTTATCATCACTCTGTACATATGGTGTCACTTTTCTGTGGATTCTTTCAAGATTTTCTTTTATTCTTTCCAGAAATTTGACTTTGAAATAATTCTCTTTTACTGGGATTTTTTTAATCCCTAAGTTAATATTTTCTACCAAAATTTGGAATGTGTTAGCCATTAATTGACCAACCCTTCTTCTGTTTCCACTTTTATCTCATTCTGGAACTTGAATTACATGCATGTGAGACTGCTCAACATCATCCACAAAGGGTACTGAATATGTGGAGTTTTTTTTTCTTTCTGTTCTTCTGCTTGAATAATTTTTATATCTGTCTTCAGGTTGACTAATTCTTTCTTTTGCTATTCATATTTTTTCCATGTTTTATCTGGTTATTTTTCATTTCTGGTATAGTTTTTAAGTTTTAAGATTTCTATTTTCTTTCTACCTCCCCTCCCTTGCTTCATAGTTTCCATTGCTTTCCTGAGAGTTCCCATTCATCCCTTTGTTTTCATTATAATTATTTCCCTTTAAAATAATTTAAAGTCATTGTTCTGCTAAAACCAGGAACCGAGTAACCTTAGTGTCTACTTCTATGTGGTTTTGTGTTGATCAGGTATTCCAGTTTTCTGGGTCATTTTTGTTGTTTGTTGGTTGGTGGATAGTTGCTTTTAATGCATCTACTAATTTTAAAGACTGCTGTGAATGATAAATGGGTATATATGTTCTGATATGATCCTCTGTTGATTTTTGTCAAAGTAGGCTGATTGTCTTGAACTTGTGTTAACTTGATTTTGTTCTCTATAGAGATGTCTATATTATTTTATTTCTAGGAAAATATTCTAGTTCTGGGTCACAGTATTGGTTTCTAAGGTATGGCCCTTTTGGTGTTTCAATGGAAACCTCCCGATACCAAGGTTCTCCAATTTGTTGTGACCTAATTCTCTCTCTCTTGTGGTGGGTAGCCCCTAAAACACCTCCTTGACTTTTCAAGATTTCCACATATTGCTTTCTACTGAACTTCTACACACACACGCGCACACACACACACACACACACACACACACACACATCTTTTAAGGGTTAGGGAAAAGTTTACATGCAGATTTTGGAACTACCTATTCTATGGAATTCTCTTTTCCAGGCATTTTAAGCCTTGCTGAAATTCCTGAATTGTCTTCTTTAATACTTCAATTTGGAAAGACTGCATCTTTTTTCTTGAATTTCAGGTGTCTCTATGGAAAGTGTCAAATGGGTGCATACACATGGATCTGACCTTGTTTGGTTCCAGTCTTGCAAGGGTTGAATCCTTTTTTTATTTTTTCTTAAACCTGTGTTTGGTCACTCTCCATGGCCTTTAAATTATTGTTGTGCTTTAAAATAATTCCAGAATTTGTGGTTGTTAACTGTGAAAAGTTTAGTCCTATGCAAATACACTATTATTACTAGAGCCAGAATTTGCAGGTATCATTTTTAAAAATTTATTATACCCATGGAATTAGAGTTTCATGTTGTATAATTTTTATTGTTCCAGGACATAGGTAAAATTTGCCTATGTCCCATACTTTTAACACCACTGATAAATGGAATTGTTTTGCTCATATAACATATACTAGGATGCTACGTTGTGATGACAGTATTTTTAGGCATTTGTAGAGGCAAAAAGAAAAAAACAAGGCTCAATCACAGCTTTCAAAGATCTTTATTCATTCACTCACTTATGCATTCAAATTAATTAATTAATTATCAATTAGTACTTATTTAAGGGCAATTATAGTGAGGAAAAACAAAATTAGTTTGTGCTGTAAAAAGTGGATCAAGTCTAAAGAGATAACCAGCAATTACTTAAATAACCAGATGTAAAAAAAAAAAAAAAAAAAAAAAACGTTCTGCAGTGTAGCAAAAGGCACTTGTTATGAACATATAAAATTGGAAGTGCTGATTTTGAGTGGAAATTGCAGAAGGCTTTTGAGAAATTACATTGGAGTTGAGACTACGAATTAATTAGGTATAGAGAGAGGCAGAAAGGAAAGGATCTTTATGTGAGAAAGAACAGGATGTGCAAAGGCCCTGAGGGACCAGTGAGTAAATGATCCTTGAGAATTACTGTGAGCACCAGAAGGAGGGGGTAAAACTTCAAGGATGATATTGAGTGTTTGGAAATCCCAAAGCATATGTGCAATGCCATTTATAGTGATATAGAATATGGAAATAAGCGCTTCAGTTTTGTTTGGGCATGATGGATTTGAAATGACTGGAAGACACCAAATTGAAGGCATTAATTAGTCAACTTGATGTACAGTTTAAGAGATGTAAATTGGTATTTGGGCAATTTTCCCTTCCCACCAACCAGCCAACCTTCAAAGTTAGTGACCTTAGAGCCCTGACTTTCTATTTTGGCAATTTCATTTAAAAAATGATAAAGAAGATATGGTTTATATACACAATGGAATTACCCAGCCATAAAAAGAATGACTTTATGACTTTTGCTGGTAAATGGATGGAACTGGAGACTATTATGCTAAGTGAAATAAGACAATCTCCCAAAACCAAAGTTCAAATGTTCTCTTTGATATGGGTGGTGGAGTTGGGGGTAGGGAAGAATAGAAGTCATTGTATTAGACAAAGGGGAATGAAAGGAAGAGATGGGTGGGACTAGGAAAGATAGTGGAATGAATGGGACATTCATTTCCTATGTTCATATATGAATACATGACTAGTGAAACACCACATCATGTAGAACCACATGAATGGGATCCTAATTAGAATAAGTTATATTCCATGTATGTATGGTATGTCAAAATACACTCTACTGTCATGTAAAAAAATCTAAGCATTCAATATGTATTGAGTACTATGTACATTTCTGGTATTATATCTGTTGAAGATACAACTTTAGCTAAGAAAAAATTATTTCTATCAAGAAATGTAATTCCAGGTTGTGGAGAAAGGCAATAAATATATAAACAAATATCTAAGGGATAACATTTCAGATAACACTGATAATACCAAATGCTGGCAAGGATGTGGAGCAACAGGAGTTCATTAATTGGAAATGAGAACACAGTGTTGTACTGCCACTTGGGAAGACAGGCAGTTTATTTCAAATCTACACATATTCTTAGAGTGTCTGTCAATCATGCTCCTTGGTATCAACCCAAAGGAGTTGAAAACTGTGTTTCCATAAAAACTTACTAATGAATGCTTATGATAGCAGCTTTATTCATAATTGCTGAAACTTGAAAGCAAATGAGATATTCTTTGGTAGGTACATGGATAAGCTGTGATACATCCAGAATAATAATATGGAATATTATTCAGTGCTAAAAAGAAATTAATTATTAATCCATAAAAAGAAATGGAAAAAAATCCTAAAATGTTTATTATTAAGTGCAAGAAACTAAGCTGAAGAGAATACATTGTGTATAATTTCAACTATATGACAAGCTGGAAAAGGCAAAACTATGGGGACAGTGAACCTCAGTGATTTCCAGAGGTTGGGGAGAGGGAGAGATGAATAAGTGGAGTGAGGACCTTTAGGGCAAGCAAAAATGTGATACATAATGGGGATGCATGCTACTATAGATCTAAATCCATCAACTACACCAAGAGTGAACCCTAGTGTAAGCTATGGATTCTGATGATTTTATATCAATGTGGTTTCCTCAACTGTAGCAAACATATTGTTCTGGTTAGGAAAATGACAATGGGGAAGCTGTACTCGTGGTGGGAACTGGGTTTGTAGGATATACCTACATCTTCTACTCAATTTGCTGTAAACCTGAAACGCTCTAAAAAAAAATAAAGTCTATTAAAAATTTAGAAAATGAGTACTTTGAGGAAAATTAAATTAAAGCAATAGTGTTTTGAGTTGTTAGGATGTGTAACTTTATAAAGGGAAGGCTCTTTTGAGAAGTGAACATTTCCAGGGAGAGCACAAAGATCATCAGAGTCATTTGACAATTTTTAAGGAAGAAAGTCTAAACAGAAAAAACAGAGAAAGATCCTGAGGTAGGAAGTTACATTATCCAGTGTGACAGGATTTTAGTACACAAGGGGAAGAATGCCAGAGACCCAATTCTATATGGCCTTCTGGATAAAATGTCCTAATCAGGCCAGGTGATACATTTTTGTAGGCCTTTTGATCCCTTATGCCAACCGGCTAAATCAGAAAAATATTTCAATATGACAAGGAGTGGCAGGTGTTTTCCTTTATATTTTTTGAGGCTGTAGTAAATCCCATGAAAGAAAAATATCTATGGCTATGACTCATCTTGAGTCACAACCACAGGTCCTCATTTGTTTGAGGAAGCAGGAGACAAGATGGGAGGCTACAAGCACAATGTGCCACTGTTTGGAGCACAGAGATATTGTTATGGTTCAGATCTGGAATGTCCCCCAAAGCTCATGTGTTGAAAGCATGGTCCTCAGTGAAGCAAGGTTCAGAGGTGGGGCTTTTAGGCAACTGCTGGGCCATGAAGACTCTGACCTCTTGAGTGGATCAATGTGCTTTTGGATTAATCCATTAATAACTGCATGGACTACTCTGAGTTGGGACCTACAGGAGGAAGTAGATGACAGGGGTGTGTCCTGGAAGGGTTAATTTTCTTCCTGGCCCCTTCCTCTGTCTCTCTGCTTCTCTATCCACTACCATGAGGTGAGCAGCTTTCCTCCTTCCTGCACCCTTTCTCCATGATACTGTGCTTCACCTCAGGCCCAGAGCAATGGAACTGGTGGACCAAGCGCTGAATGCTCTGAAAACATGAGCCAACACAAACCTTGCCTCCCCTGGATTGTTCTTGTCAGGTATTTTGGTTGGAGCAGTGAAAAGCTGACTAAAACAGATACGCTTTGGTTTATAGGAACACAGATAGATTCAACAGGAATAGTCAAAGTATGTCAACAGTCTAAGAGCTTTGTGGAACAAAACATGAGAAACTAAATTACAATAGAATATTATTTGTCCTGTTATATTACTTGATGTGATTTCAAGGGAGAATGATACCATGTCAAATCTTCTCAACAGTGCTTGGTGACAATTGAATCACCCTCTTTGCTTCTGGACTGTCATTTAACTTATTTGGGGGAACTTTACAAATTATGTTTTCCAGCTAAATAATGTGCCAAATTCCTATTATTTTTTTCCTCCACTCATATTTTTCCAAGTGTCAGAAACTGCTTTGGGAAAGAATCAGCCTATTCAGAAGTCCAAAATGTGCATGCAAATGAGTTGTAGATGTGAATTGAGAGCTATTAATGTCATATGGAACTGCTTGGGTTGTGTGTGCCCAAGTTACTTTGTATATACAAGAATAGACTCTGAGGAAATGTGTGGATAGAGGGCATCACAAAGCCTTGTCTATTACCTGACAGCTTGTACTCCATAGTTTTCTTAAAAATCCTTTGCTCCCCGTTTAGCCCAAACACATTCACTTACAATAACTTAGTGAATTCTGCACACGTAGATTGAAGAAGAGAATATACAGATATTTTAGAAATAGAAATGAACCATCTAGAAAACAATCATTTTGCCAGAAGATCTAGAGAGCCTTTTTCATACCACTTACATTCATCAGAGAACCCACAAACTCATTTTCTAGTTTTTCACTATCACTTTTTAAATATTTGATGAATTCTGGAGACTTGGGGTAGCTAATGAAATCACCTTTGCCTAGAATTCCATAAAAAACAGCTCTAGAAAAATTCTGAAAGATCATCTTGTTCTAGGGTCTTGTTTGTGCCCCAAGACAAAGTCCATTCCACCAGCTTGTGCCAGAGGGAGGCCCATTGTTTATAGCCCATGATCTCTCCTTCCTCCCAGACCAGGACAACTCCATGAAATCTTATTATCCTGTCTAAATTGGCTTCAGTTATTTTGATATATTCTTACTTATGCATAATGAACCTGAGTTCCATGATCACTCTTTGTTGTAGGTACGTCAGTGAAAATTAGTATATAAATTTCTTGTATAGTATAAAATTCTTCTTGAGTGGGTGCTTCGATTGCTGCTGTGATTGCCCAAGGACATGGATTCCTGCCCCTTCACTTTTCCAAAGAGGACTCTCACTGCTACTCTCCAGGGAGTTTCTAGGCCTCCATCATGGACGGGGGCTGCATCATTGGTCCCTCTTGTTTTGAGGCTCCAGTTTCTTGGACCTAACAGCTACTTGTTCCTTCAGCTGTCTAGCCTGTGGACAGCCATTGTGGGACCATCCAGCTTACATCCAGGTGGTGTAAGCCAATATAATAAGCCCCCTTTTTATAATTGAGAGAGTGTGTGTGTGTGTGGGTGCGTGCATGCGTGCACATGCACACACACACACACACATACACGCCTTCTGTTGGTTCTGTACCTGATTAATACACATATACACATGGTTTATGTATCTATGGAGTACAATGTGATTTTTGATAAATCTTCACATTGTGGAATGATTAAATCAAGCTAATTAGCAAATATATTACTTGACATACTTCACATATTCTTTCGAAATTTACTTTTAATAATTTCAAAATACATTATTTGTTATAGTTATGACTTTGTGAAATAGGCCACTAAAATATATCTCTCCTGTCTATATGAAGTCTTGTGTGCCTCCATCAGGTGCCCCTTTCCATATTCATACCCCTCTCCCTGTCTCTGGTTCAGCACCATGGCATTCCTTACTTTTGAGTTTGAAAAACCACTATTATGTGTAAGAGTCTTAAATCAATTTTCTCTAGAAAGACAGCAAGAGTCAAGTTAACAATCGTTTCAGATTAGTTTTGTAGAAAAAAATCTGTCTTTCATTTCCTATGTTTATTTACTATGTCTGGTCTTAGATTACTTTTCCCTTGTTTTCAGCAGTGCTGCTTTGTAGAACTTTGAGGGTGGGATGTTGTGAGGTGGGCGGGATTGCAGAGAATTGAAGAAGAGTCAGAGCTTTTGCCTCATAGGAGTCAATGTATGTAAGATATTGAAATTAAATGTTATCTGTGCATATTATAAAATGACAGTCTTAGGCTAATATTTGAAATGCTTAAATTTGCTCTCTGGGAACTGCTCTTCTGCTTTATTTTCTGTCTTGCTGTTGTAAGAGCCAGGTCACGGAACCTGGAATCCACTGCTCCCTTATTTTCATTTTACTCATTGGGTATTCAACAATCATTCAGGACTGCTGAATATTTGATGCTGTTTTAGAAGGTGAGGATCCAGTAGTAGGTTAAAAAAAAATTCTTCCCATCAGGGAATTTATGTTTTAATGGTGGAGCAGGAAAATACTCAGGAAAGTAAAGCAGGAAAATATGGTACATTATTTTAAGGTGAATTAATTGGAGAAATACATAACTTGTTTCAGCATATATTCTGGCATGGAGAAGTTGTTTATGACAAATTACTCATTTGCTAGAAATGAATCTAATAGCTATAATGCATCTCCTATACACCAAAATTATGATCAGATCCTCACCATAATCCAGAAATGTTAAAGGAGCATGGGAGGAGAAAGTACTTCAATTTGGATATTGACAGAATACCTCTCTCTGCATTTACTTCAAGCCAAATAGTTTTCCTTCCAGTTTTGTTTACATTTGGTATCTGTATCAAGCTCTTATTTTGTTCTGATAACCTATTAACTTAAAAGTAGCTCTTATGAAGCAATAGTGACTTTTCCATTATTGAGTATCTGTTTCAAAGTCATTTAATCTTCCAAGCAGAATTTGCTGTGTGAAGTTTTATGCAGCCAAGAATAATTTATTTGCAAATGTAGCAAGCACACAATCAACCAAACAAGATTGAGTTTTTTCTCCAAATAATATTCTACTGAAAGTTTAAATGTTTCTAGTTTATGTTTCATTAGAATTTGAATAGGTATGTGCAGCTACTCAAAATGTCCTCTGATGGTGAAATATTATTTGGGAAACAGAACTTTGTAAACACAACTCTTTTCGGAATACAACACATTTCAATGTCCTACTCAAGGCAAATATTATTTGGAAAGCAACATTGTTTAAATGAAAGAGTATAATTCAGATTATAATTATAGTACTATGTACTAAAGAACCAATTAATTTGGCAAATATATTGAAGGTATAAAGATACATGTACAGTCTCTTACAATAGTTATTAAGAACTTTCTCTTCACCCTACCTTAGTAAGGCTATTCAAAGGGGTTATAAAAACACTGAAGGTGTAAGAGCAATTTTAAAATGATCTATGAAAGAATATTCTGTTACAACACTTGCACAATTAGCCTAAATTAACCTTGGGGATTTTCCTAAAAAATGAATCATAAGATTTGAAAGTTTACCTGTTTTTCATGACTGCCCTCTCCATAGCTGTTACAGGGTTTTTGATTTTTACTTACTGCAACTATAGAGAGGATGACACAGTAAACCCACCACAGCAAGTGAAAATCTAAAAGCAACAGGATCCCTAGTTTGGATGCTAGCACATATATTTGGGAATCTTGAGTTACCCAGTCCCCAGAATTCTGCTGTGCATTCCTCTCATGGGTGTGGACAATGCTAATGAGGTCTCAGTGTTAGCCAGGACATAGATTCCCTGTTCTCCCTTACAGTGGTGATCTGCTAGTGTTGAATCAGCCATGTTCTTTTCTTTGGTTCTTCTTGTGGCTGTTACCTATGCCTACAATCAAGAATTCGGGCCTGGCTCATTCAGAAAGTGAGTTGATTTCTACAGTTGAAAGAAGAAAATGGGATCCTTAAGTTGGATGGTGCAAGTATATGATCTAAAGATTTAATTAAGAGGGGTAGCGATTGAGGAAGCGATTGAAATAAATATGCTTTACTATTGAATTAGACACAAGTAAATTTATCTTGCTTATCTACCTGCTATGGGTCCTGATTTCTGCATCAAGTATTATCCTTCCATCTTTGATCTGTGCCTTTTACAATAGCCAAAACAGTCCCTGGAGGAGGGCATCTCTCAAAGTTTTTGTGCTAAGTATTTACCACTGGAATAAGCATGACTACATCTAATCTCATGGTGTTGCAAAAATATTTGAAGCTTCAATTCATCACATGACTCATTTTTCTCCCTTGGTTGGTCCTAGGTCTTTGATACACAGTGGTTGAATTTTCTCATTTCCATCTGTGTTCTCTTATTCATTCCTCCAACCAAGTAGAAACTATTTATTCAGTACATATTACATACCAGGCTCTGAGCCATGCTCTATGGACATAAAAAATGACTAAAACCAGAATCTTGCTTTCAGAAATTCAGGGAAAATAGATAAGAGAGTGAATCATGACAGCAACAGGATAAGGCTGTGCTAGGGGTATGAAAGTGGATCCATGAAAATACGTAGCAGAAAGTGTTTAACTTTGCCCAAAGATGCTAGTGAAGGCTCCCACTGGTATAAACTGAAAACTGACCATGAGGTGTGAAGACCCTGAAGATGATCAGATGCCCCAATTTCTCCTTCTTTTAACCCACATTTTTGTTATGAAAATTTTCTTCGAGAAGCTTTCAAACTCACAAACATTTCAACATGTTGTCTTGACTAGGGGGCTGGCCCTCCTCCCTCCCTTTTTCATTTAACATTTGTCTATGGGGGCCCTAAGGTAGGCACAGAACTACCCTAGGAATGGCAGTGGAGATTGATGCTGCTATTGCTAAAGTACATTGCAGTGAGGAAGCCATAAACATACCACAGCCTGGGTCATTACTGATTCCTGACTGTGTTGAGTGCTATCCACGAGAGTTCCACGGTGCTCTGAGTTGATGTCACGGAATCTAGCAAGTTCTTTGGGAAAGTAAACTTTCCACTTAAAGCTGAAGCATGGTCCGGAATTTTCCAGACGAAAAGCAGGGAGGAAGGTGAGTGGAGAGGTTGCTTTACAGGTAGAAAGACATTTTTTGCTAAGGTTCCAGAAAGGGAACGAAGACCAGTTGATGTCAGCTGGTTCAGGAAAAAGCCAGAAGCCAGAGCAGGGCCAACTCCCGGGGAGCCTGGCAGGCCAATTCCAACACTGGATGAAGAGAAAGAAGCCGGAGGTTTTGATGATAGGGTGAAAGTTTGAGGGGATTCCAATAGCATGTTAAAGATCACCCTCTGGTTGTTATATCCACATTTAATCTACAGGAAAACTCTTCGAGGGCCTTTCTCACTTATTGGTATCCCTTATGTACTATCGAATGTGAATGCCATAGTCTGGGTCTGGAATGCCCCCTCAGGGCCTGTGTGGCGTGGCTTCATTCTCAGCTTGGCACAGTTGAGGGGTGATGGAGACCTTAAGGGGTGGGGTCTTCCTGGAGGCATCCTGATAATTGGGGGCCTGCCCTTTAAGGGGAGAGTGGAATCCTGCTTCCTCTTTCTCCTTTTTGTTTCTCTGCCCTGACAGGAACAGGCTTCCTCCTCCTCCACAAGCTCTGCCATAACGTACTCTGCCACCAGAAGCCCAAAGCAAATGGGGCTAATCAATTATGAACAGAAATCTCCAAAGCTATGAGCCAAAATAACCTTTTTGCCTTTATAAGTGTATCTATCTCAAGTGTTTGTTACAGTGCCAAAAAGCTGACTAACACAATGACATTCAATTATGAGGTTTCAATAGTGACCAGAACTGCGTCTCTGACAAATGACTCTGAGCAGCTGTTTTAAGGGACTCAACAGCCAGCAGAAGACACTCATTGAGGCAGACACCTTTGGGGAACATTGTAAAAATGGTGTTATCTGCTCTTTGTGTTTACTCTACCACTCATTCTCCAACCTTGATAACATCTGCTTTAATTTAGAAAGCCCTTAGAACTGCTTTGCTAACAGAATAAACCACACTACCTCCCTGTTCCCGATTTTCCCTTTAAGCAATTGCAAATGTATTCCCTGTTCTGCATATCCAGCCTCCAACAATAAAGACATTTTCTGGACAATAGATACATAATTGGATACTATGTAACTGAACACAGTGGTTTCTCCCTACTGTCCACAGTTGCTTTTCACTCCAGTTGTTTCTTTCTTTCTTTCTTTTTAAATATTTATTTATTTGCTTTAGTTGTACACAATGCAATGCATTTATGTTTACGTGGTGCTGAGGATCGAACCCGGGCCGTGCACATGCTAGACGAGCGCTCTACCGCTGAGCCACAACCCCAGCCCTTCACTCCAGTTGTTTCTATTTGCCAAATGCAATTTTAAACTTTTGCTAAGGTATATTTGAGGATGGGAATTTATCACACAGGCTCTAATTATATGAGAAGGCCTTACTTAAACAAATAATTAGTCAGTCTCCACTTGATTACTAGAGCAGAGTAATTGGTATTCCTGATTCCAGCTTCGACTTCCTGTGATGCTTCCCACAAATTGGGTGAGACTAGCCATGGACAAAATTGCACAGTCAAATGGATCAATGTGCCCTTTCTATACCTCCCTCCTTCCATTTCTGACTTTCCACCACTGATGATGTCCCTATAAATTACCTGCTGAGGATTCCAGAGGAATCTTGTGTTGTAGGCAGCATGTGTGTTATATTCTGTCTCCCATCCCTCCAAACTTCTTGTCCTATGTTTCATTCACTCAGTCTCCACTTCTTAGCAAGGTTAAACAATCTATGATTGTGGGCTACTGTACTAAGGGTTGATTATAATTTATGATGCCACCTTCTCAGAAAACATTTAGATTTTAAACACCAGCTTTGAGAGTTTTAACACAGCCTTGAGTATTATGGCAATATCAAATGCTGTGGTAAGAACATAAGGGAGACAGCTCCGAATAGAACTTTTCCAAATGTTTCTCATGGAAGATTAACCTTGAAATTTCAGTGCTGTTTTAAGGTTTAACAAAGTTTTAGCATATCAATATTTAATCTTTTTAAATAATCTTGTAGTTGTATAGATGAGAGGACTAAGATAAGATCATCTGCTTGATTCTATCTACAGGACATATCAGTAGGATACTGGCAAGACTGTGTTGGATGGAACTACATAGCATTCAGGTATTAGTGTTTGTTTGCTTATTTATTTATTGGCTTTTAAAACAAAGGGACACATAGAACAAAATTAATAGCATCATAAAGAGAAAGCATGAACTACAAAGATGTGCTAATTCGAATGTTAAGGTTTTGATAACGATTCTGTAAAAAAATTGTTATTGGCTTCCTGGAGGCCAAGTCAAAAGGGAAATGGAATGGATCCCTTATTTTTTTTTAGCCAGGAATAATAGATTATAGCAAGTGCCATCAACATTTAAAAATGTTTTGGCACTAAATTTTAAAAATTAGTGGGATTTTATGCAATGGATACTGAATGTTGAAATAGACAATAATCTCAGTAGCTATCATATTGCAAAAAAAACCTAACTGAATTGTAGGCCTGAATTGTATTCTGAATGACAGATTGGGACAATTTGAGAGTTTGCTCCTGTGCCATCTTGTTGGACCTTAGGCTTTTCCTTTCTTGTGTCTCTATGGGACATCCTTACCTGCAATTCTCTGCAAGTGACATTCCTTATCACACTGTCCATGTTTACTTTGTCCTGTCTCTCTTCTCTGTTGCCTGTTCTCACTCTGCTCAGAACCTTAGAGATGCCAGGATTGCCATCCTCTTTCACTCTTTATAGGCTGCCTTTGGATGGTACTGATCTACCCTCAAAAAGTATTCCCAGGGGCTCTGTTTTTCCCATTGCTCTCACATTGTCCTCTTTCTTTCCACTCAGGCCAGTACTTCCCTGTTCTTGTGACTTGCTTTTGGTGCAGACGGATCCCACAAGAGTGCAGCTGAGCTCCTAGTGATATAGATCCTTCAGGTTAACTGGTCTACTAAGCCCCTTCCAAGCCCCAGGCTTCATCTACCTTGGCACATCCGACTTCTTTCACAGTTAGCTATTCTCTCAGAAGTCCTATTTTCTCTAGTTCATGCTTCACAGTCAATCCAATATGTCTGTACAAAATTGAACCTCACTGTGAACATGCTTGAAGTATATCCCCATGAGGCTCTTTTGGGCTAAAGAGAGGATGACTTGATTGCAGAGTGCTTTAGAACTCCACATTCCAGCATACTTGAACCTCAGTTCTGACCTAACTACGATCCAGTTACAAAAAGAAGCAGATCTGGATTTTAAAATTGCATTTCTTATAGAAACCTCTGATGATAGCCTTTAAATTCAACAGAGTGTTCTATGAGGCTAATGTGGTACAAGCACAGAGCTTTCCAGATTTTTAACTTGTTCCAAGGAATAACTTTACAATAATCAGAAGAGTGAATGGATAGTTCCCAAATCATACTCACTTTAATGAGATTGGAAAGATCGATCCTGCATCTTCTTTCTACCTTGTGGTCATCATTGATGTGACAACCATGGAAGACCAGAGGAAATTTTTATTTTCTTGTTGAAATTCCTAGAGGTTATTTTTCTTGAAAAATTCTAAACAGTATCTTTTTTAATAGTCAATTTCATTTTCAGCAGCCTTACCCTGCTTGAGAAGAGAGGGGAGATTAATGGAAGAATGGTCCTGGTTAATTCTTAGTGGGCAATAGTGATAGATTGAATGCCACTGGCTGCATTGCACTAGGGTTTCGACAAATCCTGTTTCTGACAATCCCCTGTCTAGAATATTGATTATGCTAACCTCGAGTTGTAAATTCGTGTCTGGAGTGAAGATTTGCAATAAGACCCATTTGTCAAGCACAGGCTTAATCAAAGGTTATAATTGGCATTAATGAGTCCTCAGTAAAAGAACAAGATTGGAGTACCAGGTGAAGATTGGTCCATGTCAGTGCATCCATCAGTCATCACCATCTGAAATAGAAACTGACAGTTGTGGCAGTAATTAGGGGAGCTGCTGTGAGGATACTACCTTTGTTGATGGGCAGGTGCCCACAGTCCTCAACATGAATTATGTTTGGACTGAGTAGATGACCTTTCTGGCAAGCCTCGGTACTATCATACCTTAATCCTCTCTTGTGGGAAATTCATTCAAAAGATAATTTTAAAATCTCACAAAAAGGAAGCAGAGGGCTAGTTTAAACTTAATTCCAAAAGCATGTCTTTGTCAATCGTGACTTTGCAGACATTTTGTAGGCATATTATAATTGAGAAGTAAAATCAAGACCTTTCAACTTCTGCATCCTTAGCTCTGACAATGTCAAAAACATTGAAGGGGACATCTTTTTCTATCATGGGATTCCATCTTTCGGGTATGATCTGTACCTTAATTTCATTACATTAAGAGCTGCTACCTCTTCTTTGGCTTACATATTCTCTTCCTTTAATCATACTCTTAATCATGAGAACAGAATTAAGGGGGGGGGGATCTGTTTTTTTTTTTTTTTTTTTTTTTTTTTTTTTTACCTGGAGGGGCTCAATCGTATTTCTCTGTGAAAACAACATGGTTGAACCTGCTCCTTTGTACAAGAAATACCTTTCCCACACCTTGTCCCACCTTCTTAGAAAGGCCATCTATAGCCAGATTAAGGCTCATGGGAAAGAAAATCCATGACAACCAGGTCTCTCAGTTGTCATGGCAGTCATCCTTCCAGCTTCTTGTCATCCAGCTCAGCCTGTAATGACAATGACAGGGAGCCAAACACAAATACGTGGTAACATTTCACTTTGGCCTTATCTCTGTGCATATTTTCTCCACGAACTCCTCCTATTTTTTGTCCTATTTATGTTTCACTCTTTAGATTCTTAACATACCACACATACCTAAGGTTTCTTTGTGAGTATTGATTATATTCTAAGGACTCGCCAAATGTTCATTGATTTCCTAATCCCCACTTCATTCTGTTTCATTGGTGCATTTTTGAGCAGTTATTACTTTCACACATTATAATTTACTTTTCCTCTTTGAAATAAGTTCTCTGAAAAAGATATAGGTCATAAGACCAAGGCAGATTGGCCCATTCTTAAGTCCCCAACTTTTTCTTGTCCATTTTAAAGCAGATATTTATGGTTCTAACAGTAATTGTAAGCATATTTGGAATGTCAGAACTCCATGTCTTCACTAAAAAATGTTGATCTGAATGAGGAATAGTGATTTCTAGAGGCTAGGATGGGTAGGTGGGGGAAGGGAAAGACAGAGGTTGGATAATATCACCAAAAATGCACTTAGATGGAAATAATAAATGTCAGCATTCTGTAGCACAGTGGGGGGGTGACTACAGCTCACAATACCCTGTTATGTTTATGAAGAACTAGAAGAGAGGAGCTCAGAGTCTCTGAACATAAACGAATGATGACATGGAAATTCCAATTACTCTGATTTGATCAAGACAAACTGGGCATATGTGTTGGAATATCACACTGTTTCCCATAAATATTATTACATGTTAATAATAATAAAGGAAATCCATCTTCCCCAGCTGTTAGGAGCAATAACATTGGAAAAGGCCATTCAAGCATGCTCTCTTTCATCTAATGTTTTTAAACATTTATGTATATGCAGATGATGCAAGACTGACAGAGACAGACAAGGTCCCCAACATTATGGAACATACATCCTTAATTTATTATTATTTACTAAAAAAAAAAAAAGATAGTAAAATAATTTCAGGACCTGATTGCTTAAAGTTAAGAATTTTAAGGTGGTTACAAGTGATTATACTCATAAATGAGTTAAGCATGCACACTAGGACATCTATACATTCCAATTATAATTGATTTCTTGACTCAGAGCCAAGTCAGTCTAGAAAAGCCATCTCCTCCCAGTGCAGAGCCATGAGTTATTTCTGCTCACACACAAAATATGTCACTTTGTTTGAATGTTCAATTAAGAGTATCGAGTATCTGGTATCAAGTATATACATGTTATATTTTTAGTGTTACTCGTAGCATTTACAGTGCTAATAATAATTGCTACATTTATACTCCCACTATGTAGCACTGTGCTCCATAAAGTACAGACCACATCATGTAACTTTTTAAACAATTATGCCAAACAGATGTCACTATCTATATTTCACAGATGAGGCTATGAAAGGTTAATTTATTTTCAGTAACACCATTAGTAAATAGCAGAATTTGGATTGGAACCAATAACTGATTGCCAGGCTCCAAAGCCCCTGCTCTTTCTGCACTGCCTGTATGCTGAGCTCCTTCTTCTCAGGGTCTTAATAATCATCTCTGTGGTGGGATGTCTTGGGCCGTTTGAGTGTGGATATCAGTGTATGTGAGGTCTGTTGCCTCTCTCTCATTCCATACTTAGCTGTAAGTTTCTGAGATTCTTTAGTGTTGTAAAGTCTCTGGAATGTTAACCAAACCAAACCAACCAAACAAAACAGCCCAAAACAAACAAACAAACAAACAAACAAACCCCCCCCCAAACCAACAAAACAAAAAAACGTTAGTTAATAAGAGACAAGATCATCAGCAGAATCACCTAATTATGAAAATTATCAAAACACAGCTTTTTTCCCCCCTCAATCTACACCCTTATACATATGGAGAAGCAAAAATTGTTAGAAAGACTTGTGAATACATTATTTAACCTTTAATATTTATATTAACTTAATTACATATTCATTTACTGCAATATGATAGAATGTTGGCTTAAAATTCATCCTGTGTTGTGATTAATTTGGGGGCATTTCCCCCCACATTGGTTTTTAAAAATTTTTTGTTTGTCATAAAGAAAAGTGGTGCTTTTAAAAACAATTTATAGATTGTTTTTCTTTTTAGAGGAAAGTCTGATTAAATTTCACTGCCATAATATACAATAAAAAACTCCAACTAAATAGCCCACCTTAAAAATATTACCAATTATTATATATCATGAATACCAAACACTTTCTTTAATAAAAAAGCTCATTATATACTAGTTAGTGGTTCTGGTCACTGAACCAATTTTTCTTCCATCATCAATTTTGTTTGGTCTTCAATAGAAGCAGTTGAGATACACTTCATTGTAAGGACCAAATAGAGAGTTCACTCAATCATTTGGGTGGCTTAAATGCACAGTGTAGACATTGTGTGATAATTCAATTTGCCTAGTTAATTAGGTCTCACTAATCTGCCTTTTCTCCCCAAAGTGACATAATGGAAAACTTCAAGAGTTATTCATAATTTTTCATTAAAGATTATATAGATTCATCAATTTGTCTCTTTCTCTGGCATATCTTGGATCAAGATCACTCAGGAAATCAATCATTATTTATTTTTCTTTATCCTTTAAAAAAATTGTTCTAATCAGTTATGCATGTCAGCAGAATGCTCTTTGATTCATTGTACACAAATAGAGCACAATATTTCACTTCTCTGGTTGTACACGCAACAGGGTCACACCATTCATGCAATCATACATGTACCTAGGGTAATGATGTCTGTCCCATTCCACCATCTTTCCTATCCCCATGCCCCCACCCCTACTGTCCCCGCCATTTGCCCAATCCAAAATTCCTCCACTCATACCATGCCCCCTGCCCCATTATAGATTAACATCCACTTATCAGAGAAAACATTCTACCTTTGGTTTTTTGGGATTTGCTTACTTTGCTTGGCATGACATTCTCCAACTCCGTTCATTTACCTGCAAGTGCCATAATTTTATTCTCTTTTAAAGCTGAGTAATATTCCATTGTGTATTTATACTACAGTTTCTTTATCCATTTATCTATTGAAGGGCATCTATGTTGGTTCCACAGTTTGGATATTGTGACTTGTACTGCCATAAACATTAATATGGCGGCATCACTGCAGTATGCTGTTTTTAAGTCTTTTGGGTATAGACCAAGGAGTGGGATAGCTGGGTCAAAAGGTGGTTGCATTCCAAGTATTTTAAGGAATCTACATACTACTCTCCATATTGGTTGCACCAATTTGGAGTCCCACCCACAGTGTATGAGTGTGCTTTCCCCCCCACATTCTCACCCACACTTATTGTTTCTTGTATTCTTGATAACTGCCATTCTGACTGGAATCAGGTGAAATCTTAGAGTAGTTTTGATTTGCATTTCTCTAATTGATAGAGATGTTGAACAATTTTTCATATATTTGTGACCTATTGTATATCTTCTTCTGTGAAGTGTCTGTTTAGTTCCTTAGCCCATTTATTGAATGGGTTGTTTGGTTTTTTGGTGCTAAGTTTTTTTGAGTTCTTCATATATCCTAGGTGTAGGGTCTCTAATCTAATTCCTAAGTCCTTAATCCACTGTGAGTTGAGTTTTGTGTTCAACTTTTATTTATATACTAGCTTATATATGTGGTGGATTTTGATATTGTTGGTGTGGGGTTTATAAGCCTAAAATGAAGAAATTCTGCATAGGAAGTGAGACAAAGAGCAAATAGGTATTGCTCTTAAAGCTGGAAATTTTCAGTGTTTTATCTGTCATATTATATTACACAGATGGGCAGTAGAAATGTTCATTAATGAGAAGGACTAGTAAATTAGAAAAGCACAAATATATGAAAGTAGAAAAAATAGTTTTCAACCAGGAATTCTCTCCTTCCCCATCTTCTATGCATTCTGAGTATTGTCACATTGTGGTTTCTTTATAAAAAAATGAAATGTGAAAATAATTGAACACAGTCAACTTACAATATACCCATCTTTGTCCCTTTTGATTAACTTTGGCTTGAAGTCTACTTTATTTGTTATGAGAATGGAAACCCCTGCTTGCTTCTGCAGCCCATGTGAGTGGTAAGATTTTTCCCAGCCTTTCACCTTAAGTCTGTTGATGTCTTTTTCTATGAGGTGTGTTTCTTGGAGACAACATATTGTTGGGTCATTTCTTTTAATCCAGTCTGACAGTCTGTGTCTTTTGAATGGTGAGTTTAGGCCATTAACATTCAGGGTTATTGAGATGTGATTCGTATTCCCATCCATTTTTATTTGTTTATGGTATTTAACTTGATTTGGTTTCTCCTCTGCTTGGTGTTTCCATTAGTTTAATAATTCCCTTTGCTGATTTTCATTGTTACTTTTCTTTTCTTCTTCATGGAATATTTTGCCCAGGATGTTCTGAAGTGCAGGCTTTCGAGTTGTAAAAATTTTTAACTTTTGTTTGTCATGGAAGGTTTTTATTTCATCTTCAAATCTAAAGCTTAATTTTGCTGGATATAAGATTCTTGGTTAACATCCCTTTTCTTTCAGAGCTTAAAATATGTTGTTCCAGAATCTTCTAGCTTTTAAGTTCTGGGTTGAAAAATCTGCACATAATCTAATTGGTTTTCCCCTATATATAAACATAGGTTGAGGCAACCTCTACAGCTTGTGCCAAAATTTGTCTCATCCCAAGAACAGTACAATGGCAGGGAATCCAAGCCAGATTCAAAGGCTGGCTTCTGGTATATACCAACTGTGTTGTCTTGAGGAATGTCACCAAACACCATGGGACCTCTGTTGTTTGCAAAGGTGGGATGATACCTAGATGCTCACAAGAAGCTAGGAAGGTCAAGTGATACGAAAACCAGTGTGAAGCCACAAAGTGGCATCTACATGACATAGATTATGATGCTGAAGCCGACTGATTTGACTGTTTTTCCAGGGACTTGAACTTCCTAACTCTGGAGCAGGAAAAAGAAGTGAAATGCTTTATTTCACTGTATCCATTGGAAATGGCAAGGACAATTTAGCAAAGGTAGTGAAAATCTAGACAGCTGAAGAAGAAATTCAGAAAATTAGTATTTCCATGAATGAGGCTCCTTTCCCACTCCCAGAGAGTGAACGAGTCTTTGGATCTTAAATCAGACAGACCTGAGCTGGAATCCAGGCTCTTCCTCTCATAGGCTGCATAAACTTTGGAAAATCACTTCACCTCTTAGGCTCCATGTCCTGTTTGTAAGTGGAGGTTAATTGCACCTGCCTTACATAAGAATGATGTAAGTCATCCAAATTATTTATCCCATAGAGTGGTCCCTACTAAGTGCTCAGGAGTTGTTTTCCATGATCATTATGCCAGACAAGTCCCCTTCATGCTCAGTGAGTAGATCCTCTGCTCTTGCTCCATGCTTGAATCTCACAAGCTGGGATGCTCCCTTTCAGAAAACTCAGTCTGAACATGGAAGAAGGCAGGTTCTTATAGTCTGGGCTGCTACCACATATTCAAAACTTCGTTTTCCTTCCGGGAGTACAGGAATCCTGTGCACACCAGTCAAATGCCAGAATCATCTTAGCTCTGTGCTACTGTCCTCTCAATCCTGATTCCTTCTAAGCATGGGGATTGTGTGTGCCATAAATTGTGTGTACACATGTGGACATACACATGAGTGGAAGAGGGATGATGTGTACAATGGTGAGTGAAGCCCCCACAAAAGGATGGGAGACAAGTGAATACACTCGTTCTCCATCACAAGTCTGGGCTTCAACGTGCCCCCAACGAACCCGAACCCTCAACCTATCTCCAGTCTTATCAGCTGTATTCTTGCTCACTTTTGTACTGGTGCAGTGTCCTCTACCCTCTCCCTGACTCTGCTAAACTTTATGGGATATGGAGCCTTGGAGCTCTTGTGGGTCACTATGCCTTCTGCCCAGCTGCCTTCCCTGCCTAGTGAATTCTCAAGCATCTGTCTAGATCCAAATCTAATTCCACAGTTAGGTGAATTTTTTTCCAATATCCTTCAGACTTACAATGTCTTTCTCATATATCTTTTCTGTTGGCATTGAACAAATAATTCTAAAATAAAATTTAAAATATTAAATACTTATGGTTGAGAAGCTACCATGAGCCAAGTGTTCTTTAGACTGTATATTATTTGGTGCTCATATAAGCTTAGAGGTAGTTGCATAATTTTGTCCAATTTACAGATGAGGGAAGAAAGATTCAGAATATCAATTTGTATAGGGTAACAAATTAAGGAAAGAGAATCCAATGTGTTTCTGAAGCTTCTGTTCTTACCCATTAGGCTACTATTGTTTTATGGCATGATTATTCATCTATGAGGCTGAAATTTCTTCTTTTATTACTCTTGGGAGCCCTCCTGGGCACATAGTAGGAGCTTAATAATTGAATGCGGAAAAATGTTGATATGAGTCCTAAATTTATCAAGTCAGTAAACATTAAGTAGCATCAGTTACATTTAGATGATTTCGCATGCAGCATTCTTCATTACCAAACTACATTAGTGGCACTAAATTTCACAGTTTGAATTATTATTTTTTCATGTACTTATCATAAAGAACATATCTCAGAAATAATTATAGGTCTCATGGGTTTTAGTATTTAATTCATGCTGTTATATAATGTATAATATAATGTTAGCTGCAGAGATTTCTTCTTGCTTTCTCTACTACATTAATTGAAGGCATTAGTATATATGGAGGGGGAGATAATGTGTTTTTCTCCTTTGAGATTTGTTATATGAGCATCTCTCCATGGGTTCAAGAAGCAATTATCCTTCTAAACACAGGCTTGTGACAAAGGATCAAATTACATCATATAATTATGGAAGTGACTTCCTCCTCTTTGTACCTAGGTTGAGAAGTATATTTGAGATGCTACTGTTGAATTTGAACTTTCAAACTTGGTTCAGATCTGATTGTGGATTTAACGATCTAAGAGAGTACCAGGGGGTACTCAGCTAATATTGTTTGGACTAAACTGGACTTAATTGGTTTAGCCCAGGTAGTACAAGTTGTGTCATAGAAAATATAAGTTCTCCATTCTAAATTTCAGAACATCTTGATTTTAAGACAAGTCTCACTAGTACTCTGATTTTACTGAAGAGTTCAATTGAGAAAATGGAAGGGCACAAATTCATATCAAATATGGAGGTGCCTTTATTTCTAACAAGCTTATATTTAAAGCCAATCTGTTTGCCCTAGTGAACTAATAAGATAAAAAAAAAGAAATAGTACAACTATCTGGAATAGTCTGCTCTGAGTCAAAATTTGTTCCTGATGTCTATCCATGTTCTATCGCTTCCTCATTTATTAATTTGTAATAGAAAACTGTCAACATGGCAGATATTCCAGATTGCCTCATCAAAAGTCTGTCTTATTCTTTCTTTTTTGCCTTCCTCCAATTATAGAGACTTACTTTCCCTGCTTCTTTGTAACAATGGATGCCTATTGTTTCCAAATTATTGCTAATGAAATAGAGAAATCTTCTGATGGCTTCTGGGAAAACATTTACCTCCCTGACTAAAAAGTACTTAGGTAGCTGCTGTTATTTCTTTATACTCTGATTTTTGCCTGGAACTTGAAGATTATGTCCACAGATATGGCAGATTCTTTATACTTGAGATGCCAATCATGAAGAAAAAAGATGTTATAAATGCCAGAGCAGAGAGAAAGAGCATGGGTTCCTGATAGTATGGTCAGACAACTGAAATAAGACCAGGAATTGCCTGCTGTGATTTATAATAATGGGATGACAAATTATTCATTTGTTTAAGCCCTAATTATTAAGCTTTTCTGTCACCTTCAGCCAAAAAGTTAACATCTAGAATTGGTGGGGAAGACCCAGGAGCCCTTGCAAGGAGACTTATGGAGGAAATGAACTGCCTCCTATTTTTCTCAGAAAGGAGCAATTTGCTTCTGACTTGACACCATATCAGGATGAGAATAACTGTGCAACTTATCTTTCCCTGGAAACTGATTAACTAGGTTGTGACTTTGGTTGAGAGAGGATGTCTGGGCAAATTCTTCACTTCTCGTACTGCACAAAACCTGGTGGTTAATTTTTGTTTAAGTGTTGTACCTAATGTGACTCCATGGAAAATCCCTATGCCCCTTTTATTTATTCAAAAATTATTTATTGAACATCAGCAAATTCAAAACATCCTCTCTCATGTGGATTGTATCCTGGTAAGTGAGATGAGTATAATTCAAGTAATTATAAAATGAGTGTCTTTTTATAAGCTAGGGCGAGTGCTCTGAAATAAAGGGACACTGGTATAACAGCACGTATAATAAAGACAACTGGCCTTTGAGATGCTATGAATTGGATTATTCCTGTGAAAATGATGCTTGAATAATGAAGAAAGTAAGTGATTAGCATTAGTTTCCTAAGCATAGAAGGGTATTCACAGCATTGCAGAGAAGAGGAGAACATTACCAGAAGCAGGAAGAACAGGTATCAAGATAGAAGGCAGCTGGGTGAGCCCCAGGATCTCACAGAAGCTGCCTGTGGTTGGAGTGCTGGGAGTGAGGAAGAATCTGGTTGTGTGGGCAGGAGCCAGGCCCATGCTATGGGGCCTTGTCCATGCTAAAGTCATTATTCTTTAGCCAAAAGACTGTTAGGAGTTTAAATCAGAGAGAGTCATAAATAGTGTTTGGAAAAGATCATTCTTGCTGTACCATGGAGAGAGGATCAGCAGGAAACCAGTCTAAATGTGTTTGTATACTTAAAAATTTATTGTATTAGTACAAGTGATAGATAACAGTAGTTTAGTACAGGATGGTTCTGTGGTGGTGGTTCTAATGTTACTAGTGGTGGGAGAAATGGATGGACTTGAGAATTATATTCCAGAGGTAGATTGGGTAGCTAGTATGGATATGAGTTGTGTAGAAATAAAACCCTTGCTTGCTACCTGGATGGGTCAAGATTCTGCTCTGTCAGATGAGGAACCCAGGAAGAGCCCAGAGTCAGAGAAACACAGTTGACTTTCATGCTTAGGCACACTGATGGTGCTGATGGACTCAGTATAAGGGGTGGTGGTTGGTGGATGGCAAGATGGGATGGAAAATCTTCAGCCACGTCTACTAACCTGTTCATCACCTTCAACAACATCTATTTCTCCTTTTTTGTTGCCACTTACATTCCTGATGTCTTTAACTGACTGTGGATTCTTTGCTGACATGGAGGATCTCAGGATAAATTGCCTGTTTATTGCCTCCTAATGTTCTTAGACCTTGTTCTGGGGAAAATGTTACTGCCTGCCTGGTCAGATTTCTTTTCTTTCCTTTTTATTTTCTCAAAACACACCGTGACTCTGACCTAAGCATAAAACATGGCAACCCTTTGGATCAATATAGTAAAGTCTCTTTCCCCAACTAGTTTTGCTGAGGGAAAACCTATATTTAGAAAAGGATTTTCTTTCTCCATAGACTTTATTTTTTAGAAATTTTAGAGTCTTAGAAATATTGATGAGACAGTATGGAGAGTTCTCATAGGTCCCTGTGGAGTTCCTGTATAGCCCCTATTATTAACCTCTTACGTTATCTACGGTCATAGTATCTTATAGAATATTTTTGCCACTGTAAGAATCCCCTCGCATAGGGGTGTTTTTGAAAGCTGCTGGAAAGAGGCAGAAGAAAATGAATACTAACCCATCTCACTGCTCTGAATTTCCAAAAATGAGCACATATAACTAAAAATGGAAGAAGAGAATTTCATAAATAAAAAGTAGCTACTATCAAACCACATTGCAATCCCAGAACCACAATGAAATTTAAACCAAATTCAAGAGGAAACCCAGGTTGGTAGTCTTTTTTTTTTGATTTATTTTTTATTCTAAGTTCTTAAAAATGACAGCAGAATGCATCACATTTCATATTACACATATAGAGCACATTTTTACACATCTCTGGTTGTATGAAGTATATTCACACCATTCGTGACTTCATACATGCACTTAGGGTAATGATATTTGAGGAGACTACAATTTTTGGGAAGCGGCTCTGAAAGGCCACCTAAGAGCTACATGGGCCGCGAACTCCCAGCTTAGCTGAGCTGGGGAGAAGCTTCCCCTTCAGGCTCGTTCCTTACCGAAAAGCTTTCAAAGAAGCTGGAATGAAAAGACCCCAGGGACATACACATTTTATTTTCTCCAAAACAGCTTCCTAAGCTGCCAGGCTTGACCTTGGATGCAGGCTCAGCTTCCTCAGTACTGGGTGGCAACAGGAGATCTGCTGCTCTGAAAACTTCTCCTCTTTTCCCCAAGGCCTGAGGGTTTCCTGCCCACAAACCTGTAGAAGATCCAACACTATGCAGTCATGTGTCGGGTAGGGCTGGGAGGTGGGACACAGCAAGCACAGCCCCTGTCCAGGTGTGGACACATTTCTTTATCCAGGTCAAGCAACAATGAAGACCATAGTCCAAGTGTGCTCACAACCAATTTATTTACTTCTCATTTCATCTCTCTTGGCCCAGACACTACTGTTCTTCCCCTTTCTAGTGTGTTGAGATAAGTATAGTTCACACACAGGAAATGCACGTCTCAAAAAATTATCAATACTTTGAGACTAAAATAATCTTCTTTCTCCATTGACAGATGAAAATACATCACCTGAGCAGAACTAAGAGTAGAATGTTCTCTTGAAAATAGCCAGATGGTTTTGTCAATAATTTACTCTGACAGTGTAGAAATAGCCAGGCTCTGGGAAAGAGGTCCAGGTTTCTGATGCTCATTTCGCAATTACATCCCTTCTAAATCTTATTCTTAGCTACTATTAGTTTTAAAGCCCCTAAAATGGAACAGGCCTGTTATACTGTCTTTAGTCAATAACTCCCCTCCCATTCTGAAACAATTTAGGGCATTATCTCAGGTCATGAATAGCAGAAGGGGAGGGCTAGGATTTCCCTGGAACAATGTCACCAATGCAATGGGCAATGTTAGTGAACCTGCTCTTCCAGCTCTCATGAGAAGCAGCTGTAAGTGCTGTCAATCTTACACATTTTAACAACCAAATATATATGAGATTAAGATCACCAAGCTCTTGCTGACTTTGCAATTCAAATATGAGCTTGACTTTGTCTTGAGTCTTTCGGAATCCTGAGTTTTTACTTTAGCTCAAGAGGAATTATGAATGTGAACACTGGAAAATTAACTCAGAATGTTAGTGCTGGAGGGCTTTTGAGATTATTTAGTTCATGCCTGTGCTTCTCAGATGACTAAATGGAAGTTCAGAGAGGTTAAGTAATTTGCCCTAGGTCACAGAACTGGTAAGAGATAGAAAGGAATGAGAGCATTTGTTTGCAGAATCTTAGAGAAATGTTCTTTAATGTTCTCTGTCACTGTTGGCACAAGCGTAGAGACATGCAGACATCCAGAAACTCTGTAGTTTGCCATTTCCTCGTATGTGGTTGAGCCTCTGTTTATGTATCTGAAAGTTGGGATAAAAATTCCTTCTAAGCCAGGCGCGGTGGCGCATGCCTATAATCCCAGCACTTGGGAGGCTGAGGCAGGAGGATTGCAAGTTCAAAGCCAGCCTCAGCAATGGCGAGGCACTTAGCAACTCAGTGAGACTCTGTCTTTAATAAATACAAAAAAGGGCAGGGATGTGGCCCAGTGGTTGAGTGCCCCTGAGTTCAATCCTCAGTACCAAAAAAAAAAAAAAAAAAAAAAAAAATCCTTCTATTATGTTATGCTTGTGATGCACATGATAAACACGTGAAGTGCTGAGTGGTTGTGTGTGTGTGTGTGTGTGTGTGTGTGGGTGTGTGTGGGTGATGGTAGTAATTTAGTAGCTTCATTAATCTCAAAGAATTCATATTTGACAAGTCAAATGTTCTAAGAGCTGGACATTCAGCCTTTATTTTCAGATTATGTGAATGTGTTGCTTTTTGTTTCCCTCAAAGCACTTTGCTTGTAGAGATTGCTATCTGTTTACATGTGATGCTAAAATGAGAAGGTTATTTTTAGCTTGGAAGTAGCAATGCTGGATAAAGAGAGTTTTCTTTTGCTTGAATATCATAAAATAACTGCTAGGGAAGGCTTGGTGTGGGAGCTTAAGCTTTTCCACTTCTCTGCCACTGGGACTTACTCCCAGCTTGCCCACTCTCCTTCCTCACTCTGAGAGGGAAGAACTTTATGAGTCCATGGACTACAAGGGCGTCAGTCTACTTATGCAGTAATTTGGACCCTTTTGTTCAAAGGCTTCAGGAACCTCAAAAACAGAGTGTACAGCCATGAGTCCCTGTGCCTGAGCAGAGGGCCACTTTTATTCTCCTCTGTATCTCCAGAGCTTAGTGAGAACGCAGCAACTATTGAAAAAAAAAAAAAAAAGATGAAGCATCTTTACTCATACCTAAAAATGTTATTAATTCCAGATAGATAATTAAAGACTTAGTGTCAAAACAAAAGAGAAAAGTGCTCAAATAATATGTTAGTGAAATTTATTTAAATTTGAAGTAATAGCATAGGCAGAAACCACAAGATTTAAAGGAAACTCCAAATTGGGAATGAGATTTGAAATTGCACCTAATAGGTTAAAACTCCTTATGTGTAATAACACCTAAAAATCAGTAAAAGATTATAAAAACTCATCCCAAGAGGAAAAAGTGAAATGAGGACACAAATAGGCAATCCAGTAAACATGGAATATAAGTGTTTAATAAATGCAAAACATATTAAATCCTATTAGCAAACAACATTGCATTTAAGAGAACAACAATGATATAGTATTGTAGCTATTAAATTGGCAGAGATTTGAGGAACATGGTAATGCTCAGCATTGGCAGGGTATAGTGCATTACAGGTAGGAGTGTGTGGGGGTTATTTTATTTCAAATTATGTACTCTATCTTAAAATCATGTTGGCTTTAAAGATTCAGCAGTTGCACTATGTGTGTGTGTGTGTGTGTGTGTGTGTGTGTGTGTGTGTGTTTAGTTGATGGACCATTTTTTAAAATTTATTCATTTATATGTGGTGCTGAGTATCAAATCCAGTACTTCATGCATGCTAGGCAAGTGCTCTACCACTGAGCTACGACCCAGCCCCTCAGTAGTTACACTTTTAAGAAGCATTAGGGAGAGTATTCAAGGATGGTTATATATGCAATGGTGTCTACAACAGCAGAATTTATAATATAAGAAAAAATAGAAATAGCCTTATTGTTCCAAAACAAGAGAATTTCTTAATAACTTATGATATATTAGAATATATTGGAATCTTAAAATTATGATATATTAAAATTATGCAATGGAATCTTCTGCCACCGTTTGTATTGATGATATGTCAGTATTTTGATATGAAAACATATCACAGCTATCTCAATGTTTGTAGCTGCACAATTCACAATAGCTAGGTTGTGGAACCAACCTAGATGTCCCTCAGTAGATGAGTGGATTAAGAAAATGTGGTATATATGCACAATGGAATTTTACTCAGCAATAAAAGAAAATAAAATAATGGCATTCGCAGGTAAATGGATGAAGTTGGAGGATATAATGCTAAGTGAAGTTAGCCAGTCTCAAAAATCCAAGTACCAAATGTTTTTCTGATATAAGGAGGCAGAGTCACAGTGGTGTTGGGTGTTGGGGTACACAGGAAGATTAGAGGATCACTAGAGTGGTCAAAGGGGGGAGGAGAAGGGAGGAAGCTAGGGGAGTATGGGGGGGGAGAGAAAAGGTGGTATAATAAGATGGATATCATTATCCTAAATGCATGATTGAAGACTTGAATAGTACAAATATACTTTGTATACAAACAGTGTTATGTGAAAAGAGGCTCTATGTGTGTATTATGAATTGTAATGCATTCTACTAATAAAAAAATAAATTGCTTATGTATACACTATAACATTTTTCTGGGCTGAATAAGTATAAATTATGTTTTGAACAAAGAAACAATAAAGATTTAAGAAACCAAAGAACAACACAAAATTAGTTCGTTGATATTAAAACCATGCTGGATCTCTGGAAAAGCTTCCTTACTTTAAAATGGTATACTTTGAATATAGGAGAAGTTCTTTTGAGTTCTCTGGAAGCTGAGACAAGGAGACTCAAGTGTGAGTGCCCAACTTGGAAAACATGAACAGAAAAGTAGGGAAATGAGAGGAATGAAAAGAAAAATAATGAGTTTTCCATTATAAAATAATGTTGTGAAAAACTAGAGTTTACTGCTGCTAAGGAACTAGGGAGACTAAGGAAAGTGTACTTTAAAATTGTATGATGCAAGAGAAAAAGAAACAGATATTTAGATTCATCAGCCACTAGTTAAGGGCTCTTCTTGAGGCATGCAGAATGCCAGAATTTCTGGCTTTCCTTTCTTTCAGGGAAAGAAAGGCAGATTCTGAGAGCTGACACTTACCGGGCATACATGAAAATGGTGAGGTCTGAGATCACATCAGTGGGACAGCTAAGTTGGAGTTGGACATTTGTCAATTAATGGGTGTAGACACTGTGGGCCATGAAAGGACATGATTTGCACAATCAAATAGTTAATAGCTGAGTAATAGCTAAGCCACTACCAAACATTAGATCTCTTTACTTCTATCCACGGCTTTTCCATGGCACGACAACCTGGCCCTCCTTTGTCATGGTTCTTACGAAGCATGACAGCTCCCCAAGTTCTCTCCATTAAAGATCAGATGCAGGATGCTTGTGGTCTTGTTCCTTCTGCCAGCTACATCACACTTAATAATCAGCCACCAACCAGTGGTTTTAACTGGGTGTTAGCCATGCAATTACAATTTCTAATGAGAGTTTATGAGGATAATCAATGCACGAAACAAGAATGTGGCGCTTCTCCAAATGAGGAAAAGGAAGGAGAGTTGCTCCTTATTTTGTGAGAAACCTCTGGAAGGATTTTAAGGAACACTATTTGAAAACATATCCATTTTTCCTGTCATATGGCCAAAGGTAGATGGGATAATTATTAGATTCCAAGAAGTCTCAGGCCAACAGTGATATTAACAGAAGAAACACAACCAGCTAAAGAAATTAAAATGTGTGTTACATGGAAGATTTTCCTAGGAAAAAACATCACAGTGCAATTCGTTGCATATGATTTTGGTGTATTTTTTATAATAGCACTTTTTCCTGTCTGGATAATTTGTTTATATGTAAGAATCCATAGATACACCAGAATGAGAAAAAGTTCACAGTACCTGTGAAGTTCTTTGAACTGAGCAACAGAAAGTAGAATTATTCTTACTTTGTAGCTCCATTGATTAATTTTTGCAGTGCTGGGGGTCAAACCCAGGGCCTTGTACATCTAGGCAAGCTCTCTACCACTGAGTCATATCCCCAGTGCACAACTCATTCTAAAATGCCTCCTTCTTCCTACTCATATTTTAGGAAATTGATGAGGCAGCTATGGGATAACTTGCTTAAAACCACATCAAAAATTGAGCAGTTTTAATAATTTATGCCAGTCATTTGAAATATGTATGTAACTATGACTAAAACTAGTACCTACTTCAATCTCAAGCACTAAATCTTGATATAACTGATTATTTATATCAACACTCTGATTCACATATATGACCATTAAAAGTATGAGCAGCTGTTTTGAGAATAATTCTCACTGTGATTGAAAACCAAATAGCATGTGTAAGATATTATAACTGGCATATGATAAGTGCTCAAAAATGATAGCTAGCAGGATGTAGTGACATGCACTTGTAATCCCAGAGACTCTGGAGGCTGAGCAGAAAAATCACAGTAGGAAGCCAGCATCAGCAAATTAGCGAGACCCTAAGCAACTTAATGAGACCTTGCCTCACAATAAAAAATAAAAAGGGCTGGCGATGTAGCTCAGTGGTAAATCGCCCCTGGGTTCAATTCCCACCACAAAAAAATAAAAAAAAAAAAGTGTTAGCTAATCTTTATTTCACATACACAGGCCCAGATACTAAAAAAGAGAATCATTTCTAGCTATGAAAGGTGATAAAGTAAACAAACAAAATATACCAAAGTTTCTTAGACAAATTTATTTCAATCTTGTGCCACAATTTTACCTTGTTAACAAGTAAACCAGTAAGTTGGAAAAAACATCTGCCTTTTTAGAAAAGATAAAGAAATTGGTGGGTTATATATAGCATGTGTGTGTGTGATAATTTTTTTAAAATTCTGTTTTATTTCACAAGGTAATTTAAAAAAGCATGTCCTTATCAGTTATTACAAGAGAGTGTGTGGCAGGATGGTCCAGGTGCATAAACTGCTAGTCAGAGACACAAACATCATGTCCAAGGAACAAATAAGAATGTACTTATGTCTGAAGTAAGAAGAGCAAAGTCATCCCAAGAGTGATATTTACCAGGGTAAATGAACACAAGAACACATCAGTGTTAGCAGAGACTGTAACAGAGTGACGGCAGCACATTTTATTATTATTATTATTTTGACATTTTAAAAATGTTTATTTTATTATAATAAATTTACTCATAAAAACATTTGAAAACATTCCAAAAATGTACAATTTTTACTTTTTAACAAAGTACAGTAAAACAAAAACCTCCAAAACAAATACTTGACATTTACGATTCAAAATCAAATTAGTAAAATATCATTCACAAAATTATACTTTAAAAAATTTATAAAGTTACATGCAATTTTGTAGAATTGTCAAAAAATGGCTCAAAAATAGGATAACATTCCCTCATTCCTAAAAAGAAAGCATGTCCCATAGAAACTGCGAAGGAAGATTTCAGTCTCCGACCAATGCCACATTTCTGCGCGCTGGAGAAGAGACGTGTGACCACTGCTCCCTCCCCTCAGTGAGCAGGATGGTGTCAGGACCATTGGCCTCCACCAGCACAGTACATGGTTTTCTAGAGCATTATAAGCGTGGCCAGAGACCTCACTTTGACTCAGCCCTGGGACTGTTCAGCAATAGCCTCTTCAGACCTCATGGCTTTCAGTGTGACCTGACTTGTTCCTTGGAAGTCAGCCACACTTTGGGAAGGACAGCCAGCTCTGCTGAGGTTCCATGGACCCATCCTTAGGGAGGAGGCTGAGCAAAAAGATCATTTCCTTTACTCACAAGCTTTAAGACATGAGCAGGCAAGGCCCTTACCAGGATGTAAGACTAGCACCAGACAGCACCAGGAAGCAGGGAGAGTGAGAGGGGAAGGTGGAGTGAGGGGGGCTGCAGGTGCCCTCCAGCAGCCCTGCATGGGTGGGGAGTGGAGCCCAGGATGGCTTGTGCTCACAGGCAGCACCGCCAGGGGTCGATTGCAGGAAAGGGCCCAGGCACTGTCCACACTGATGGGGCCAGAAGCTGCTATGTAGACAAGCTGACTCCTCTGAGATGGCAGAAGATGCTGGTTTTTTCTTTTACTATATTACTTCAAACTAACATGTGAAGTTGTGAATTAATGGAATCACACTATATGCATATTTTCAGTTTCTTTTTAAATAGGTATTTTTTTCTCTTTTTGAATTTTAAATTTTATTTTATAATCTATTGAGCAATAATTGACAAATAAGAATGATATGAATTTAAGGTACACAACACAATATTTTAATATATGTCTGTGTTATGAAATGAATACCATAATCAAGATAATTCCTATAACTATTATCTTTTGTGTTTGTGTGTGGTGAAAACACTTATTTACTCTCTGGGAAAATTTTGACACACAATTCTGTATTATATATATATGTATATATGTATATATTATAATATATCATATGCATATATTTGTATTGATAATTGGATCCATGGGCACTGAACCACTGAGCCACATCCACATCCCAACTCTTTTTTATTTATTTTATATTTTGAAATGAGATCTTGCCAAGTTGCTTAGGGGCTCCCTCGGTTGTTGAGGCTGGCTTTGAATTGCAATCCACCTACTGAGCCGCTGGGATTACAGGCATGCACCACTGTGCCTGGCTATACTACAGTACTGTTAGTGACGTTCAACATGCTATGTATTAGATCTCCTAAACATATTCATCCTACATAACTGAAACCTCGTACCCTTTGGCCAGTTTTTCCCCATTTCCCCCACCCCTCAGCCCCTGGGTACTACTATTCTACTCTTCCATTTAATAAGTTTGTACATAATCTATATAAGTGAGAGAATGTAGTAGTGTTTTTCTGTGTTTGGCTTATTTATCTTAGCATAATGTCTTCCAGGTCCATCCATGTTGTCACATATGGTGGGATTTCCATGAGAAAGTATAGAGTAATGTTTGTGTGTATGTATGTGTGCACGTGTGCAGGCACATGTATGTGTGCATAACATTTCTTTGTCCATTATATACATCAACTAATACTAGGTGGTTTCTGTACCTTGGCTATTTTAAAGAATGCTTCAGTGAACATGGGGGTGCAGACATCTCTTTAAGACACTATTGCCTTAAGTTCAGATATATGCTGAGAAGTGATTGCTGAATCAAATGACAATTCTATTTTTTTAAATTTCAAGCTTCTTAAAACTTATTTCCATAATTGCTCTACCAATTTACATTACTTTCAACAGTGGACAAGGATTCTCTTTTCTCTACACACTCACCAACACTTACTGATTTTTAGATGTGAGTTATTTGAATAAGTGTGAGGTACTAGCTCACTATATTATTTTATTTCATTTCCCAGTTGAATAGGATTTTTTATTTTCCTGTTGATTATTTGTATATTTTCTTTGGGGAAATGTTTATTCATGTCTTTTCTCATTTTTAAATCATATTATTTTTACTCTTGATAGAAATGAGTTCTGTATATATTTTGAATATTAACTCCTTATCAGATGTATGGTTTGCACATATATTTCTCCCACTCCATAGGTTGTTTCTTTACTCTGTTATTTTTTTTACTGTGCAGAATCTGTTTACTTTTATGTCATCCCACTTGTGTATTTTTATCTTGAATGCCTATGCTTTGGAGTTCATATCTGTAAAAGTATATGCCAGGACCAATGTAAAGAATCTTTCTTCTTGTGTTTTCTTCTAGTAATTTGAGTTTCACATATTATGTGTAATCTGTTTTCAGTCATTTTCTTTAATATGTTGTGAGATAAGAGTCCAATTTTATTCCTCTGTCCATGGATATTCAGTTTTCCCAGCGCCATTTATGGAAGCAAATATCCTTTCCATTGGGGAGTTCTTGTTGAAGAATATTTGACTGTAAAAATTCAGATTAATTTCTTGTCTCTCTATTCTGTTTCATTAATATTTCTCTCTCTCTCTCTCTCTCTCTCTCCAAATATATATATATATATATCTGTATGTTATTGTGTGCTGTTTTGATTATCGTAGTTGTGGAATAGGTTGTGAACAGGAAGTGTGATTCCTCCTGCTTTGTTCTTTCTCAAAATTATTTTTGCTATTCAGGGTCTGTAATGTTGTGATATTGTAAGAAATATGTTTTATCTCTACTCCTGATTCCTAAGACAGATTTCTTAAAACCCTTGTAGAGAGGAGTGTTAGAAGGAATTTTTTGTTGTTGTTCTAATATTTTGTCACTTTTCCTTTCCAACTTTAAAAATTCTGTCTTTGAACATTTTAATGCATCTTGGTAAATCTTGTTTGGGGGTGTTGATTCTGCTGGGGAATTTTAAGGCTTCATGAACATAGATACCCATATCCCAAAAAGATTTGTGAGATTTTTAGCTATTATTTCTTTAAATAATTTTTAGCCCATTTCTTTCCTTGTCTTATTCTTACGTAAATTCCAAAATTTATATATTGTTCTACATGATGATTGTTCATAAAAACCATAGGTTTTATTTATTTTTCTCATTTTTTTCTTCTCTGACTGGAAAATTTCCAGTAACTTATCTTTGAGTTCAAATTCTTTCTTCTGTTTATTTGAGACTCAGGTAAATCCTTCTATTACATTTTTCATTTCCTTCATTTTATTTTCTAGCTCCAGAATTTGGTTCATTTATTTTTTTTTTTTTGCTGAAATTTGAATTTTTATTATTTATTATTTTTCTGACATCATCAAATTGTCTATTTGTGTTCTGTTGAAACTCACTCTACATATTTAAAACAACTATTTTGAAATTTTTGTTAGAAATTCATAGATCTCCATTTCAATAAGGTTTGTTACTGAAATATTAATATTCTCCTTTGGTAGTGCTATCTTTCCTTGATTTTTTTTTTTTTTTTTTTTTTGTTGTTCCTTGAAATTGTGAGTTGTTACCAATTCCTCCTGCTTCCATTTGGCCACAGATATTCAATCATGTTGATTTCCTCAGTGTTCTTGGTGGAGTGAGAAGGCCTTCAGAAAGCTTATATGCATTTACATAGGGAAGTAATTACTACAGTCAAGCAAATTACCTTTTTACATTAACTTTATTGAGGCATATTTTACATGTACTAAAATATGTGCATTTTGAGGATAACAGTTTGATGTTTTCTGACAAACACATATGCTCTTATAATCACTAGTCTATTCAAGATGCAGGAGACTTTTACCACCCTGACATGTTTCCCAAGGCTAATTTTGAGTCAATTCTTCTTAGTTCTTACCCTAGATAGTCACTGATCTAACTTGTACTACAGAATATTAGTCTTGACTGGTCTAGACACCACAGAAATGGATTTGTATACTGTATTCTCTTTATGTCAGGCATTTCTCACATAATGCAGACTTCTGAGATTTATTGAAATTGTTGCATTATGACAAACATGAAAATCCACTGTTGGGATCTGTTGCTGCAAGGACATTAATTGACCAAAGGCTGCAGTTTCTGTGCTATGAATTCACCATCATTCCTCCCAGCCAATGCCTATACATGACAGGGATGCTGAAGCAGGCCTACCCTGAGAGAAGCAGGACTTCCTGACCAGCAACTTTCGCTCAAGGACTCCCTGTTGGCCTGGAAAGAATCTTAGAACTCTCTTGTCATCTGGTACACTGCTTATCCAGTCCTCTTTCTTTCTTCTCTCAGCCACAGGCACTCTATCTGAAATGCCATGTGATAGCTCTGGCTATCTCTATATCATTCTCCCATCTCTTCTCTCAAGGATTCTCCCTTAAAAAAATCTCTCAACATTTAAAATTCCATCTTGTTTTCTGCTTCTTGGAAAACCTAGTCTAACTCATTATTATTCAGAGATTTATTGCTGATTATTAGTCCATTGTAAGAATATATATATTTTAAAATTAATTTTTAAATTTGTTTTAATTAGTTATACATGACAGTAGAACACATTTATGCACTGTGATATGTCATACATAGATGGGATATAATTCCTCATTTTTCTGAGTGTACATGTTGGAGAATCATATTGGTCACACAGTCACATATATACATAAAATAATAATGTCTGTTTTATTCTACTATCTTTCCTATCCCCTCATCCCCTCCCGTCCCCTCCCTTCACTTTCCTCTACCTAATCTAATTCTATTCTTCTTAAGTGCCCCCTGCCTTATAGTGAATTAGCATACACATATTAGAGAAAATATTTGGCCTTTGTTTTTTGGGTATTGGCTTATTTCGCTTAGTATGATATTCTCCAACTCCATCCATTTACTAGCAAATGTCATAATTTCACTCTTCTTTAAAGCTGAGTAATATTCCATTGAGTATATATACCACATTTTCTTTATCCATTCATCTATTGAAGGACATCTAGGTTGGTTCCATAGGTTAGCTATTGTGAATTGAGCTGCAATAAACAGACGTGACTGCATTACTGATTGCATTACTGTATGCTGATTTTAAGTCCTTTGGGTATAAACCAAAGAGTGGGATAGCTGGGTCAAATGGTGGTTCCATTCCAAGTTTTCTGAGGAAACTCTATACTGCTTTCCAGAGTGGTTGCACCAATTTGCAGTCCCATCAGCAATGTATGAGTGTACCATTTTCCCCACATCCTCGCCAACACTTATTGTTGTTTTTATTCTTAATAGCTGGAGTGAGATGAAATCTTAGACTAGTTTTGATTTGCATTTCTCTAATTGCTAGAGATGTTGAACACTTTTTCATATATTTGTTGATCGATTGTATTTCTTCTTCTTTGAAGTGATTGTTCAGTTCCTTAGCCCATTTATTTATCAGGTTATTTGGTTTTTTGGTGTTAAGTTTTTTTTAGTTCTTTATATGTCCTAGAGATTAATGCTTTATTGGAGGTTATGTGGTAAAGATTTTCTCCCAATCTGTAAGCTCTCTCCTCTAGTTATTAATTTTTTCCTTTGCTGAGAAATAGCTTTTTAATTTGAACACATCTCATTTATTGATTCTTGATTTTACTTCTTGTGTTTCAGGAGTCTTGTTAAGGAAGTCAGATCCTAGGCTGACGTGGTGAAGATTTGGATCTATTTTTCCTTCTATTAGGCACAGGGTCTCTGTTCTAGTGCCTAAGTCTTTGATTGACTTTAAGTTGATTTTTGTGCAGGGTGAGAGATAGAGATTTAATTTCATTTTGCTACATATGGATTTCCAGTTTTGTCAGCACCATTTGTTGGAGAGAATATCTTTTCTCCAGTGTATGTTTTTGGCACCCTTGTCTAGTATAAGATAACTGCATTCATGTGGGTTTTTCTCTGTTTCCTCTATTCTGCACCATTAGTCTACAAGTCTATTTTGGTACCAATACCATGCTGTTTTTGTTACTATTGCTCTGTAGTATAGTTTAAGGTTTGGTATTGTGATGCCTCCTGCTTTACTTTTCTTGATAAGGGTTGCTTTAGCTATTCTGGGTCTCTTATTTTCCAAATAAATTTCATAATTGCTTTTACTATTTCTATAAAGAATGTCATTGGAATTGTATTAAATCTGTATAACAATTTTGGTAGTATGGCCATTTTTACAATATTAATTCTGCCTATCCAGGAGCATGGGAGATCTTTCCATCTTCTCAGGTTTTCTTCAATTTCTTTCTTTAGAGTTCTGTAGTTTTCATTGTAGAGGTCTTTCACCTTTTTTGTTAGATTGGTTCCCCGGTTGTTTATCTTTTTTGAGGCTATCATGAATAGGGTAGTTTTCCTAATTTCTCTGTCATTGGATTCATCGCTGTTGTATAGGAATGCATTTGATTTATGGGTGTTGATTTTATATCCTGCTACTTTGCCGAATTCATTTATTAGTCCTAGAAGTTTTCTGGTAGAATTTTTTGGATCTTCTAGATATAGAATCATGTCATCAGCAAAGAGTGATAGTTTGAGTTCTTCTTTACCTAATTGTATCCCTTTAATTTCTTTCTTTTGTCTAATTGCTCTGACTAGAATTTCAAGGATGATGTTGAATAGAAGTGGTGAAAGAGGACATCCTTGTCTTCTTCCAGTTTTTAGAGGGAATGTTTTCAATTTTTCTCCATTTAAAATGATGCTGGCCTTGGGTTTAGCATATATAGCTTTTACAATGTTGAGGTATGTTTCTACTATCCCTAGTTTTTCTAGGATTTTGAATATGAAGGTGTGCTGTATCTTGTCAAATGCTTTTTCTGAATCTATTGAGATGATCATATGATTCTTGTTTTTTTTTTTATTATTTATTTACTTATTCATCATGCACAAGTATAGTATCTTTTTACATACAACTGCTTGTATACAAAGTATATAAGTACCATTCAGATCTTCAATCATGCATTTAGGATAATGATATCCATCTCATTCAACCACCAATTTTTTTGTCTATTAATATGATATTACATTTATTGATTCATTTATTGATTTCCATATGGTGAATAAACCCTGTATCTCTGGGATGAACCCCACTTGATTGTGGTGCACTATCTTTTAAATATATTTTTGTATGTGATTTGCCAGAATTTTGTTGAGAATTTTTGCATCTATGTTCATCAGGGATATTGGTCTGAAGTTTCCTTTCCTTGATGTGTCTTTGTCTAGTTTTGGTATCAGGGTGATATTAGCCTCATAGAATGAGTTTGTAATGGTTCCCTCCTTTTCTGTTTCATGGAATACTTTGAAGAGTATTGGTGTTAATTCTTCTTCGAAAGTCTTGTAGAACTCAGCTGAGAATCCATCTGGTTCTGGGCTTTTCTTGGTTGGTAGGCTTTCTATTATTGATAGACACTTGGTCTTTTTCTCATCTTTCACCACTACAAATAAAATTGCTCTGAAAAATTGTGCATAAGAATATGTGTAGACATGTGTTTTCATTTATCATAGGCAAATAACTTGGGGTGCAATTACTAAGTTACATGGTATGGGTATGATTAATGTGGGGAGGTATTGTTAAAATGCTTCTCAAAGTGGCTATAACATTTTACATTTCCATCAGCAATGCATAAGATGTTGCACTCCTCTACATCACCACCACCTATACTTGGTGTTACCAGTTTTAAAAAATTTTTTAGACATTTTAATGGGTGAGGTTTGAAATTTCATTGTTATTTTAATATGCATTTCTTTGATCTATAAGGATTTTGAACATCTTTCAGCTGCTTTGGGTCATTCTTAGATAGGAAATATATGTTCAGGTCTTTTGCCTGTTTATATTGGCTTGTATGTTTTCCTAATATAGAGTTGTAAGAGTATATATGTAAGACTTCATGTAGTTTGAAAGCAACTTCATTGTCAGCATATGTATTACAAACGTTTTTGTCCAGTTGTTGAATAGAATTCTTAATCCTTCTTTGCGTCTTTTGAAAAGGAGCTACTTCAATTTTGATAAGTTCATAATTTTTTCTCCTAAACTTAATGCTTTTGGTTTTTCTCTATGAAATTATTGCCCACCTAAAGTTGTGAAAACTTTCTTCTACCTTTTCTGCTAGAAGACATATACTCCAAATTTTATATTTGGACCTATGACCCATGTTGAATTACTTTGCTTTAATAGTGCTTGGTAGAAAGTTGAGACTTATATTTTTCCATACATATATACAATTGCTCCATCACCTCTTGTTAGAAAGAGGATTGTTTCCCTATTGATTATTGTCAAAATCATTTGTTTCAATGTGTGTTGGTCCATTTCTGGACTCCCTATTTTATTCCATTGATCTATATGTCTATCCTTACTTCAATGCCACATTATTTTAGCATTACAAAATATAAAAGCAAAACCATACCTTCATTGTAACTTTTAAATAAAGTAGTATAATCCTAGATCCTTTACATTTTCATGTGAATTGTAGAACTTACTTGTTTATTTATATAAATAAGACTGCTAGAATTTTTGCTGGGATAGTGGTGGTCATTTTGAGGGAAACTTGACCTCTTAATAATCCAGAGTCTTCACAAAAACGTACTAACTATTGTCTGATGGCTGTAAACACATGTTCGTGTATTTTTGAGAATTAGTGTGGTACCAGTTACTCTCTCATGGCAAAAGCAAAGTGCTGACAATTCTAATTCTAAACAGAATTCTGAACAGTCCATTGCAAATTATTTTTCTCTAAACTGCAAATAAATGTTTCCCTGCTTTAGATTTCATACATTCCACCCTTTACCTTTGACTTAGGAAAGTAGAAAAAGTAACACTCCAAAACCTAATTTAGGTAGAGAGACAAAGTTCATCACTACTGAGGCTGGAAAGGTAAATAAAATAGAGTCAGAAGACAAAGTTTCAGTATTGATTCCATTCCAAACTGGTATAGTCTTGGCAAAATTGTTCAGTTTCTTCTGGCTTTAAGTTTCTTGCTACAAAAATGGGTCTAATCCTACCCTGAATTTTCCACAAGGCTATTTTAGCCCCTTATAGAATAGCATATGAATCTAAAAACACTCTGTAAACTCTAAGTCACTGAACACAACTGAGAGTTACTTTTATTATTCTTTCTTTAGTAAAATGAAATCCTGTTCTCTACGATGATTCTTGTTTTCTCTCCATCTCCTCAGTTATTTGGATATTTGTCTCAGGTCCTTTCCTGTTTTCCTGTTTGTAGTTTTCAGTGAGATAGGGAGATCTTCTGAGCACTCAGCTGGAAAGAATCACTCCCCAAAGATTTTACTTTGTAGGGAGCATTTCCCTTTTCTCCATGGGATTATGCCTGAGAAATAATATACATTGGGCTTTCAGCCAGCAAAGGCAGTGATAGCAAGAAATAGTTGTATTTAATATTATAAGATTTCCCCGTTTAAGACAATTTTTGCATGTTTTTTAAAAATTAATCTTTTAAAAGATTATTGCTTATAAGAAAGGGTCATGACTGAATTTGTTGATGGCAGAAGTTATTCTAATTTTTGACATCATCTCCAGGAAACAAACTTTATGACTTTTCAGAAATGCTCACCCATGAGATAAAGAGGTAAATTTGTTTCAGGGGATCAGAGAAAACAGAACATATAAAAAACTCTGCTTTCTTAATTGGTCAGATATATTCTAAAACATCTTCCTTCCTTTCTTTTTTTTTTTTTTTTTTCTGTTGTGATTCTGAGGATTGAAACCCAAGGCACTTTACCACTGAGCTACATCCCTAACTTATTATTATTGTTGTTGTTGTTATTATTTTGTGGCAAAGTCTTGCTTAATTGCTTGGGCTGGCATTAAAATGATGATCCTCCTGCCTCAGTTTCCAGAGTACCTGGAATTAAGATCTGTGCCACTACATCTGGCCAGATGGCCCTTCCTTCTAATCCTAGCTCCCACTTTCATCAGCTATCTGACTACAAGAAGTTACTCCACCTGTCTGGGCATCAGTTCCTGGGTTGATTTAATAATGAATGAATTAATAAAAAAAATACACTTAGAATAGTGTCTTGCATGTATAATTCCTCTATGACAAGTTTACGGTAAGCAGTAAACATTATTATAAAAACAATATTTGTCTTTCACGTAATGTTCTTTTAGTATATGTGGTACACAATTTGTTATTTGGCAAGAGTTATCTTAGTCTTTGAGGATCTGAGTTTGGCAGTCAGGAATCCTGATATATGTATAAGTCTGTCTTGTTCTAGAACCAAGAACCTCCTGGAAATTTCCATCCGTAGGCTTGAATGCATCATTTGTTTGGGCCAATATCTAAATTTATGCAATTTATAACTTGTGGCCTAAATTTTGGATTTGAAAATCCTCCCTTTGAGTTTAGGCATTGCTTTAGAGATAGGAAGATAGGTGTGCCTGTGCTTTTGGATGTGACTTTTACATTCTGGCCTTGGCTGGTGGTTTGTGAAAGGAGAGGGGATAGGTTTCTCCAAACAATGTCAGCTATAATCTACTCAGTGTTGAACTTTCTTGTTTGACTAGGTCTGACTTCCCTGTTAGTCTGAATTCCTTATGGAAAGAGTCATTTTGGATCCTTAGTACCTAGCAAAATACCTGCACTTAACAGGTATTTCATAAATGTTAGCCTAATGTTAAATCAATTCTTGTTTTTTCACTTTATGTTGGTTGTTATTTAAATCAGTGCTTTAAAAAACAGAGGAAACCATTAGAAATCAATCCTACTCCTTGCTGAAAAATGAAGACCTTCAGTGTTTCGCATATGCTCTGCAGAGTTTGCTCCACAGAGAGTGGGAGTTTATGCAGAAGCCGGGAGAAGCTTGATGCCATCATATCAACAGGGGATATTTAGGTATGACTGCAGCTTTCTCAAAAACTTCCACCCTTGATCCTTTCTAAATATATTCTCTACAAAGCATCCAGAGAAATATTCTTCAAATGCAAATCTGACTGTGTATTTTTTCTGCTTTAAACTCTTCAAATGCTTCCCACTGGACTTGGAGTCAAGTCTACATCCTTGTGTTCAGCCCTATGGACCTTGCAGTTGTATTTGTACCCACTTTTCCACTCATTCCCTGTGCTCCACTCACTCTTAGCTAGCTTTCAAGTCCTCACCTGTCTTTTCCAGCTTGAGAGTCTTTGCATTTGCTTTTTCCTTTACTGGCACTCATTTCCCCTCTGGTTTCATATGTGCTCTTTCTTCTTCTCAGAAGCCTCTCTGAGAGCCTCTCTAAAGGAGAAGTCTTTCTTTAATTGGTATCTTAGTGTCCTATTTTGTACTTCCTAGCGTGTACCTCTATTTGTTAATTATGCATTCGTTATTTAGCTCTCTTTGGTTTATTTACTTGCTAGTAACATTTAAGTTTTTATGAGATAAAGATTATGATTGTGTCTCCATTATATTCCATGCCAAACACAGTACTGGTTCCCAGTAAAGGCTTATTAAAATTATAACATTGTAGTTGAAACTTTCAAATTTCATTTACTTCCTTTTTCTATCTCACCAGGCAGGGAATTTTTGTGTTAGTATTAAATATTTGTTCCCAATTAGTTGGCTCTCTATTCTATCTCACCAGGCAGGGAATTGAGCATTTGGAGGTGACAGACACTACCATAGAAGTGTGCTTTAGTAGATGTGCAGTGACTGCGTATTCAGGTGTGTAGACTCGCTGTTTTGAGAGGACTTCTCATTTTGACACTTTTCTTGCTCAGCCACAAGGACATTGTGTCCAACAGGAAGGAATGTCTAGAATGTATCAAATGAAATAATCAGGAGACAGGTTTAGCCAGGCTTTTAGTGTGGAGAGCTGAAGCTGCATTACCTATGCTCTGTCAGGTCCTCATGTGTGGGGCAAAGGACAACCTTATACCCAGCTATAAGAGGTATTTTTGGACTGTGAAATGTAAACCCTTGCCCTAAGTGATTTCAAATGGACTATAGAAAGGTGAGAAAATTTACTAATGCCAACCTACATTATTCTCAGATAATTTTTTAATCCCATGAAAATTTTTTTTGGCTATTTTCATACCATTTCAGCAATTCGCAAAGAAGGGTCAAGAGCTATTAATATTTATTCAGTATGGAAAATCACATGCAAAGGAATCAGAATAAATATATTTTCTCAACAGACCCCAGACAATAAAATGATCTGTATACAAACAAAAATCAATCCAAACAAATTTCAAACAGTACACATATGCCCCTAGCTAAGGATGATGAGACCCAGACCACATCATGGTGTTCTCCCCAGCTTGATTGGACACCTACATAGTATGTCTTTATTACACAGGCAATGCCTTTTAGATTACACTTCAGTATTTTAATTTATTTGCACAAGTAAGGGAGCACAGCACAAATCATCTCATACTGCGGAGAGTGCTTCTCAGCACAGAGATAGTTTTGTATTTCTCCCTTCAGACAAAAACTTGGCAAATTATAGCTTTGAAAAGCTTAGTTTTATGGAGGGGACAATTGCTTTGGCTTGATGAATTTAAATCAATATCTAAACCTCAGTGCTTTCCATTCCCTCTTATGTCCAATATAACAAAATAGGGTCCTTGGGGCTAAGAGAGGAAGAAACCAAAGCATTTTTAAGGGGCATCTATCAGTGGAGTAGCAAAATATCTTCCTGTTCTGAACAGTTATTGTTAATGGCAATAAAAAATTATCTGGGCACAGAAATGACCTTACATAAGCTGAATACTAAAATTTATTGGGACACATGTCCACCTTTCAGAAGGTGGAACAGGCAGCTTAACTTGACTTTATAGAATAATCAGGTATCTGGGAAGAAATTTCAAGAAAGAGTGCTGTCTAAATTAGCTACTCTATAAATGGAATTCATGTTGCCTGGAAAACTCTGTATTCTCATTAATATGCAACTTTTCTTCCCCCTTAGTAACTCTGAAAAAAAATGCCAATCTATTCCAGGGAGTTAGAATAGTTCTTAAATTTTATGATCACTAACACACCTCTTCTTAGTCAATGCCAATTACCAACACAACTATTTGGCTGTAGTGACCCATTAAAAGGAGATAAAAATAGTGCTAAATTTGGGGTTTAGAAATAGGGGTCTTTTTAATTCCAATTCTTAAACTTAATAGTACTGAGACCTTGATGAATTTATTGAAACTTACTGAGCTTTAATTTTTGCACTTTATAAAATGGGGCTAATGATTCCTACTTTTGGAGGTGAGGCAAAAATTAATCAAGATAGTACGTAAATGTCTTTAGCATTAAGTAGGCATGTAGTAAGTGCTCAACAGATATTAGTTACTAATTTCAGTAACAATGACCTGGACAACTTGACTGAGCTTGACTCAAAGTCAAGTCCAAATGTCTAATTGGGTTATATTCAGAAGTTCACCCTTAACACTAGAGAGGAAACCACAGGCAAGATTCTCAGTCATTCCAGATTACAGTGCAGTCATTCTAAATTACAGTATTTCCTTGTTTCCTATCTGCAATGACAAAAAAGCAAGGTGTGCCTCCCCCAGCATTACTCTTTCAGGGTTACTCACAGCGATGAAGGCAGAAGCAGAGAATTGAAAGGAGTCGTGATGGGTGCTGGGCAATGTGCATCCTTTGGAATGAATTTTCTGAGAGCTGCTCTTGGCTAACCTAGGTCACTGTTCAGCACCCCATGCTTCACGGGTCCATTCAGACAAAGCTGTTGAGGCCTAAAGGCTTTTGATATGTAGCAGATGCAGGCAGGAAATGCCAAGTTCAGGTAGCTTAAGAAGCACTCAGGAAAACTATTTCCTGACTAAAATTACAATGAGATATTGCATCTTAAATCCAATCCAGTGTGTAACCGGAGTAAATGGAACAGAAGAATAAAATGTATCCTATTCATAATGAACTGAGACTGCATAGAAAGGAATCTTTTAAATATCTGAATGGTTAAAGATGGATTATATTTCCCTTCGGGAAAAGAAGCAGTCAAAGGGATAGAGCTGATGAACTGAGCTTATTAAATTGACTTTTGGCGGTGATGAAAGTGGTATTGACAAAAAGGCAGTGGTATATATTTCACGCACATTTGCAGAGGTAATAAACATAAAGTACTGCTCCGGTAAAAAGTTGAGATGCTTTATATTCTGACACCTGGGCTCTGGTGGCATGCTTATCATCCAGAGTCATGCTCAGCTTTGAGAAACCAAAGTAATTCTATGAATAAACACCTTTAATCATTGGTGAGGTTGGTTTCCAACCTGACATATCTATGCATTACTTGAGACAAGATTCGGGAACTGGAAAGGTAAGCACCACTACTCCTTTTAGAATAATAACACAGAATCCATGAGTACTATGGCCGACTTCATGACACATGAAAGCATGTCATTAACCTTGTCCTGGGAATCCTTCCTTTTCTGGGCTTGATGGTGAGTCCTCTCATCATTCTTTAGTATCCCAGTGGATGTAGACATTGCTGCCTTCAGCAGCATAATGAAACTCAGGTCCTGAGAGTTTCAGCAATGGAAGGCAATTCTGCATCTGGAGTGGACCACAGTGCCTCAGTCTCTGAGACTTCCTCTATTTTTAGTTTTTAAATCCAGTGAGGAGCCAAGTGACATGGCAGCCTGGTAAAGAAAACCTGCAGGGGTTGGTCCTCCCTCCCCCTCCATTATTGAGCAGATCAGGCTAAGAGCAACAAAAGGTCTACAGGACATCTCAGGACAGCACAAGCAAGCTGACACAGTAGGGCTTGCGCTCTGGGGCCAGAGGCTGTCCCTCATCCCTAGTTTTCTCCATGGTAGGAGTCATTTTAAGACTCACCCCCAGGTGTTCCTTTTTCACTTTGTATATTTAGCTTCTGAAGTAGCCCTTGGTTCTGTGGGGTCTAAGCAAGTACTGTTAAACTGCCATGATCACTGAGGACCCAATGGTTAGTGTACATGAAAGCACACTCTAAACTATATGAATTCAGAAAATTGCCCCAAGACCCCTCCAGGACACCACTTACCTCTGATATGTGCTTCTCACAACCTGATATTTTAAAGAATCCATATTACAACTAGAAAACTTTTTCCTCTATCACTCTCAGCCATAGAATAGATTCCAAAATTCCTGGTGGAATTTGATTTCTTTGTGGATAAAATAATCTTTTAGAACTATGATGGTGCTCAGTTCTCAAAGTTAAGGGGAATTGTGGTAAATGAGGGGAAAGGACTGACTGAATGAGACATCCTTTGCATGCATATACATTTTCAATGAGGGAGAAGATTTTGTTTTGATATCTTTGATGCTACCTCTCCTTTTATACTAAATGGCTTTAGAAAGTGACATAAATATGATTTATCCAAATAAGCTGGTGAACAGGGTGTTTTCTTAGCTATTTTTCCTTAGGAGAAATGCACTGTGCTCCAGGGAGTAGCCCTAACTTAGACCTAAGTCTAAGTTCCAACAAATAGAGAACCCACCATTGAAAATACTTTAGGGAATTTATTTGTGTCCCTTTGTTTTTGCTCTGTTTTTGAGCTCTATCTAATATACTTCTAAAATTAGTTCTGCATCAGGTTCCTTTTAGTTATATGGTATATGACTGGGGTATTGATTCAGTGTTGTGTTGGGAAATATCCAACCATCGGGCCCCCACGTGTAATTCCAACATGAATGTTGACTAATATTTCCTCTTACATTAATGAGAATTATGAACGTAAAGAGCAAAACCAGAGAAAACGGAAAGGGAGGGGAGGGAGGGAGTAAGGGGGGGTTGGAAAAAAAAAATTGGTGGTTGAATGAGATGGATATCATTATCCTAAATGCATGATTGAAGATCTGAATGGTACTTATATACTTTGTATACAAGCAGTTGTATGTAAAAAGATACTATACTTGTGCATGATGAATAAGTAAATAAATAATAAAAAAATTAAAAAAAAAAGAGCAAAACCAAACAAAAACCAATATACTGTGCCCTGATTTGTGCTGTTTTCTAGTTCTGGTAACAGAACATAGCCATTACAAGCTACAACTGTGATGTCTTAGAATATAGAACTGGGAAGAGAAGCATAGTAGGCAACTATTATGAGGTATTTCTATCATTAAGATACAAAAGAGGGGGCTGGGGTTGTGGCTCAGTGGTAGAGTGTTCGCCTAGCACGTGCATGGCCCGGGTTCGATCCTCAGCACCATGTAATAATAAAGGCATTGTGTACAACTAAAACAAATAAATATATATTTAAAAAAATACAAAAGAGGTAAGCAACCTCAAGAGTACAAGTAATATTAAATGTAGCAATTAAGAGATTATGAATTTGAGTATTATCTTTTAAACAGATTTATTGAGGTATAATAGACATGTGGAATTTTATGTATCTTAGTTTTACAACTTGAGGTTTGACATGCATGTCCATTGTGAAATGATCACCACAGTCAAGCTAACTGGCTTATCTATTACCTCCTCATAGATGCTGTGCTCGGTGACCTCCATTCTTTGTTTGCATTCCTACCCATGAATGTGCTGTACTTTTTTTTTTCTTAATCACTTTTCTTTCACATGTAGGTTGTTTCCAGAATTTCTCCTTTATCAACTATATTTAAAAATGCTGCTTGGTGCATATGGGTGAGGAAGGACTCTTTATAGTAAGAACATATAACTGGTATGTTTGCTGCACAAAAACAAAAAGCAAGCCAACTTTAGGACATTGAAGTAACTTAGTCACAGGTAGGAAAAGTCTGAAAGAGTAAAGCTAAAATGTTCATTATTTTTCATTTTATATGAAAGGGAAGTGGAAGTTATTCTTTCTGATTGGATACATCTATATGCATAGATACAGATTTAAGAATGATCATGGAGTGTATCAATTAGTCAACAGGATTTAATATGCAGGTATAATCTTCCAAATTTATTTATCTTGCAAGGTAAAAGAAAACTTATCATAAGCCATACAATAAAATTATAATTAAAATCAGTAGCATAAAAGTATAAAATTCAACCCAGGCAATGAGATGACAGATGGTAAAGGAAATTTGCCCTTGATTTTTAGTGACCAGGCATGATGTAGTAACATACTTTGAAATGATCCAGAAAAAAATTAAAATTACTATGGCAAAATATTAATAATTGTTGAATCTACATGGTAGATGTAAGACATTTTGTGTATTCTTTATGCTGTTCTATTTTTATGAAAGTTTTAATAACAAAAGTGGTTAAAAAGTAAAAACTCAATACAGGAAATGTTCCATCAAAACATCATTAATATCCTATCAGTTGCTCCTTTAAAATTTTTCCACACTATTATTTAGTTTGTTATTTATAACACTATACTCTTGAAGTAAATAAATAACTATAAGATGTTTGTAGCACATGAAAAGCAGATTTTCCTCTTTCATTTTTTTCTCCCATGCTGAATATAAAAATAATAATCATTGGCTCACTTAGATTTATTACACAACTAAATAATACATTAAAAATGTATGAAATGAAAAAGTGAAGCTAAAAATGAAAGACTAGACAAAGCTAAGCAACACATGCTTTGATCCTATGAAAAACTTTGGCATTAGGGGTCAAACCTGGGCCCCAGTCCCAACACTGTAATTTAGTATGGCATGTCTGTGACTAAGTCTCTTTCTGCCTCACATCTCCATTTTCTTATCTATATCAAAAGTCTCATGTTTCCTGTATATTTCAAATGTTTCCCTAACTATAAAGTGATATAATGTAATTTAAAATTCTTTGGTTAACTGTATAATGCTATATAACATAACACAATTACTTATGGGCAAGGTATTTAAAGTGCCAACTAATTAACATTTTGAAGTGGACATCAGTAAAAGAATATAGGAACCAGGTGTTATGGTGCATGCCTGTAATCCCAGCAGCTTGGGAGGCTGAGGCAAGAGGATTGGAGTTCAAAGCCACTCTCAGCAACTTAGCGAGGCGCTAAGCAACTCAGTAAAACCCTGTCTCTAAATAAAATACAAAAAAGGGCTGGGGGATATGGCTCAGTGGTCAAGTGTCCCTGAGTTCAATCCCTACTACAAAAAAAAAAAAAAAAAAAAAAAAAAAGAAAGAAAAGAAAAGAAATAGAATAAATAGGATATAGGGCACTATTAGCTTTTGATGTTCACTGATTCTTCTGCCTATTTGAAAGTGTAGGCTGTCGTATAAAAAAAGCTGAGATAATTCCTTGCACCTTGGAATGAAATTAGAAATCAGCAACAAGAAAAATCATAGAAACTATCCCTAGGGTTGTTTCAATTTTATATCTTTGTAATATTCCATTACACTTCAATACTTAGACAAATCTATTTGACCTTAGTTTTAAAACCATTAAACCAAGCAAGTAATGTAATGCCAGAACTTTTTGAGGGGTGAGGGATGGGAGAGAAACAAGATGTCCATTCTTCTGAATACCCAGTCTGTTGTTGAGTCACAGAATCATGTCACCATCTATAGATGTGAAAATGCTTCTCTCTCCTGCTCTTCCAAGTAAGACTACCTCCCAACATCTCCCCTTGCCAGTACTGCCTACTGAGATTCCACAATAGCAACCATTGTAGTTGGGCTGAAAAGAACAAAGATGTTATTGTCTGAGAAAAGATGCAGGAGAAGATTTTGCCAAATTGCACATTCTAGGGTGAACAGGTTTTCACAAATGGAGCATTAATCACAATCTTCTGACACTATCAATTATGGAAGCAGACCAAGAATAAAAATGCAAATGAGTACAGCTCTTTCCTTCCTTCTCAGATTTAGAATGCAAACATAATGCAAACTCAAAGGAAAACAAAATTTGCTGAAAGACATCTTCAACAGAAAAAGGCTTCATATATGTTATGTTTTTAATAGAGCAATTTTTTCCTAGATGAGGAATCAGCAGAAATACCTTTAAAGATATATAGCATTATTTTTTTGTTACTTTATATATGTAGGTTTCATGAAATTACCTAGGACCTTGCTACCTAAAATCTGGTTCTGTGGATCTATTACAACAGATTTACTTGGGAACTTGTTAAAAATGCAGAAATCATTTAAGATTGGTTGGGCTAATTTGAGGTCTTTTGTGGTTCCATGAATTTTAGGATATTTCTCTATTTCTGTGAAAAATGTCATAGGAATTTTAACAGGCATTGTATTGAATTTGTAGATTGCTTTGGGTGATAGGGACATTTTACCAATATGAATTTTTAAAAATTGAAATAGAACTACCATATGATCTGGCAATTCTTACAAAGGAATGAAACCAATATATTGAAAAGATATCTGTACTCCAATGTTCATTCCTCACTATTCATAGTAGCTGAGGTTTAGAATCAAAGTATGGATCCATCCATGGATGAAGGAATAGAAAATTTCTCTCTCTCTCTCTCTCTCTCTCTCTCTCTCTCTCTCTCTCACACACACACACACACACACACACACAGGAATACTATTCAGCCTGAAAAACAAAGAAATTCTACCACTGTGACAACAGGGATGAACCTGAATTACATTTTAAGTGAAATGAACCAGAAATCAGAAAGACAAATATCCTATGATTTCACTAATGTGCCAAATCTATAAAGTCAAAAAGCATAGAGTAGATGCAGGTTACCAAGGAATGGGGTGGGGTGGCAGAAGGGAAGTGAAGAATTATTGGTTAGGGGACAAATGCTATAAAGAGAAGTAAGTTCTGTGGATGTATTGTATAGCATGGTGACTGAGGCTAACAATAATATAATGCATACTTTAAAACTTCTAAGAGCATATTTTAAATGTTTTCTCCACAAAAATAAATGATAAGTGATATGGTAGTTTGATCATCCCACGATGCATACACATATCAAAACATTACATTGTACATCATAAATATATAATTTTTTATTTGTCAGTTTAAAAAACTGATAAAATGCAGAATTGATGACCTCTTCTCAGACCTGTGTTCCACTTGGTATTTGTAACCACACTGAAGTATGAGAAGCACTGTCTTAGAGCACAAGTTTCTGAAGGGCAGGCATGCCACACCAATGACTCCTACTGGCCCAGTGGGAATCACTCATCACTTGAGGCTGCCTGAAGAGGAGTAGAGTGTTCCTTTATCACATAGCTTGACTTCAAACAGTACTTTTCCATGGATTTATAAATAGTTCACTATAAAACTACATTTCTCAGATACCCTTCCAAAATTCAAGGCCAACAGGGTATGAATAGAATGCATGTTTATAGGAGTTCCTATGCAGTCTTTTGGGTTCACTAACATAATGTATGGGGCCAATGCAAAATGAAAAATTAAGGATTTTTTTTTTTTTTAAAAATAACAACTTTAGAAAAGTGACAACAGGACAATAAACCAAAAAAGGCTCTTGTCAGCAAGGAATAAATGGTCAGGTGGGGTGCTTTGATACTGCGTAGGTTGCATGCCCATGAGCCAGCCCTAGCCACACTCTAGCTCCCTTCTCTGCTGGTCCTGGCAACTTCTGAAACCGTGTATGAGACTGTGACATTATGACTATGAGTCTTTGTCAGTCTCTGTCCCTGAGTGACCATGGGAAACAATTCCCCTGCCCCCAATCTCATTCAGGCATACAGGAAATGAGAAACAAACTACTGAGATGTCATAATTTATTTGTTACTACCTCAAATACTAGCCCATTTTGACTTATGCATTGGAGGGATTGCCACTCACAGATGAATTAAATCAAGAGGAAGAAGTTGAAACCCAACTGAGAGACTGAGAGGGCAATACTAGGAATTGGCATGGAGAACCAAACTGGAATATCCACCTTGTAGCAGAAAAAATATTCAAGGAGAGTATTTAAAGAGAGTTTGAAGTTAAAAAAAATAACAACAAAAAGGTAGATGAAGGGACTTTTACCTGATGTCCTCCTTTTGTTAATGTGGGAGAAAAAATACATGGTAATTATGGAGAGAGACATTCAGAATTTTTGAAGATGCATTTTGAAATAACTATTGACTCTTGTGAGACTCATCTGAAAAACAAACAGGAGATGAGTAAGAGGTAGTATGCAGAAAAGATCAAGATGAATGTAGCCTTTGGTGGGGTCAAATAATTCAATTGATGGAATTAGAGGGGAATGGGAGGATAAGCTGGCCCAATGTTACTAACAAAAAGGGTAGTTTGAGTTAGATTTTACATAATAGCTACCACCTCTTTCATTAAGAAATGATTATTCTTTTTTTTTTTTTTTTTTGTGGTACCGGGGATTGAACTCAGGGACACTCGACCACTGGGTCACATCCCCAGACCTTTTTTGTATTTTATTTAGAGACAGGGTCTCACTGAGTTGCTAAGTGCCTCGCCATTGCTGAGGCTGGCTTTGAACTCGCGATCCTCCTGCCTCAGCCTCCCAAAGTGCTGGGATTACAGGCGTGTGCCACCATGCCCGGCAAGAATTGATTATTCTATTAATGTAAGTCAGTACAATTTTTTCAGTTTCAAAATGTGCAAAGAATCACACATGATGATTGTTCCTTGGGAAAGTGAATCTGGTCACTCAGAAAGGCCTCCCAACATGGCATTTTTAATGATTATCCCTAAAATCTTAGAAGCCTAATATTTAAGAAAAAATAGAAACATAAAGCAGGCCAGGATAAAGTCATCACTATCTCTCCTTCTATCCAAACTACAAAGGGAGCCAGTTTAAATTATATTGCTAATTGATTAAATTTCCCCTAAAGATATGAAAATAATTGCATACAGTTATTAAAATCTCACTATGTGTCAGATACTCTTTTAAATGCTTCACATGTATGACTTTAATTCTCACAACAAGCATAAAAGTGAGAGTCTTCTTATCTTCATTTTTTCAGAAGAGTATAAAAAGTAACTTGTCCAAGGTTACTTGAGTAATAAGTTGTCTGATTTGAGCTGCTTGCCCATGCTGTGGTGTTGGCTTCAAGAGAAGTTGTCTGATATCACACCATTGGTGCAAAGAGAATACTCCAGCTGTCCCAGCCAGCTTAGCCCATCTGTCTGGCCAAGCCATCTTCAGAAAAGGCTGTTTGGAGGGGTGGGATGGTTCCTTGGTGGAGAGGTGGGAGATGGCATCACATCTTGCTCCACCATCTTGATCTTATGTAATTTAAGCAAATTATCAAACATTTTTCTTTGTCCTGTACACTATAAAATGTGGAGCTTGTAGAACAATTGTAAAGAAACAGCACACTGTACCCCATAAACAAGTACAATTATTATTATGTGTCAATAAATTATTATTATGTGTCAATTAAAATAAAATAACATAAAAGATTAAGTAAGCTTATAAAACTGAGCCTAGTCCCTGGCACATTAAGAACTCAATCAATGTTAGCTATGGTTATTGGTGAGAATAGAATCAGATTGAAGGCAATTATTGCTTTTTTTTTTTATTAGACTCATCTCACATGATATCCAGCAAACCTTTAAATGTTCAATTCATCTGGTCCCCAAAGTAACAAGGGCTCCTTACGGTCCACTGGACAAAGTTGGAACTTTTAGCTTAGCTATTAAATCCTGCAACCATCTATCAATTTTCTTTCTCTGCTTTTTACTATTATCTAACATGAGCACTTCAATCCAGCAGCTCAAACAAGCCCATATGCCTTTGCTCATGGAATTTCCCATTCCTTTAGATCTATCTCCAGCCTGACCTTCTCATTAACTGTGTTCTACAGTAATTCCATTTCTGAGCATCGAGAACCCATATTTATTTTTGCTAATATTCCTTGTGCTAATTACTTCTTGTAGTTATTTTTCTCAGTGTTTGCTGACAGATGCATAGGAGAGAAAAGACCTCAGTCATCAATCATCACATTTTAATGTGGCTAATTAAGATCTATTATTTGACATGACCAATTGGGGGTAGAGATAGTTTAATGTGTCAAAATATAAGACCAAATGTTTTTCAGAGACACAGACAGATTTATTTTGGAGGAGATACACATTCAAGGGAAAATGTCAACTAACTCAAGAGAAAGATGGTTTGGGGGATAAAACAAGGAATACACATTCATGGGAGAATGTGGGCCATCTCCAGAGGGAGTGACAGCCTATAAGAACAATTTTTGATGATCTAATTTTATATACAATAAAGATCTCAGATTCCTCACTTTATCCATGATATATAATACATTCCTAAGTCCTAATCTATCTTCTGAATGGAGTCGGGGATGGAGTTGTGTCCAGGAATATAGTAAATATCTGCTCCTTAGTTTACAATAAATAAAACAATTTTTGATGGCATTAGATTGCATCTGCAATCAATATAACTTTCTGAAAGTAGTTTTGTCCAACCCATAAGTGCCTTTCAGAAAATATTCACATTCTATTTGAATCCTTGGTTGCTCCTACTTTTTTTTTGTGTTTTCTAGAAACTATATTTCAGTGCCTACTATGTGTTAAAGCTCAGTTATAGTTTCTGACATTATTAAATTCTCAGTAAATGTTTGCTGAAAGAATGCATTATCTTAAACAAAATAATATCTTTCAACCCCTTAATTCAAAGAGCTAGAATGTAACTCAGTGGTAGTGATTTTTTCACAGGCCTAAGGCACTGGGTTCAGGCCTCAGCTACACACACACACACACACACACACACACACATATCTGTACCTACACATCCAGAAAGAAAGATAGATCTATAGGGTAATAGAATAATTAACATTAATTTGTGATAAAGGACTCTTCAATCAGTGTGTGTACAAAAACTTGCAATATAATTAGAAGAACTTCAGCTTGGAATTATAATGTATAAAAACTGAAAGGTAAGCATAGCAATAAACATGTTTTTTAAAAAATTGCATTACAAGAAAAGGAAGGCAAAATGACCATTACAGCAAAAGAGATTGATGATTCTTTCCTCAGCTTAAATCTTTGTCGATTAGCACATCTGTTTTTTCCTAGAGATATGTTTGTTAGCACTAAATCACAGGCTCATCCATACAGACAGGACTGATATATATATGTACATATCCCAGTACTGCTGGGCATTCGGGTTCTATGCTTGTCTTGAAGAGTAATAGCTAAGATGGGCAGGGGCTATCAGTCACCTTGAGGCACCCAGTGCCCTCTCTCAGTCTGATAATGGCTCATGACTTCTTTTTATTATTATTATTATTTATTTGCTGTAGTTGTACACAATGTGTTTATTTGTATGTGGTGCTGAGGATCGAACCCAGGCCGCGCACGTGCTAGGCGAGTGCTCTACCGTTGAGCCACAACCCCAGCTCCCTGGCTCAGGACTTCTTGCTAGAGTAGTTAGTGGTGGCTTTTAGGAGAGTTTTTTGCTGCCTCTTCCCTTCAAAAGACCCCTTCTTCCAACGTGCTACCCTTCTTGCTTTAATTATACTGACCACATATGGAGAGTGCTAGAGTAATAAATGTCTAAAGAAAAAGTGATTATTAGACAGGCACAAGAATGTGGAACCCAGATCACTTCTTCAAGGATGTCTGGTGAATAACCATCCACAGATGTCCAGGTTAATGTTCTTTCTGGCTGTTCTGGAAAAAATGTCCAAAGTGAATGGGCTCTGAGCAGATGTTCCCTTTCTTCATGCTATGAGGGTCCCAATGGTACTGCTGGTCATGCTTCTTAGGATCAGGTTTCCTGCTGAGGACACATGGAGTATTGCTGGGTACAACTCTCAGATCATGTCTCTCTTCCCTGTAGCTATACCAGAGAGCTCACCCTGAAATGAAATGATGTGGGCCCTTGACCTCAGTGACCAGAGACCAAATGGTACTGTTTGTTTTTGTTGAGTGTGGGTGTGGGTCTTTTAGGTAGGCATGCCACACAGTGCAGTGGGAGACAGATATGTATTTCACAAGGCCTCTGGATTAGGTAGGGGTGGGTCAGCATCACACATTGGAAGTGAAGTACTGCTCTCGGTTTTGCACTGAGTAACAGAAGGTTTTTAGAAGGTGTTTCAGACTCCAGGTTCGCTTCGTCCCATCTCCCCACAGACTATAACTGCTTGTGCAACTTGTAGCCTTTGCCTGCCATTTGTGTAAGTGTCTCTCAGGGAAAATGCGGGCTTTTGGCCTGGCTTCCAGGGCCCCTGCTCCAGATGGATCCATTACTGTCTGAAGAAGACCTGTTAGGCTATGGCTCCTCACTGCTTTAGCCTGAGATGAGGCACTGAGACACCACTTGGTCTCACTTCCCTGAAGGAATAAGCAAAGAACCCAAAATAAAGGAAAATTAATGCTCTTTGTGGTTCTTTTTGACTAGGTTTGCTGCTAAAAATTGCAAGGCCTAACAAGACTTTAAAGACCATATGTCTAAATATGTAAAACGTATATACCAAATCAACCAATGGTAAAACTAGAAGTAAATTATATTTCTCAGCGTGACAAATATACCTTCATAATAACAATATTAAAAATATAAATCAAGTCCAGCACAGAGGCACATGCCTATAATCCCAGCACTTGGGAGGCTGAGGCAGGAGGATTGAGAGTTCAAAGCCAGCCTCAGCAATGGCGAGGCACTTAGCAACTCAGTGAGACCCTGTTTCTAAATAAAATACAAAAATGGGCTAGGGATATGGTCCAGTGATCGAGTGCCCCTGAGTTCAATCCCTGGTACAAAAAAAAAAAAAAAAAAAAAATATATATATATATATATATATATATATATTATTTATATGAATGAACATTGGTAAAGTATCAAAGACAACTGAATGGAAAACCTAAGAAATATATCTATCTATTTTGTGGATGAACTGATGATGTTTTATAAAGTAATAAAAATAAAGATTTAGATATAATACATATATTAAAATAGTACTTAATTTTTATTTCAGAAAATTACTAATTATTATAATCAAGATTTTCATATAATTTGGATTGAACTGATAATGATGCTCTAAATTTTAAAAAATACAATTTACTCAAGTATGTGACTTGAGTATACTTTCATCAAAGTAATGGAAAACAAATGTAACAAAATAAGAAACAAATTATTTTACTGATGATTTAAAATGTTTTTCAACATAAAATTAGTTTTATATTTTTCAATCAAAATGAGGAGGAAATACAAATTAATGTCAAGTATTAAATTGGTTCAAGTAAATCTTAAGATATTTATTTTTTAAAAAGTAATTAACTGATTAAGTATTGTAAAAAAAAACAAAACTATTCTCATTGCAAGGGTTCAAATTTCATCTAGTTGCCAAATGCACACACTTAGCAACACACTTCTTAGAAGTTGCATCCGCACCCACATAATATCTGTACAAATTTTAAGAGTAATATTCCTTGTTTAATGTTGTAAAATGTCACTTTTAAATACTGTACTAATCTTGGGTACTTTCAGAACATACCATAGGCAACCAAAGGAAATGGATGTTCCATGCATCAGCAAAGAATATGTCATTAGGTGAGAGACTTTCAACTCCTGTTGTCCCAGGAGGGGCTGGCAAGATCACCCGCTTTGACTTGAGTTGATTGAGTCTGTCATTCCTTGCAGCATGCATGTCCATCTTCACATCAGCAGAGGATCACCATGGGCTTCTGCACAAAGATGTTACACAGAATGAGAGAGAAGGAGAAGTGTTTTCCCGGAGTCTGTGTAGCACTAATTATGAGATTAAGTGTGTGGAATTAAGGGGTCCTTTGTGCCAGGAACACTTAATTATTCCTGGATTTTGAGTAAGTGACATGTGCTTGTTCTTTGTAATATTTTGGGGTGTGAGTGCTTAGGCTCTGTAAGAAAACAGAACCCCCATCAGATCTTCTCTTGCTTTGACCAATGAATCAAAAAGCTGGAGATGGCAAAAGCCCATCTCCAATGGCCCATAACCTGTGTGTATTCATTATGCCACACCATAATATGCCTAGCATCCCCCAGTGTCAAGATCCTCTGTTTTTCCTTCTGTAAAGACATAACCTGTAATCTTCTACTTAGGGTGGAAGGGCAGTCATGTGGAAAAACAGATTGGCTTTTACAAATAGCCATTCCCTTTACAACAGAATCTTCACTTCTCCTTGCAGATGTGCCCAATATCACCAATTTCTTAATTTATGGTGGGTTCTACAGTACAAATTGGTTTGATTTTCTGTTTTTCCCATTGACAGCTTAGAATTTTACATTTTCATATCAGCCAACTCAGTTACTACTTGCCCTTTTGCATCCCAACTTCCAAAATTTGTTCTATCATTTTCCATCCTATTTTCTTTATTCTACCTTTATGCTTTAAAACTCCATTCACTGGCTTGGTGGATGGTGTACACCTGTAATTCCAGCAACTTGGGAGACTAAGGCAGGGTAATCTCAAGTTGGAGGCCAGCCTGGGCAACTTAGTGAGACCCTATCTCTAAATGAAAAAGGCTGGGGATGTAGCTCAGTGGTAGAGCATCCCTGTGTCCAATCCCACAACAAGAAAAACAAAAACAAAAAGAAATCCCTTACTTAAATTTCATTTTCAGTGAGGTTTTAAGAGGCAATGGAAATGGGCATATGCATGGCATGACTGTGCAGTTTATCATAGTTATAAATTAAGAAAATCCTACATGTCCACAGTAAGAAATGGATTCATTTTTTCACTCAATAAACATCTCCTGGGTCTCTATTATGCCTCTATTACATTAGATGTTATACTATTTTATAAAAATGCTTGGCTTACTAAACTTTGATGTCTTTCTTTTACTATGTAGAGCTTCTGGTTAAGGCTATGTCCAGCTTCTCCTTCACAAAGTTACTTTCTGGACAACATCTCCACACCATACTCTTTGGAAGGAAGATACTCTAAGCAGCATATGACTTATAGGGTGAGGAGTAATGCATGAGAGATTTGTCTATTCACCTGCAATTATTTATTTGTTGAATAATGTGTTTATGTGACTATAAGTTCATAGATATTCATGTGCCCACAGAGTGTGAATTGTTAAATGGGACAGTGACACAAAGAAGAAAGCATAGCCTTGGTGTCTGGAAATTTAAGATTGAATCTCAGCAATGATACTATTGTTAGAATATATTATTAACATTATGGAGAAAATGGGGCAGTGATGTATGCTGGAAAAGCTATCTGTTTTGGAGTCAGAAATACCTGGGCTGAAATCAGGGTTTGACACCTCTTTGTTGTGGGACTTGAGCAAATTAATCACCTGAGTCTCAGTTTCTCTATAATAGAAATGATTGAACTCATCTCAGAATTTTTAACATAAAGATGAAAAATAAGTGTTTAGCTTTCTTAGCATAGTCATAATACAAACAATATATATGCTTGGGGGCAAACTACTAAAATATTTAAAAGTGCTTGCTTGTCTCTGGAAGGTGATGTTGTGGATAAATTTTATTTTTAGCTGTATGCCTTTGGACAAATTATTTCACTTCTCAGAGCCTCAGTTTCATTTATTATACAAATTGAATGAGAATAACAACAACAACAACAATAATAACAACAATGCTTTTATAGGATTGCTGTGATGATTTGATTTATAAAATTTTGAAAATAAGTTCTTAGGATACCACTTGGCGTCAAGTACTCAATAAATATTAGCCATTGATTTGTTTTTATGTGTTTTTCTCATTTTTTTCATTTTTAACCAGTAGCCTATTTTGTTTTGTTAATCATAAAAAATAATCAACTTTGTTTTTAGAAGCAAGTTTCTCCTCACTTTCTTATTTCCAAAAGCAAGCCACATTAAGAAGGAGAAAATGAAGAGCTTATCAGTTGTACCAATTTCCTCATGCCATGATAACTGTCACTGATATAATTGTGTATCCCCAACAGAGGTATCATGAGTGCCAGGGAATGAATGAAAAGATGTGCCACAATGATGGTCATTTTCAACAGTCTTACTTCTCCCTAAGTACATCCCTGGGTGTTAGGGAGCAGCCATCATCATGAAATGGAGCATTTATAATTGTAACAATTAAAGTAGTGCCTTCAACTTGGTGCTGTCATAGATTCTGTAATCAGTGGAAATTCAATTAATCCAGTTAATTAAACATTGGTGAACCCAGAGTGAATTCTATTAATTAATGTTTCTGTATAAAGACATACCAGACCACACAATGCTTTCTATCAAAGCTCACAGATGGCTGCCCAATCATAGCTGTCACATTTCCATAATAGCGTTGCTGGAGAGGAACAGAAAGACAGTAAACCCATGCTTCCAAATCTGGGGTCTATTAATGGGTACCATGAATTCCCCATAAAAGTTTAAAATGCTGTTTATATTTAGATGGCAATATAAAAGTAATATAAAATTCAGACTATTGTGGGTGGTAACCTTAAATTGAGCATTACCACACAGTTTTAGAGTGCACATTTCTCTGTGCTTACAATCATATCAAGGTTCTGCTATTGACTTCGGATAGTAGCATTGACTTCATCATTACTGTTACTGTCAGTGGTAAGAAGGCAAGCATCACAAACAACCTCTCAGCCAAAATGTAGATCATTGTTTATTGTTCTCCTACACTTTGGGATGCTTTATGGGTGCTCCATGGTTCTTACAGCATGATAGGGATTTATATTATTGCTGTAGGGTCTGAATCTCAGAGAAGTACATAATTTTTCTAGTTCATGCCATTAGTGAGAGGTGGAGCTGGGATTTGAGTCTAAAATGGATTCACTCCAAGACTGAGTTGTTCCTCATCGTGAACCTGTGATTCTAGAGTTTAAAAGATTAATCAACAATTAGAGTTGGTGAGGCTGTGGGGAAAAAGGTATACTCAGTGCTGGTGGCACTGCAAATTGGTGCAACCACTCTGGAAAACAGTATAGAGATTCCTTAAAACACTTGGAATGGAACCAACGTTTGACCCAGCTATCCTACTCCTCACTCTATACCCAAAGGACTTAAAAATCAGCATACTATAGTGACATAGCCACATCAATGTTTATAAACAGCTCAATTCACAATAGTTAAACTGTGGAACCAATCTAGATGTCCTCCATTGGAAGGAATTTTTGGGGTCTTCTAGGTATAGAATCATATATATCATCAGCAAATAGTGCTAATTTAAGTTCTCCTTTTCCTGTCTGTATCCCTTTAATTTCTTTTGTGTGTCTAATTGCTATGGCCAGTGTTTCAAGAACTATGTTAACTAGAAGTGGTGAAAGAGGGCGTCCCTGTCATATTCCAGTTTTTATAAGGAATGCTTTTAATTTTTTTCCATTTAGAATGATGTTGGCCTGGGGCTTAGCATAGAAAGCTTTTATATGTTGAGATATGTTCCCGTTATCCCTAGTTTTTCTAGCGTTTTGAACATGAAGAGGTGCTGTATTTTGTTGAATGCTTTTTATGCATCTATTGAGGTGATTATATGATTCTTATCTTTAAGTCTATTGATGTGATGAATTACATTTATTGATTTCCATATGTTGAACCAACCTTGTATCCCTGGGATGAACCCCACTTGATTGTGGCACACTAATGGATAAAGAAACTGTGGAATATATACACAATGGAATATTACTCAGCTTTAAAAGAGAATAAAATTATGGCATTTGCAAGTAAATGGATGAAATTGGAGAAGTAAGCCAATCCCAAAAATCCAAAGGCTGAAAATTCTCCCTGATAAGTGGATGCTGATCCATAATGGAGAGGGGGCATGGGAAGAATGGAGGAACTTTGGGCAAAGGGTGGTGGGGTGGGAACAGATGGGAAATGCAGGTAGAAAAGATGGTGGAATGAGATGGATACCATTACCCTAGGTACATGTATGACTGCATATATGGTGCAAGGCTACATCAAATACTATCAGAGAAATGAAAAGCTGTGCTCCATTTGTGTATAATGAACTGAAATGCATTCTGCTATCATTTATAACTGATTAGAACAAAAAAAAAAGAAAAAAGATGAGGTGAGGGGAGGGGAGAATATGTACTGTATTCACCAAACCCCATGATTCTAATAGTGTGGAAGCCTGAGTTTCCAGCAAGGGCTGTGTACTTGGTTCAAGTAAACAAATAACAGACCAGTGACTAATTTGAAGAAATATCTGACTGATTAGCTAACCTGAGCAATATCCTTTGAACAACTAGTATAGTGGGAGGTATTTGGGAAAAACGGTTATCCATTTATCCATATAGATCCAGTATATATTAGAAAAAAAATGCTTTGTACTTTGTAAGTTCTTAGTAATTGAATCTTTGATCTTGTTTGTGATTTATTCTTTTTCAACATTTTTTTTCATTCATTCAAAAATAGCATTGACTGCCTGATTTGTATATATCTTAGATATTTAATAAACATGATTGATAATCTTTGCAATAATGTGTGTGGTAGATATTACTAATTCCCATTGCAGATGAGGAAATTCAGTCTCATGGAGCTGAATTAATCTCCCTAAACTTGTATAGCTAGTAAGATGCAGAGTTAAAATTTAGTTGGCATTTTGCCATTTCTACCACCCCAAAGTATTTACTATGTGCCAGGGATGTGGATTTATATGACATGACCTCATATTCAAAGGTGCAGTAATAAAAGTTTGCATGAATAAGTTGTGAAAAGTTCTAATGATCCAATACTATTAAGTAACCAAAGTTTTTTAGAATATATGTAAGCAGGACAAGTGAGCGTGATATAATGTCAAATAAGAATAAATCTAGCAGGTTATAGCACATTCCTAGTAGTCATTAATGACTTACTACAATCTGGTAGTGAGTTTCAAATATAGTTTACCCTCTAGAGCTTAAACTTCAATGATGAAATATGCCAATAGGGTATGATTATCAAAAATTAGAGAGAAAGGGGAAAGCATGTGAAAAATATCATAGCTTACTGATTGCTTTATAGTCCTTAACTTTTTTGTTATTATCTAAATCAAATAGGACCCTCTGGGAGAGGAATGGGAGGTAAAAAATGTCAATACTATCAATAGTAGGGAATAGTAGATAAAAACTCCCAAAAAGGGACAATTAATGTTTTTATATAAAGATATGAGTATAAAGATTACTATTAGGAATTTTATTACTAATACTATAATGCTATAGGAGCAAAAATATGATTACACCTTAAAAAAGGAAAAAGATGGGGGTGAGAGAAAGATAGAGCACAAGAGAAATGGAATGCAGATTCAAAAGCTAATTATATTAAAGGCTTGTGTGTATTGATACAGTGTTTTTAAATGATAGAATTGCAGCCAAATATATTTGATATGTAAGTAAGTGTAAATGGGAATAATACATCTATTAAAAATTTCAGAACTTAGTTAACAATACCAAATCCAACTCTATCTTTTTATTGAAACTTGTACTTAGTCTGGAGAGGTAGCTCAGTGGTGGAGCACTTGCCCAGCATGTGTAAGGCCCTTTATTTGATTACCCAGCACTGCAAAAAGAAAAAAAAATAAACAAAATTAAAAGGTAAAAGTTACACTTACAGAGATTCAGAAAGATAAAAAATAAAAGTATATGAAAACATATACCAGGAAAATGCAAATAAAACAAAAATGAATGTCAAACTGTTGGCATTCAAAAAGAAAAAATTTGAACAAAAATATTATTGAAAAATCTAAGTGAAAATACATGTTTGAAGATGGGAAGATCCAATATTTTTAAGATATAAAACTTTTTTTTTCCAAATTGATCTAATGAATCAAGGCAAAATGAATCTGAATATCTCAACTTTTTTTTTGTAGAAATTGATTGACAACGTGGATCTAAAATTAAAATGACTTGGATTATTATTTTTTATTCAATTCATTTCTAACTCATACATAAAAACACAAATACTGTACATATTAATGGGGTACTATATGATGTTTTGATGCATGTATACATCATGTATATTTAAATTAGGTTAAACATATCTAAGTCCTAAAGAATTTATTACTGCTTTTTGAAGAGACTTTATTACTGATTATTAAAAAGAAAAAGAACAGAAAAAAATACCAAAATTAACAAAGTATGGTGACTTAGGTTACTTGCTTCAAGACTTATTATAAAGTTAAATAATAATGAAGACAATAAGATTTTGGTGAGAGGATATTCAACTTGGTAGACCAAAAAAAGGGTAAGAAAGGTCACCTAAAAAATACAGTGAATGAATTTTGACAAGGATGTCAATGAAATTTATTTGGAAGTCTTTTCAATCCATGTGATCAAGCTTGACCTCTACCTCATACCATATAAAAAAAATAATTTGAGCTGGGTGCAGTCACACACGCCTGTAATCCCAGTGGCTTGGGAGGTCGAGGCAGGAGAATTGCAAGTTCAAAGCCAGCCTCAGCAATTTAGTGAGGCACTAAGCAACTCAGTGAGACCCTGTCTCTAAATAAAATATAAAATAGGACTAGGGATGTGGCTCAGTGGTCGAGTGCCCCTGAGTTCAATCCCCAGTGCCACCCCCCCAAAAAATTTGAGATGAAGAAGAAACATAAAAATAATTACTGAAAACATAAAGCTTCCAGAATTAAACAGAAGAGTATCTCTGTGACTTTGAGTTGGCAAAGATCTTTTAGAAAGGACCTAAAAACACAAGCTATGAAAGAAAAGCTGATAAATGTAGTTAAATCACAAAATATTTTAGTAACAAAAAGTATTTTAGAATACATGTAAGCAGGACAAATGAGCATGATATAATGTCAAGTAAGAATAAATCTAGCAGGCTATAGCATATGCCTAGTAGTCATTAACAACTCACTACAATCTGGTAGCGAGCTTCAAATGTAATTTATATGTGTTAGTTTCTTAATAATTAAATTTACTTCTACCACATGATCCAGCCATTCCACTCAAAAGTATTTATTCCAGGGCAATGAAAGTATGTGTTCATAAAAGGACTTGTACAAGAATGTCTGTGGAAAGCTTATTCATAGTAGCTGAGAAACGAATACAACTCAAATTATAGGTACATGTTATATATGGATATGTCAGAAATATTAAACTGTACAAAAGAAGTCAGACCCCAAAAGACTATGTGCTATATAATTATATTTATGAGGTCAGGGAAAAAGTAAATTTATGGGATAAATCAATGAATGATTTTCTTGGGGGCAAAATTGACCAAAGAAGGGCAAAGAGAAAAATGTTCTGAGTGATAGACATGTCCTATATATGATGAATGTGTTGGATAATCAGGAATATATATTTGCTAAAATTCATTCAACTTGTTGCATAAGTCCTGTGGATTTTGCTATATTAAAATTTATTTCAACTAAATAAAATGTGCAAACATAAAAGAATATCCAGAATATATCTTGAAATAGAACAAGTAAGGCCACTTCATTGCTGTTTAAAAATAAGATTAAGGCCTCTGTAATTAAAATGGTGTGCTACTGGCACACAAATAGGCCAATAGATTAGAGGTACAGCATGTAATCCAAAAAGGGAATCAATTTCTTATGCCAATAGGATACCTAATACAGGCACCATCTCAAATTGATGGGGAAATACAAACTTTTTAATAGATAGTATCAGAATGACTGGGTAACCACGAGGAAATAGTTACAGTGTGCATTTTTTCTTTGCACCATACACTAGGAAAAATTTAAAAGGGACAGATATTTAAAATAAGGAAATCATTCAAATGATGGAAGAAGACATGCATACAGTCCTCCTTACCCAGAAAATGTAAAAATCTTTATTATAATTGCTCAAATCTAAATGAGGGAAAGAGTATATACCTTTGATCATTGCAGAAAGGAACGAATCAAAATGAAGAGCTGTAATAAATCTTTGCATGGTAAATTCTAATTATACTAAAAAGACAAACGATGTCCTGTAATTGAATTTCATTTTGCAACTCATTGTAACAAGAGTTTGATATTAATTATCTATGAAGAAATTCTAAAAAGTAGAGGAGACTAACATCCTCACAGAAAAGCAAGTGAAAGAAATTACCAGAAAGTTTATAATACAAAAAAATATAATTGGTTTTCTAACCAAATGAGAAGTTGTTTGACATCACTCATTATGAAATACATGCAAATTAAGAATTGCCTTGAAAAAACATTATTCATCTACCAAAATGGCAACAATGCAAATCTTCTAGAACATAGTCTGCCGTCAAGGATGAAGAAAATAAGGAGCTTCATAATTTGTTGTTAAGTATATGAAATGGAGAGAATTTGGCATCACTATGAAAAGAACATGTCATTTACTGTTGGGAGAACTGTTCATTTTAAGGATATGTCCTTCTAATGAACTGGCACAAGATTTGAAAATGCATGTGCAAAATTTATTCATTGTAGTACCACAGATTGGAAACAGCACAGACATCCAGAATTGGTACAATCACAAAATGGAATACTGAATATCTATGTAATGGAATGGGAGCTAATTATCTACATAATCTCCTGGATATATTGTTAGAAAGGAAAAAAAAAAAGCAATGTGCAGAAAAGTATATACAATATCTCCATTTATTTTACAAAAGATGCTAGAATAATAAATGTATATTTTTAAAAAATTAGGTGAAAGGTGGTTGAATGAGACGGATATAATTTTCCTTAATGCATGATTGAAGACCTGAATTGTACGAATATACTTTGTATACAAACAGTTGTATGTAAAAAGATACTAAATATATGCACTATGAGTTGTACATATTAAAAATTATAAAAATAAAATTTAAAAAAAAATTAGGTGAATAGGGGACCTAATTTTTGGTGAAAAGCTACACTTTGAATATACTTTAGTCTATAGATTTCAAAAGAATTATGCAAATGTTTTGCATAGTTATAAAAGTTATCAAAATTTAAAACTCTCTCAAAAATAAATACACTAAATCCTGTATTCTGTTGCTTGCAAAATGTAGAGGAAAGGAACCACTCTAAGAAAATACAATATTTTTATTATTTTTAGTGCAATATAACCAACGGACAAATTGCAAAAAAAAATCTTAAATTAGTTTTACTAATCATAATATTAATTGTGGTCTTGGTAGTTTTATTCTGAGTGTTGTGCTTATCCTGTGAGATAAAACAAATGCATAGTTACATCATATTTTATTTTATCATACCTGGTATTTTGAAAACTGGGAATCTTACTTATAAAGAGAAAAGATTCAGATATAAGATAACTGGAGTTAAGTAAACACTTTCATTTCTTAATTTGTTTTTTAAAATATCAATATGGATTCAGGATTGCATTTTATTTCAAAAAATAAATTTTCTTTCACTGAAAAGTCTTGGAAGCTATAACTAATGCAATATCAATGAGCCCCTAAAATTTATATTGTGGTTTTAAAAGTTTTTTTTTTTTTTAAGTTTTTCTACTTTCTACTAGGAACCAGTGGTCCTTGGAGAAACTGATGGATTATTTTATTTATGAGGCAGGATGTGTCTGAGATAGGCTGAGATGTTTTATTTTTATAGAGAGCAAGGTACTGTCCTAAACCAAGTACTATCAGAGTTCTGTCAAAAGGACTCAAGAGGGCTGGGGATATAGCTCAGTTGGTAGAGTGTTTGTCTCACATGCACAAGACCATGGGTTCAACCTTCAGTACCACACAAAACAGAAAAGGACTCAAGAGCAAATGTGCAGTAGCTAGGATTGGCCAAAAATGGGATTTTTTTTTTAATTGAAGAAAAATTTACGTATAGTGATATGCACAGAGAAGTAAAGACAGAACAATTTAAGAATCAATAAAAACTATACCTGCAATGTATGACAGTACATCAAATATACTTAAATTTAATATTCATAATGAAACTAAGGAAAAACATTAGTAAAATTCATCACTATGAGTCATACTAGAAAAAAAAAAACCCACATTAATTTAAACCAACCACATAAAGGTAAAGGATTCAGTACCCATACTGTCTTTCCTATAAAACTATATCACTAGGAAACTCAATGTAGATGACAGCTAGCTTCTCCTTATAGAAGTTAACAAAGAAAGTATGGTTAAAGTGCTAGTCGTTTGCATTCCCCAGTGAAATGTGTCTAGCCATTGAAAATCAACAAACATCACAAAATGAGCCATCCAAACTTTATAATATGTATAACATAGTCATGGGCAAAAAAAAAAAAAAAAAAAAAAAGGAAGATGAAAAATCAAACCTGCGTCTAATCAGGTTGAGGTTGCAACTACCTGGTGGCAAGATACATTAAGTAGAGAGGAACTCATGAAACGTGAAAAAATGAGGCTGCAGTCAGCAAAATCCAAACGGAAGAAAATCCTATAACCCTGTTTGTTCAATTAACACATTGCAAAAGACAAAGTGGAAATAAAGCTGGGTGCTACGGCATGTGCCTGTAGTTCCAGCAGCATGTGAGGCTGAGGCAGGAGGATCACAAATTTGAGGCAAGCCTCAGCAACTTAGAGAGGCCCTAATCAACTTACTGAGACCCCGTCTCAAAATAAAGAATAAAAGGGCTGGGGATGTGGCTGTACGGTTGAGTAACCCTGTGTCCAATGTCTGGTACAAGAAAAGCAAATTAAAAAGGGAAATTTATTTCTTTTCTTTGTAATGATTCATTTAGACAAAGGAACAGTATTTCAAAAAGATAATTTTATACAAAGTGAAGAAAAATGTAGTTCACTGTAAGATTTAAGGATAATTTAAGAAGTATTACATTCTATCTTTCTTATCCAATGCAAAGAATGAAAATTCTACTTTTTTTCTGTTTTCTTGTTTTATATATTGAATGTCATTCTTGGAATATAAGATATAAACATTAATTTTCTTTCTTTTTTTAAATCTATGTCTTCTCAACTTGAGTGAATCAAAAATATTTGCTTTGGTCAACTTCAAGAATGGAAATTTATTAATTAAATATGAACTTAGAGTTGAAGCAATTAACCTCAGTAAGTATATAATTTTGATATTGGCTCAAACAAAATCAAAATCATGATGTTTATGAGACTACTGGAAATCTGAATATGAGCTGAATGTCTAATGATACTTAGAACATATTCTTAAAGTATATGGAAATAATATTGTGACCATGTTAAGAGAAAACAAATACATACAAGTTATGAGAATAGTTTGCAATAATATAAAAGGTAGAGGCAAGGTACAATATGCTTTGAGTTAATAATTATTGAGCTAGCTGATGAATATAGGGAGTTCATTATTCTATTCTGTCTCTGGTAAAAGTTTTCATAATAAAATTAGAGATTATATAAAATACCACAAAATGTAATGTTTAAAAAGGGTTCATATTTTATAGTGTTTTTACATTGTTTTGTAAAACATTATTTTATAATTGAGACATTTCAAAATAAAATGTTTAAAATACTGTACTAGATATTACATAATATAAATATCTGAAAGCAAAAACATAACATATAACCTAGTAAAATATTTACTGGACTGAGGATGTAGCTGAGGGTAGGTGAGGGTAGGACTAGCAATACACACACACACACACACACAACACACACACACACACCCCAATATGTAATGTTTAAAATAAATACCATACATATGTTTTGAAAGAATAATTCATTCTGCTGTCACTGAGATTTTAGCTTCACAGAATTCTCCTAGCAATCTCATTTGCCTATATGTTCTCCATTTCTGGAAATCTCCTTAGCAACTTTCCACAAAAACTTACTCATCAGATTCTTTTCACTAGTACAAACAATTCCTAAGGCCTAATTGACTTTTCTCAAATTCTCACAACTAAACATTCTAATTCTCATTTTCTTACCAAAATATGGGATTTAAAAAAGCATTATTGTTTTATTTTTAGTTTTTAATTTTTTTAATTTGATCTAATTAGTTATACAGCAGAATGCATTCCAACTCATTGTACACAAATAGCACGACTTTTCATTTCTCTGGTTGTATATGATGCAGAATCACACTGTTCATGCAGTCATACATGTACATAGGGCAATAATGTCCATCTCATTCCACCATCTTTCCCACCCCCACACCTCCTCCCCGACCCTCACTTCCCTCTGCCCAATCCAAAGTTCCTCCATTCTTCCTTAGCCACCCCCCAATTATGGATTAGCATCCACTAACAGAGAAAACATATGGCCTTTGGTTTTTGGAGATTGGCATATTTTGCTTAGCATGATATTGTCCAACTTCATCCATTTACCTGCAAATACCATAATTTTATTCTTCCTTAAGGCTAAGTAATATTCCATTGTGTATCTATACCACATTATCCATTCATTTGTTGAAGGGCATCTAGGTTGGTTCCATAGTTTAGCTATTGTGAATTGAGATGCTATAAACCTTGATGTATGCTGTTTTTAAGTCCTTTGGGTATATGCCGAGGAGTAGGATAACTGGGTCAAATGCTGGTTCTATTCCAAGTTTTCTAAGGAATCTCCAATCCGCTTTCCAGAGTGGATGTACCAATTTGCAGTCCCACCACAATATTTTCCCCCACATTCTCATCAACACTTATTGTTGCTTGTATTCTTGATAATTGACATTCTGACTGTAGTGAGATGAAATATTAGAGTAGTTTTGATTTGCATTTCTCTAATTGCTAGAGATGTTGAACATTTTTTCATACATTTGTTGATCAATTTTATATCTTCCTCTGTGAAATGTCTGTTCAGTTCCTTAGCCCATTTATTGATTGGTTTGTTTATTTATTTATTTTTTTGGTGTTAAGTTTTTTGAGTTCTTTATATATCCTGGAGATTAGTGCTCTATCTGAAGTATGTGTGGTAAAGATTTTCTCCCAATCTTTAGGCTCTCTCTTCATGTCATTGATTGCTTCTTTTGCTGAGAAGAAGCTTTTTAGTTTGAATCCATCCCATTTATTCATTCTTGATGCAAAAAGAGTGAAGCAGGAGGCATCACAATACCAGAACTTAAACAATATAACAGAGCTATAGTAACAAAACACAGCATGGGATTGGCACCAAAATAGCCATGTAGACCAATGGTATAGAATAAAAGATACAGAGACAAATACACATAAATACAGTTATCTTATATTAGACAAAGGCACCAAAAACATACATTGGAGAAACATAGCATCTTCAACAAATGGTGCTAGGAAAACTAGAAATCCATATACAGCAAAATGAAATTAAACCCCCCATCTCTCAACTTGCACAAAACTCAACTCAAAGTGAATCAAAGACCTAGGAATTAGACCAGAGACTCTATGCCTAATCAAAGAAAAAGTAGGCCCAAATCTTCATCATGTCAGCTTGGGACCTGCCTTCCTTAACAAGATTCCTAAAATGCATTATTTACCCATGCATTTATTAGTTTAATTATTTAACAGATAAAAATGTATGAAATGGATAAGGTCTCTTCCCTTCCAGTTGGCTCCTTCATCAATATGCTTTATGAACATAAGAAAGTCTTTTGATTTTAATTTTTTGCAGTGCTGGTAATGGAACCTATGGCCTTGCACATGCCGCAATGTTAATCAATGGTAGAGTCTTAAACCTGTTTTCAAATCCGGAAAATGATGTGCTTGTGTTTAAGGTCCCTAAAAGAATTCTTCTGGCTTTCTCATGCTACAAAACAATGATTTAGTAATTTATTTCTACCTGACATGCATTACTTTTATCCATGTCACGGGAATACTTCCTGCTGTATACCCTATCAACACTCAGACTATTATGAAATCAGCAATCAATGTACTTATTTTATTTTTTATCATAGCAAACAGTCTTCAGTTAAACCATCACTTCCCAATATATCAATGAAAAACTTTCATGATTACTTATGGTTTAGATCCACTAGAAAATTGCTAACATTGTCTCAAACTGTCACCTACACAGAGAAAGTAAATTATATTATCATGCTTTTCTTTGTGACATACTGTTTTAGAACTGTACTTCTACAATAAAATATTTTGAATATATGTTTGATTCAAGGTAATTCAGAAGTCAGTTTTTGAAGGGATATTCATGTAGAAATATCAACTACACGTTAATCCTCTTGTTCATATAGTCTCAAGTTTGCTGTTCTGCTTTCCAGTGCATCATTAATGTTTCGTTCAAGGGATCATATTGGGCAAAATACAAGGCACTGTTCATAGTCAAAAGCAGGCAGTCCAGGGCAGGAAATAAGCTTACAGCTGGTGAGTAGCCCTGCATTGAGGAAATCAATATCTAGGTCCCTAGTAACTCACAGCAAAATGGTGAGGAAACGCTGATGTATTTTCTCCTCTCATGGAGTGAAAAACATGTTTGTTTTTTGAAGCAGACTTCTCAACCAATCTTTTGGAAGGAAATTCATTGACCCAGGAGCCTTCATATTTAGGCCAGTAAAATTTAGTGGTATCCCCAAACAGAGATTCACTCATAAGTTACAAGAACTTCAGGAAAATGTAGCATTAAATGCAGAAATAGAATATCATTGTAAAGATTCATGGCACTATCAACTTAAACTACATGAATCAGGATGAGTTTATTCCAAGTGAACAAGTTACTTACAAAAGTTACAAATATATGGCTAATCACAAAATGACTTCAGTGTATACTGCAGTTTTCATAAACAATGAAAAGCTCTAGCAGCTATCCAATAAATTGAGATAATAATCTAAATGTGGAAGACAAAGCCCTCCATGTTGTGAGGTTGTCAAAGTGATATAATATTGCTCATACAGAGTTAGAAATGACGTTGTAGAATTGTTTATATGGCTATGTATGGTGGGGATGCAGAACTTCCTTTTGAAAACTTAAAAAAAAACTCCAAGTCATTTGGTCTTACTCCCCTGTAGTCAGTCAATAATTTAATTCATTTTGGCTTATGGCTTCTGATAGAATCGTCAAGATTATTTAAATGAATGGATTTAACAACTCCCAGAAAAACAATATCATTGGTACATTAGAACTTCTGCTTCTTCTATTGATGTTAGTCATTAGTAATGTTAAATATTATAAAAAAGGTGTTTATGGAAGCCATTGCTTCACTTGGCCTGAATAATGGCATTCCTACATGGAAGGAGCCTGTCATAAGTGCAGTTTTCCAAAAAACAGAGTTAAACTTGAACTTCAGTGTGCATAATTTTTTTTAAAAGAAATGTCCTTGGGATCAAACTGGTGAAAGGAAAAGGGAGAGGAGTTGAATTATGATACCAACCTTAGGATTCCTCAGTTAACCCACCATGCAGCTCCACAGCTAATAATTCAGTATGGCCAGGCATTGGGTACAGATAGGTATCCAGGACTTTTTTCTGCCACCAACAAATGATTAGACTTGGGTCACTGAATGCCCAGGAAGGGCATGACCTTGCACCAGGAAACTTGATGCAGCTGAGGTCATTCCTGATGGGGTTAGCGGCTAATGTCTGCTGACATCCTTCTTAGCAGATGAGGGTAATATCTTTTAAAAGAATTAAATTTATTTTGAAAAGTGTTAGAAGATCCAAAGTGCGTATTTCTTTGACTACTACAGACACTCTAAAGGAAAATTAACAATTTGAATCAACAAGGGTTACTACAAGCACCTTCAGGTTGGTTTCTTGCCTCCAATCTTTTCTCCTCACCAATTCTTTTTCCACATAGAAGCCAGAGCATTCCTCATCAGGTGCACATGTACTTAAACACTTCAATGTTTCTGGATACTCATAGTCTTAAGAGTAAATTCCAAACACTTAAATTTACTGTAGTTCACAAGATCTTTCTTCACTTATATCTTGTTTATTTCTTAGGTTCTTTTTCTTGTCCTTATAATTTCATTCCTAAAACTCAGTGCATTCTGAATTGCTTCAAATACCCAAACAAATCGGGATCTTCCTCACCTCTAGGTCCTTGCAAATGCTGTTTTCTCTGTGCACACAAATACAGAGCACTTTTCTGTTTTTCTCACTGTAATCTTTACCTACTCAACAGAATCTGTGTGGACTCATTTCTCATGGGCCTTCTTTCCTACTTAAGCGTCAATTTTTGGAGAAGCCTTTCCCCATCTCCCAAGTCTTATTCCCATTCTTTGTTCAGATAACATCCTTACTTAGTCTGCTTTATAATTTACTCCTTCTACCTCCTCAAAGTGTGCAATCTAATGGAAGGCCAAGATTGTGTCCGGCTCAATTATAGAACAGTGCCTGGCATATAGTATATGTTAATCAACCATTGAAAGTTGTATGGATGGAAGCTGATCGCTCTTTATGTGACTCACGGGAGGATGCCTTGCAGAGAAAGATTTTTGTGTTTGGAGAAGTAACAAAGATACAAGTCTCTAAATGTACGAGGCTTTAGGTTTCTTGGTATTTTCATGGTGCTTTTAGCCTCATGTAGCCATACGTGGGGCTTGCTGTTTGGGACTGGGAATCAACCCAGCATTTGCTGCCCTGGCAGGTGAACAAAGCCTGGTGTTTCCTCACTTCCCATGATCACTATTTCCCTCCTACCTCTTGGGGAAAAAAGTGCCTATTATATTCCAGTCTCAGTTATTTAGAGACTATGTTCTTTTTATTCTATAGCCGTAAAATATACTTCTCTCTGACTTGGATTTACAAACATCAGTGACCATAGATTGACATTCACGCTTTAGCAAGAATCATGCATGAGCTTTCTCTAAATGATTTTGAATTCTGATGATAAACAGTGAAGTTATGATTACTGTGGACATTTTACATACCAGTAAATGGGGCTATGTGTGTTCAAGGTAACAGAGCTAGTAAGTAATAGTTTAATTTTCAACCTGTCTACCCTTTGCCCTATACTCACACTAGAACACTGAGTTTGAATGATCACAAGTCACCAGGGAATCAATTCCTTCTTCTCTTAAGGGGATACCAATCATAGTGGAAAGGCTGTGAGTTCAGATGTGAGCTGTCCTGTCTTTTCTGCCTCAAATTACCATGCCTTTGAGCATGGTTACCTTTGATCTATGAAGACAAATAGACTCCCCAGATTATTATAAAGAATAAAATAAACACTTCATGCTGAATACTTAGCATTGTGCCTGGAATAGCACTAATTCTCAATAAATGACTTTTAAATTATGAAAACTATTATTAATTTCTTTGTTCTCCTAATCCCCCAGTAATCTCTCTGCATACTCAAATATCAAAGTCTATATAACAAGAATTATACTCGAACATGTATATGGAGACAAGGCAGATAAGGTAATTGAAAAAAGCTGGCCACGTGTTTCACAATTAGGGCTGCTAGGGATGGTGGCAGATTGCAGAGTGCCTGCCCGTTTTCTAAGTGAGCACACGGTGTTATAGTCAGTGGGAATAAAGGCTCCATGTTGCTGGATTCTCTGAATTTTTTCAAGCTATGACTGAAATCTAGATTTTTTGCTCATTTAAAAGTGTTGGAAATTAATATGGGGTTTTTAAAAATACTATTTGAATAATTTTAAAACAAGTATAAGACTCTTAAAACACTTCTGTGGCCCAGTTTCAGCCATTGATTCATGAGTGTCTTATTTATTTATTTAGCTTGTCCAACCTTAGGCCAGCATGTCTTTCAACAAATATTTGCTGAGCTGTAACTGTGTGAGACTGTGTGTGTGGAGTAGGGCGTGTGACAGTCACCAAAAACAGATGAAGTGTTTATCTTATTGGTCCTTGTTTTTTGGCATGCATATCTCCTGGTAGTTTGTGTGTGGGTGAGGGGAGCTGAGCAGTGTCCTGTTCCTATTGTATTTTCATGAAGTCATAAAATGAGTCATCTGTGGAGCAGAAGCTCATGTTTCACAATGAAGCCCTCTCTTGTCTTGGTTAGTCCTATGCAAAATTCTTTCACAGTTGATAGAGAAAGCACAACTCCCAACATTTAAAATTTTATAATATATATTTTTCTAAATCTGTGACTCCAAAGGGGAGTTTATCTTCTTCAATGCCTGGAGGTACAAATAAAAAAAATGATTATGAATCATTTTCAGTTGATAAGAGAAATTTATATCACCATTTTTATGTAGTGCCTACAGAAAATCAAGGTATTTTTTTCTTTTGATGAATGATCCCGAGGGAAGGAACAGCAATAAAATATACTTTTGCAAACATAAAAAATATGAAAGAATTTAATGGATTATATCATATATGAAAACTTACCAAAAATGGAAAGTGTAGCTCAGACCCACACAAATGTAGTCAAGAAACTTTAAGACAAAGGCATGAAGGCAAATCAACCCAGAAAGGATAGTCATTTCAACAAATTAGTTTTGGAACAACTGGATGTTCACATGAAAAATACTGAACCCAGACATGGGCTTTACACCTACAAAATCAACTCAAGGAAGTCAAGGACCTAAATGTGAACTAAAAATATGTAAAACCTCTAGAAAAAAAAATAGAAGAAAACCTAAGTGACCTAGGGTTTAGTGACAAATTTTCACACACAACATCAAAAGCTTGATCCTTGAAAGAAAATAATAAAAAAGGTAAGTAGGACTATAACTGTAAGTTTCTTATAACCGATATAATCCATTACAAAGTACCACAAACTGAGTGGCTTAAAATAATAGTAATTTACTTTTTCACATTTCTGGAGCCTAGAACTCCAAAATCAAGTTGTCAGTAGACCCAGGCTCCCTCTGAAGGAACTAGGAAGCATCTTTATTGTTCTTCCTAATTTCTAGTAGCTGCTGGCAGCCCTTAGTAATTTTCAATCCCTATTTCCATTATCACATGAAATTTTTATCTATGTCCAAATCTTTCTCTTTTCTTTCTTATAAAGACACAAGTCATTAGATTTAGGGCTTGCCTTCATTTCAACTGGATTTCATCTGCAAAGACCCCCATATACAAATAAGCTCACATTTGCATTTATTAGAGGTTAGAACTTGAACTTTAATGTTGGAGAACACAATTCAACTCAGAACATGGAACATGTTAAATAAAACACAAGCAGCAGAAATGGAAAAATGTTGCATATGCATATCTGCTAAAGGACTTATATCCCAAATACACAAAGGACTTTTAAACTTCAACAATAAGAAAACAATCTAATTAAAAATGGGCAAAATATTTGGACTGTGATAAGAGAACTAAAGGGACTCCATCTTGTTCTTCAGCAGCCATCTTGGGAGTTCCAAGAAAAGTTCTGTTTCTTAGAAATAATAGAATATAGAAAGTCCTGCCTGTGTACCCATTAATCGTTACCTAGCATAATACGCCTGACAGCATAAAAACAGCAATTCCTATACAATGTAAAATTGCTCTCTTTGGTTTCCATTTTTCCTGGGCAAATACCTTGTCGGAGATTGATTGTCTAGACGTTAGTAACCATTCTCTAACATGTACTCAACTAGGGTCATCTTGACCCCATTCCCTTCTACTTGATTGTTGCTATATCAACCTGGAAAGTCCTGTGGGAAATATTATTGTACCCATTGCTTTGTCTTCTAACTGCCTAGATTCAGCTTCTGTACTGTGGCTTGCTTGCATTGGCTGAAACCCTGCAATTGAATATTCCGCCCTCTGTGATTTTGCTCTTTATAAACCCTTGAAAAATCACTGCCTGCGTGCCATCTTGTCACACTGTGTGATGTGTGAGGATGGTGGCCGCTGATCAGCTTAATAAAGGCTTTTTATTGGCTCAAGTGTGACATGGCTTGGAGTTTTAATTGGCATTATGCTGGGTACAACATTTTTGGTACAACAGGACAAATACCTCACCAAAGAAGGTAAATCAATGCTAAATAGTCATGTAAAAAGTTGTTTAACATCATTTATCATTATATAAATACAAGCAAAAACAAATATAGCATTATCTATTAGAATGACTAACATTAAAAAAAACCCTGATAATACCAAATTTCAGTCAGGATGTGGAGCAACAGCAACTCTCATTCAGTGCTGATGAAAATGCAAAATGTGCTTTAGAAGACAATTTAGTACTTTTTTACAAAGCTAAACCTCTTGTTGTACCATATAATTAGATATTCTGCTCCGAGGTATTTATATGAAAAGTTATATCCACAAAAAAATTGGAGGCAAATATTTATCATAGCTTTATTAATAATCCCCACAAACTGGAAGCAACCATGATGTCCTTAAATAAGTGGATAGATAAACAGTAGTGCATATTATGATGGTATACTATTTAGCAATAAAAAGTAAAGAATTATTAATTATTAAGTCCTGCAAAGTCATGTTGAGGTTTGAGTATGAGGTTTCCCCAAAAAACTCATGTGTGAGGCAATGCAAGAATGTTCAGAATGAAAACATTAGATTATGAGAGTTTAACTTAATCTCAAGGTTAATCCACTTAATTGGTTTAATTGGGTGTTAACTGTAGGCAGGTAAGGTGTGGATGAATGAAGTAAATCACGAGGGGCATGCCTTTGGGATTTAGTTTTCTTTTCTTTCTTTTTTGTGGGGGAGGGATACTGGGGTTTGAACCCAGGGGTGTGTAACCACTGTGCTATATCCATAGCCCTTTTTATTTTGAGATATTCTTGCTAAGTTGCTAAGGTTCTTACTAAATAGCTGAAGACTCAAATTTGTGATAATCCTGCCTCAGCCTTCTGAGTCTCTGGGATCGAGGTTTTTGTTTTGTCCCTGACACCTCTCTCTCTCTACTTCCTGGCTTGGGTGAAGTAGGAGTCAGCCCACCATGTACTGAACCTCTGAAACTGTGAACCAAAATAAACTTTTCTCCCTCTAAGTTGCTCTTGTCAAATCTTTTGGTAACAGCAATGAGATGCTGACTAACACATGGGTGAGTCCTAAATCTATATTGCTAAGTGATACAAATCAGTCTGGAAGTTTGCATACATTGATTCCATTTGTTTTTCTGCCATTTTGGAAGAAGAAAAAAACAATAGACAGTAGAAAGATCAGTGAATGCCAGGGACTTGGGAGAGAAGATTGAGTAGGTAGAGCATAGGGAATTTTTTTTTTTTTTAAGGATGGAGAAACTTTCTGTATGATCCTGTAGTGGTGGATATACAACAGATGTATAAAGTCCAATAGAATTTTACAGCCACCAAACAGAGTAAGCCTTCAGGTATGCAAGTTTTAAAAAGTCATTTAGAAAGTTAGGGAAACCCAGATTAGGAGGCAAACTAATGAAAGGAGCTAATGGCATTAGAAATGTTACTGAAGAAAGGTTTGAAGATAGATGCTGACCAAAGTCACTTTGTAAATGAGTGGACTCTTTGAGTCAAAGCAGAGAGGACTACACAAAAACTATTTAGTTCATGATATTATTGTCCAAGGGGTATGTGTTAACAATTCTGATACTGATATACATATATAAACCTAAAGTGAACAATGAAATAAATGAATGGCAAATGGGATAAACCAAGTTTCTCATCGAAGTGAGAAGTAACAGACAAACAAAGGGAGAAGACTAGGAAAATCCATGTGCCTAAAGATTAGAATTGGAGGCCTCAGTATAAATTCCTGCTCAGATTAATGTAGTACAAATGGATACTTTATGTTTATGTATATGTGTAGCAGTTAAGAAAGACCTAGAGACTGAGTAGGAAAAAGCACACCCAACACTCAACTCAGATACTGGTTTCTAATGCCATTCTACAATAAAAGAAGCTGGACCTTTTTGTTTTTATTTTTATTTTTGGAGATATGATTAATTTGGGATTCTGGCAGTAAATATGCATGATGAGCCTGGATCATCATATAGTACCAAAATATGAGGACTTGTACCCAGACAAAAATAAAAATAAAGTTCCTTCACTCATGCCATGCCCCCTACTCCATTATGGAATAGCATCCACTTATCAGAGAAACATTTGGCCTTTTGTTTTTTGGGGATTGGCTTACTTCGCTTAGCATGATATTCTCCAGCTCCATCCATTTACCTGCAAATGCCATAATTTTATTCTCTTTTAAAGCCAAGTAATATTCCATTATATATATATATATATATATATATATATATATCACAGTTCTTTTTATTCATTCATCTACTAAAGGGCATATAAGTTGCTTCCACAGTTTGGCTATTGTGAATTGTGCTGCTGCAAATATTGATGTGGCTGCATCACTGTAGTATGCTGTTTTTAAGTCCTTTAGATATAGACCAAGGAGTGGTATAGCTGGGTCAAATGTTGGTTCCATTCCAAGTTTTCTAAGGAATCTCCATACTACTTTCCAGATTGGCTGCACCAATTTGCAGTCTCACCTGCAATGTATGAGTGTGCCTTTTCTTCCACATCCTCGTCAACACTTATTGTTGTTTGTGTTCTTGATAACTGCCATTTTGAGTGGAGTGAGATGTAATCTTAGAGTAATTTTGATTTGCATTACTAGAGATGTTGAACATTGTTTTCATATATGTGTTGATTGATTGTGGGATGAGTGGAGGAAATTTGCATGGGGCAAAGGGGAGTGGGGGAGGGGCATGGGGTAGGATAGATGGTGGAATAAAATGGACATCATTACCCTAGGTACATGTTTGATTGTATGAATGGCGTGGCCCTACTTTGGGTACAACCAGAGAAGAAAAAAATTGTGCTCCATTTGTGCACAATGAATAGAAGAGCATTCTGCTGTCATGTATAACTGGTTAGAACAAATAAATGAATTTAAAAAATAAAATAAATAAAATAAAACACAGTGATGGCTATGTGGAAGCTGAAATAGTTGATCTCACAGAAGAGGGCAGAATAGTGGTCACTAGAAGAGTAGGAAGAAAGGAAATAGGGAGGTTTGCATGATGGGTACCACATGCAGTTAGAAAGGAGGCCTTAATTCTAGGGCTTTTCACACAGTGGAGTGACTGTGGCTTGTAACAACTTAGCATGCATTTTATAAAGAATTAAAAGAGAGGCATGCAAAGGCCCTCAACACAAAGAAATGATAAATGTTTAAGGAGACAGAAGTGCTAATTAACCTGATTTTATCCTTGCACACTCTGCATGTGCTGAATTATCTCATTTTATCTCACAGATATGCACCATATTATATTTTAATTACAAATAACAATAAAAACCCCAAAGGACAGAGGAACTAACTGAAAGAGCTCTCAAAGGTCAAAGCTGGAATAATTCACCCACAAAATAAAGTAGTATTGAATTATAGCCCAAAATATAAAATAAATACTTGTGAGTCTATATTGACATAAGTACATAATTGAATAAATAAAAATTGTGGGTGAATAGACAAATCTACTTACCCTATAAGGCATGTGCTTCTTAGAGTAGCTTCCTTCCAAAGAGGGCAGTGTGGAGATAATAGGCAGGAAAGTAAATTCAAAATGGAGATGCTGGATGTGGCCTTGGCCAGGGGCTGAGTTTAGCATCAACAGTGACAAGATGTGCTGGGAGTGTTTTCTTGGCATAGTGTGATAAGGACACTTTAAACCCTCTGTAGTACCTTTCTAAACCTAGAACCTCAATCTGATTATGGCTTGAACTCAGAATGTCCCAGTTGAGTGACATTCTTTTAAAATACCTAACTAATTACTCTTCAAATCTGTCAAAGTCATCAAAAACAAGGAATGTCTAAAAAATTGTAACAACTAAGGAGAATCTAAGGAGTCTTGACTAAATGGAATGTTTTATTCTGGATAGGATCTTGGAATAGAAGGACATTAGGTAGAATGAAGGAAATCTAGATTAGTTTGTTAAATTATAGCAAAGTACTATAATGTTGGCAGGTATTAATATTAAGGGGAAATGGATGTAGGGAGTATGAGAACCCGCTTTGCGATTTTTATGCAAATCTAAATCTATTCTAAAATAAAGTGTGTTGAAATTTTAAAAAAAAATGTAGCTCAAACATACTTGAGAGCATAATTTAAGTCTAAGAATAGGAAGCTTTATGTCTGAAACCTTATCACACTTCCTTGTTTATTTTCAGTTAGAAATCAGTGTCCAGTGGTTTAGAATACTTAAGACTTACTCACGAAAAGAAGACCCTCTTGAAAGAGAGAATGGGAGAAGAGTTAGGTATGTGGGCTGAGATGATCCATGTCTGAGTTTTATTCTGACTTCACATGATTGAGAAAATTACATACCATCTCTGAGTCCTAGTCTGTCTATAAGTTTGGAGCGATAATTGCATCTACCTCATGGAATCATCATATTTATCTGAAAACACTACATGTAAGGTGCTCAGCATAATTCACATTGGCACACATCCTAAGAACTGGAGACTGCTACCAATTATGGCAAAGGGCACTGTAGCAAACGATATAATACTGAGCGTGGGCTCTACAGACATCCTGGCCTTGAACCCCAGTTCCATTCTTTCCTAGCATGACAAAGTTGGGCACATTTCTCATATTTTTGTGCTTATGATAGTGCTAAAAGCACCTTAAAACAGTGCTAATATCAGTACCTTCCTCAGTGGGTTCTGATGGAGATGTGTTTTCTGACCTAAGTTACTTAGAGAAGTGATTCATGGCAAAAGATGCCTTTACGTTAATTCTGATCACCACAGAGGTACAGTATCAAAGGACCTCAAACTAAATGGTTAACTGGTTTTGCTTGGACCAAAAAGTCACACAAAGTTCATTTTGAAATCTGTGTGCTCAGAGCTGGAGATACAATCAATAACAAAGGCAAGGTCTTTATCCTCTTGGACTTTGGCAATCACCCACAGCTCCCTGGGGCAGCAATCCATTTCCAGATGTTTCCTGGCACGTTCTCAGCATTGTCATGGATTATCTCTTTATATCCTCTGACTGGAGTTTGGGGTCTGCCATTTGAAATGTGATGTGACTATGGCCTTCTTATTGTCTGTAATCTTGGAACCAGACAAGGTCTGAGTGCTAACAGTAGTTTATAACTACTACTAAAGTCCAATTTGACAGGGATGAATGCTGGATTTCTTTCTTTTTGTATGCCAGGACTCTAGGCAATACAATTTTTATTTAAAATGATTTTGTTTTTGATGTATAATTATATAATGTATGAATATATTTTACTTAAAAAACTGATTTTTATAAAAGTTCAGTAAGTCAGAATAATTCATTTAAAGTAATATTTCCTAAATTCTATTGATTGTCCTCTCTTGAACCAGATAAGTCAAAGATCAAGGTTAATTCTGCTGTTTAGAAAGATTCCAAGGAAACTGGGGAGAGCTTCATGGATGGAGAACTTTGAAAGGAGTGCTTCTATTCCTGGTGCTATGTTTATCATGCTATCATAAATGAGCACCTGCCCCAGCTCCTTGCCTGAACTCTCAACTCCCAACATCAGTCACAATTTAGGTTTGCTTTGTAGTCAGTTTCCATGGTCATGCCTTTTTCCAATTCTGTCACACACCTGTAATATGAATGATGGGAGGTGTAATCTACATTCTGTCATCTGGTCCTTGAGAAAAGGAAGAAGGAAAAAAGTAAATGTGGCATATATACACACAATGGAGTTTTATTCAGCCCTAAGGAAGAATGCAATTATGACATTTGCAGGAGAATTGGTGGAACTCAAGGACATTATGTTCAGTAAAATAAGCCAAACTCAGAAAGTCAAGAGTCATGTTTTCTCTCATACTTAAAAGTTAGAGAGGAAATGTAAAGAAAGATGATGGTGGGGATCTCATGAAAATCAAAGGCAGATCAGTATAGGAAAGGGGAAATACTGGGGAATGAGGTTAGCCAAATCATATTGTTATATCATGTGCATGTATGAATATATAACAACAGAGCTCACCATTATGTATAATTGTAATGCACCAGTAAAAATATGGAAGAAGTTAAAAAAAGATTTGATGCAGATTGCTATATTTATTAAGGCCATGAGTTTCAATTGCCTTAACCTTGATTTGCATTCTCTTTCTGCCTTTTACCAATTGCACAGTGCTTGGAAAGCATTCTGAACAAATCTTCCTTATAGCTACTTCACAGAGTTGTTAGGATGAAACTGGATCAGTACAAGTAAAATTCTTTATATAGCACCAGGAAAATAATAGACTTTGATCAAAATTAGTATTACTTCTTATGAAAATATTTTGTGTGAAACCAATGACTTGGAAAACTGCGCTCTTTATATGTAATATGAAAGGAATTGCACTCTAGTAGCATGCATAACAAATTAAATTAATTAAATTTAAAAAAGGAAAAATATTAATAATCAATACACTGAATGTGTTCATTACTTGCCAAAATAAATTCCTCAAAGGATTTATTTGTAACTTTATTTTAGAATTTTAAGTGTTTAGATTTAAACATCTCTATCCTTAGTGCTGAGAATCTCAGAGGTAGTATTAGCAGAATTGTAGTCAACTATTTCTTTACTGGTTAGGGTTAGGGATGGGAGGAAGATCAGGTAGGTGATTATTCAAGCTCTGAGAATTAAAGGATTGAGTTTTATAATAATCTTTATCACTGATTCACTTTGTTAGTTTATGCAAGACATTTCACCACTTGGATTTATTCCCTAAACTTGTAAAATGGGGTTGCTACTATTACTTTCATTAAACTTATCAGACAGCTGTTCTTCCTTCAAATAGAATAAAACAAGCAAGCAAACGATATCTTAAATGTGCTATTATCTATTGTTCCCTTATGTGTATTATTTAGCATTTGTTATCCAGCCATGATTGATGTAATTTAACATACAGAGAACAGTTATGGCAAAAATTCTTTTCCAATTTCCTCTTATTGGTTTGCCTATGATTTCTCAATTCATGGAGCATGCCCTAAACTATCTAAAATGATTTATCCCACATCTCTCCTAATGAACCTAGATAGATCATTACAAACAAACAAAACAAAATGCAACCACTTCCCATTCATTTTATAGAACTTAACGTTTCACTGATGTGGATGTAGTGATACTTGTGCATAGATTTTTGGCATTTACTTAGTACATAATATGTACCAGATAAGGTGCTGAGTGCTTTATGTGCTTTAATCCTCAGAATGAACATGTGAGGGAGACACAATTATGTCCCCATTTTAAAGATGAGCAATATGCTTGTTTATAAATTCAAACACCTGTGAGACAGCAAGCTGGATTTCTCATGTTGATGATCTCTTAGACTGTGGCACTCTTCTTTTAGCTACTTCGTTACTTCATTTTTTTTGGAGACTCTTGGGATTAGGAAACAGAAACAACTGCCATCTTCTCCCCACAAAGCAAAAAAAAAAAAAAAAAAAAAAAATCGAAAAAACAAAGGGAAGTTTTTATAATAACAGTGTACTGAACGCAGTGAGATTTTTTTTCTGGACATACATAATTAATTTTCTCTCAAATCAATTTAACAACTAAATAATGCAGCACCAGCTAATGGGCTCTCGGCTGGCCAAACATTAAGAGATATATTGCCCCATATACTCATCATAAAGAATGAAGAAGAACAACTTGCCTGGTTACATAACACTGTTGTACAACATAAATAAAAGATTCTCTCATTTGGCAATTGTTCTGTACTGTTCTAAGTTTTGCTAAATCAGACTTCCTTCTAATCTAACAGATGCCAGCAGTTTAAAAGCAGTTCAAGAATCCTTATTTATATCTGGTGTTCAGCTTTGAATAAAATGGGGCAGCAAATGCAGAGGGAGAGGGGAGAAAAATGCATAACTTAAAAATGGAATTTATTTCCAGACTTCTAAACACAGATTTCCAATAAACATCCACTTAGAGAACCATTTCATTAAGCTAACTGCAGCCGAAAACAAGTTCCCTGATGTTTCTTTGAGCATTTTATTTTCTAAAATGAATCATTACTTTCTATGTTTTGGCTTGACAATCTTTCCCCTCAATTGTGTAATTTTGCATTTGTCACTCAAATTGCTTGTATTTCTAGAGAATTCTTCCAAGACATTTATGCTTTGGAATGAGGCTGTTAATATGGTGGCATGAGTTCAGAGAAGCCCCTAAACCACTAAGGTACATTGCTTTGTCCTTTAAAAAACTGGAGGGAGTTTTGACTTCCTCATTCCAATTAAGGTTTAGCAGCCCCTTAAGGCTGTTTCTGGGGGTAGCTGAAATGAACTTGTAATGAACAAGATGGATAGCTGTGGCCTGAAGAGGAAGCAAGGGAAATGAAAGTCAGGCCTTTTTGAAGTTCTCTTCCATCTGTGACTTAGAAAAGAATCCAGATATTTGCAAACCCATTTTCATTCACCCCACCCCAAGAGTAAAGATGAACCTTTACTAATGGAGAACTAATGGAATGTGAAGAAAATTGAAGCCAAGTATCAGAGGAATGTTTTCAATATATAAACTGTATGCAAATGACACTGAAGAATAACTCTCAAAAGTCAATTCATCTCAATACAGTTTGGCTTTTGTATCTTCAGTTAAACAGCTAAATGCAAAGAAAATATTCTATTTGACTTACTTAAAAGTGGTCATATTTCACATCTGATAATAAGCAGAGGAGATGCACAATTAGGAAGGGTGTGTTTTATCTTATTGAGAAACCTCAGTGTACTAGCTACATATTCACTGTAAGCATTCAAAAACTCAGATACAGTAATGACAATTATAATAAAAACACTAGAGTCTTTTATAACATTTACTGTATGCCTGGTAAGGTGCTAAGATAATAAAAGTAAATTTGATCATTTCAATTTCAAGGTGGCCATAAAAATGAGTTTTATTATTGATAACAGCAACAGCTAACATTTGTAGACTACTTACCTTTATGCAGACAATATTCTAAACACACTGCATGATTGTATCACTTGATCTTCACAAGTAGGTACTGTAACTATCCCCAATTTACAAATATGGAAACTGAGTGATTGAGTGATTTGTCCAAGTTTCAAGGCTAGTTCAGATCCTGATTCATGCAATCTGACTTCAAAGTTTATATTAGAGCACTTTCCTGTGATGTTACTGTTTATAGATAAGGTGGCTATTATGATTTAAGTATGAGGTGTCCTCCAAGAGCTCATGTGTGAGACAATGCAAGAGTTTTCATAGGGGAAATAAAGGATTAGATTATGAAAGCTGTAACCTAATCAGTGGATTGATCCACTGATATGGATTAACTAGATGGCAACTGTTGGCAGGTAGAGTGTGGATGGAGGAAGTGGGTCAGTGGGGATGCCTTTGAGGTTTGTATTTTGTCCGTGATGAGCTGAGCTCTCTCTTTGCTTCCTGGTGGCTATGTCCTGAGCTTCTTCCTCTGCTATGCCATTCTACCATGATGTTCTGCCTTCAGAACAGCCATATTGTCCTACCATGATGTTCTGCCTCATTTTGGGTCCAGAGCTATGCATTTGGTCAACTATGGACTGAACTCCTGAAATAATGAGCCAAAATGAACTTTCTTCATTGTTCTTGTTAAGTCTTTTGATCACAGCAATGCAAAGCTGACAACAACAGTGGCTGAAGCTTATAGAGGTTGCCTCTTACCCAGGTATCCAAAAGGATAGATGGAAGACATGTTATGATTTGGATCTGGAATGTTTCCCCCAAAATTCCTGTATTGAAAGCATGGCTCCTGAAGAGAGAAAAATTCAGAGGTCGGGCTTTTAGGCAATGAGTGGATAATGAGGGATCTGACCTCATTCATGGATTAATCCATTTCTTGGACTAATAATTTGAAGTATTGTGTGGTAACTATAGGCAAGTGGGGCATGACTAAAGGTAGTTGATCACTGGGGATTTAGCCTTGGGGACTTCTCCCTGTTTCTCCCTGTATCTGCTTCCTGGCTGCAATGAGCTGAGAAGTTTTCCTCCACTACACCCTTCCACCATGATGTTCTGCCTCACCTCAAGCCCAGAGCAATGGAGTCAACTGACCATGGACTGAGACCTCTGAAACCATGAGCCAAAATAAGTGTTTCCCCTCTACATTGGGTATTCTGGTTACGGCAACAGAAAGCTAACACAACATAGGTGTCAAATCCAAGTTTCTCTGCCTTGTAGTTCAGAATACATAATGATTCAGGTGTGGGATTAATGAAAATTATAAAAGTGCCATGTTGCATGCTCATCAGATAGAACACTAACCTCAGGATTTATAAAGCTCTCAAAAGCCTTAACACCAAAAAAACAAATAACCCAGTCAATAAATGGGCCAAGGAACTAAACAGACACTTCTCAGAAGATGATATACAAACAGTCAACAAAACATATGAAAAAATGTTCAACTTCTCTAGCAATTAGAGCAATGCAAATCAAAACAACTCTAAGATTTCATCTTACTCCAGTCAGAATGGCAGCTATCAAAAAAGCAAACAACAATAAATGCTGGCGAGGATGTGGGGAAAAAGGCACACTCTTACATTGCTGGTGGAACTGCAAATTGGTGAAGCCAATCTGGAAAGTAGTATGGAGATTCCTCAGAAAACTGGGAATGGAACCACCATTTGACCCAGCTATCCCACTCTTTGATCTATTCCCAAAGGACTTAAAAACAGCTTACTGCAGGGACACAGCCACATCAATGTTTATAGCAGCACAATTCACAATAGCTAGATTGTGGAACCAACCCTGATGCCCATCAGCAGATGAATGGATAGGGAAACTTTGGTATATATACACAATGGAACACTACTCAGCACTAAAAGAGAATAAAATCATGGCATTTGCAGGTAAATGGATGGAGTTGGAGAAAATAATGCTAAGTGAAGTTAGCCAATCCCCCAAAACCAAAGGTCGAATGATCTCTTTGATATGAAGATACTAACTTATAAAGGCAAAAGAGAGGGAATGAGAGGAATGAAAGAGCTTTAAGTAGAACAAAGAGGGGAGAGAGGAAGGGGCAAGGGGATAGGAATAATGGCAGACTGAGTTATCTATGATTACCCTAAATATATGTATGAAGACACAATTGTTGTAAAAATACTTTATATAGAACCAGCAAATTGAAAAATTGTGCTCTTTATATGTAATATGAAATGAAATGTACTCTGCAAACATGTATAACAAATTATAATAATAAAAAAAATAAAAGTGCCATGTTGAAGGAAAAAATGGTTGGAGGTTCATGGCAACTATCTCAGCTGCCTGACTTCCCAGGAAAGGCTATGCACATGGACTCTAAATTGTGAAGAAACAAACAGATACAGGAGGTTTCATCCTCTCTACTCCATCCAGTGCCCAGAGTTCTAAGACATCATTCTATGAGGACAGAGGCATCCCAATGCTTTGAAAAGCCCTTCTGTGCACATGTCTTTCCTCATGATGTGTGTCTTTTCTAAAAACTGAACGTTGTGCTACATTTGCTATGGAGGGAAGACAGAATGAATATTTTTCATGTGTTTGTTTTCTGCCACCCTGATCATTTTTTCCTACATATTCATCTCTTTTCTAGGATTAACTTCTTAAAGTATTGATTCTTTAATCAGTAGCTTTTATAGCAATATTGAAAGGCTGCTCTTGTTACTGAAGATAATAGCTATTATTTATTTCATTCCTAGGACTCTTATATTTAATTTTTCTATGTCTAGTTCTCATTACAGATCTGCAAGGTAAATATCATTATCCCTGTTTTAGAAATCACAAAACATAGGTTTAGAGAGATTACACCACTTGCCTAACATGACACAGTGGAGTGCTTGCCTTGCACGCACAAGGCCTTGAGTTCAATCCTCAGCACCACAAAAAAAAAAAAAAAAAAAAAAAAAAAAAAAACCACACACACACAAACAAACAAACAAAAAATACCCTACTCTTTACTGAGTACCTGAAGTAGTGTTTCAGCCCAGGTCTGTGTCATCCTAATCTAATCTATTCATTCTACTCTGTTGATGCTGCCTCTTCCCTGTTGGAGTTAAGAAGATGCTTTTATTAAGTCACAGGTTTTGCAAAGGAGGAATAGATAATCAAAGTTCTCCAATCAGAAGGGCAGATGTGTAGTTTCTGTTCATGCTATGTGAGAATACTGTGAAACATTCATGGGTCCCCATAATCTGTTTCCTTTAAAGGTGTTGTCACTACTATTTTATTTCATAGTAGTTATAGTAACATAAACAGCCAGTATTGGCCCAGGGAAGTAACTTGCTTTATCTTAGTGATACAAGGCCAATTAATGAAAAGGTAGAAGTTCTAGCATATACTATTTAAATTGTGGACAGAAGCAATTGCAACAGGCACTGGAGTGTAAGGGCCATATACTTCTGACTGCCTATTGTCCCTCTGTTAATCCCTCTCTGAAAGCTGCATCTTCACGTTTGCAGATCACATGAGTTTGGAGATGGAGGCTGGTCCAGGGTGGAGAGAGAGAGAGAAGAACCAGTTCTAAGGACCAAGACTGACCACATTTCCATACCTAGAGATTTATTCTGGACTGGACATTTGGACCTTGCTAGAGTCCACCCATCATTGAATTACTGAGAATTATGTTTTTCTAGCTGAAGTTGTTAGGCTGATGATATAATCCCAATTTGCTGTTCATCAATTTTGTCACTTACTAGAGAGAGCCTCAGAATGGAACCAAAAAAGAACAGTGCAGAATAGAGCCATAAAGTGATAATTCAAATTCCATCCTTTAAAGCATCAGTCCTGCTATCCCTAAAGGTGAAGACCCTGGGCTTTTTCCATTATTTAAAATAATATGTTTCCTTTTTCCCTCATAAAGTAAGTTTTAATTGGATTGCAGTCATTTGCAACTACAATTATCCTGAGTAATCCAGCAAATCAGCAAAAATATGTAAGAAAAATGAATCAATCTATATTCCTTAATCAAGATGTACCTCATTAATAAGAGGTTCTGAAGTGAAGCCAAAGTCTAGAAAGCACACCTTTGTTCTTGCTTTCTCCATCCAGACAGAAATAGTAGATTCAAATACAAACACTTTTTGACTGTCAAGGAGTATATACACATGCATGCATATGTATGTAAATAAACATCATAGAAAGCTTCATGATCATTCATTTAATGCATGCCATACATCAACACTCTGTTTAAATCTATGATTAAGAGTGTATTCCTTTTTAACAACATGAGCAAAGAAATTATTTCCAGTTGCATCTTTATAGATTGCTCTCAATTGTGACATTTATCTTTCATCCCAATCAAGTGTAATTTACCAGAAAGATTGTAGAATGTTTCTGTGTTTAAAATGTGTATGGTTTTTATAAGACCCCCCCACATCAAGTTTCTCAACTATGTAAGGATTGGGTCCACATAGTTCAAACTCATCAAAGTATAATGTCTCCCTTGAACCTCATTTACCACAAAAATAATATGGCCAATTGCTAAGAAGTTTCACTGGTTTGGTTCACTGAAAATCAATTAAAATGACTTCAAAGTTTGAGGCTATGTTTGATATCAGGTATTTGAACAAAAATGTGTGTTGATGTGAGATGAGTTAAGCGTTCATTTAGTGATTGAGATAGATGAGGGCAATACCGTGAGCTATGTTACCCCAGTCTGATGGGACCTTGGACTTCTAATCCAGCAGTTGCCAAACCCTTGGTTATAGATCAGTGCAAATCCATGATGAAGTTTCATTATGCTGTGGCTAAATAAGAAAAATCAATGTTGGATGGTGAGCTTTATTTTTTCCTTCCAAAGCAGAATTTGTTTTATTTAAAGACTGCCCTTAAATTCAAAATTAAAGGGCAGTCTTTCTACAATACTTCTACCAATTCTTTGGTTTGAGGTTTTTTTCTTTGATAAAATAGTCATGATATCAAATGATAATCCTAAAAAATGAATTTAATGTAATCTAAAATCCACCAATCACATGTTTATTTAATTTTTATAGGTCTGGAAAATAAAAGCTGTTCTTGGCATTAATAATAATGTTAATTTTAGCACTCACATTTGTGAATTGCTACTCAAAGGGAATGTGCTATGCTAAATGGTTTGTTCATGAAATCCTCACCTCAGCATGACTCTATATTATTGCCTCCTTTTCACAGGTGCAGACTGAAAAGCCCTGGGAGGTTAAGGTGCTTAACTAGGATCTCACTCTCATAAAGTGAAAGGACTCAACTTTTTCTAAACAAAAGGTCTTGTTCTTCCAAACTTCACTCAGCCTGTCATTCAGAATGTGAGTCTGCTAGATCAGGGAAAATGATGGTGACATCTTTTTGAACCAATTTGGGAAAAGAATCCTGAGAATGATAGCTGTCAGATTCAAAAATGAGAAAAGAGAAAAGAATTATTGGTCTTTTGTTCTGGAAGACTTTCAGAAATGGCGATGCCTACACAGAATCAGAAGGGGCTGAAGAAACTGAGAAGTCCTTTTTTTATATTTTGGGTAATAAAATGTCAATCTACTAAGCTTTCTGGATAATTTGAATAACAGACTCCTATTGCTGTGCACTTTCTACTTACACTGCTGCTCTATTTTTATTGTAGATAAGAAAGAACAGGGTTATCTCAGTTCACGTTTCTTTCTTATTCCTCAGGAAAATTACTCTCAGATGAATTTCCTTAACTCCAGGAGATATTCACATTTCTTGATTTCCTTATTACTCTAGGCCTAATATCCCAGGAAGGAAAGACACTAACTTATAACAGAAAGGGTTTTCCCTCCTACTGCTAGTGAGGGGAAGACACAGTCACTTTAGTTAGGTGGGATGTTTTAAAGGTTTCCACCAAAATTCATGTGTTAGAAAACTTAATTCCAGTGTGCAATGTTGGGAGGTTGAACCTAATAAGAAGTGTTTATTTATTTATTTTTCTTTTTTCTTACATATTTACATAATTGCTTTAAATCTAGTTTTTTAGTCATACTATGGCTAGAGAGAATTTTTTTTAAGTTGATCAGATGCTTTTTAAAAATTTGTTCTTAGTTATACAGAGCAGTAGGGTATATTTTGACATATTTATACAAACAAGGAGTATATCTTATTCTAATGAGGATCCCAGTCTTGTGGATGTACACGATGGTGAGATTCACTGTGGTGTATTCATAAATGTACATAGGAAAGTTATGTTAGATTCGTTCCACTCTCTCTCCTATTCCTATCCCCCTTCCCTCCTTTCATTCTCTTTGCCTAATCTGCTGAATGTCTATTCTCCCCCTTGTTGGTGTTAGTACCTACATATCAGAAAGACCATTCAACCTTTGCTTTTTGGGGATTGGCTTATTTCACTTAGCATGATAGTCTCCAGATCCTTCCTGGCAAATGTCATGAAGTCATTTTTTTTATAGATAAGTAATATTCTATTGTGTGTATATACCATATTTTATTTATTTATTCATCTGTTGAAGGGCACCTAGATGGGTGCAATAGTTTATCTATTGTGAATTGAGCTGCTATAAACATTGGTGTGGCTATGTCTGATTTTAAGTCCTTTGGGTATATACCGAGGAGTGGGATAACTGGATCAAATGGTGGTTCTATTCCTAGTTTTTTGAAGAATCTTCACATTGCTTTCCAGGGTGGTTGCGGCAATTTTCAGTCCCATCAACAATGTATAATTGTACCTATTCCCCACATCCTTGCCAACATTTATTGTTACTTGTATTCTTGATAATTGCCATTCTGACTGGAGCAAGATGAAAGAAATCTCAGTGTAGTTTTAATCTGCATTTCTCCAATTGCTAGTGATGTTGAATATTTTTTCATATATTTGTTGACCACTTGTATTTCTTAGTTTGAGAAGTGTCTGTTTAGTTCCTTTTCCCATTTATTGATTGGGTTATTGCTGAAGGCCTGCTTCAGCAAAGATGTCAAGGTCTGCCCCGACCGATGCTAGAGGGAAACGTCGAAGGACAAAAATAATCCACACACGAGACAGGTTGTAGAAATCCTTCTACTCTTCTGATTTTACTTTTCTCAGCATGGCTTTTTATACATCCAGCAAGCACTGTAATTCACATTTTTCTTTAGGAGGTTACATAAAAGAATTTCAGTAAAGAAGATTACAATAAAGGATTCCAATAAAGGATTCTAGGAATTAACTATACAATAAAGATTTCCAGTAATTAACTATAGGGGGTTACAATAGGTTTCCAGTAATTAACTATAAAAGGTTACAATAAAGAATTTCCAGTAATTAACTATAAAAGGTTACAATAAGGAATTTCAGGAATTCACTATAGAAAGGTTGTAATAAAGAATTTCCAGTAATTAACTATAAAAGGTTACAATAAGGAATTTCAGGAATTTCCAAGGGAAAATCAAATATTATCCTAAGTACATACTACTGATTAATCTTATCTATAGGCAGGGGAAAGTATTCTAAAAATCTTAAAGCTAATGTTAAAAATTCCTCAACTCTAGGTATGCCTGCTCATAAAGTTATATTGCCCTAGTATCTTCTTTAAACTGGGCTCATCTTGCCGGTTTAGCTAGTTTTTGGCTTAGATTCCACAGGGCCATTGAACTGGTTTTATTATTGATAATTAAATGTATTAGAACCTGGTGGTCATACAATAGAAATACATAAAGAGCACAGACAAAAGTAAGGACAAAGTTAATTCTTTGTGGTCGCATAAAAGTGGCATCTCATCAGCAAACAGGAGCCAAGCTCAGACCCCCAGGCTTGGAGGGAGCTTGGGCTCAAATTCATTTGCATAACCAAGGAAGAACCCAGATTACCCGGCTCAATTCCTGGTTTGGAAGAATTTAGGCCCACACAGTCCTGAATTAACAGGTTGGGGGTCAAGCTCAATCCCAAATTGGGGAGATCTCAGACTCACAGCCCTGAATTAACAGGTTGGAGGTCGAGCTCAAATCCCTGGATGAGAAATACCGCAGTTATTGTTTTTTTTGTGTGTATATTAAGTTTTTTGAGTTCTTTGTATATTCTTGAAATTATCACCTTATCTGAGGTGTGGGTGGCAAAGATTTTCTCCCATTCTGTAGGCTCTCTCTTCACATGCTTATTTCCTTTGCTGTAAAAAAGCTTTTTAATTTGACACCATCTATTTATTTAATCTTGATTTTACTTCTTGCATTTTAGGAGTTTTTGGAGGAAGTTGGTTTCTAAGCTGAAATGTTGGCATGTGAAGTCAACACTGATTTTCTTCTAGTAGGTTCAGGGTATCTGATCTAATGCCTAGGTCCTTGATCCACTTTGAGTTGAGTTTTGCGAAAGGTGAGAGATAGGGTTTCAATTTTATTCTGCTACATATTGATTTCCAGTTTTTCAGCACTGTTTGTTGAAGAGGCTAACTTTTCTCCAATGTATGTTTATGGTGCCTTTGTCTAGAATGAGATAATTGTATTTGTGTGTGTTTGTCTCTGTGATTTTATTCTGTTCCATTGTTTTTCATTTCTGTTTTTGTGTGAATACCATCCTGTTTTTGTTACTATAACTCTGTAGTATAGTTTAAGGTCTGGTATTGTGATGCCTCCAGCTTCACTTTTCTCACTAAGGATTGCTTTGGCTATTCTGAGCCTCTTATTCTTACAAATGAATTTCATGATTGCTTTTTCTATTTCTATGAAGAATGTCATTGAAATTTTGATGGGAATTGCATTGAATCTGTAGTAGTGGAACATATTTAATATCCAAGATTACAGCAGTATTTAAAACTGATTCTCATTGTCCTTAATGTGCTTCCTCAAATTTCTTTCAAGGTCTTTTAAAGCACTATTGTGTCATAATAAAAAAAATGTCATTTAAGAATGAAAGAGGAACTAATGAATAAATACTGGCTGAACTGATCATTAAGGCAGAGTTCTGCCTTTTACCTTGATCTTACTGTTAAGACACTTCTTCATGTGCTATGTAGATTTTTACTTCCTCTTGATTTTACGAATGATAAAACTTGACTTGTATTGAATGCTACCGTGTATCAGAACTGACATGTGTATTCACGAATTTCACTCAACTCATGAGGTGTGTACTATGATTGGTCCAAATAGTTGAGGATACTGATGTAAAGAGAGATCAAGTAACTTGCTCAAAATCACAGTGCTGACAAGTGGTAAAGCCAGAATTATCCCACACAGTCTGGTTCCAGAGGGTTAGTTCTTAACTACTGCACTAAATATTCTATTGCAATCATTATAGTTGTCTGCTCATTTACTTCTCAACATGCCATTAAAGAGTGTTTATACTAGTGCCAGCCACTCTGCATACCCTTTGTTTTACCACAGTAAGCATACTTTTGTTTCCCCAAAGGATCTTCTTATGACTCCGGACTCATTGAACACCCTTATTTTCTTCTTATGAGACTTGCTGCTACCAAGATGAATTCACTCTTATAAGTTGCAGAAAAATTGAAGTCATAAAATCATGAAGGATAGGAGCTTATCTGAGATAAGAACTGTCTCAAGGACCCTGCAAAAAAAATTTTGACAAGAAATCCATCCATATGTCATGCATCTCATGGTTTGTATGACTGATAGGTATGCACATGTTTCTAGAACATTTATCATTAGATGCTCTTTAAAATCACATCAATTCAGAAAACATGCTCTAAAAATTACTCTTGTCCAGCAATAGCAACTCCACCAATGATGCCAACTCCTGCATTTTAGCTTCTGAAACCAATGAACTTTATTTCCAAGAAGCTTATGTGAATGTCTCTCTTTAGCCATATAAGTATCCTCTTTTCTTTCATTCTCTGAGTGCACCTGTGGCTTGCTAGAGTTGTGCATCTTGGATTATAATAAGTTCATTATATTTGGAAAAAATGTTTCTCTTTTATCTCCTATTTTGACATTTTCTTACTCCTGGAGACTTCATTCAGCTTCCAAAATACAGTGATGTCTTTTGCCTGCCTCCAGAAAACATGCCATTTTCTTATTCTTGAGTTACAAGTCTCATCGTCTTCCTCTTCTGGATGTCACTTAAAGTTCTGTTATTCTAGACCTATTTTCCTGACTCTTCTCCATTTCACACTCTGCAGCACAGTTATGATTAAACTATCATTTCATCCAGTACTGAATGCCTGTCTTCTCTTCCACCAGCTGTGGTCTTTGAGAACAGGGCCACATCTTTCTGCATTGGCAGTGCCTTGCACAGTGCCCTGCCCAGAGTGAGGGCTTAGTTAGTGCTTGTTGGGTATTATGGGTTGAACTAGGTCCCCCACCCCAAGTTCACACTCTAAAGTACTAAGTACTAGTATCTCAGGAAGTGATTCTATTTGGAGATAGGAACTTTAAAGAGGTAATGAAGGTAAAATAACTATCTATATGGACCAAATTCAATATGAAAATTCTAAGAAGGGAAGATTAGGATACAGATAAAACAGATGGGGGGACAGCCGCGTGAGGACACAGTGCAAAGGCAGCCATCTGCAAGGCAAGGAGAGAGACCTCAGAACAAACCAACTCGGCTGACATCTTCATCTTGAACTTGTAGCCTTCATAACTGTAAGAAAATTAATTTCCGTTTTGTAAGCGATCCTAGTCTGTGGTATTTTGTTATGTCAGCTCCATCAAAGTCATACATTGGATAATTGATACTCTTATTTCCATTGTTTTGCATCTGTCAAAATATAACTTCCTTTTAATGCATTCTATCTACTGGGCTCTGTTCTTTTTTGTTTATTGTTTGGTCTTTTCGTGACTTAAAGTAACAGACTAGGATATAAATGCAAGTACTTTCTATTGTCTTTTCAAGTATTATTTATCACTTCCTTCAGGCTGATTACAATGATAATGTAACCTTGCCAAGGTGCCCACTATTTAACCTCTAAGTCTGTTCCTGTCCCTGATATCCAAATGATCCTTTCAAATATGTGATGTGGAAACTGCTGATGAGCAAATGAGAGAACTTCTCCCAAATGCTGCAAGGTCCATAAATTCAAGTGAGCTCATTATTTTCTTTTCTTATGCATAATGTCACTCTAGAAAATTCTCATTTAATCAGCAGTAATGACTCTCATATTTCTGCTGCACTGCTTGTTAATCTCTCTACTTAGTATAAAGAGAAGGTCTTTAGCAATGAAATACAATGTCAGCTTGGAGACAGAGCTATGGAGAAAGAAGGAGTCTCACCCCTTTCTTCTATTGTCATACCTATAGCCTTTGATATTTAACAAAAATCAAAGCAATAATTGTATTCTCTCTCATGTACTAGGTATGATTTTCCAGGGAAAGTGCTCAAATACAGGAAGAGATTAATGTGAATTTGATAATCTTATAAAATACCAAATATTGCATGGCTTGGTCTGCTTTGGGTGTTAGCATGCATGGAGGCCTCAGGCCTCAGACTTGTCGACCTTTCTTGTTCTCTTCATATACCTCCATCCTTCTTGCTCCCTGTGCTGTAATTATACCAGTCTTCTTGAAAACCCCAAGCTCTGTCCTGTCTCACTGCCTTTGTATGTATTGTTGCCTCTGCCTGAAATCTTCCTCATGTTCTTTGCCTAACAACTTCAGCTTTTAGGGCTTGTTTTGTTGCCAATTTCCAGAGGAATCAATCCCTGAACTCCCCAGAGGGTCCCACATTAGATCCCAAAATATGGATCACATTTGTCTTCAGAGCAATGGTAACAAGGACATTAAATATTATGTTCATAATTGATAATTTGTCAGCTCTGTCCTTAATGTTTGGAAGGGCAAGCATCGGCTATTCTTTTTAGAATTTCAGTTCCACATGTGTCCAGAGCATGTGGCAAAACATTTCTGCCTTTCCCCCACTTTGGTAATTTATCGGTCATACTCTGTCCTCCTCCCAGAACCTGTTAGTCCTTCTTTCTTCCCTGGGGTATGCTGGCCTGACATCCCCATCATCATCACTGTCTATAGGACTCCCCTTCATCCTCTCAGCCTCTGGCTCAGTCCATTTAACATTTGCTTACATCACAAATTCCTTCAGTATTTGGGGGCAGGTGGTAACATGTGGAGTATCTGAAAGGCTTCAGACCCTAAGAGCAGGACACAGAAAGCATAGTTTCTAGCCTAGGAAGGAAGGAACATCTGAAAGACAATGCACTTTCTCTTTGGGAAATATTGGCCACTTTTAATAATATAATCCCAGGGGGGAAAAACACTTTAAAAACATCCTTCTTTATTTTTCTTTGGTCCTTTCCCTACCAGTGTGAGTTTTCTAAAAAGCAATTATGAACCTGAACCAAAATTTCTCCTAGAATCCTTCAGTGGCTTCCCCTTGCCCTTTAGGATACTGTAGATGACACAGCCGTGTGAGGACACTGCCCCAAAGCACTTCTCAGCAGGATAGTTATAGGGTTTAGGTCATTTAATGCTTCCAGGAATAGAAAGTGCCTCCCATCCTATATTCCAAGATTCCAGGACTTGCACACAGAAGGGATGGGGAATCCACTGATGAAAAATCTACCAAGAAACTTGTGATCCATAAGTTAATCCACAGGATGTTTATTGGGTATAAACTAAACCCTTGTTATTCACTTACCATGAGTCTCTCAAATGAATTGATAAGGCTCTTTAGGTACTCACAATTGGTGAGATTTGACACAAGATGTTTAGGTGATAGTATTCATAAGTCTCAGGGATGGATTGGATGTGGTGGGGAGAGGGAGATGGCCAGGTTTCTGGCTTTGACAGTTTCGATGGAGGTGCCAATCATTAAGAAGAGATGTGTAGGAGGAAGAGCAGCAAATCATATCCACTCCCTCAAACCAGGAGGGAGGAATCAAAAAATCATGAAAGGAAAACAGCAAGGTTTTTTCTGCCTTTTTTTTTTTTTCTGTTTTGGTGTGAGATTGAAGCCATGCTAAGCACATGCTAAGCACACACCCTACCACTGAGATATTCTCCCAACCCTATTCTAATTTTATTACATATTTCTTCATTTGGGAGTAAGAATTTCAACACAAACTAATTTAAGTGTAGAAAAATTGTGTTGGCTTCAGTTACCAATCTCTTTTTTATACTTTTAGTTGTAAATGGATCTTTTATTTTATTTATTTATTTATATGCAGTGCTGCGGATTGAACCCAGGGCCTCATATATGCCAGGCAAGTGCTCTACCACTGATCCACAACTCCAGCCCCAGTTACCAACTCTTAATAAGGGTAGATGCAGAATTGTCCCTAGGGACAACTGAAAGAGAAAACTCACACACAGTTATGAATTTCAACATAATTTACGTGTAGTGCATGCAAGGATATTAACTGCTCTGTCCTACATAACACACATTCCTATTAAGAAACGAAGCATCCTTCAAACTATTTCAAGAAATAGAAAAAGAGGGAGCTCTTCCAGACTCTTTCTATGAGGCCAATATCACATTAATTAAAAAGCCAGGCAAAGACACATCCAAAAAAGAAAACTTCAGGCCCATATCTTTAATGAAATTAGATGCAAAAATCCCCAACAAAATCCTGGCAAATCGGATACAAAAACATATCAAAGAGATAGTGCACCACGATCAAGTGGGGTTTATCCCAGGGATGCAAGGCTGGTTCAACATTCGGAAATCAATAAACATAATACATCACAGCAATAGACTTAAAGACAAAAATCATATGATCATCTCAATTGATGCAGAAAAAGCATTTGACAAAATACAACACCCCCTTTATGTTCAAAACACTGGAAAAACTAGGAATATCAGGAACATATCTTAACATTATAAAAGCTATTTATGCAAGGCCCCGAGCTAACATTATCTTGAAATGGAGAAAAATTGAAAGCATTCCCTCTAAAAACTGGAACAAGACAGGGATGCCCCCTTTCACCACTGCTATTTAACATGGTGCTGGAAACTCTGGCCAGAGAAATTAGACAGACGAAAGAAATTAAAGGGATCAAGATAGGAAAAGAAGAGCTCAAATTAGCACTATTTGCTGATGACATGATAATCTACCTAGAAGACCCAAAAAACTCTACCAGAAAACTTTTACAACTAGTAAATTAATTTGGCAAAGTTGCAGGATACAAAGTCAATACACATAAGTTAAAGGCATTTGTGAACATCAGCGACAAAGATGCTGAAAGGGAAATGATGAAAACTACTCCATTTATAATAGCATCAAATAAAATAAAATACCTGGGAATCAACCTAACAAAAGAGGTGAAAGACTTCTATAACGAAAATTATAGAACACTAAAGAAAGAAATTATAGATGAACTCAGAAGATGGAAAGACCTACCTTGCTCTTGGATAGGTAGAATTAATATTGTCAAAATGTCCATACTACCAAAAGCATTATACAGATTTAATGCAATTCCAATCAAAATCCCAATGTCATTCTTCAAAGAACTAGAAAGAGCAGTCATGAAATTCATCTGGAAAAATAAGAGACCCAGAATAGCCAAAGCAATCCTGAGCAACAAAAGTGAAGCAGGGGGCATCACCATACTGGACCTTAAATTATACTATAGAGCAATAGTAACAAAAACAGCATGGTATTGGCACCAAAACAGACTGGTGGACCAATGGTACAGAATTGAGGACACAGAGACTAATACATATAATTTCAGCTATTTTATATTAGACAAAGGTGCCAAAAATGTACAGTGGAGAAAGGATAGCCTCTTCAACAAATGGTGCTGGGAAAGCTGGAAATACATATGCAACAAATTGAAATTAAACCCTTATCTCTCACTGTGCACAAAACTCAATTCAAAGTGGATCAAGGACCTAGGAATTAGACCAGAGACAATACGCCTAATAGAAGAAAAAGTAAGCTCCAATTTCCAACATGTCGGATTAGGCCCCAAGTTCCTTAATAAGAATCCTGTAGCGCAAGAATTACTACCAAGAATTAATGAATGGGATAGATTTAAACTAAAAAGCTTCTTTTCAGCAAAAGAAACAATCAGTGAGGTGAATAGAGAGCCAACTAATTGGGAACAAATATTTAATACATGCATATCAGATAGAGCACTAATCTCTAGAATATATAAAGAACTCAAAAAACTTTACACTAAAAAAACAAATAACCCAATCAATAAATGGGCTAAGGAATTGAGAAGACACCTCTCAGAAGAAGATACACGATTAATCAACAAATACATGAAAAAATGTTCAACATAGCTGGCAATTAGAGAAATGCAAATCAAAACTACTTTAAGATTTCACTTCACTCCAGTCAGAATGGCAGCTATCAAGAACACAAGCAACAATAAATGTTGGAGAGGATGTGGGGAAAAAGGCACACTCATACATTGCTGGTGGGACTGCAAAATGGTGCAACCGTTATGGAAAGCAGTATGGAGATTTCTTGGAAAACTGGGAATGGAACCACACTATGACCCAGCCATCCCACTCCTGGGTCTATTCCCAAAGGACTTAAAAACAGCATATTACAGTGACACAGCTACTCTCAATGTTTGTAGCTGTGCACAATTCACAATAGCTAGGTTGTGGAACCAACCTAGATGTCCCTCAGTAAATGAGTGGATTAAGAAAATGTGGTATATACACACAATGGAATTTTACTCAGCAATAAAAGAAAATAAATTAATGGCATTTGCAGGTAAATGGATGAAGTTGGAAGACATAATGCTAAGTGAAGTTAATCAGTCTCAAAAATCCAAGTACCAAATGTTTTCTCTGATATAAGGAGGCTATTTCAAATTATTGTTGGATGGGGGTACATAGGAGGATTAGAGGAAAGCTAGAATGGTCAAGGGAAGGGAGGGTAAGGGAGGGAGCAAGAGGGGAGGGAGGGGGAGAAAAGAAAAAAAAAAAGGTGGTTGAATGAGACGGATACCATTTTCCTTAATGCATGATTGAAGACCTGAATTATACGAATATACTCTGTATACAAACAGTTGTATGCAAAAAGATACTAAATATATGCACTATGAGTTGTACATATTAAAAATTATAAAAATAAAATTAAAAAAAAAAGAAACGGAGCATCACCACCATCCCCAAAAGTACTTCAGTATCTCTCTCTCTTTTTTTTTTTTTTTTGGTACCGGGGATTGAACTCAGGGGCACTCGACCACTGCGCCCCATCTCCAGCCCTTTTTTGTATTTTATTAGAGACAGGGTCTCACTGAGTTGCTAAGTGCCTCGCCATTGCTGAGGCTGGCTTTGAACTCGTGATCCTCCTGCCTCAGCCTCCCAAGTGCTGGGATTACAGGCGTGCGCCACCGCGCCCGGCTTCAGTATCTCTCTTAATAACATGTGGTCCTTAAAAAATGCATAAGAAAATATTCACAGCAACTTAAATTACAATTGTTAACTCAAAGTACTTCTATTCTTTCCTCCTCCTTCTCTTCCTCCTCCTCCTTCTTCTTTTTGGTACTGGGGATTGAACTCAGGGGCACTTGACCACTGAGCCACATCCCCATTCCTATCTTGTATTTTATTTAGAGACAGGATCTCACTGAGTTGCTTAGTGTCTCCCAATTGCTGCCTTTGAACTCATGATACTCCTGTCTCAGCCTCTTGACCTGCTGGGATTACAAGAGTGCACCAGCCCGCCTGGCAATACGTCTATTGTTAGACAAAGGGTAATGAAAGGAAGGGAGGGGGAGCGGGAATAGGAAAGATAATAGAATGAATTGGACATTGCTTTCCTATGTGCATATATTACACGACCAATGTAATTCTACATTATGGACAACCAGAAGAATGAGAAGTTATATTCCATATATGTATAATATATCAAAATACATTCTACTGTCATGTATAACTAATAAGAACAAATAAAACAATTTAAATGAGAAAAAAATCATAATAGTTAAACTCTGCTACTCTGGTTTCTAGAAAAATGCCTTTCCTTTGCTTGTTCTACTTCACAGAAATCAGATTATATGATTCACACTCATTTGTGTCCTTCACTCAGCATGGTTTTGAGATTCCTCCTTGTTATGCTTATTTAAAATATTTCCCTTTGTTCCCGAGTAGAACTCAATTCTACAAATATGGCACAAGTGGCTTGCCCATCCTCTTATTGATGGAGAGATGGATGATTTATTTTTAGCTATTATGATTAAAATTGTTATGAATGTTCTCTTAAGTGTTTTTAGGGTCATGTGTTGTCAATGTTCTTGGATAAATAATTGTATTAAAATGTAGATACAATTAATTTTTAAAGAAGCTTTTAAAGAGTTTCTGATAATGGTGTCATTTTACCCATCCCTGCCAACATTGTATGACATCATGCCTGTATCACATCCTTACTAACATTTAGCAACACTGGTCTTGTAATTTAGCATTCCAGTCTGTGTGCACTTGAACATCTGTGTCATCTTTGTGTCTGTTTCTATTGGTTATTTTCTCTCTTGATGACAGTTTCCATTTTCTTACATCTTTGAGTGTCTCTTGAGTTTTAATTGAATGTCAGACATTCTATATTAATAAGCAGTAGAGGTGGAAGTAATATTTATATCCAGAAAATGGCATTCTTCTTCTTTCATCGAACTGTTATGTATGAGGGGTGGCAGGGAGTATTGAAGCAATCTAGTTATAGTCTATAGTTCAGCTGACTCTCAGATTTGCTGCTGCTCTAGTTAGCCTCAGATTATTATGAGCATCAAATTGATTGAAGGTGGGATCACTTTAATTTTAATATTTGGGTTCTGAGTACTTAGGAAGTGTATCTGATTTTGCATAACCTGGCAATTCACCATTAGCAAGACTATGCATTTTGATACTCAGTGTAAATCTTTCCATCTCCCCTATCCTTTTCCTAGTTGTAGTTAGTTTGTGATATTCAATGATGAGGTACAAAATGCCTGTGGGTTTTTCTCAACTCTCCTTCCCTGCACTTATTTCTCATCAGGATCCATGAATCTGCCTCACAGTGTGGACTTCAGATTTCCTGTCTCTTCCTCAGTGTGGATTGCCACTCAGATATCTATAGGTTTTTTTTTCAGTTCTCTTGCTCTGCTCTCAGAATTCATCAGACACATTTCCTGTGCCTCCAGAGCCACCAGTTTTCATCGATTGCTCTCTCATGCTTCTCTCTCTGCTTGGCCTCATTCTCTCAGATCAGGTTTTCCATGAAGCTGGAGATCTGGCTTTCTGCAAATTAGGGCTCACATACCTGTATTTTCATGAACAAAGTAAAAATAATCATCACCGTCAAGTTTAGTCTGAAGAAATCCATGGGAATGATAATGATAAAATGGTATCTCAAAAAATAAAAATTAACATTTATTGAATTTGTAATAGATGCAAGACATTTTTCTAAGCATCTGTCTATTCAGTGTTTAATGTGGACATTTACATAGCAAGCATTATATAAAAATACAACAATATACATTCTTGGCTAATATGCCTAAACATAATCACATTTTAAATATGACTATATTTTACATACATATATGAATATAATAGCTAAACATATATATGTGTATATACATATACATGTATACCATTGATACTCATTATTCATGGATTCCTTATTTGAGAATTCATAGAACTTTGTGTCATTCATGAAAGTACACAATGAAAGAGCAAAAGATTTAAGTCACCTAATGCACACATTCTCAGCTGAGGTCAAACAGAGTGAGACTGTCTTCTTCTCAGTATATATTATAATATATATGTTAAATACACACACTATGTATTTAATTCTTACAATAATTTGATGAGGTAGATATTATATTATCCTCTTGTCATTATATTATCCTCTTGTTTTTCAAACTAATTGAGGATCCAAGACATTGACTTGTCTAAGATTACACAAATACTAAATGAAAGGGACTAGCTCTTACTGAATATACAATATGTACAATTCAAATGTGGGCTCTTTTTTTTCCAGATCCCATACTCCTAGCAACTAACTTTTCCACATTTCTGGTTAGCTTGTCCTACCTTTTATGACTATCTTTGACCCAATAACTATGTCCAAGTCATGCAACACTAAACTGGCTTGGTTTGGGACATATGCCTCCCTATAATAGGCTAATAGGCCAACTACCCAGAATATTGCTTGGTTCTACAAGAGGAGGCAGAAAGGAAGACTTAGATCTGAGTCAGGCATCAGATCAAGGATGGCCAAAAGATTACATTGTGAGGAAATGAGTTGCAAAGATTCTTATGAGAGTTTGATGTTCCCAGTCTGGGAAGCTCTGATATATGGAAAGGAAAAAAGGCAAGAATGACAGGTGAATTTCCTTCTATACACAGAATTTGCTATTTACAATCTGTATGGACCCTAGTAACATTACCCAGTTTTTCTTAGGTTAAGTGTTTGATCTGTAAAATGCGTCCAATACCTACCTTTGTATAGTAATTGTGAATATCAATTCAGATAATACAGTAAGGGATCTTGACCAGTATACGTATTCCATGATAACTTCCTCTACATTGCAAATCTTTATAAATGAATAGTGAACCACAGGTTTCATATCAATAGGATTTCCTAAATGTTTGCTTTCAGTTCATAGTTCCTTGGAAATCCTACAATTCCTATATCAGCAATCCAGAAGGAAAATGAGCTTCTTATCTATGCTGCATGGAAAATACAAATTCCATCATGAACTTGACATTTTCCTTCAAATTCAGAAGAAATATAGCTACACAAAAGCTTCAACAATATAATATTTTCCCTCTATTGCATCCTAATTGTCCTCATTCATCTTAACTTATTCCTTTAGAGTTATTTCTTCAAATATTATAATTATGGTAAAATATAGATAATATAAAATTTACCATTTTATCCATTCTTTTCCAGCATGCATATTTATTTATTTTTTTTGTGGTAAAATATACATAATAAATGTACCACTTTAACCATTTTTACGTATTATAGTTCAGTTTTACTCCAACTGAAACTATGTATCTATTAAACAATTAACTCCTCAGTTCTTCTTCCCTCTGATGTTATTCCTTTGATTTAAGATAGTATCATCAGAAACTGTATCTCGAAAGAAGGAATATACATATGTGTGTGTGTGTGTGTATGTGTGTATGTGTGTGTGTGTGTGTGTGTGTGCGTGCATGTGTGTATGGGTATGTGGTAATATGTGTGTGTGTGTATGTATAAACACAGAGATATAATAAAATTCCTGGATATGAAGAAAAAGTAGCACAATAACACTGTAGTCAACAAAAATTAATACAATACAAAGACAGACATTTATTGAATACTTACTTTGTGCTAGGAATTATGCTAAGCACTTTTTAGGCATTATCTGATTTAATTCTCTCAATAAACCTAGGAATAGGATTTTTAATTTGGAAAACAAGAAAATAAAAGCACAGAGAACTTAGTTTTGTCCAGGACTGCACTGATGGCTTGGTGCTGAGTGGGCATTTGAGCCCAGGCCATCTAAATCCCATATGGGAAAGCATCACCTGTAACCCTTGTTATCAAAGCAGACTTTTGTTATGATGGGGTCAGAGAATCTACATTTAAGAAGAACAATGGATGGTGTTTCTTAAACTTTAACATGCATGAGAATTGATGGGAGGGCTTGTTAAAACACAGATTCCTATACATCACCCCCAGAGAAGCTGATTTGGGAAGTCTGGACTGGGACCTGAGATCCAGCATAGATAACAAGCTCCCGGGTGATGCCAATGTTTCTGGCCACATTTTGAATAACAAGCCTCTAGACATTTCAGATTCAGGTGGTGTGGATCACTCTGAAAAGCAGAACACCATTGCATACTCATATTGCCTGCATAATTAATTAGTTAGCTGAGAGTTATCTACAGAGAAAAGGAGCTTCAGGTTTGGTCAAAGATCAGAAAAGTTTAGACAGGAAGGAAAAGGTTGGAAATTATTCAGTGCCAGGTGGGCAGTCATGACACCTGAGAGATGAGAAGCCCAATATAGATCAGCTGAGGGCTTGGCCAGACTGTCTGGGTAGAGCATGGGCTTATAGCCCAAGGTTTGGTTGACTTAACATGGGAAGTGAGTACAGTGTTCCTCAGTAGATGAGGGGAATTGATTTCATGACTCCCCATGGATTTAAAATTATGCAGAAACTCAATTCCCTTATATAAAATGATGTGTAATTTACATATAATATATGCATATCCTTTTGTATACTTTAAATCTTCTCTAGATTACTTGTAAGACTTAATACAATGTGAGTGATATGTAAGTGATCATTATACTCTATTGTTTAGGGAATAATGACAAAGAAAAAAATCTGTGCATGTTCAGTAGAATCATATTTTTTCAAATATTTTCAAGCAGCAGTTGGTTGAATCCACAGATGCATAACCCATAGATACAGAGGGCCAAGTGTACCATGGACTCAGTGTGGTAAGCTGGAAGAACAGGCCAGCTTGTCAAACATGCACTGTGGGTATCAAATGAGGTGCAACACCCATGAACAGAACTAGGGCCTACATAGGAAAAGCAGAAAAGAGTCTCAACATTCTCACAAGAGTGTGCAGGGTTCAAATACCAAAAAGCTATGGAGAGTATTGATCCCAAATACAGATGTTGGCAGTTTTAGTGGAGTGACCATAGACATGTTTGGCCACCTCTCATGAATGTAGGGGAATCACCCACTCTCCTGGGTGAGATGATGCATGTCAAAAGGCTGGTACCCTCTTTCAAAATGAGTGTAGTTCCTGTAAATAATTTTAACTGAAAATGATTGCACAGGAGAGAAGAAGACCTCTGAGAATTCATAACCCATGAGTTGTAACCACAGAGAGAGCCTGTTGGAATACTCCAACAGTAGCTTGGGATGTTCACCCACTTAAAAAAACTTTTGCTTGGTCTGTGGGGTTCACCATATGCTGCTCTGTGTTCTCTACATGCTAAATAATTGGCTTGCTGGCTTACAGAAACCAGGGAAATAATCCCTATGCCCAATGATGCTGGTATCCATATGATCTCATCTTGGAACATGCCTTTCAGTGCTCTCTGTTGCCAGTCTAATGGAGACTCGCCTATAAAGTCTTCAAGAGCCGGGTGCGGTGGCGCACACCTGTAATCCCAGCACTTTGGGAGGCTGAGACAGGAGGATCGCCAGTTCAAAGCCAGCCTCAGCAATGGTGAGGCATTTAGCAACTCATTGAGACCCTGTCTCTAAATAAAATACAAAAAAGGTCTGGTGATGTGGCCCAGTGGTTGAGTGCCCCTGAGTTCAATCTCCAGTACCAAAAAAAATAAAAAAAAATAAATAAATAAAGTCTTCAAGATCAGACACTATCGAGAGGGTCCAAAAAAACAGTTTTGATTCTTTCCTTATAACCCCTTCTTCTTTTGGTAGTTCACCTGTTTAGGGAAAGAATTATCTGTGGATAGCTGTGCCATCTATTCTCATCATCTCTCATTACAAAGTCACCGTGTGTTTACTGTAGGGGCTGAATGGAAAATGAAAGTAAGTATTAATAAATGCTTGCTGTGTACTTCTGCCAGATACTGCAGACATGGTGGTGAACAATACTGTAGTCTCTCAGAATCTCCCATCAGGGATCACTGTTAACCATTTGTATTCTGTTTTATTCTGGCAGGCTTTATCAGGATCATGCTCTACATGTTTTATATCCCAGTTTTAAACTAATAGTGTTTCATGAAACATATAGCCCCTTTGCATTGCCTAATTGGCTTGTGCCACAATGTTTGCATTCCAACTCAGAAAACTGAAGCTCTCTGCTCCTCTTACTAACCACTGTCTTGCTACTTCTTATCTAGGCCATCTAAGTCCCTCAATACCCTCAAACCACTCTTGCATCTTGTGTCCATAACTTCAAGTCCTTTTTCATCAATATTCTCAAACTCTTGTCTTTACATCAATGATTTGATTGCAAGTAGGTCAGTCCGTGGCTTCTTTCCTGCTGTAGCCCATGTTCTTGTACTAACCCTGATTCTCTCTGAAGCTAATGGCTTGGTTCACATGCCTGCATTTAGAATGAAGTCAGAAATCCTTAATCCTAACAATCATTGGTGCAGAATAAGCTCTCTACAAATATGTTTAATGTACTGCAGGCAATAAAATACCCTTCAAGTCAGAGGTATTAAACAGAGGTCCTTCAAGCAAAAAATTGCCCATTGCAAACTTGATTCTTGCCCCCACATAGTTCAAGCTGATGGTCTGTATGTATTTGAGAATATATTTCATCTTTGATTACTGTAATACAAGAATAATGGTTTCTTTATGGAAAGAACACAAAACTAGTATAATATTATTTGCCTTTTCCAAACTACATCTTATAGAAGCAACACTATTGAAAAAGTCTAGATCTATAAAGAAATGAAAATTCAAGGTCTGGATTCTCAGCTAACCACCTACAGTAAAATTACATGCATATTGAAATTTGCCATGCATGGTAAAAGGAGTAAAATGTGGAAATGTTGCTAAGAAGGCATGGCATTCACCAGCGTCAGTAACCTCACTGTTCACTGAAACCAATACACCAAGATTTGAAGTCACACATCTTCTCTAGAAAGAATATTAGGATTTTTTTAGATTTTCCAAAACAGAAAACTGAGCTTATAAAACGGAGTAGAACTAAGAATCTGCCTTTTCCGCCAGCGGAAATACAGTATTTTTCCTTTAAAATAATGTTAAAGGAAGGTGAACCTTTAAATCTATAGATTTGTAGCTTAACACTATAATTTATTTCTCCTGGCAACAATTGCAATGTTCCTAGATTTATGTAGAGAAGGGGGGAAAAAAAAACAATTCCTGTACTTGAAATGGACAAAAATGAGGATTTTGACTTTCACAGTTCAAAGAAAAAAATAGACTATGGAAATGTAACATTCCATTGTCCAAACCTCTGAGAATTTTGGAAGGTAATTATAGAGCAGCATTATATATTTAAAGTGTGCAGAATTGAGTGTAAGACTCAGACTGCCCAAATACTACTGAATTAAAAGGCTTATCAACTAATAGTAATGGATGGATTAAAAAAAATTTAGAATTTAAAGAAGCATGGAAGAAAAAACATCACATGATTATTGACTAACAAGAGCTCATACATTGGGAAAGAGACATGTTAATTTTAATCAGCTTCACCTTTTTTAGTCTTGATGCAAAAACAGAAAGGAGTATTAAAGGTTTCTCCTTTCTTCAGCAAGTCACTAAAACGTGGCCTTGTAATTTGTTTAAAAACGAGGCTCATACTATATTTCATATGAAATGTGGTGATGCTTATTAATATGTGAAAGATATACTGACAGCAATAGGAGGGAAAAAGAGTCCAAATTCTGAACAAACATCGGCACAATAATTTTTGAGGTTATATAACTGAAAAACACATGATAGACTAAAATAATAGGCTGGCATCGGAAATTGTCACTGTGGTCGGTGAGACATTTCCTTCTTAAATTTAGTTGTTGGCATCTGATTATTGCTCCAATGGGTTTGTCTCCCTGGGGGTTAAGACGAGGACAGAATGCCAGCATGCAGGCAAACTTTTCTGATTTCATAAAGAACAACCAAGAATAAATTCAGGACAGTGATATTCCTGACTCTCAGATTCTCGTCCCATATTTATGCAGAGATGGTTTCTCAACCTATTGAAATACGTTATGCATTTTTAGAATTACAATTATAAATTGCTTTTTTATTTTAAAAGAAAATACATTTATTGTATAAAATGTGGAAAAATACATCTAAACAAAGAGAACATCTTGTCTCTTTATTCTGTTTTTCCAGTGGCATCCCTCCATCCCATCTCCTCTTTCCCCCACACAGATAGAGGGATGAAGAAGAAGGAAGAAAACAGAGCAATGGAAATACAGGGATTTTGCTTTTTAATTTACTGTTATATCCTAAGCATGTCTACATTTCATGAAGATTTTCTCAAAATATCATTGTTAATGGTAAATTAATATTTTGCTATGAATTATCAAGTTATTTCTCTATTGTTAGAAATGCTTAGCCATTTCACAAGCTATATTAATCATGCTTTTCTTCATGGACTCCTGTGACTACCTGCCTACCAAGAGTTGGTATTCCTCAAATTCTGTCTTTGTACCCTCTTCTTCTTTCTTATATTTTCTCCTTCATTTTTTTATTTTTCCCATTTTCAAGCCTCTTCTATGTGACAGACATTCTCTTTATAGTCTGATCCCTCTCCTGATTCTGATCTTCATATTCTTCTGCCTTTCATAAATATATGCCTAGGTTTCCATGGATAATCCAAACTGAAAAAAATTCCACAAATTTGTTCCCTATGCATTGCATTTAGTGTGAGAATTTTCACCTGCTTAGCCAAATTAGAACCTTGAAAAATCATCTCAAATTCTTGTCTCTTATTGAATTTGTGCTTATAATGGACTAATTTCCCTTGAACCACATCATACACCACATGACCAGCATGGCTGCCCAGAAGTGTGCAGGGTGATTTTCTCAGAAGCGATTGCAAGCATGGCACACATGGTTGACATATCTAATACAGTTCTTTAAACTATTTCTTGGGATGCAGTTAAGAATGTCAGTAGCAATGACAGATATTCCTTAAAAATTACTTGTACACTAATTTCTGTGTGAATAACTACCATCATAATAATATATTCTTTTATGTATAGTATGTGTAACACTATAGTCACAAGGTTCACAATATTTCTTGAATACACAATGTGATGTGGAAGATTTAGGGAAATGTATCAAGTTTTCTAATCTCAGGAAATATAGATACAAACAAAGACACATGTAGTTTATGTAAGGGAAGGACCTTGACTGTCAGGTTGAAGAGTTTGGCTTTTTATTGTATAAAACAGGAAGCCACTAACAGGTGTTGGCCTCACATTAGCTGAAGCCAGAGTAATAAAGATGTTAGAAAAAGTTTTTCCAAAGATGAGTGCGGCATAAAATGTTGGAAGGCATAGGGATGAGAGATGCATCAGAACCCTCTTATGTCATGACTTTTCTTTTAATTCCATCACCTATTTCAGAGATCTTCTTTATGTATGTGCAAATGACAGTGCTTAGTCTGGGGCCCATGCCCTCCACTTCTTGCTTTACCCAGGGGCTTCTCTGCTATAGGCACGGACATGTCTGACTGGCACTTACTACAGCCAATCATGTATGGGCAACCCAGAATTGGGGGATGCTAGCATCCAACAGAGCAAGCTTTGACTAATGAAGACAGAAATCCATACACAAATGGTTTTTCTTCACTTCCTTTAGGAGATGGTGCAAGGAGAAATTTCATAAGGCTTTTCACTTGACATTGCAGACTGAGAAGCCAGTTGTCTCCTGAAGTGGTGGCAAATTTGATAATGTAGGCTTGATTTGTCTCTCTGTCTTCCTGTCCTTCACTCCTGCTCCTAAATCAACTATTCATGCATGAACCTCTATCACAAGGGCAGCTTTGGAAGAGCCCATGCTAGGCAAGGAATGTAATTGTCTTCTCCCATGGAGGTTTTCTCAGTCAAAATTAAAATGCCTATTAATACATTATGCTTCTCCCCTGGAATGGTGGTACATCATTAGATTTTTAAAATTTGTGTGACTATATATTTATGACTATCTGCCCCATCTATGAAGCAAACAATGTTGTTTTGATTCATTATCGTTTCCTCAAAATTCAATAAAAAATGATCAGATAAGCAAAATGAGAATGTGATTTAAATGTTTCTCTAAACCTACACTTTTGATGGACTAGCTGTCAGAACCCACATACTTTCTTTCATCTTTTTGGGGAAGACTTTCCAAAGATTCTTTGAGGATTAGCTGAAGCTAGTAAAAGAAGGGGAAAAAAAAGATGTATTGAGTGTCCTTGTGTTTCCCACATTGACACACACACAGTCCCATTAAAATCATGAGCTATATTTTACAATTGAAGAAAATGAGTCTTGGAGAGATTAAGTGAACTACCCAGGTTCACACAGCTCATAAGTGGTCTCATTCCAAAGCCTGTGCTATTAACTATTATTATTTAAAAGCTGTTTGAATTGGCTGTATTTCAGCTTCTTTGGAAGAACTATGGGCTTTTCCCTGCTCTGCACAGTCATCATTAATTCTTCAGGTTATCTGAGAAATATCTTAATCAGGGCCTGTAGCCTTGTCATTCATTCTTTTCCTTACAGTTCAGTTAACTTCAGGCACTCTAAGGAATGGAACTGTAACTGCTTTGGACTTCAGAGGAGCAGGTCCAGCAAAAGAACCTACCCCAAAGTTCTCACAGCAAACCCAGGTGATGTTTTTCCATATGAACATTTCTCTCTCTCTCTCTCTCTCTCTCTCTCTCTCCCCTTCCTCCCCCCCCCCCCGGAAAGTAACAAATAGAAAGATATTTTCACTTTACTTTTTGCTGAAATACAAGATTATTTAAAATTGGTCTCTGAGGATTTGTAGGGGATTTTTCTATTGAGCATTGCAACCATTTAAACTGCAGCTTATAGGCTTTGAATCGAAATATGTGGAAATAAATCATGGTGGAAAGCTCATTATTTCTTAATTACAGGACATATTAGTATCTAGCTCTAAAAATTCTGCAGTGGTTAAAAGGAACATTTTGGTTTAGAAGAAAGTTTTCTCTTAACCTTTTTGCTATAATAACATCAATGAAGTATCATTATCATTAGTTTAAAATAAAAATGAGACAAAAAGAAAAATGTACTGGAATGAAAAGACATACTTTGAATACTTTGGAGATGAGCCAGAGGAGAAAAATCAGTTTTTTAATATAAAAATTCTCTTATTTGGAGTAAATCCTAAGGAAGACTAATAAACTACAGCACTGATTTTATTCTAGGTGGAACTTTGGGTAGGCAAAATTTGTTTTGCATTGCAAAGGAAAATTAAGGTAAAGTTAACTTTGATCTGAATTGGACTTCAGTAAGTTACAGCCATCCCAAAATTTTATGATTAGATATTAAAATTTATATATTTGAATAACATATTCAGATATTATCTAAATTCATTTGAGACCTTCCCTGCTATGCAGAAACTCAATATATTATGATTCAAGATTAGGGAATAGTTTAAATGAAAACTTCCTTTAGAAAGTGTGTGAGTCCTTGTGTCTGTGAGTGTCTGAGCTGCACTGGGCTCTCACCATTATTCCACTCCCAGGAAATGGGATCTCAGAACAACCTCTCCCTCTTATTTTTTCTCCAAAGCTGTGTTGCTGTCTTTTTCTCCTTCAATCCAGATCAATACGCCAACCTGCATTTTGCAGATGTTTGTGAAGCACCTGCCATCTTCCAGGCACTGTGCCAAACACTGGCAACAGAGCAGTGCAGTGGACAGAAGTCCACGATCTCACAGAGCTGTCAGTGTGCAGGGGAGAAGACTGAGAAAGCAAATTAGAGATGAAATAAAATGTTACGAAAATATTGAAGTACAGAAGGTGATAAGGGAGTAGATACTACAGGTGGGATCAGCCAATAGGACCTACAAGACTGTGAATCTCCTTTTTGTGACCCTAAGAAAATGAAGCATTTATGAAATACAACTACTACTATTAATAGTAAAGGAAATTAGCATTTGTTATTTATTATTAACAAGACATTAGAATAATCCCAAAGTCCATATTGTTAAGTGAAGGAGGCCAATCTGAAAAGACTATATACGGTATGATTCCAACAGTCTGACATTCTGGAAATGTGAAACTGTAGAGACAGTGAAAATATTAATGGTTTCCAGCGGTTGGGGAAGAGAGAGGAAGAAGTGGATAACTGGAGCACAGAGGACTTTAACACAATTAAACTATTCTATACCATACTATGATGGATACATGCCATCTATTTGTCCAAACCCATAGAACGTATTCCATGGAGCAGAAACCCTAAGGTAGACTGTAGATTTCAGTTAATAACAGTGTATCAATATTGGTCCATCCATTGTAACAGAAGTATTATACTAATTAATGTAAGATGTTAATAAAAGGGGAATTGTATGGGTATAGATAAGAAGACATATAGCAGATCCAATTTCTACTCAACTTTTCTGTAAACTGAAAAGTGTTCTAAAAGCATAATAACTTGTATTAAATAAAAGAACATTATGGAAAGGCCACTAAATTTAGTACAGCTTTTCAGAGAAGGTGAAATCTCTTACAACATGCATAAATTCTCAAAACCAGTGATTTGAATCTAAGTCTGTCTGATGAAGCCCCCATTCTTAAGCTCAGGAAGAGCGTAAGTACCCTCATTGTTCATACCCCCATTGTTCATACCCCCATTTCTACTTGCTCTCTCACCTCCTCTATTTAGATGATATTGTTCTCACTATTCCTCTGGGCATCTGGAATTAGAATTTCAGGAATACTTATGTCTCCTTTCTTTCTGTCTTACCACTACAACTGCAACCATTCATCACATCTCACAGATTCTCCTTCCGCAGGGTTTATGATTGCATCCTATCCTTACTCTTTTCTGGGTCTCTGTTGCTGTCTGGGACTAGGTAAATTTTTTCTATTTCTCAATTTAGAATAAAGGAAAGTACAAATGCCCAAAGAGTAATGTCCATCACAGTCATTAAGACCAACATCCAAATTTGACTTTGATATTTAAAAATTTTTTTTGTTCTAATCAGTTATTCATGATGCCAGATTGTCATTTTAAGTACTGCCAGGTAAGTTTGGATGGGCCCTAGAACCACTCCAAATATCAGTGTTCTCTTCTGGGAGATGGGGCAGATAAACCACGCTGTACACAAAACATTGTAGAGCATGATGGGACTAGAAGGCAAGAGCCACTCTGGTCCATGTTTAGAAAGATACTCTTGTCAGTGTTATTTAATATCTTATGGTCTCTTAAGCATCAAAATACTAGCTGGGCATGTTGGCGCACACTTATAAGCTCAGTGGCTCTGGAGGCTGAGGCAGGAGGATCACAAGTTCAAAGACAGCTTCAGCAATTTAGTAATGCCCTAAGTAACCAAGCAAGACCCTCTCTCAAAATTAAAAAAAAAAAAAAAAAAAGCGGGGGGAGGGGTGCTAGGAATGTGGCTCAGTGGTTAAGTGTTCCTGGGTCCAGTCCCTGGTACCCCCCCAAAAATAAATAAGTAAGTAAATAAATAAATAAATAAATAAAGATCAATACACTCTGAAAAATATTTCAGGTAGTCTCTACTGGAAGCTCTGACCTTAGAAAATAAACCACATGGAAAGTTCTTTTGGTTTATATTTGGATACATTTTCTCTCTGAATGATCGTTATGCACATATATTATTATTCTAACTTGTAACATAATTAATTCTAATTATATATATGTATGTGTATATATAATCTTTATTGTGTATGTTTGTGTGTTCTTCCTCATCCTTGGTATCCTTTTTCCTTTTCCTTCCCTTGGTAACAAATAACATTTTTTGTAAAATGAATAACGGCCAAAATTGAGCATTTTTCTGTCATGCCTATGATCCTCAAGAGGAAAACTCTGGAAATATATTCCTGTTTGGTATTACTTTCCTTCAGACAGTTAAGAACCACAGAACCATTATGGGGAACTTTTTTTTTTTTTTTTTTAATGCAATAGCCTTTCTTTTGAATATTTCTCTCTTTCCTGAAAAATGTTTCCTCCTGGATTTTCTCAGCTAGTACTTTGGTATTTATGGCCTAAGTGTTTTCAGTAAATACAAGAAAACAATGTTCACTTGTAAAGCTGAGAGGGAATAAGAGGAATTTGTGGATTTAAGTTTAGTAAACACACTAAGCTGTATTGAGATTAACCTTTGTAGCTTAGAGCCAAAGTGGGAAATAGAAAGAAATGGAAAATGGGGTAAAATGCATTACAGATAGACAAATGACCCTTGGATTCATGTCTTATCAAGTTATGGATTATCTGCAGAAAATTTTGGGCCTTGAACTCCTTTCATCTCTCCCTCTTTATATTCTCAAATCAAAATTCTCTCTTATTTCAAACAGATAGTGTGTGGTAAGGGAATAATAATAGGCAACTCTCTTAGCCCAGAAAGGCTAACTGCTATTACAATAGCAACAAAATACTTCAAATGTAACAATACAGCTTCATTCCTCAGGATGTAATGAGCCTTAAGTGTGGGTGGTGGATGGTGGGGGTGGGGCTGTTTCACAGCCATCCAGAGACCCAGGCTCCTTCCTTCCTGCTCTAGGTCTCTGGAGTCATCTTAATTCAGCTAGCAGAGGAGGAAATGGATAAGGATCAGGTGTAGAAGGTACTTATGATTCAGGCCAGTAAATGACACACATTGATTCATCTCACATTCCAGTCTCATGGATGTATGTAATTAAAGGCTGAGAATTTATCTAGGACAAAACCATGTGTGGCAATGTTGAATATTGTGCCAGGTGCTGCTCTGATTTCATTTCACAGATCTATTCATTTAATTGTCCTGATAGCCCCAAGAGTGGGCACTTGATCCCAATTTGAAGTGAGGAAAGTGAAGCACAGAGAAACTATTTAATTTGGCCGAGGTGTGGAGCTAGGGAGTGACTGATCCAGGCTATGAGCTCAAGGAATCCAGCAGGAGAATCCACTTCTCTACCCATCCACTTTCTAACTTTATACAGACATGGGTTTCACAGAATCATTTCACTCTTCAATTAAGGTAGGAAATAAATAAATGTTAAATTTTTTTCTTTAACATTTAAGCTCATGAAATGATAATATCTAGGACTGGCATAGTGGATGTATAAGGTGGTGACTATGAAATTTAGGCATAAGCTTTTAAAGTGCTCTTTCCTGTTGGCCTAGTAATTTTACTGTTTTTAGAAGAAAACACTCAAATGAATGCAATAAGCTGAAAGTACAAAGACATTTATCACAATGCTTTTTTATAATAGTAAAAGTTGGAAACAATGTGACTGTCTAATAATAAGGATAGGTTAGATAAATTTTGTGATATGCACAATAGATTATTCTGTAACCACTAAAGATGAGACTGCACATACATATTTATGACATAAAATATGCTCATTTATTATTTCTATACATACAGATTACAAAATAACATAAAATAATTTTTAAAAATGTATACTTGCATTAAAAAAACTTGGGGATAAAAACTTTGAAAAATTATATATAACAAAATATTAACACTGGTTTACTCAAGGTGCTGGATTTTTTAAATTTTTTTAAATGTTGCTTAATTTTTCTAATATTTGTATAAAAACATTTTACTTATATGATGAAAAACAGAAAGCAATTAAGTGGAAAATCAAAATTACAAAGAAGATATTTGATCAAAATGGAGAGTGATAGAAAGATGTACAAGGTTATTCAAGTCATAGAACCTGAGACCATTCCAAGGAAGCATCTGCTATATTCCCTTCCATGCACTGGATTATTATATACTCGCCACCCCATCATGTGTGAAATGCCTGTTCTAAGTCCTCATTTTGGCAGGAATGCAGTATGTGGTAACCAGCAAAACAGACACAGGACCTGTGGTCAGAATAACTTAGCAAGGGAGGAAAAAGGCTGTGGATGCTCCTCATTCTGAGAAATAGCATTGAAAGATGTTTTCCTAGGGGCTATATTTTTATGTGAAATAACAGTACAAATTGTGGGTGCTATCAAATACATGAAATTTTTATTATCAACTTTAAATCAGTGGCAGAAAAATCAGATTCTAGTTTTGCTAGATCTTTGGATTCCTTTACCTCAAATGTCTGAGAGTAGTCTAAGCCACCCTCTAGAATAAACCATTCAGCAGATCAAGGAGCTGCTTGGGTAGAGCAGAAGCTTATAGAATTACTTAATGTTTCAAATTGGTTAAAATCTTCTGAAATATCTCCATGAGTAGCTTGCCAGGAAGGCTTGAGCTAAAAAAAAATGACATTTTCATTTTTCATGGTTCATATTTGAGCTTCTGGAGTGCAAGGTGGCAATTTGATTTAATTCAATTCAACACACATTTATTATAATTGCATTATAATATTTATTATAATTGCATTACAACATTTACCCTCACTTCAGAAGGAAGCTCAATAATTAGAGACCTCAGCAGTCAGACATTTTTGCCTTCCCTCAAAGTGTAGGATACCCTGGGGTCTCTGCCATCCTAGAACACTGCACTGTGATTGTCAATGTATCCTACGGGACTATCTCCTCCAGGCCAGAGACTATGTTCCCCATCACCTAATGTGGTTCCTGGAATAGGGTAGGCATTCAATAATTACCTTCTGTGAAAGTCCACTTCTCATTTCTTGCCACTTTTTAACATTTAATTGCTCATTAGTATTTTCTTCAAAGAACTAGCTAAGGGAGAGGCGGAGGAATCCTTGGCCAGTCATAAACATTTAATAAGATAGCTGAAGACACTGCAGTGTCAGTTAGAAGATTATGAAATAATTTAAAAATTAGTACTTGCCCTGGTAGAGCTCATACTTTCATTGAGACATTACATAGAGTCCCAGGAAAAATACTTCAGATGTCAAATTGCATGTCACTAACAGTGAACGTGTGTGTGTGTGTGTGTGTGTGTGTGTGTGTGTGTGCTGGATCACTACACTTTATTTAATATAAACCAGTCTCAGGAAATCAAGTTCCACAAAGCAGATAAATAAGAAAGTGATTATTCAAACAGTTAAATGAGTTTTTCATTGTAGACTAGTGGTTTTGCACAGGCTTTCCTTTACAAAGGAATGTTCTTAATAATTTTAACTCTGAATTCTTTCACTTTTCAAGATGTACTGGTTGTGGCAGCATGGGATTTACTTATAGGGCAGAGGGTAAGAAGAGGATGGAGACTGTCCACAGATAGGAATGGAGACTAAAAGAGCAACCTTATGTAGCTATTCTGCATATGTGAGCTTTGAAAAGAGATTGAAAGGAATCAAGGGGAAAAAATCATTCATAAAGTCAAATAGTCAACACATATTTGGTACACATCTTGTAAAGGGGAAGAAGACACAGAAATGTAGTTATAGAAAAAGTATAAATAAATGCATTTAGGTTTTACACAGGTGAATTTTCTTCACTGAAGTTTACATATTTTATTGAAGAGTAACAAAACTTCATGAAATGTAAGAACATTACATTAAACCAATAGTTGTAAGTGTTGAATAGTGAAAAGAGCAACCACATAAATGTCAGAAAGACCTGATTTTGAATTCTGGCTCTGCGTCTTTCTTTGGGGCTCACATTCTGAACCCCATTTTCTCATCTGTAGAATGGGGATAATAATAAATACTTTATATTAATAAGTGAGATAAAGATTTTCATCTCCTAGAATAGCACCCTGGCACAGAAAGAGGTTTTTGTTGGATATTTTGGTCACAGTGACAAAAAGTTGATTAACTCTTCCTCATTTATGTTGTTGCTCTCTTGATAATAGCTAAGAAATAGGCTTGGGAAATCATATTTGCTATAGTAACCTCTAGGTGGCGCTCTAGCAATGCAAGCGTGGCATGGAAAGCGTGGTGGTTTGTGAGCAGAAATCACAAGTAATCAGGCATGTACCAGGTGCCTGATTACTACATGAAATCTGTCCCTGGTCCAGAGTTTTATGCCCGAACCTAACCGTGACTGAGTTAGTAGGATTGACAGGAATAGGTTTTGTATGGATGGTCATACTTGCCTTAGCTGTGTGAAGAGTTGTATGCATTTTGTTAAGGACTGGTTAGAAGTTGGTAAAACTCATTACTTTTTTAAGAGCATGAGGAGTGATCAGAGTGGGAAGCACTTGGATGAGTCTTCCAAAGAGTAAAGGTGCATATTTATGTTCGTACTCTATTCTATTATTTTTTTTAACTTTGATTTTTTTTTTTTTTTTTTACTTTACAAGTGAACCAACAAAACTCCAGGAAAGTCTATATTGGCCTTTTATTGATGGTGGAAAAAAGTCAGCCCCACTTACCACCACACTTCTGTGTTAGTCGACTTTATGTCACTGTGAACAAAATGTCCAACAAAAACAACTTATAGGAAGAAAAGTTTATTTTGGGCTCATGATTTCAGGGTTTCAGTCCATGGTCATCTAACTCCCTTATAAGATAGTTCATTCAAACTAGAATGGATTAGGCTACAGCTCCCACCATTTAGTTATTTCACCTAAGAGTATTCCTGCATTACACAGGAGCTTTGGGGCAACACCTCATCTCCAAACCATAACAACTCCCACATATTCCAACCAGAGGTATGGGAGTTCCATGAGATGGAAAGGACATTTAGAAGAATTTTGAGGAAGGCAATAGATGAAGAGGAAAAGACTTCTTATTTCTTCAAGTCTGGAAGAATGGGAGAAATTTGTTCTACACTAACAAATGTCATCTGGGTCACCACATTTTGATTCCACGCTCATGGCAGATATTATTAATTGGATATGCAGTTCTCCTTGCTGCTGAGATTGAAGATGACAATGTGAACATTCTTGCAATGGCCCTCCAGATATCCATTTCAAAATCATAGGAATCGATGCCTGGGATGAAAGCTCAGGCCTAGGCATACACAGTCATTCCACTTAAAGGTTTTTGTTTGTTTCATTTTGTTTGCTTTTTACCTGTATGACTAGCAATAAAATCTAAAGAATCTCTCCTAGAAGTCATGTTAATCAGATTTCCTGCAGTAACAAACAACACTGTCATCTTAACAGTATATTTCTCACTTACATTATATGCTTGACCATGAAACAACTGCTATGGCCTTGTTCTACATCTCTTCAGATCTACTTTGCAGGACTGATGCTCAGGGATCAGACCTGATTTGGGACATACCATTCTTAGGGCAGAGGGTAAAAAAAAAAAGAGAGAGCAAGAGCGTTGTCAGAAATAAGTGATGCCTTTTAATACCTTTACTCTGTTATGATGTATGTCAAGATTATTCATATTCTACTAACCAAACCCAGTATCAATATGGTGGGGAAGGGATACAAGAGACAGGGGGAAGGTTGAGGCTGTATCATCCTCTTACAGGAGAGGATATGGTAATGCAATCAATCATAGATGACTCTTGTGATCTAGGGCAGCATAAAGCATTTATGGACCACAATGGGTAACTCAGCAACTTTTAGATTTCTTGCTCGATGGAATTGAAGAAAGAGAATTTGTTGAAAGATTAATTCAAGCATTTTCTAGTCACTCTTTCCATTTATGATATTGGTATAGACCCTTTTCTTTTGGGAACTTCTTCCATAAGTCTTAAGATCAGGGTCTGATTAAACTCACTAACTTATCCTAAAATTCTGAACATGATTTTTGCACTGGTCCCTGTTTACTTCCTCTAGTCTCATAATTTGGCACTCTTCACAGGACCTTTATGACCCAGATAAAAAAGCATTCTTTGAAGTAAGGAACATACTTTGTTTTCTTTGCATTTGCTGCTTCCTTTACTAAAAATCACTTCTTACTATGAAAGATTTGCCAAAACTATTATATTGACTGATGCATACATGAAATGTGGCATTTGCCATTTGCAAATCCACCATTTTTTCCCTACGAAGATGATCATTAAAACCAAAGAAATGACCCTGTTATCAATCCCAGAGAAATGAACTAATTCTTCAGCAAAAAGAACACATACACCACATACACGTTGTTCTCATCAATCCTAATTTCCTTTTCTCACCAATATCAGTTGGAGTGCCAGGTGATGTTGTAGAGAGCACTAATTCTGTATTTTCCCTGATGCCTTCAGGGCAAGCAGTGGCTGACTTCAAGACCCTTTCTGAGCTTGGCAGCTACCAGAGGGGCAAAGGTACCCCGTGCTTGGGTGACCAATGAATAAGTTATTTCATTTTGAGTGTCGTAAGCACAGAAAAGAACATGCTAGAATCATGGAATCATGTTCCCTCACAGTAAGAGTAGCAGCCTGTGACCTGCTTTCTTTACTTCAATCTGAAGCCTGGGTGCTTGGCCCTCAGTTACCTTTGTGTTTGTGTTCTTTTATATGTATGCTTGTACATCAATGACAAGAAAAGGGACTGCTCCGTGAGACACTGATCATCTGCCAAGGTCACTCAATGCTGTGACTCTGTCTTCATAGCTTATTGATAACATTGCCCTGTTAAGTTGTTAAGTTTTATATATATATATATATATATATATATATAAAAAATGTCTTCTTATTTAATTTATAGATGGTTGGTCTTTGTTTTAGTCAGCTTTTTTGCCACTGTGACTGAAAGACCCAACCCTAACAATTGTAGAGGAGGAAAAGTTTATTTGGGGAATCGTGTTTTCAGAGGTCTCAATCCTTAGGAGACTGACTCCATTCCTTAGGCTTGAGGCGAGGCGAATATCATGGCAGAAAAGTGTGATGGAGGGAAGCAACTCACATGATGATCAAGAAGCAGAGAGAGACTACTCGCCAGATACAAAATACATACCCCAAAGGCACAACTCTAATGCCCACCTCCTCCAGCCACACCCTACCCACCTTCAGTTACCATTCAGTTAATCCTACCAGGGGATTAATTCACCAATTGGGTGAAAGCTCTCATAATCCAATCATTTCTCCTCTGAACCTGTTTGCATGGTCTCACACATGAGCTTTCGAGGGATACCTTATATCCAGACTGCCACAGATGTTGTTACTTTTAATTTTGGTAAACCTACATAGAACGGTCTGGGTATTCTGGAGGGGAAGGATTGGGACATACTGAGGCCGCAAGTCATACAATTGTGCTTCACCTTGCTAAATCCTCATTATCCTCAGACCCTGGCTTGATGGTGCTTCCACTGGTCACTCTGAGCTGGTTGTCCAGCTGTATGCTTCTGTGTGCATTTGTGCACTGAATGAGTGGACTCTGCTCCTGGGGGCAACTTCTCTTTGGTGCTTGGCACAGTAACTATGGGAGAGATGGACTGAATAAATTCTTACTTCAGCTACTTGTGCCATCTGGGAGGACAGAACAAGGAGAGCAAGGTCTTGAATTGAACCAGACCACCAAGAACATGGTGAAGGGAGCTGGAGCACTTCCTAGGGAGCACTCTGGCCAACAAGTCATGTTCTAGGATGCAACATTTGCACATTTCCAGGCTTCTCCTTCCTTTGTAAAGCAGCATCATTATGCGGCAGTCAGGAGAAGAGACTCATGACAGACATACCTTCATCTTTAATCAGCAGTCAGGACTTTTTAAGCAAGACGGCATAAAAGCTCTTAGACTCACTTTCCTCAACTGTAAAATAGGGGAAATAACAAAGCCTAATTCATACAGTAATTGTGAGAAGTGGGATTGTTAGTGTGTTTGGGGCACCATAAGCACCTGCATGTGTTAGCTATGACTTGATATTGTTCATTTGTATGTGTCTAAGTTGATTATCAGAAAAAGAAGAGGCAGGAGAGTGAAGGAGAGTGATAGTATTGAGCATATTTTGAAAAAATATGATTAAAATTTGTTGATGACTCAGTCCCTTGATTCTGCCACCCACTTGCAACAACACATTAAGAAGAATCAATATGAATACCGTCACCGTTCAAGCTAGACTATTTGCTACTCACTTTTCAGAACACTAGTATAAACACTAATGTGAAGACTATGAGAGCAGCAAGGCTGATGACTGTTACCCTCTGCCACCTCCACCTCCCGGATGACTTTAGTCCCACACATGGTGGTATTTTAAAGGCATGTTTGCTTCATTAATCTGATTTAAGAGAAAAGTGGGGAGTTGATTCTTAATTATATGTAATGGTTTGCAAGAAACTGACAGTTTGGCTTTCGTTTAATAGAATTTGCTTTCTTAGTGATTGATTACTCAGTACTTTGCTTACTTTGTTGCAGCAGGAATGTTGAGTGGTACAAGGAGACAGGTAACTGAGGTCTGACGGAGCCCACCTCACCTGCCCAAAATGAGTTAGTGGACCCTGATAAATGCAGGGCTAATGGTTACTTTTTCAGGAGGCAAGACAGCTTCCTGAGGTCAATGAGAATAGATAACCATTTTCCAGTTTTGGTTCCCCATCAGTGAAGAATTCAATAGCATGGTGGTGACAGCCTTTTCTAAGTCTGTCTTTTTTTCAAGTGCCAGAGTAATAATATCAATATTCTCACTAAAATGGTGGAGTTTCACTTTTGGAAGAAATGTTCTATCCCAGGATAGGAAGTAGGGGAGTGTCTAGTAGACTGAGAGATACGGGAAATTCTACCAGTAATACTATGTGAGTATCTGTACTTCACATATTAGGAGGGGTGGAAGTATGGAAAGTTAGTTCGCATTATGCCCTTTATATTAGAAGAAATAGCAGTGCCTTAAGAATCACATGGATCTAAGTTTAGAGCCTGGCCCTTGCATATACTAGCTGTGTGATAACAGATAAATTAGTTGACCTCTCTGAGTTTCAGTCTTATTTTTAAAATTAGTAATATATGATAATCATCTTCTAAATTACCAGCAAGATACTAAAAACATAAGAAATAGTAGCTATTATTTTCTTAAATAGCAGAATTAGCAGTACATGTACACATACATTTCATTTTGAAATTTGTACAGTGGAAAATTGTACATTGTAATAATGTTAGCAATAATAAATTACATTGAATGTCTACCATGTGATAGGTTATGCTAATTTCCTCATATACATTATCTCATTTAGTTTTATGCTCATGAAACTTTAAGAGGTAGATACTATTATTTTACAAATTAAGAATGTGAGAAATGAAGAGTAAATTACTGAACAGCATAAAGAGGCAATGTAATTTCCTGAGACTTCTCAGAGTTATGAGTTTTTTTTTTCCTGGTGTAGAGATTATTCAGCATTTCTTATGTACTCAGGGGGAGTAGAGACCCCCAGGAAAAAGGCTTCATCTGCTGATCTGTCAGCTTGGTTGAGAGGCAGAAATATATGTCCAAATAATGAGTGGTGCAACTGGTGGTCATGCTGCTGTCAGGAGGGCCTTGGTAGGCTTCCTCTTCATCTGCTTCCTCTCTACTGTTTATCTGGGGCACTCATTCTGGCTTGGGTTGGTGCTAGGTGTGGACACAGACTCTGCCCTCAGTCTTCCTGGATGTGGCCCTAGCTTTACCATGGCTGACCTCAGGACAGCCACCAAATTTCTCAAGGCTCAGCTTCTTCCTTGTTCAAGTGTGAATAAAAAACAACACTTAGATCTCAGTTTTGTGAGAACTAAATGAGATACAGTTTATCAAGTCTCGAGTACAGTTCCTGGAACTTCATATAGGCTGCCGCTGCTTCATCATCCTCACTGTTGTGGTTTGGATAAGTGTCCCCAAAGACCCAAGTGTTAAAAGACTTCCTCACTAGCTTGTGGCGCTGCTGCAAGGTGGTGGGGCCTTTAGGGGATGGGATCCAGTGAGAAGAAGTTAAGTCACTGGGGCCAGGCCCTTGACGGGGATCCTGGGCCCAGCTCATTACCTTTCTCTCTTTTGCTCCCCCACCATGAGGTGAAAGGCTCTCTCCTACGACATGCTCCCATATGGTGTGCTTGCTGTCTCACCACAGGCCCCCAAACCATGGCCATGCAGCCATGGACTGAAACCTCCAAAACTTGAGTTGAATACCTTTACTTTCCTTTAGATTTTTTCCTTCAGAGACTGAAAGCTGACCAACACAATCATCATCACTTTTGACAAAAGTACTTCCATTCCTCCAGGGAGGCTAGACATCTCACAAGGTTGTCAGTCAACGTAACGGAGAATAACTTTTGGATCCCTTAACTTCTAAATTTCTAAAAATTTCAATGCAGGTTTTAAAAGACCTGATACATTTGCTGTGGTGATGCTTGTGTGTGTGTGTGTGTGTGTGTGTGTGTGTGTGTGTGTGCGCGCGCGCGCATGCGCATACATGTGTGGCGTGTACATTGTGGGAGAGGGGGATCGATCCTGGGATCCAGGATGGTCCGAAGTGAATATTCCTAGAATATTCCATAGGAACAGAGGAGAGGTAGTGGGCAGGGGTGTTCATTTTGGGCATCATCACTCCATAGGAAGAATTTTTAGCAGGGTTTTACCTCAAGTGTCCTGACCCACAAGAACAAGAAGACACCTTTTATCTTTAGTTTTCCCTTAGGGAATAGTTTAGCTGGCTCTTATTCCACTTCTACCAAAATGTCAATACATTGATTTCAGCTTAGCAGAGAGGAGAAGACTATAAAATTGAACATGCTCAAATAAAGTGTGTGGGATTAGAAGACTGACTGTCCAGTGCTATTGTATCCTTTGAAGCTCTTAGACAGGAGTCTAGTGGGTGGCCAAGCTGCCCATGAAGGGACAGGCAGGCGTTCAAGCCACTTACCTATTTTTACAAACTGCCCTGAAATTGACGGTGCTAATTTCAAACCATTTATAAAGCCTTACAAATAACTGCAATGCCTCACATTGTCCCTTGTTTCCCAGTGCTGACCAGTAGGGGGACAAGCATGGCATCAGTATCATCTTCAGGTTAAGGAGTGGGTCATCCTTTGGAGCTGCACTGACTTGCAAGGCAGGGACGGTAGAATCAGCAAATTCCCCCAAAAGACTCTGTGATGGTTTGAAAATATGTCAACAGATTGCTTGATATTCTTGCTTAGAGAGATGGACTCTACTTTTCCCATCTTAGTTGTGAGTTGTCCTTAGTGACCAGCTTCTAATGAATAGAATATGGTAGAGTTGAAGGTGTGTAATGTTTGACATCAGGAAAGACTGGGGTTTCTCCTTGCTGTCTTTCAAAGAGGAAGCCAGCTGCATGTGACAAAGTCTTTTAAGCAGACTCATGAAAAGGTCTGTGAGGTCAGGAACTGAGACCTCCTACCCAGATGAGTGAGCCATCTTGGTAACGGATCTGCTGGCTCAGATCAAGCCCTCAGACAACTACAACCTGGACTGGCCTCTTGAGTGAAATTCATGAGGAAAACCTGAGCTAAAACCACCTACCTAAGCTGCTATTGAATTCCTGACCCACAGATGCTGTCAGACAATACATGTTTATTGTATCAATATGCCATAATTTGGAATTTAAAATAATTCACACAATAGATGACAAATACTTTCCCATTTTGCCAAACCTTTTAAAGAGACTATTTCAAATAGTTGTTTAGAAAACAAATTCACACCAAGAAGTTGGTGGGTGTTGTCAAAGTGAAGGACTGAATGTCTCCTTACTGGCACCTGCAGCTTCTAATTAATTTCTCCTGGGCTGGCTGCCTGTGAGGTGAGATGTGGGAACACTCTGTGGTGTGGAAGGAGAAAGGACTATATGGGAGGTCCAGTTGCTTTTCTGAATAGCTCATGAGGCCTTATCTTTAGCTCACAGGTACATTAACATCACTCTAACAAGGATCCTTGAGATTAAACAATGTACATCTTTTACTTGGGTAGCCAATATACAAACATTGCTTTTGTTTTCAATAAATCATAAAGTCCACTTACATAGACTTTTTCTTGGTGGGGAGGGGAGGGTACCAGGATTGAACTCAGGAGTACTCGACCACTGAGCCACATCCCCAGCCCTATTTTTTATTTTATTTAAAGACAGGGTCTCACTGAGTTTGCTTAGCACCTAGCCATTGCTGAGGCTAGCTTTAAACTCTCAACCCTCCTGCCTCAGCCTCCTGAGCCACTGGGATTACAGGCAGATACTGCTGTACCTGGCTAACATAGTCTTAAATGAAAGTAATAGGTCAAATACCAAGGCTAGGGCCCAACCCATGGCCCTCAAGAAGGATTTTAAAAAGAGGGTGGCTTTGAGTGAATACCTCTTGGTGGACCGCAGCAGTGACATTGTAAGTGAAGACTTGGGGGGATAGAGAGAAGTAGTTCCTAGACTTAGGCGCTAGATACAGCTTCAGTGATTTTTGAAGCATGTCCTTTATCACTCTCATTTGCTTTGTGGTCTTGTAGACAGAACCTTGATCTGGTAAAGTAGAGGCTTGACTTACAGTTCTACTTCCAACCAGAGATTTATTTACAATTATGAAATAAAATTTTCTCTGAAGGCAATTTCTTCTATGTCTTAATGCAGTGGAGGAATGAGGTTGTAACTGAAAAAACGCATTTTCAAGGGACTGCACTAAGATGGATTCTCATCATGACAATAATTTAAATAATTTTTTTTTATGTCAAGGAGATGCTTTGTTCCAGGAAGTTCTGTTACGATCAAATTAATTCATCTTTTCTGTGAGACCCATGGATGAAAAGGTCTGCAAAGTGCAAATTGTTGTTATTAATTTACAAGATAAAGTGCTTGTTGTTTTGGGAATCAGTCCCAGAGCTCACTGTTTTCACATAATCTTATATTGTGGGTAATTATACACAGACATTAACTTGATAAAGATAATTACAAGAATCTATCATCGCTGAGGTTTTGGTTTATTTGATTCTGAACTTTTGGGGACTTTGAATTAGATGATTAACTTACACTGGGTTTTTATTTGTTACTGAATGCCTGAAATAGTTACTGAAATTAATACAGAGCACGTTTTTACCTTTTCACAATGAATATGTTTGATTAACAGCATGGTATTTATTCAGTTGGGGATTTTAAATACCAGATGCAAATTTCAAATAATCACTTGAACAATCAAGTTCAAATATTTAACAGATCAGTGCAGAAAAGATTAAGTGGGAAATTTACTTTAAAGGACAAGTGTGTATATGTGTGTGTGTGTGTGTGTGTGTGTGTGTGTGGGTGGGTGTGTGTATTAGAGGTAGAATGAGACACAGGTGGATTTTAACCATTTCAGACCTTATGGTATGTCAGTCACATAGATTACAAGAGGGTGATATTTTACTTCTGAAAATTTTCTATTCCTTGCAAATCTTATGTAACTTTGCCTGGTATGTTAGGGAATGGCTTCCCACTCTAGCCCCGAGTAAACATCACCAAGAGATCTCATTAAAAATACAGATTCCTGGGCCCCTGGGGCTTGTGACTGTGAATCTGGCTTGATTCCTACACACCTTTATTTTTAACAAGCTCCCCAGGTGAGTCTGCTGTAGAGCTTGCTTTAGGAAGCACTAAATTGAGGCATTCCTGTGGAAGTCTGCTCATAGCTGAAAACATGATGGCATATTAGTTTGCCCCTAAAATCATAAACAGATAAGCATGAGAAAGAAGAAACATTGTTCCCTCTCTTCCTCCAAACTTTACACATCTTCTTTTACTATTGCTAGAGACATCTATCACCTTCAATCTACATCTTTCCCCCAGTTTCTTACCTGAGGAATGAGACGGTTGCCCATTTCCAGCCCTATGTTTTGAAATTTAAATTCAAATCAGTCTTGAGTTAGCTTTTTTGATGATGGAATTTTTCACACTCTCTGGTTTCTGCTGCCACATTGTGCTTCATTTTATGCTAGATTTCTACATTCTTCCCTAAATGATAGTCTTCAAAACCTGTGTAGCACCATTGCCACTGGAGGATTAGAGCCTGCCTTGGTTCCCTCTGACCCCTTTCCAAGAATGCAAGACTTGCCTTAAAGCCTTACTTGAGAGTTCAGAAGCCAGGGCACAATCCCAAGCTGCTAGGTTTCCCCATGCAGCCTGACTCCAAGAAACCTATTTTTGCTCTGATACAATATTCCACTCACTCACCTGCCAAGGTACTTTGTGTTGCACTTTCCTTTTGACTACTGACACAGGGACTGTCCCACCTGAGAGAGGTTCCAGGTTGAGTTTCTATGTTCTGAATGGCTGTGTCCATTTAGGTAGTGATCTGAGACATGATCTGGAAGTGGAGCATCTGAGGCTCTCAAGACTATAATGTAGATTAATAGAGAAATTTACAACATGCAGTTTCTATTTTAGTTTTCTTTTCCTCTCTCTTGATCATGATACATGAACTTATAGCTGGTGATTTACTTTTGTTCTGACCTGTAAATTTAATGTGTTCTTTTCTTGATTTCAAACACATTGATAACTAGAGTTTATCATTTATAGGACAGGATTTAAAGGGGTCATAATAATTATCTTCAAGCAGTTTTAAAGTTGCCATGCAAATGAGAGTTTAAATCTGATTCTAGTAAGCAATAAAGGATAGGCAATTATGGCTCAGTATAAGGAAGGATGCTCTCTGCATTTAACAAAGGTAGAATGAGCAGACTTTGAAAAGACAGGGCTTCTTCTCACTGGAGGGCTCAATCAGAGGCCAAGTGACCATGGTAGAGATTTCACAGGGAGGAACCAAAATTAGGGTCGGTCTCACCCAGCTTTGAGAACAGTAACTGTATACAGTTTTGAGCACAATAACTGTGTCAGTAGCCATGAGTTCAGGTAGTATCAGTTACTGATCTAGGCAGTGGTATATGGATCATTCAGGAGACTCAGAAGTGGGGGATGGTCTGCCTGGCACAAAATAATTGTGTCTTAATTAGATGATACATGGTGTAATTTAGTCTTTTGTCTATCCCAAGTCAAAGGCACTAAAACTGCTTTCTCTGCCATGTTGATGATCTGTGCTGAAAAGATGTCATATCTTGTGATAGGCCTCAGGCTCTGGGATGGTTTGAGAATGACTTCTCAAAAGACCTTGAAAGGTGAGCCTTAAACATGCAAGATGCTGAACAGTGTGGGGTAAATGCTAGGGTTATCTATGAGTCCTGACGGTTCATTAGGCCACGTGTCTCAACTAGCATATGGTTTTTGCCAGCCAGATGATGAGATTCGATGATGGCACACTGGATATGTTACTGGGAAATATACAAGTTCAACAATCCACTCTGGAGTAAGGTGGATGGATTTTGATGCAGACCGATCTTCCCCAGACCAGCTGTCATTTCTGAGAGAGGCTTGTGTGCTAAGAAGGGGATTGAAAGAAAGTTCCAGGACTTTCTCCTGGCTATCCATATCTATAGGTTAGCTCTTAGGGCCAGTCTGCAGAGGAGCTCATCTTTCAGACAAGACCAATGACAGAATGCTAGATTCAATGTCTAATTTTTCTCCTTAGGTTAGCACTTCATATGAATGAACATGTATCTAGGGCCCATGGAAGCTGAACAGACTTCTGCATTAACATTCCTGTCAGCATCCCATCAGGGTCAGGTGGATAATGGAAGGGCGAGTCCCATCTGTCCCTTTTATTATGCATCTGGAAACTGCCAGCTGGGCTGACCCTCCTTCATGATCAACACTGCATCTGTTTTCAGATTATGTCAAGGCTCCAGAGTTCTGTTTAAGCCAGATATTGCTCGAAGCCTCCATATTTGTCTGCCTCAGGCACCTAATGTGGAAAGAAATAATTCGAATGAATATCTTACAAAGTATGCTATGCAAATATCCACAAAGTCAGTTCTGATAAAACACTAGGTTCTGTAAACTTCACACCAAATATGTTCTGCCTTCTTTTGTAGGAGGGGTGCTCATGAGTGACCATCCTGCTATCATGGCGGATGGTGGTTGTAAAATGCTAAGAAAGCTCAGAGATATATTCTGTTCTTAGAGGTTGAGTTCTTGAAATCTTCCGGCTAGGCTAAAACGAATAACTTCAAAACATTCTCTTAAGTTAATTAAAGCCATCAAAGGTCATACAATTCAGAATTTTTATATCAGTGACTGTCTACGGCTATTCACACAATCCTAGACCAACATACCCCCATATTCATCTGTTTATCCACTATTCTTTTTGAGTTGTGGGGGTTGGCTTACTTCAAGGTCACCAGTTAGTCTTATTTCTTCTTAAAAAGGGAATTTAAGGAATATAGGAATTCAGAAGTATGTTACTACTTGAGGAAATGTAAGGAGAGCCTCTCAGTTCACAGGGCCCTCTGTTCTTGGGAGAATTATGTAAATAACTGGAACTTAAACAGATTTCAATTGCTATTTCTTGAGCATGCACACTTCTGTAGGGTTTTTCAAGACAGAAAAAAAGAAATTTGAGGCAGTATTCAATACCATAAATGTTCATTTCTGAACTGTGATTGTATATTGTTTCATGGCTCATGCTGATACATGCTCAATTCTTGTCATAGCCAGGATGACTTGCTTTGCACTGATTATATATACACTGGGAATTAAACCCAGGGGTGCTCTAACATTGAGCTACATCCCCAGCCCTTTTTTATTTTGTAATTTGAGAGAGGGTCTTGATAATTGCCCAGGCTGGTCTGGAACTTGTGATCCTCCTGCCTTAGCTTCTCAAGTAGCTGGGATTACAAGTGTGTACCACCCTGCCAGGTTAAGTTGATTACATTTTTGAAAAGGCTCTCAGTGGAAGTTCTAGGCATGACTGATGTTTAACAATGTGGTCTGTGTATGTGTGTGTATGCATATATGTTATCCAGGTTGAGGCTTCCATCAGATCTTTAAGATTGAATTGAAACTTTTGCCAGTTTAGACTTAACTTTGCTAATAAAAAGAAAAAATTATACAAACCAATGGATGTGCACTTTTCTTTCTTGACTAAAAGCAAACATGCCAATAATGCTGATTTCATTGCTAGTGGTGATATAACAGATGAGGAACCATAAAAACTAGGGCAGAGGGGAGTATGGTTGGCAATTTGATACGGACCAGAAACCACACTGAGTTTGGAGGTGTTTCTCTGGACAGGAAATAAAAAGCAGGCAACTTGCCAACTTGCTGATGATATAGAGGCGAGAGATTATAGATATATAGATTAGAGATGGATGGAAAAATAGATGGATAGTTAGCAATCCATAATGAATTTGAATATGTAGTTTTCTTCTTTCCCCCCTTCCCTTAAGGCCATTAGATATGAGTAACCTATTTCAAAATAGCAAGGAACCATGGAAGAACTGTGATATGCCTGAAGCAGAAGAACTGTCTAAAATGTGTAAGAGCCTTTTTTGCATTTTCCCCTCATTGTGCTTAGAGAAAACATTCAAACTCCCTGCAGTGGCTTCAAGCTCTGACATAGGTCCCTACCCATCCCTTCAGCCACATTTGTGCTTCTTCCTCCTCCTCCTTCGTTTCTTCCTCCTCCTCCTCATTATTCATTCTGCACCTGTCAGGCTGGTCTCTTTCAATGCCTTGACATGCTACATCCTCTGTGGCATCTAAATCTTCTCAAACTGGATATTTATGAATCAGTTCTCCTTTCTTTTCCCAGGCTAACTGTTCACATGGCTAATTGCTTCTTGTCTTTCAGTTTGCAGCTCAAGTGCCACTTTCTCAAGGAGTCCTTCCCTGATTTTCCCATTTCTTATGTGAGTCTAGGTCTCTACCCTTCATGTATTTCTATAACTCATTCAATTTCTTCATAGCACTCATCACTATTTAAAGTTATTTTTTTCGTTATACTATGAGCTTCATGTGTGCATTGCTGTATGCAAGAAGCTAGATTGATACCTTTTACTTGTTTTGTGATCAAATTTTCTGAAAGTATTAATAAGTAAAGTTGACTACTAAGGCTCTAGGGAAAGTGAACCATAATAAGTGAGAAATAATAAGGAATCACAGATTTTTCATAAAATAAGTCATGCAAAGCATCTACTAAAGTTCTAGTACATAAGACTTACTGATTTGTACTTTGTAAGTTACTTGAAATTTTCTTTTTGGAATTTAGCAGTCTAGACATTTATAAATAATCACATATCTCTTGTTGGATGTATTGATGTCCTTAAACTCCATAGGTTCAAAACCAATCTTAAGATCTTTGTCCTCAGATCTATTCTAATGCACTATCCCCATCTGATCAGCCTGCATAACCAGACTTGACACTTCTATCTTCCTCCCCAACAGCCAATACTTACCACACCCTGACAGTTTTATATTTCTTCAGTCCATCCATTTCTTTCCACCTTCAGTTCTCCCACATTGCTGTTCAGCATCACCCTTGTGATCCTTCATCTATCTAGAACTAGAGGTGCTATTGCTTTTGTAGACACAGCTACAGATAAAAATCAATGCCCTAATACTCTTAGGTGAACTTAAATTTGGAAATGAGTGTGGATTATAGAAGTTACTTATTAAGGTCTAGGGAAGATATTACTTCATCTTGAACATTTTTTTCCCCTATAAATCACTTTTGGAAAATTCTTTAGGTCAAGCATGAAGCAGAACTCTATCTCAATGGGAATGACCAATGAAATAGGACATATAATATGGGAAGATGGATTAGTGACAGGATTAAAGAAGAAAAGTTGGCACAAATGGAACAAAAGGGGTTTTAATCTGCACTAGCTAGTCATAAAGGGATCATAAATCCTGATGAATCTTTTGTTTTCTTTGGAAGCAACTATTCAGTTAAGCATGTACTATTCTAGTCCCAGGTGGCAGAGCAGTAGCTAGCAGTTTTCTACACCACCAACATGTTGGTACCCAGGTGTGAACAGATGAAATTGCTCATTTGAGCATGTAGGAGATTTTTTTTTTTTTTTATAGCCAATGAAGCCTTTATTCCGGCTGGGGCCACCAACTATGTCCAGCACAAAGCAGGATAGTAGAAAATGACACCTGCTCATAGCAAGGGCAGGGTTTATAAAGCACAGGGTTAATAAGCCCTCAGGCCCTCAGGTGGAGTCGGTTTAAGGGTGGGTTAATGGGCCATCAGGTGGAGACAGTTTAAGTACAGTTTAAGTTGCCTTTGCTTATTACATTCCCCACTGGTCTTATGGGGAGAACAAATCTTTGTTCTTCTCCATAATCTGCCATTCCCATGTTTGGTTGAGAAACCAGCAGGCAGAATCTACAAGACTGAATGCGAGACTGAATGGGGACTCCCCTGATAACAGGCAGGAGGAGGGGTGATATTGAAAGTCCTAAAGCTCCTCCTGGGAGGGGCAATTCCTGGAACAGGCCACCCCAGCAACAGGCTGGGACAGGGGCAGGGTTTTGATAAGGGTGGAGGAAGGGCCCTGAGGGAATCAATATTCCCATTTTCCAGTGGACGGTTTCCCAATAGTCTTCAACTTCCCCAGACTCACTCAAAATTGGCTTTTGACCTGATTTGATTTACCTCTATATTCTGACTGCCTATGAGATGCTGGCTTCATTTCCCTTCCAATTTTAGGAACTCCTTACTACTGTAAGGAAAGGGGACGATGACTGGATCTGGCTTCTTTGAGCTAAACAGGGGCGATGAGATGGGGGCATGTAGTGTGGAGTTCCCTTATTAGAATTCAGGTCAGATGAAGCCTGGGAAAAAACAGGTTGTCATCAGGGACCAGCACTTATATGAGAGAAACAAAAAACATGAGTACTGAATAAAGGTTGCAGCATATGAACATGTCAATGCATACCATGAACATGACAACAGTCAATAATTTCTCACCAGGAGGTGTGAGGGCTGAGAAGTTGTCCCCATAATAAAGCCAGAGTGGAACAAGGCCTTTATTTGGGAATATAAATCTTTAACATCCCCAGAGTTATCAGGGATATAAACACAGCATTTAACTTTTAATCTTATAGATCAGATGTCTATCCTGATAAGATAGTAGTCAAGCTACTTAATGTCATCTGATCCTATACGATCTTTCTACTGGCATGACCTCTGTGTCCAGTAGAGAACCCTTTATTTCTGTTACTTAGGGCTAGATAATCGTACTAGTGAATATTAAGCCTACCTGTGTAGGTTAGGAAGATCTGTAGGCCTTAAACTAACTAAAAACTTTTGACTTGGCAGTCACTTAATAGTTAAACTGTTTCTTTTTAGAGTTATTAGGCATTCCTGCCTAAGAATCTGTTTTGTAGCCTCCAGTCTTACTTATTTTGGGGCTAATACAAGTGTATATCTTAAGTTACACTTAACTATTATTTCTTAAATGCCCAGGAATGATTGTGTTTTGGTTTCAACTGTTTTTGCTAGGTGTTTACGATGAAGCAGGTCAAACTGAGTTTTGCTTTTATCTATTGCTAAGAGTCAGCTGATTTCTGATGGAAATAACTCTTGGGGGAACTTGAGAGCATCTTTTTTGTTTTGCTAGTGCCTTTTGCACTAGGATGGGTCCAGGTCTTGCTTGACCTCGTGGCTTCCCTTGGAAGCACCAGGGATATCTGTCTCCCTTTCCAAGGACCCTCCTTTTCATAGCAATTGCATTGATTGGCTTTTTCTTCTCCATAGATCTCACAACCTCCCTGGTCAGGAGGCTATGTGGCCCAGAGTTGCAAAGCTCTTTAGAGAAGTTCCCTGTTCCCTGGATTCAGACCAACTCTGAGGGCAAGAGCCAAATATTGGTTTTCTTGGCCTTTCTAATTTAACTTTTGGTCTTGATCTTAAACTTCTAGCAAGTTAGTCTCACCAATCTTAAATTAAGAGCACTGGGCTTTACTTTAATGCCTATAGACTTACTGTCATTTACCCTTTCCATTAATTGGGGTTTGTGCTCCCTATCTGTCCTGTAGGTGATGGCTTAAATTAATTCAGGTTGTGTCATTAAAGCAATACTTAAATAGCTTTTCTTGATTGTTTTATATACTTATTTAACCAACTTTTACAGAGCTTTTTCATCACTTAAGTGACCATATCTACAACCTTCTAATTTCTTTCTCCCATCTGTTAACCCCTTTTTTTTGTTCACAATTTGAAACAATCCTTACAATAATTTGAATTTAGGCAAACTTTTTATCTCAATAAAAATTATTGTTATTTACGGTACTACTACACAGAAATCTTTTATAAACCTTTATACAGAATCACACACATCAGTTAACCACTTCATGAGAACACAATGTTCAAGTATATAGAATTATACCTGTTGGAACTTCAACCTTTTTCAGTTATGACAAAGCAACTTTAAAACCTCTTTTTTAATTTACCAGTTTATGAAAACAATCAATAATGTTACTCAGTGGAATTCAGGGAGTTACTTGATGGCATATTTAACAGCATTTTAACCTTGAAAAATAATCAGATGTTTAACAAACAAAGTTACTCACAAATTCAATTTTCTTACATTTACACCAGAGAAGACACACAATGAAAAGGCAGAAAAACCATAGAACACAGAACAAGACACAAGGGAACAAGAACCAGGTGCCAAACCAACCAGGAGCAGTGCAACTCCGGACAGGAGTGCGTATGTGCCTCGTCAGGCACCTCTCTGTCCCAAGTAGGAATTCCAAACCAGACCAGTACCAGAGGACAGTGCGACATTTTGCTACTGCCCCGGATAGGAGTGTATGTGCCTTGCCAGGCACCTCACTGTCCCCAGAAGAGATCTCAAAACCAGATATCAGATGTTATGGGGGCACCACTTACCTGTGAAGGTTTTCTCCACTGGATGCTTGCTAATTCTTTTGATGCGGCAGTTCACTCCAGTAATTCAAAGGACCGAAGGCACATTTGTTTACCCAATTTAAATTGAACCTTTTAAATCATGTGAGCTAAAGTTATTTGATCCATTTATTTTAAATTTTCATGAGTGCTCTTTTACTATTTTCCAATCTTGATATCATGTACATGACATATGGACATACAAACATATGGACACACAATACATAACACAAGTGTGCACACAACACAATAGCAAAGGCCTTGTAGCTTTATTGGCAATCTCCATTGCAATGTTACAGATGTTTAAAAACTCCATAGTTGAATAAAAAATAGAACTGACCAAAACAACATTAACCTAGGTGCATAGGATCAAAATCATGGGCTAAAAAAATACATATTGGGTCTCAAGAAAAAGCAAGAGTCCTAGAAAAATGACTGGCTGGTCCCCATTTGCATTTCAATGCAAGTCTTGGCTGAGGTCTGGAAGGGTGGGGAACTGCAATTGTGAGCAGATACCTCATGCCTAAAGCCCTTTTAAACCTTTCTTTTCCTTTTTAAGGGCTGGTAATCAGACAGACAGGTTTGGGTGAAAATTGTCCTCCCCAGTTTGGAGTTTTTATTTTTATTTGGGCATTCATTTTTCCAATGTCCCTTCTCTTTGTAGTATGCACATTGATCTTTTTCTAATCTCTGGCTCCTAGAGTTATACTGCCTTCTAGAAGGACCATTCAGTCAATTTCCCGTGGTGGCCAGTAAAACTTTTGCCAACTTTTGGGTTTGCCTTCCTGGTGGGGGGTGGAGGGGGTCGTGGTTGTTGTACTGTTGTACGGTTGTTGTATACCCGTTGGGCGATTTCCACCAATTCAGACAATACCTTTACCTCAAACCCTTCTAATTTCTGCAACTTCTTCCTTATATCTGGGGCCAACTGAGTTACAAAAGGTAAAACCAATCTACAGCCTCCTTACCTCCATCACTGTTGGGGTCTCAGTTCAGGCAAGCAGAAGGAAAGACCCTGTCGATCCCAATGGGGTCATCTGTAGGCAGGCCGTTTGGTCCAAGGATGGACTGCTGGGCTTCCCGCCAGATTCGCTCATGCTCTTCAGATGGGAAAAGTGTTTGGAGGAGTTGCCCTGGGCGGGCCTTGCGGGGCTCTGCTGCTTCTCTGTGTTCACTACTCTCCCCCCTGCCCTGCCGGATCAGGCTCCAGGATGGTGGCGGAGGGAGGAAGGGAAAAATGAAACCAACGAGAGTGCTAGCACACAAAGATCAGCCACACAAGAAATAAACAGACACAAGAGCAAAAGACAACCAGATTGGGCCACACAGGGAGGCCCACCAGACAACCAAACTGGGCGCCACACAGAACCAGATTGGGCCATACGGGGAGGCCAACCAGGTGGACAGGAGCAACGTCTCGCCCAGTCCCAGAACCAGATTTGGGCCACACAGGGAGGCCCACCAGGTGGACAGAAGCAACGTCTCACCCTGTCCTTGGATTCAGTGTAAGTGACTGCGTCCAGTCTGACCTTGTCCCCCAGAAGAGCTCACCAGACAGGTAAACAGGCGGCTTCGTAGAGGCATCTGAAGAACCGAGTGGCAGTCCTCTCGGGGCGAGGCTGAGGAACGTCTCTCAGAAGCTCTCCCCTACCCCAAGAAGGAGTCTGTGATCGGGCACAGGAGGCTGAATTTGGGCATGAGGGCAAGGAGAATAAAGAATCTCGCTAGGGGCCTCCAAATGTTGTACCTAATTTGCAGGAAAAAAGTCTCACAAGCCACTCACGTAATAGCCAATGAAGCCTTTATTCTGGCCGGGGCCACCAACTACATCCAGCACAAAGCAGGATAGTAGAAAATGGCCATGGAGGAGATTTTAAAAAAATAAAACCAACAACAACAAGCCATCGGAGCTAAAAATGACCATATCCAATTGGCACAAGCAAATATGATGCCATGGGAAATACCACAGGAAATTAAGTTAAGAAGTCTCCCTGCAAGGTAGGACCCAGGTCTTTGCCCCTTTGAAAAAATGGAGTGGTTATTTTTAGGGATGTGTGTTTGTCCTCAAGGAAATATCTTTTCCTTAAGCTTCTCTATTATTTCCTTTAAATAATAAGATACCTGATACTACACAGAATGTCAATGAAGGATAGAAATGGGTATGTTTTTATTGAAAAGATGTCTTTGAACAAGCATGCAAATATGAACTTGCATTTCCTGAGGCAGCTCCTGCTCTTTTCTGTGACCTCAATGACAGTTGAGCCCTTTATTTTGATGCGATAGTAGTTCTCCACCAATGTACCTTATGCAACACCATTTGAGCTTAAGTCTGACTTTGATTGTCACAAAAAGCAAACTCAATGCATTCCCTAGTAGAAGGAGTAGTAGGATATTTGATACAACATTTACTAATTTATAAAAGCTGGCACCAAGAACATTGGAGAAATATGAAAGATGGAAAAAATAAAACACCATGCAAAGTTAATGATCACTTAAGAATTATTATTTATTAATCAGTTCTCTAATATGGGAAAATCCCCATGTGTCTGAACAAACCACAGACAGTCGTTTGTGATTACAGGAACTGTATGGATCCCTCCAAACTATTTATGTCATAAGTTACAAATCAGATAAGGCTTATTATGCCTTTTGTGAATCTTGAAAAATTACTTTGTAACTAGTTACCCACTTGTGACCAAGCACCAAAATACACTTTTTTTGTAGAGTTGCACTGGCATCCCATATTATTTTGGTTGAGCCACTTTGAACCCCAGGTTCCCAGTAGGACTCGTATTACCTGCAGTGTACACTTGCCAGTTCTAGTGTTTGGGATCTGGGTCAGCTGCAGTGCTTTCTTCTAGAAAACTCAGAGATGCAGGTCATTCTCCTGCAGTCACGTGCTACTTACTCACCTGTCGTAGGGTTCTTTGGTGCAATCATAAGATAGACATAAGGACTCTTCTTTTTCTTTTCCTGCCGCAGTGAGTTTGAACTTGGTGTTCCCTCTACTTGGAACACTAGTCTAACTTTCTCATGTGAGGATGCCCAGTAAAATTCAATATTCTCAGTGATGCTTTTCTTGACCCTCCTACATAAAATAGATTTACATTTAGAGTACTTAAAATGGTACATGTAATTAATTTACTAATTTTCTTATTCATTTTTTTGGCCTGAATTCCACCCCCCCCCCCCCCCCCGCCACCAAATGCAAGCCCTATAGGGCAGGCACTTGGCTCTCATCATGTCCTAGCTTGTATTTCACGAACAGATGAACATGGGAATGTTGGGAATAACCTCCTAGCTAAGAGAAAGTATTCTTCATTTGAAGAAAGATTGTTTAAACAAAATAAACATTTAAAAAACAATAAAGTCCTTGATGAAATAAATTTATTCATCTTAGAAAGGAGCATATGACATGTACTACCTATAGACCCTTCCTGGAAACTCTACCATTGCATGTTAATAATGTGTTATATTCCATAAAAAATTGAAGCATAGAATAAAACTCATCCTGGAAACTAGAAACAAAATGACACAAAACTTGGCTCTTCCCATGGGATGTAAGTCCCTTAAGTGAGGTATAGATGCAAACCTTGGAAGGTGCCCTAACGGATAACATCCTGAGTGTCTCTGGCTGTTACATCCTCAGTCCCTGACACACTTTCTGGGACTTAGTAAGCTCTTAAATATGTGTTGAATGAGCAAACAAATTCATGCGACATGCCACAACCTGGCAATCTTTATTTATACTTAAGCTATTTTTATCACTCCAGTTAGTCATATTTTTTTCTTGCTAAAACAACATATTGCTGATTTTATATCAAAAGTCTGTGGGGAAACAAGATTCACTTTATAGCCAATTTTGCTGAAATGTATTGGCCCTGCAAAGCAAGAGACATTTACACTTTGAAATATGCATTGTCATTTACCCTTCAAAAACATAGTAGTTTTCCTTAGCTGTTTCTTGGTTTAATCGGTCCCCAAAGCTAAATAAATGAAAGAAATGGAATGTGTGTTTGCATTAAACTACTTTCTAGCAAGGTGACTTTTACTTAGTTCATGTAATGCAATTATTAACGGGCTACTGCTTTGTGTAGATAATTGTTTTCCTATAAATTATTATTATTGGATTATGGAGTATATATTTTCAGGAAATAGGAAAATGTTCCCAGTTGAAAGTGTAATCCAAAACATTATTAAATAAAACCAAGTGATATTAAGACATCATTTTCATCTTTTTTTATAATTTCACCTTGTTTTAAATTTTAAAATTATAAGCAAAAAATAATACAAAACAGTTGCAAGACTGGCAGAGACATTATGTCCTCAAACACTGCTCATGAGAGTAGGAATTGGTGTAATGATTTTGAAGCAATTTAGATAGATGTATTTAAAACATCACTGCATTTTGAATCAGTAATATAATTTCTAGGAGTTAATAATACAGACATAAAGCTTTGCACAGAGATTTACAAATAAGGATGTTCATTACAGATTTAGCAAGAGAAACAAATAGGAAACAGAGTACTATCTCAATTCTGGGGATGTGGCAGTGTAAATGATGATGTGACTGTGATACAACCTGAATGGCCATTGAAACTAATGTACACAAGCCCAAAGACTATTCAATGGCATGGAGGAAATGGTTAGTTGATAAAATGAAGGGGAAAATGTAGGAAACGAAAGAGTAAAAATAGAAGAGTAAGGGGCTCTCTTGGTGGAATTCAGTCTGTAGGTTTGTTTAGTTTGCTATACAAATAAATGCTTGACCATTATTTAAAATTTAGTATATTTTTATTTTAATGCATTATATCCTATTGTCCCATTTATGGAACTCCTAAAAAACTTAAATTGAGCCATAAATATGCAACTTATGGTAACTTTGAAATAAATATTTTTGTTTTCAGTTTACTAATTTTTAAATTTTGGTACTGGGGATTGAAGCCAGGGGTGTTTTTGCCACTAAGCCACATCCCCAGTCCTTTTCATTTTTTGTTTTGAGAAAGGGTTTCATTAAGATGCTTAGGACCTCATTCAGTTGCTGGGGCTGGCCTTGAACTTGCCATCCTCCTTGGTCTCCTGAGTACTTGGGGTTATAGTTGTGTGCCACCTCACCCAGTGTCAGAGTACTCTTGGGAAAATAACAGATGATTAGTGATGACACTCAATAGCATTATTATTGATATCATTAATGTTGTCAATGATAATAAGTCATATAATAAACTCTAAATTATGATTTCCTATCTATTTTAATGTACCTGTGTCAATTTTGTTGAAATATTTGCAGAATCAAAAACTCGGAACTTAGTGGGTTAAAACAACAACGGCATTGTCAGGTCCTCCATAAAACCCTGCAGATTTGGCAACATGCATAGTCCACCCATGGAGAGCAGCAATCAGCTGGAGTTGGGAAGTTCACCCCCTAGTCCTAGCATGTGCTCTCTAGCTGGACACACCCCTCAGCACTCCTTACTGTGAGCCCAGACCCATGGGACTCACTGATGTGACCTTCCAGGTATTTGAATCCATTGTCCTATACAGCAAGATCCAGGTTTTGCCAAACATACATACATATGCATGAAATGTCACAAAAATTTCTCTCAGGGTCCTAGGATAAAGGGTGATTTTTGTTTTCTTTCTTATGGGCTTTATCTTTTCAAAATTACATAACAAAAATATGTATTGCTTTTCTGATTAGTAAAGAGTAACTGTTTGGTATATATACACAATGGAACACTACTCAGCACTAAAAGAGGATAAAATCATGGCATTTGCAGGTAAATGGATGGAGTTGGAGAAAATAATGCTAAATGAAGTTAGCCAATCCCAAAAAACCAAAGGTCGAATAATCTCTTTGATATGAAGATACTAACTTATAAAGGCAAGAGAGAGGGAATAAGAGGAATGAAAGAGCTTTAAATAGAACAAAGAGGGGGGAGGGAGGGGTGGGGGCAAGGGGATAGGAATAATAGCAGACTGAGTTATCTATGATTACCCTAAATACATGTATGAAGACACAATTGTTGTAAAAATACTTTATATTAAACCAGCAACTCGAAAAAAAAGATGTGAATTATATCTAAATAAAGTTTTCATATAAAAAACAAGCAAAAAAAAGAATAACTGTTATTTTTTAAAATGTAAAATCACTAAACACGATGGGGCTCCATGTTAAAAGATTACGAAAAGCAGATGTTACCATTAATCTTTGGGAAAAATTACATTCTTGAATCTCCTTATCCAAAATAGTGGGCCAGAATCTTGATGCTTTTTCATTCACAGTGTTTTTCCCATTATTTAATAAAAACACATTACTGAAATCTAAATGAGATGGAACAGTCTTACCAAACTAAATTTTTTTTTTTTTTTTTGCGAAGTATTGTAACTTTACCTCAATTCTAAAGAAATAATAGTCTCAACTGTAAGAAAACCATTTTGCTCACTGTTCAAGTATGAAATATTTCTGATAATATGAAGCAAAGAAATGAAATTGTCATTCAGATCTTCAATTTTATGGATAATGAGTTAAATCTAAATTTTTATTAAAATGCAAGTGCATTAAACAAACTAACTGCAGTGGAAGGAATATAAAGTATACCTGGATTGGTGACATACATTGAAACATTTTTATGTAATAAAAAGATTTATAGGAATGATTTCTTTGCTTTTATTTTATGGAGGGAGTAGCTAAACATGCAAAATATGCTTATTTCACTTTTATCACAAGAAATGATTATAGGTCAGAGTTTTTACTTTTTTATTTTCTTTCTGTATTGCAGGAACTTGAGAGCCAACTTAAATATGACTTTGTGCCTGTTAATTTTCCACACAGCCATTTCACAGCCATGAGAGTCTTATTTATTTACTCATAGATGAAATCATCAACTAATATTTATTGTCACTCTAATACAAAGTTGTATCAAATAGCCTTATAAAGCATATTGACTGATTTCAGTGACTTTCTGATTTCACATTAAGCTTTGGCAGTATTCTCTAAGAATAAAATTAAATATATTTTCATTATTGACACAGCATATACATGACTTTTAAACAAGGGAGGGTCCTAATTAAGTCTGTATTTTAGGGATGGTATTCAGGATAGGAGTGTCTCAACAATGCAAGTGGGTTTAAGCCAGAGGAGAGGAAGAGATCCCATATGAAGGTACATAGACAATTGTAGGGGATCAGTTGGTCATGAAGTGAACTGCTCTAGAGTTCAGAATATTTGTTTTAATGCAATTATTATATAGGTACTTTAAATTTCAAGTTCTTTTACATATTTTCCTTGCTCTTTTCACATTGAACAATTTTTGATATTACATTTTATTTTAACAAATGCATTATTAGTCATAACTTTTAGATCCTTTCTGAATATTCCTCTATGGTTTATAATATGCACTTACATTATTATCATAACTTTAAATAATATCATATTCTACTTGTAAGTGTTATTATAAAAGTTATGTAAAGATCTCTCAGCAAGAGACTTTCATTTCTCTTTTGCATTATTTGTGCTATTGTTGCCAAATATTTTGACCAGTATTGCAAATGTCAAAATTCATTGTTATAATTTCGGGTTGAAATAATCAATTAATTAAAAACACATTTTAAAGGGATATTAGTATGAGGAGAAAGCACATGCAAATATTTTTCAAAACTTTATTCATTTGTACAGATCCAAGTTTCCGTTTGGTTTCATTTTTCACATCGAAGTTTTTATTTACCATTGCAGTGCAGGTAAGATTATGAGAAATTCTCTCCACATTCTTTCTCTAAAAATCATTTTATTTTGCCTTTATTTTTGAAGAACATTACCAGTAAACATAAACTTCTAGGATGACATGTTTTATTTCATGATTCTACTGAGTTGTTACATTATCTTCTGGCTGAGGCACTTTTCACAAATGTCTACTGTTTTCTTATCTTTGTTATTGTGTAAGGAATGTGCATTGTTTCCCTCTGATCGATTTCAGCTTTTTATTTTCATTTTATAAAAAAGGAAAATTGATTATAAAGTGATTGGACTAGTTTTCTTTGTGTTTATACTGCTTGGAATTTGTTGATCTTCTTGAATCTGTCACATCCTCAAAGCACCTCCTACAGATTTCTGCAACTCATTCTGTATAGCTTTGACCTACAGCCCTAGTCACATCAGCTTTCCTGAATTTTAATTTCTGACTTCTTGACTTAGCAAACTACTGAATTTTGCTTGTAATAACCCTCCTCATAAAAAAGATTTCCAAAGAAGAATTCAACATAAATAGGGACTTATTTCATGACTTTCACTTTTATCAGGATCCAGTCTCTGTACTGGTTGTTTTCTAGTATCAAAAACTATTTTTTTCCTCATATTTTCCCATTTTTTAGGTATTTTTGGAGTGAGGATATGTCTAATCCCAATCAATTTGAGATGTCAATATATTTTGGAAATTTTAAAATCTTACCAAGTATGTTTTCATGATACAGCAACAGCATCAGTGTGTACACCACAAAGATTTTGGTTTCTAAATATAATTCTGTTCTAAAAGCAACCAGAGATCCTGAGAAAATACCTTATTCTAAAGCTGGATCATAGTAAATTCAAGTATTGCTTGCTAGAAAGTAAGTACATGCTTAAAACATGATGGAAACATATCCAAAGGACATAGAATCCAGACTAAAGGGAGTTACGCTGGCCAGATTTGGAATGATTTGAGCATCAAAATTAATGATAGCAATGAACTCTAACCCATAAGATAGAAACCATGAGTATAATATGTAAATGGAGTAAATAAACCAGTATATGCCTACATACAAACATACATAAAGTGAAAGAAATTAAATGTCCACTAATAAATATAAATAGATAGATAGGCCGATAATTAACAGATAACAAAATCAGTGGCAGAAAATTGCCAGGGAACAAAATATTTACCTAGTTTTATAATATTTCTCTGTGGCACAGAAGATTGACAAACACGATCTTCAGCGTATGTTTTAAAACGAAATAAAGTAAAAACAACATTGGAAGATGAATTTCATGTTTACTCATGATGTGATGCATTGAGAAGGATATCACATCCCTTCAAGGGCATTCCTAATGAAATGGGGAACCTGATTCCAAATATGAGGATGTATCAGACAAACCCAAACTGAGAGATGGTTTGAAGACAACTTTCATTCTCTTCAAATACACCAAGGTCCAGGACTACAGAGAAAGGCCATAAACCTCACCTAAACTAAAAAGACATGACAACTAAAAGCAATGAGCAATCCTAAATTTGATCCTGCACTATCAGAAAAGTAGCTTGAAGATCAGTGTTGCAATGACTGAAAAAATTTGGAATGTTACCTATGAAGGAGAAAATGGCATTGTGTGAGTGTAAAACTCCCTGTTTTTTATAACTGCGTTCTGGCAGTATCAGAAGATCACCTCATTTTTAGTCAATATACTGCAAAGTAAAGGGATAAAGGAGCATTTTGTTTCCTAGTTACTCTTAGATGGTTCAGAAGAAACAATTGCTTACACATATATGCATACAGTATCTACCTATCTATCCAGGTATCTATCTTCTATAGTTTGAATGTGCCCTCTCTAAAATTTGTGATGGAAATTTAATCTCCAATGCAACAGTGTTTGGAGATAGGGACTTTGCAGGTGTTTAGGTCTTGAGTCCCCTATCCTCATGAGTGAATTAATGCTGTAATAAAAAAGGCCTATGGGAGTGAGTTTTGCTCTCATCTGCTTTTCTACCAGGTGAGAACACAGAGTTCATCTCACGGGTGTTCTTCTGTCTTCTGCATGTCAGGATGCAGCAGAAAGGTCCTTGTCAGATGCTGTTCCTTGATCTTAGCCTTTCCAGTCTCCAGAACTATAAGAGATAAATTTCTGTTCTTTATAAATTCTTAGGTATTCTGTTACAGCAGCACGAAATAAAGTAAGATCCTCTCCATCTATCTGTCCACCAAGAGAGACAAAGAAGATAGGGAAAACTTAATAGAAAAAAATGCAAATAATTGATGGATAAAATTTATATGAGGGTATTTGACACTTTTTTGGAAAAAATTATAGAAATTTAAAATTATATCAAAATAATCATTTCAAAAATATCCTAGTTACAATGACCCTTTCTTTTCTCTTCCCCTGATACTTCAGGTACTGAGTTCCAGCTTCATCAGACAACTCACCTAGCACATACCCTGTGCTTTCCCAGCCTTGTGCTTTTCAGCACACCATTTCCTCTCCATCAAATTTCTAATTGTGCTTTCTCTGCTTATCTGAAGCCACACATCCTTCAAGACCTCGGCCAATAGTCATTACTTGTGTAAGACTTCCAGCATTTTTCTAGCAGGACTTCTCGCCTTCCTCAGATTTAATTGATCCTTTCTTTATTGGTCCACAGCACCTGGTACATGCTGCTAATTTAGTGCATCAGCTACAGTAGGCTAGGTTCCACCATGGAAGTCAGGGATAAAATAACTCAGGTTTCTTTCTCGTGACAGCCTAGTTTCCAGTGAAGACTGCCAAGTAGGCTTTGTTCATTGTGGTCACTCAGGGACTAAGGGTGATGGAAACTTTACTTGACTTATGCTTCTATGATTGCCCATCAGAGGGAAAGGAAAATAGGAAAGCATGAAGCTTAAAACTCCCTGTCAGAAATAACTTAATTAGCTTCTACTCATTTTTCCTTTGTTAAAGGAAGTCACATGAACATGATTATTTTCCCAGGTGGTAGGAAATGCAATCTGCATAAGGAAACTGTGAATAGCTCTGAGGATGACCACTCTCAGGGTTTATTACATCATACTGAAGTTACCATGCTTGTAGGTTTCTTCCAGTGAATAGAGAATGCAGTTTCTATGTCCTACACATCCTTCCATTCAACCCTTGAAAACTGGTATTTAGTGCTAAGGAAATGTGCAAAGTTTACTGCCTGATTTAAAGGATATTGAGAAACTTACCCAAGGTCATAGATTTAGATATATTTACAAATTTCTAGTCCTGTGCACTTTTTCCTACTTTATGCAATAAAATACATAAGCTTTCTTGACACAGCCCTATTCTTATTAAGTTGTTATCTGCCGATAGGAAGTATTTTGATTTTACTTTACTAGTTAATATTTTATAGATCTCAATCTATATGCAATAGCCCATTTTAAAATTCGCCTACAGCCAAAGAATGCCCAAGAAATACATTGATTAAAATTCAATAGATGAAAATACATTTCGTTTTTATCAACTTGCTATGATTTTTCACTTCTGCTTTTGAGAAACTTTCTCCCATCATTTCTTGTTCATGACTGTTTTCATTACAAACTAGACCACAGGGCCTTTTAGAATTGTGTGCCTTTAATAACAATGACCAATAAAATTCCAAAAGACTTCAAAAGGTACAGAAAACAAACATCAAAGTTCAAATCAAAACTTCCAAATAAATTTTACCAGAATAGCATATGTTCTTGGTTAACTTAGAAAATTAAAAGATCTAATTTTGGTAAAATCTTTCAGATTCCTACCTATCTCTATTATGGTTCTTATGGATCTTTCTCAGGTCTCAGGAGAACACTAAACTATTAATGGTCATATTTATGTCTTTTGGAAATGAGAAGAGTGGAATCAACTGTAGAAACAATGCTGAGAATTAAGATACTCTGAGAGAGGTATTGAATCATTAGCACTTTGATGAAAGGCAACAAAGTAGCCAATCTTGTGTACATTAGCATGGTTTTCAGTGAAAATCAGAATTTCAATGCATGATAGAAAATAAGAGATGATAAATTCAGAAGGCAGCATTCAGGAGTAACTCAGAGCAGAGCATCTGTTGTAGCCTGGATCTCAGGAAGCTGAGTGATGTAGAAGGTTAATTTCTTATTCTGCTGTAATGTCTGCCATGTTGAAGACCCTGGTTAGTGACTGAATCAGTGTTCTGGCCACTTCTACCCCAACAACTGAGATCTGGCAAACCTTGGGTTGCCTTCATTACCGAGACTTCCACATGCAGAATGAAATTGATTTACGTATCTTTGATTTGAGATAAAGATTTTACATATTCCTGTGAGGATGAGCAATCTTTAAGTGACAGATCACTTTATGAAGTTTCTAACTAAGATGATCCTGACTGTTTTGATAACATAAAATTGGCAGGAACTTGAGCTTGGAATTTGAATAGAAACCAACTGAATATCTGCACAAGTTTGAAGAGGCACAGATGATTTTATGCAAATTATTTGTTTATGGAATGCTTCCCTTGAGCACATCTGCTGGATCACATGGATCGAAAATGGATGAGGAGCCAGAAGTGCTTTAGTTAAAGTGATTCTTGCCTTTTGCTTGTTTACTCCCAGTCACTATAAATACAATATTAACAACGTAGCACTTAACACTTATGGAGATGGGACCGAGTTTAACTAATTTTGAGATATGACCTAGGCTGCATTACTTAGAGGGACTTCTACTGTCCCCATTTACCAACAAGGACAATGAAGCTCAGGTAGCCAAGGATCTTATGCAGTGTCCTATAGCAGCAAGTGGAAGGACCAGATTTTGGACCCAGATCCTCTGTCTCAGAATCCAGTTGTCTAACTATCCTGTCACATGAACCTTCTAAGATAATGCAGAGTGTAACTGTAGAAGTTTAAGTTATGTTACACACAAATAGAATAGTCTTATTAAAAGAATGACAGAAAACTCAGGTAGAAAACTTCACTTTTGTCACCCTTACCCTAAACTCTAAAAACATTCATGTTAGGACAAGGTGGGTCCATTCTTTACCAGGAAACCTGAATAGAATACACTATTAACTGATCAGTCTTTAGGCTTCTGACCATCTAATCAGAGCCCTCATGTCTATATGTGAATATGTAACAACTAATCCCATCAATATGTACAACTATAATGTGCGTTAATGAGAACAGTGAAACATTTCTATCTTTCCCAATCTGGCACACCAAATTTAACTACTTATGTTATGGTGTCTTGTCATGGGTTGCACCAAGGAGTCTGACCATGTAATGGGAACTGTGTGAAACATTACACAAACAAACATTGACAGGAGGTGGAACTCAAGTCCTTCAAAATATATATGAAAGTAACTTCAGTGCAATGACAGAATATGAATAATTATATGGAATTTCACTTCCTATATGGCACACTGACAAACAGAAAATAAAGTTGAAATGGAATATGTTCCTGTGGGTCCCGTGGCTCCCCTCCCCTTTTGTCACCCAGGTTCTCTTATCTTGTTTTTAAGCCATTTTGTGGTGTGGTGCTTCTTTGACTCAAACTGTTTTCTCAGAAATTCTGCCAGGAGATCTGGTAGCACATGATGCCTTATTGTTCAAGAAAGTGGTACTTTTGTTGAGTGTTTGATCACACTTTTCTGTTGGGGACTAGGTTGTCAGCTATTTGAGCTATCAGGATAAGATGTATGCCACAGAAAATTAAAAAAAAGGCATATTTGCTAAGCCTGTCTGAAGATATATTGATAAATGCATTAAAACCTGAAAGCATGGCTTCAGTAGTTAAAACATATAGAAGGAATGTTTTCATTTTGTCAAATAAACTCAGGGTTTGAAGGTCATGTAAATGTCATAATATTTACTTGAGTAAATATTACAGGAGCCCATACAGATATTGACCCCAACTTATGAAAAACACCCATCTAATATGATCAATCTAGTGATTAGGTTATAGCTTTCATAATCTAATCATTTCAACTCTGAGCTTTGTTGCATTGCTTAACATGAGTTTTTTCAGAACACCTCATATCCAAGCTATAACATCACGCCTCAAATCTCATGTTTATTACTTTAACTGTATAATAATCCAAATTGATAGTCTTTATTTAAACTCTTCTCACTTGAAACAAATGAGTTGAAGTATATATATTTCCTTTGAGAACAATGACAGACATAAGGACTATTATAGAGCCACTAATTCATTCAACATTCAGTTATGGGCTATTTATGCAGAGCCTATTACACAAGAGCATAATAGATAGAAGATAAAAGTGAATACTTTCCAACACAACTTGATGAAAATATTCTGTACTGCCCAACATGGTAACCACTAGTCACATGTGAGTATGAATGCCTGAAATGTGGCTATTACGATTGCACAATTACATTTTAAATTTTATTCATTGCTTAATTTATATAGCCACACATGGCCAGTGGTTAGTGATAGTGTTTTAGACAGCACAAACATGGACTAGTTTTACAAAAGAAGCCTGAATAAATCTTCTGGGTAGAGCTAGATCAGGAGAGAATAGTTTCTTCCAAGAGATGGGTAGGTGGAAGGCATTTGAGCTGCTGGGTAGTTGAATAGTTCTTTATCAGGAAAAGAAAGGTGGAGAGTGGCTTCTGGGCAAAATGAACATCATAGGTAAATGCTGGGATGCTTTGACTATGGAAGGACAAGTAAGTTCAACACATCACATAGTACTAAGGGTAGATCATGGCAGAGGGTTATGGTGGAAAATAAGCTGGGAACATGGGCTGGGGCTGCATATTGATAAGCTTTATTTCATGGGCATATTCTACTACTCTTTCATACTTTCATATATCATACTATGTAGGTCATTTTAAAACATAAATATTAAACATATTAATGGTAGATACATATTCATTTAAAAAATGTTCCATTGAGTTTTCAATTTCAAAAAAATTTTGTGATTAGTTACAATCTGACAATCTGCTCTTTCATTGTTGTTTTTATTTTGAGTTTTGCCAGAAAAGTGAAAATATTATTCACATGACACATAATATGTCAGTGATCTACTTTTTATTGAGGGGTGCACAAAGTGCTACAGAGCCCAGATGAGAGTACATGTAGTCAAGCCTTGAAAGGATCCAAGAAGACTTCTTGACAAGTTATAAAAAGTCTAAGCATGTCTACAGAAGAGGCAGGAGTTGGCTAGAAGAGTTTGTGTACTTGTACATGGAAGGTGTCGGAAGTGAGGGGTGATGGGAGGGGATCAAAATGAGTTTCTATAAGAAAACATTAAATATGGCATAGTAATGGGAATGAGAGGAAGCTGGAGTAGTCTGAAGGATCTAAGTTATAAAGGATCACTTGGCTTAATGTCTGTGAACAGTGTTTTGGACGAGAGAGATAAGACTGAATATTGATTAGAAGGCTAGAGCTGCAATGTAGGGAAAACATAATGGGGTTTGAACACCGGTAATAGGTGTCTCATGTTCTGAAAAATAATATCTCATTTGTAAGTTTTCCAACTTTCAAAGTTTCATTTATGTTTCCCTGAAAAATAAGTCAATAATTCTGCTTTTGCTCTGGGTCAAAATAATACTAGCTGTTATTTACCAAGCAATGACCATGTGTCAGTCACTTTCTAAGCTCTTCCATGCTGTGGATTAACTCACTTAATCCTCACAACAACTGTGAGGCTGGTGCCATTATTATCCTGCCATTTTACAGATGAAGAAGCAATAATTCAGTGAAGTTAAGTAACTTCCCCAAAGTCATACTTAGTAAGTTCTAGAGCAGAATTTCTGTCCTGAACATCTGCTTCTAGAATAGATGCATGCAATTTTTCCCTTTTCTGTAAAATTCTTTTTTTAAAATTCTAAGATGTTATAAATGACAGCAGAATGCATTACATTTCATATTACACATATAGAGCACTTTTTTTTTTTTTTTTTTTACAAATCTCTGGTTGTATGCAAAGTATATTCACACCATTTGTGACTTCATACATGCACTTAGGGTAATGATATCCATCTCATTCTACCATCTCTTTTTTTTTCTTTTTTTTTTTCCCTTCACCCTTTTGCCCCCTCCCTTCCCCTCCCTCCCCATTGGCCATTCTAGTAGAATGCATTATGGTTCATAATACACACATAGAGCCTCTTTTCACATAACACTGTTTGTATACAAAGTATATTCATACTATTCAAGTCTTCGATCATGCATTTAGGATAATGATATCCATCTTATTATACCTCCCCTTTTTTTCCCCACCCTCCCATCCCCCCCAGCTCTCTCCCTTCTTCTCCCTCCCTTTTAACCACTCTAGTGCTCCTCTAATCTTCCTAAGTACCCAGACTCCCAACACCACTGTGACTCTGACTCCTTATATCAGAGAAAACATTTGGTACTTGGATTTTTGAGACTGACTAACTTCACTTAGCATTATGTCCTCCAACTTCATCCATTTACCTGCAAATGCCATTATTTTATTTTCTTTTATTGCTGAGTAAAATTCCATTGTGCGTATATACCACATTTTCTTAATCCACTCATCTACTGAGGGACATCTAGGTTGGTTCCACAACCTAGCTATTGTGAATTGTGCAGCTACAAACATTGAGATAGCTGTATCACTGTAATATATTGTTTTTAAGTCCTTTGGGAATAGACCCAGGAATGGGATGGCTGGGTCATAGGGTGGTTCCATTCCCAGTTTTCCAAGAAATCTCCATACTGCTTTCCATAATGGTTGCACCATTTTGCAGTCCTACCAGCAATGCATGAACATGCCTTTTTCCCCACATCCTCTCCAACATTTATTGTTGTTTTTATTCTTAATAGCTGCCATTCTGATTGGTGTGAAGTGATATCTTAGGGTAGTTTTGATTTGCATCTCTAATTACCAGTGATGTTGAGCATTTTTTCATGTATTTGTTGATTGATTGTATATCTTCTTCTGAGAAGTGTCTGTTCATTTCTTTGGCATATTTATTTATTGGGATATTTGTTTTTTTGGTGTTGAGTTTTTTGAGTTCTTTATACATTCTAGAAATTAGTGCTCTGTATGATGTGCATGTATTAAATATTTGTTCCCAGTTAGTTCGTTCTCTATCCACCTCACTGATTGTTTCTTTTGCTGAGAAGAAGCTTTTAGTTTGAATCTACCCCATTCATTAATTCTTGATACTAATTCTTGTGCTACAGGATTCTTATTAAGAAACTTGAGGCCTAATCAGACATGTTGGAAATTGGAGCTTACTTTTTCTTCTATTAGGCATATTGTGTCTGGTCTAATTCCTAGGTTCTTGATCCACTTTGAATTGAATTTTGTGCATGGTGAGAGATAAGGGTTTAATTTTATTTTGTTGCATATGGATTTCCAGCTTTCCCAGCACCATTTGTTGAAGAGGCTGTCCTTTCTCCACTGTACATTTTTGGCGCCTTTGTCCAATATAAGATAGCTGAAATTATATGTATTAGTCTCTGTGTCCTCAATTCTGTACCATTGGTCTACCCATCTGTTTTGGTGGCAATATCATGCTGTTTTTGTTACTATTGCTCTATAGTATAATTTAAAATCTGGTATGGTGATGCCACCTGCTTCACTTTGCTTGCTAAGGATTGCTTTAGCTATTCTGGGTCTCTTATTTTTCCAGATGAATTTCATGACTGCTTTATCTATTTCTTTGAGGAATGTCATTGGGATTTTGATTGGAATTGCATTAAATCTGTATAATGCTTTTGGTAGTATGGACATTTTGACAATATTTATTCTGCCTATCCAGGAACAAGGAAGGTGTTTTCATCTTCTGCGGTCTTCTATAAATTCTTTCTTTAGTGTTCTATAATTTTCTTTAAAGAGGTCTTTCACTTCTTTCGTTAAGTTGATTCCTAGGTATTTTATTTTATTTTTTGATGCTATTGTAAATGGGGTAGTTTTCATCATTTCCCTTTCAGAGGCTTTGTCACTGATGTACAAAAATGCCTTTGACTTATGGGTATTGATTTTATATTCTGCCACTTTGCCGAATTCATTTACTAGTTGTAAGAGTTGTCTGGTAGAGTTTTGGGGGTCTTTTAGGCATATTATCATGTCATCAGCAAATAGTGCTAATTTGAGCTCTTCTTTTTCTATCTGGATACCTTTAATTTCTTTCGTCTGTCTAACTGCTCTGGCCAGAGTTTCAAGTACTATGTTAAATAGCAGCGGTGAAAGGGGGCACCCCTGTCTTGTTCCAGGTTTTAGAGGGAATGCTTTCAATTTTTCTCCATTTAAGATAATGTTAGCCTGGGGTTTTGCATAAATAGCTTTTATGATGTTGAGATATGTTCCTGTTATTCCTAGCTTTTCTAGTGTTTTGAACATAAAGGGGTGTTGTATTTTGTCAAATGCTTTTTTTTCTGCGTCTATTGAGATGATCATATGGTTCTTATCTTTAAGTCTATTGATGTGATGTATTATGTTTATTGATTTCCAAATGTTGAACCAACCTTGCATCCCTGGAATAAACCCCACTTGATCGTGGTGCACTATCTTTTTGATATGTTTTTGTATTCGATTTGCCAGGATTTTGTTGAGGATTTTTGCATCTATGTTCATTAAAAATATTGGCCTGAAGTTTTCCTTTTTGGCTGTGTCTTTGCCTGGCTTTGGAATCAGTGTAATATTGGCCCCATTGAAAGAGTCTGGGATAGCTCCCTCTTTTTCTATTTCTTGAAATAAGTTGAAGAGCAATGGTATTAGTTCTTCTTTGAAGGTCTTGTAGAACTCGGCTGTAAAGCCATCATCCCTGGGCTCTTTCTAGCTGGTAGTTTTTTTTATGGTGTCTTCTATTTCCTCACTTGAAATTGATCTATTTAAATTGTGTATATCCTCCAGATCCAGTTTGGGCAGTTCATACAACTCTAGAAATCTGTCAATGTCTTCGGTATTTTCTATTGCATTAGAGGACACGTTTTCAAAGTAATTTCTAATTATTCTCTGTATATCTGATGTGTTTGTTGTGATATTTCCTTTTCCATCACAGATGGTAGTGATTTGAGTTTTTTCTCTCCTTCTTTTCATTAGCATCGCTAAGGGTCTGTCAATTTTATTTATTTTTTCAAAGAACCAACTTTTAGTTTTGTCAATTCTTTGAATTGTTTCTTTAGACTCAATTTCATTAATTTCAGCTCTGATTTTAATTATTTCCTGTCTTCTACTGCTTTTGGTGTTGGTCTGTTCTTCTTTTTCTAGTGCTTTGAGGTGCGATGTTAAGTCATTTATTTGTTGTTTTTTTTTTTTTTTTTCCTTTTGAGGAATGAACTCAGTGCAATGAATTTTCCTCTTAATACTGCCTTCATAGTGTCCCAGAGATTTCTATACGATGTATCTGTGTTCTCATTTACCTCTTGGAATTTTTTAATGTCCTCCTTGATGTCTTCTTCAACCCCTTGTTCGTTTAGTAAGATGTTGTTTAGCTTCCAGTTGTTGGAGTAATTTTTTTAATTTCTTATTTTATCATTGATTTCCAATTTCATCCCATTATGGTCTGATAGAATGCAGGGAATTATCTCTGCTTTTTTATATTTGCTGAGGGTTGCCTTGTGGCATAATATATGCATAATATATGGTCAATTTTGGAGAAGGAGCCATGTGCTGCTGAGAAGAAAGTGTATTCGCTTACTGAGGGATGAAATATTCTATATATGTCCGTTAGGTCTAAGTTATTAATTGTTTTAATGAGGCCAAATTTTCTTTATTTAGCTTTTGTTTGGATGATCTATCCAGTGGTGATAGAGGTGTGTTGAAGTCCCCTAGAATAACTGTGCTGTGATCTATTTTATTCTTGAACTTGAGAAGGGTTTGTTTGATGAATGTAGGTGCTCCATTATTTGGGGCATATAGATTTATAATTGTTATATCTTGTTGATGAATAGTTCCCTTAATCAGTAAGAAATATCCATCTTTGTCCCTTTTGATTGGCTTTGGCTTGAAGTCTGCCTTATTTGATATGAGAATGGAAACCCCTGCTTGCTTCCTTGGCCCATGTGAGTGGTAAGATTTTTCCCAGCCTTTCATCTTCAGTCTATTGATGTCTTTTTCTATGAGGTGGGTTTCTTGGAGACAGCATATTGTTGGGTCGTTTCTTTTAATCCAGTCTGATAATCTGTGTCTTTTGAATGGTAAATGTAGACCATTAACATTCAATGTTATTATTGAGATGTGATTTGTATTCCCATCCATTTTTGTTTGTTTATGGTATTTACCTTGATTTGTTTTGTCCTCTGGTTGGTTATTCCTTTAGTTTAATATCTCCCTTTGTTGATTTTCATTGCTATTTTTCTTTTCTTCTTCATGGAATATTTTTCCCAGGATGTTCAGAAGTCCTGGCTTTTGAGTTGCGAACTCTTTTAACTTGTGTTTGTCGTGGAAGGTTTTTATTTCATCTTCAAATCTAAAGCTTAATTTTGCTGGGTATAGGATTCTCGGTTGACATCCTTTTTCTTTCAGGGCTTGAAATATGTTTTTCCAGGATCTTCTAGCTTTTAAGGTCTGGATTGAAAAATCTGAACATAGTCTAATTGGTTTCCCCCTATATGTAATCTGCTTCCTTTCTCTTATGGCTTTTAATATTCTCTCCCTGTTCAGTATAGTAGGCATTTTCATTATGATGTGCCTTGGTATGGATCTGTTGTGATTTTGTACGTTTGGTGTTCGGTAAGCCTCTTGGACTTGGTTTTCCCATTCATTCCTCATGTTTGGAAAATTTTCTGCTATTATTTCATTGAATACATTACTCATTCCTTTGGCTTGGAACTCTGCACCTTCCTCCACCCCAATCACTCTTAAATTTGGTGTTTTTATGTTGTCCTAAATTTCTTGAATGTTTTTTTCTTGCTTTTTTACCATTTTTACTGTGTTCTCTGCATTTTTTTCCAGATTGTATATTTTGTCTTCATTATCTGAGGTCCTTTCTTCCAGGTGTTCTAATCTATTGGTGATGTTTTCAATAGAGCATTTATTTGGTTTATTGCTTCTTTCATTTCCAGAATTTCTGTTTGTTTTCTCTTTAGAACCTCTATCTCTCTATTGAAGTAGTCTTTTGCTTCTTGTATTTGTTTATGAAGTTCTTTGTCAAAGTGGTCTTTTACTACCTGTATTTGCTCTCTCACCTCCTTCTTGAATTCGTCCTTGAGCTCCATAATCATTTGGATTATGTATTTCCTGAATTCCTGTTGTGTCATTAGATCTACTGTGCTTGCCAAGGAATCTACTAAGGAGGTATGTTGATTTGTTTGGGACATTTTCTTCCCTTGTTTTTTCATATTGCTTATGTGTCTTTTCTTTTGGTACTGTGGAACCTTGATTTTTTTTGTTTTTACCTTAAGGCCTAATGATGCTCCTGTTGTAGGATTCTATCAGCTCCCCTTATATATACTTTATACCTTAAAACCAGACATTTTATATTCAGTTAATCACAGTTTGTTCACAATTTACAGAGTTAGAGAATTTAGATATTGCCTCCAATATATTCTGAGTGATTATAATGGGGTTTATAGTTTCAGATATTGGGTACAAAGGTGATATGCTTAGGAGTAAGGAGGGAAGGGTATTGCTATCCCCCCCTTCAGAAGCGTAATACTGAAAATCTATGGAAGTAGTTTAATAGCAGATGGGGGAGGAAAGGGATTGGAGTGTACAGTTAAGTGTGAAGACCGATGTGTATTTCAGCTAGGCTTATGTAAACGTTGAGAGAAATTAGAAAATGGCTGGGTAGTAGGAATTAATGAAAGAGAGAAGACAAGGTGAGTCAAAAAAGAGAGAGGAGACTATATAAAACACCCATTTGATGTACTATTCAGTTGCCCCAGTTTTAAGATTCCAAGTTCCTGTACACAACTTGTTTTCTTCTCTGTTGAGAATGTAGGGGCAGTGTGTAGATAGGAAAGATGAGAAAATAAGGAATTAGAGGCAAGAGAGAATGAAAATGGGAGATAGGAAAAAAGAAGAGAAAAAAAAAAAGAAAAAGGAAAAAACCAATAGGACTATGACATTAAAAAAAAAAAAAAACACACAAAGTCGAATTCACAAGTCTCAAATAGGCAGCTTATTCTCCTCACTCCTCTCTCAGTTTGTTAAATTAGCTTTTCGGCAGATCTGCTCTGGCTGATGCGGAGAATTTGTGGGCGGGGTCAAGTCTGCGTACCTGGTTAGCGAGGAGTGATGGTGGAGATGGGTCTTTGTGTGGAGTCTACTTACGTGCTCTTCCTCAATTGAAGGGTCACAGAGGGTCGTCACACTGGACTCGCGTTCCCCCGCTGTCTGCTGAAGGCCCTCCCAGTCTCGGGATCCTCCTTGCCTGTTCGCTGGTCTCCATGCCGCTTTCTCTGGGGCTTTACTGGTGAGGTCGCGTCCGGCAGAGTGTGGATTTGAACTGGTGTTGTTGTCCTCCTGTTTCCCGTGGTCTCCCAGCACTAATTCCGCCGGCTGTTTTCGCTGGCTTCACGCTGGCGTGCCACGAGCATGGCTGGGGGATGCAGTCCTGGCGCGGGCTCTGGCTTTGTTCCCCACCGCCTTTGCTGCGCCGGGGTGGTGTAGCAGAAGCCAAGAGGCTCTAGCGGCTGCAGACAGTGTGTCTCTCTCTCTCCTGGGTCGCGGTATTCAAACCATCCAGGAGATGGGTAATTTCAGCCTGTATATATATGATGAAGGGCAGTTTATCTGCTTTGTTGAGTTCTTTCCACGGAGCTGCCCTGAAGTGCAGCTTCCTCTAATCTGCCATCTTGGATCTCCTGCAAAATTCTTATAGTCGTCGACCTTTGTCAATACTATTTGTTTGTGAAAATGACTTTAGTCCTACCTTGAATATTGAGTTAGCTTGAAAAGCAGATGGATTAGAACAAGTTTCAAAAATACTATACCCATCATGTAGAACTTGAACAGAAAAGGATGGTCATTTTAAGAAGGATGGCAAGAAATACCAGTGAAGCCAACACAACAATATATTGAATCAGCCAAGGAAAGGATATGATTTATTACAGTTGTCTTCATACTATTCTTATTAGTCAAAATAATTTCATTTTAAATATTTCAATGTAAATAATCTTTTTTTTTTTTTTTTTTTTTTTTTGGTACTGGGGATTGAACCCAGGGAAGTTTAACCACTGTTCCACAGTCCCCAGCCCTATGCCCAATTTTGTACTTTATTTAGAGACAGGGTCTCACTGAATTGCTTAGCACTTCTCTTTTGCTGAGACTGGCTTTGTACTTGCAGTCCTCCTGCCTTGGCCTCCCAAGCTGCTGGGATTACAAGCATGCACCACCAAGCCTGGCCTCAAGGTGAATAATCTTAAATGCTGAAAGTTAATTAAAGAGATTTTCAAGGAGACATGATTGACAATAAGGAAAGTATTCTTTTTGCAATGAACACTAAAAAATGTGTTTCTGTGTGTTTGTATATTTATAGCTTAATGGTAATTGTTTATAAGACCTACCATCATATCATATCTTATAGTGTGGTCATCAACACTCATGTTTTGGCTTTATAATTAATTTTGAAGATGTAGTCCAGGAGATTGGCTTTAGAAATAACTGTAAGGCAGACAGTCCTTTGATTAAAGGATTTTATGAGAAAATGTATTATTCTTAGAAGAATCATACAGAGTAGTTGGCATATAACCTGAATTTCTTCCCATTTCAAATGTGTTGCACACAGAATAAAATTTGGTTAGTGGTGGGAACTTATTCAGAGGTCTTCAAAACCCAACAATCATTTAGCTCCCAACTTAGACATCAATAACTCCCAGAACTATGTCATTCACTCACATGCCTGGCTGCCTATCAGTTTGGCAGAAACCCATCAGGGTCCCATTAGGTGGCACACTAAAATATAATATGCCAATTAGTTTGACCTTGTGCAAGTCCCATTTTCCCACTAAATCTGGCTTCATATTGATTTTCTCTCACAATAACCTCTCCTCCTTAGAAACAGAAATCTAGCAATGCAGGTGATGCCTACCTATAATCCCAGAGGCTGGAAAGGCTGAGGAAGGAGGATTGCAAGTTCAAAGTCAGCCTCAGCAAATAAGTGAGGTCCTAAGCAACTTAGCAGGACATTGTCTCAAAATAGAAAGTAAAAAAAACCAAAAAACAAAACAAAACAAAAAATACCCAACCAACCAAACAACAACAACAACAAAAACAATGGAAGGGCTGGAAATGTAGCTCAGTGATAAAGTGCCAAGTGCTTCTTGGTTCAATCCCTGGTACAAAAAGAAAAAAAAAAAGAAAGAAATCTATTACTTTGCACTAAAACAAATGTATGCCAATTAGTTAAAATGGGGTTGGGAAAAATAACTTTAAAATCCAATTAATAAGCCAAGAAAAATAGATAAATAATAAATAAAATGGAGTTGGGGAGAAAAGTTTATGGTATTTGGTATACATTGATACTCTTTAATTCTTTGAATTTCTCTCTTTGTTTCAGGGAGCAGGGGGCAGGAAAAGGTAAGGAGAGGAGAGGTACTGGGGTCTAAATTGGAACAAGACATATTCCATGCTTATCTAATTATCTCAAAATAGATTCTACTTTCATGTATAACTATAAAGGACCAATTACAAAAAGAAACTATAATGTGTTCTAGTAGTTAGAATAATAAAAATAGCAAGCCAATGTTTATAGACATACCCAATTTATGTGCAGAAATGTGAGGATCCAGGACCATAAGAATATTGGTTGTTTTGGGACATAGGAAGTGTGGGAAATATTAGTGAAGGATGAGGCTCTAAAAGGGTGTAAAGTTCAGGACATGAAAGGTCTGGATCCATGCTCAGGAAGTTAGATTTTTATATACCTGCAGTGGGTATTGGTTGAGTGGCATTAAGCATAGAAATGATGTGTTAACTGTAGAAAAACTTACAAGTTCATAATCCAGAGCTTCATTCTCATCAGACCTATAGAGGATATGATTGGAAATTACTCACTTTTTTTTTTCCTGGACCTGTGTACTTTGGTATTATTTAACTGAAGGAGTGTAAGAGTCTCACTCTGGAAGCAGCCCAGAAGCACGCATGCCAGGTTTGGCATATGTAGATAACTGGTTTGGTTGAAGCTGAGAATGCTTGGCTGCATTGGAGTCTCTCAATGGAGCGCTGCTTCTTTTTCCAGGGTGCCCAGAGCCAATAGAAATCAGTTGAAATTGGGTCAATTTATCATCAGTGAGATGAATCCACAAGAGTGGCTAATCAACTGTTGTCTAGAGAAAATCCCAAGTCAAACATATGGAAAATGAGGCTTATGAATCATAGCACAGCTTGGCTTTAGCCCTGAGGCAAATGAAGCTAAACCAGTAAAAATATATTCAGTAGAATCATGATCTGTTTGAATTCCATTTAAGGTGCCTCAGTTCTAGAAGCAGAGTGCCCTCCACAGACCTAAAGAGAATAATTCTTCCTATATTCCTAGAATCAGATTGTGAATTTTCTCTGCCTCACCTTCTCCAACTGGGTTATTTTGGACAAGTTACGTAAATGTTTTATTTTTCTTCTTCAAAATAAAGAAATTAAAAAATAGAGCTACCCGAATCTGCCTTACAGGACCCACGAGCCCCAGCAGATCAGCAACTGCCTATCATCTGCTCAGAGGAATTCCTGGTTGTGGATAAGGTGGAATCAGGGACAAGGTGGCCATACAGTGAATGATCATGGGAAAGACAGGTGAATGAGTAGAACTAAATGATATTATGCATCATGAAAATGCTTTATAAGCACAGAATGCCATAGGTATGGTGATATCATGATGCTCTAAGTTAAATAAAAATCCACCCAGGTTCACATCAATTGTAATCATATATAAACAATCTCCAACCATTTCCCCCCTCACATCAGAAAGAAACAGTTGAGCTAATTGTCTCTTGTTATTTGTTAGAACATTATGTCCATTTCATATGCATTCCCCATGACAATCTAAGGAGTAGAAACTGTCATCAGCTCAGTGTATAGATGAAGAAACCCATCCTAAGGCAGGTGAGGTGAATTCCCAGGGTAACAGCAGTAATTAGTGATACTAAGAATCACACCAGGTCTGCCTGTCTGCAAATTCTATGATCTTTTCTATTCCTAAATGAAAACCTCAGATTTGCTTTTATTTCTAAAACATATTCTATGTGATTTTTTAAAAAAAATCAAACCTCAAACTGTCAGGTCCTATGGAATGAGTAGAATTCTATTACTGAATTAAATAGGGCATAATATTTAATTCAGTAGATGTCTTTTTAACCCCCAACTCTAAAATTCTATTTATACTCTTTCTAAGGACTCAATTTACTTGACTTTATCTTTATAAAATCAATGTAGGAGAAATGGTTGGGGTTTTCATTCACAGTCTGGGCTTCTTCTTTTTATTTATTTGGTGCAAAATTTTTACTTTTTATCTATTATTTTTTTATTTGAAAACCATAAGATTCTCCTTAAGTGATCAATGACCTTCTACAGAAAATGGTAGCTTATTCTTTTTACAATAACTTAATATACTTTTGATGTTTTTAGAAGTTGAAGCTATTACATTAATAATAAAGTGAAAAATACTGCCGAAAGGGCTCAGTAAAGAAGTCTACTTAAAGTTGTTCAGGTCAAGCAAAAATAAGTTTTTGTTTTGTTTGGCTGTTTTATAAAGCTTGGAGGAGATTCACCTTCTGAAGGGATTACTACCTGTCTCTTCCACTTCTCTCACTTCTCTTCTATTCCCCATCTTCTTTTAATCTTCTCCTCTCCTCCCCTCTCCTTTCCCTCCCCTCCCCTCCTTTTCCATCCTTTCCCCTCCTCTTCAACTCATCCCTTTACTTATGGCCAACTCTGGCTGCTCAAAAGTGGCAGACTTAGCTCCTAAACTATTTTCCCTAAACCAACATACTCAGTGTTGGAGGCCTTACTTCAAAACCACCAGAAAGATAATCTAGTTTATTCTAGTCATGTGTAGACAGGGAAGCTGGATTCATCTGCCATATTGCATGTGATATGTTAAGCACAGGTTTTCTATCAAGTAGATGTGGTCCTTGAGAAAACAGCTGGCACCTCTTGTTTGAAAGTATAGCCATTCGGAAAATGTGATACAAATGGAAGACTGCTAAAATCATGGTTAACCATGTTATACAAGGCAGGTCTGAGGATGTCATATATACAAATATATTTCAAATGGGATTGAATCTAAATTATCAAACTTCAAAAGCAAAGGTCATATCTCTAAAATATTAAGTTCATGTATAGACCTGAGAAAGAACCAATGTGTGCTATCCTTTAAATACATTTCCAATTTTAGATTGAAGTTACATTGACCTAAACCAGTTCTCTAAATAATGTGAAAAACAGTTGCTAAATTAACTTAGTTTATTTGACTGCTTTACAAAAATATATGGGAGGCAGTACTGTCTGAAAATGCAAATGCCATAAATATTTTAAATTTATAATTGGCGTGGCCTTTCATCAACATACCCTTCACTGGGTCAGAGTCATTCAATGAAATGTGTTTTAAGCTATAGAGATCTGTTTGTCAATTAGCATCTGAGAAACTGTCAAGAAAAATAGAAGCTCTCTTAAGTGTTGCCATGAAATAGTTCTGTCTTCTTTCTTCCAGCATCTCTATGCTTCATTTTCTTTGTTATTTTGAATACCTACTAGGTGCAAAGTATGGCCCTGAGGAGTGCATGTGCCTTGAGCATTCCCTAGAGGGTTTTCTTGAGAGTGAAAGGAACTGAGATATGAAATGGCTTTGAAAGGAATACATTGTAATACACACATAAAACATTGTTATTTTCTTTCTGCGGATCCTGTAGAGTAGCCAAGAAAATATAAATGTCTTTCAATCTTCTGGGCAACTGAAAATGGAAAGCTGCCACAGGAAGAATCAACTGCACAAATAGTGATTAATATGAACTAGCTAATTGGACTGAGCCCCTGGAGAAAATATAGAACGCTGAAATGGAGATGTGCACAGTGCTCTGTTTATTCTAGCAAAATGAAAGCCTTCTCCCATTTACATTTCTTCTCATTAATATGCTAGATGGACTATTGTTATAGCCCATTCTGTTCTGTTTGCAAGGCTTTAAAGAAGGTGACTCAGGGGCACCTAATGAAGAATGACAAGCACCTAATATCAGTCAAATGTTTCATTATTCTTTTTACATTAATCTCCCATTCTGCAAAGATTAGTCAAAGTACTTAACTGGGGGAAACTAGGAGGAAATATGGGCAGCATGGATATCAAATTAATCCTGGCCTTTTGAGCACAAGTAAAGATTTTGGCTGAGTATAGAAAAAAGTAACAAAAACAGATTACACTTGAACAAGAGCAATTTAATCACTACACAAAGCAGAATAGTTTTTGCATTTGGGCATCCTTGGCTTTAATTGAACTCATGAAGAACTGAATGTTTTATAGATTGTTTGATTCTTAAGTCTGAGCTGGCAAATAAAAAGTTCTACACCTTCAGGCTATATTATAAACTCAGTTTTTCTTTCTTTCTTTCTTTTTTTCTTTGCAGAAGTTTTGCCTCATTACTTCTAGAAACATCTCTTACATGGAGTAACTTTCTGCAATTAGCCATGCTTATTGGATTGAAAGTTCTGTGCTCTTCCGCTGAGCTCCTCTATAAGGGTTATTCTGGGACCAGTAACACAGCTCCTTGAGAGCTGGGAAGAGCCTGGAAAAGGAGGTGGGATGGAGTAGACTCAGTTTACCTACCTGAATAACTGAAGGAAACTTTTTCTTTTTGTTAAACTTTACCTTGCTTCTTTTGCATAAATCATCTGATTAAGTCACCACCTAACTTTTGCCTAAGTTGGCAAAAAGTGGAAAGAGAAGGTTGCTGTAATAAGCAGTGAGCTCCTGCTATGTGCTAGACACTGAGGTAAATGCTTTGTGTTAATGATTTGATTTAACTCTCAAATGGTATCAATATATTTTTCCTTTAGAGATAAGGAAACCCAACCTTTCTATAGCAATCCTGGTTTCAAATAAATTCCACTGGGACAGAAGATTCTAGTAGCAAAACCTATCTCTGAAAGAGGTTCCCTTTGCCTCACTGAACCCAATCTGTAAAATGAATTTAGATAGTTATGGTATTGATCCAGGAAAGGGGTGAGAGAACTGGGAAATTAAAATTTTGGAGCAAACAAAATATTTATCAAATTATTTTGGCTTTACAAAGTCAGTCATTACTAACCCAGCATCATAACTTGACAGTTAAAGCAGGGTCAATACTATAAAACCAACAAAATCTCCTATGTTACAACTAGTTAAATGAGTCCCTTTAATTGTTACTCTTCAGTACCTAAGGACCAATGTTACGGAGGTGGAGAGCATACTGATATTGTAAGTATAGATTTCACATTCAGAGAGTCTGATTCCAACATGGATTCTTTAACTCTTTGCCATTCCAACTGTGATCCAGGGAGCAGCACCTTGACACTGCCTGAAAGCCTGTAAGAAATGCAGGATCTCAGGCTCCACTCCAGGTCTGCTGAATCATAATCTGTGTATTAACAAGAACCCCACGTGCTCAGTTGCTCAGTGTGCACAGGGGAGCACAGACACACTTACCAAGCCCACTGTACCACCTCTGGGATGATTTGGGGGTATTCATAGGTTTGTTAAACTCTGCAAAGGCATTTGATATTCATTCAGAGTTTGTTTTCATTTCAGTCTTTGTGGTTTTCTGGAAGATAAAAGAGAGCAGGTCAAGGAGGGAGAAACAACTTTTGAGAGCTGAGGGTTACTCAACACCATTGGGTTTAAGAAGGCAGTGGTGAAACATTCTTTGCCCTCTCCTGGGCCTTTAGTTTCTGCTCTGGTTTTAAGGTGCCTAAACTTTTCCACAACTGTCCTGTGCTTCCTTCCTTTCTTTCTTTTCTTTTTAAATATTTATTTGTTTTAGTTGTACACAATGCCTTTATTCTTTACATGGTGCTGAGGATCGAACCCGGGCTGCTCACGTGCTAGGCGAGCGCTCTTCCGCTGAGCCACAATCCCAGCCCCTGCTTCCTTTCTTATGTTCTTTCTTTTTGGTTCTCCCTCAATTTCTGCTTCCAGTGGAAAAAAATGGAATCACAAAGGACTGGTAAAACCTATTCGTGCCTCTTTGAAGCTACTTCATGTTATTTTTTGCCTTAATAACCATCAAAGGTCTAAACTCTTTGTCTTTAATATGCATTGCCTCATCTTTGCTAGTAATGACGATGAATCACAACATACCTGGGAAATGTGAGCACTTCAAAGGTGGTTTGTTGCCAGCTGAGCCCTTCTATTCTCTCTAAGGCAAAATAGGTAAAATGTCTATTGAAATAACATAGGATGCATTAGCTCATAAATCTGCTTCTGAAATTGTAAATAGGTTTTTGTAGTTGTGATCAGTTATATATTTGGCTTTGTATCGATAGCTATTTAAGATACTGATGTGAAATCTTCTTTCCTAAAACTACCTAACAAGGCTTTCCTAACTTGCTCTCCTAGATAACAGAGAAGAAGGTCCTAAAAGAATGTAAGAAGGAGCAATGTTGTGTCTTTGGCAACCATACTTTCACTGTTTTGCTTCTCTCCCACCCTTACAAATTATCTCTTGGCAATGTTTATATTAATAGCTATCATTTTAATAATGTTTATTTTTTGGCACTGTGTGTTTCAGGGCCTCTGGGCGCCTGCACAAAATTTACTCAACAAAATGACAAAATTAACCAAATAAAACAATAAGCCCAAATAAAGAGTGCATACGCCTAGGGCAGAGAATAAAGTGATACAATAAAACAGCACTGCCTTGCCCCTGTCAATGTAGAACAGAGGCAGTCATATTTTTGGGATGCAGCTGCTCACTTGAGCATGGCGTCTTGCAGCCTGCTGGGCAGGGATGCCATCATCCAAATCTTTTCTGGGGATCACTTTATTCTTGTCTCAGGGTAATTTGTTCCTTTAATGGACAGGCTTTTTCCAATACATACCAGTCTACCAGTCTAGACATAGTTAAAATTTGGGTGGACTTGTGAATTATCCTCTGAGTCCTTTGTCATTCCCCAGCTTGTCACTTGAGAGTCAGACGGTCCTTGTTGATAAAATGATACCTATATCATAGCGTGGTTGTGAGAAATTAATGACATTGGTCACAGAAATTATTATGAATGGTATTTATCACCAGTATTGTTATTGTTTTAGTTCCTACTATCTGAGATGACAGTAGAATGGGTAGCAAAATTCCACGGTCTGATGTCATGAGCCTATTTGGGAGCTATGGCCAATCTGGTAGGGTGAGCAAAGGATAGAGTGGTGCGTGGGAAGGAAGTGAAATGCTAGGGCAAGGCTCTAAGAGTTGGTTGAATTTATTGGGATATTTATGGAAGGTGGCTGACTGATACAATCACAGCTACAGCAGATATCTAAATTGCAGTTGTGAAAACAAACTGTTCAATATTGGATATATTTTTATTAATAGCAAAGAAGGATGTGGGATATTTAATCTTCTGTTTTAATTTATTTTTCTGCATGATGATGTACCATTTCCCATTGCACCCCAAATCTAATAAAATTCTACTATTCAATCAATGGTATTTGGGGGTATGAAGGGATTAAGGCTGTAAGGATTACAGCCAAGGAGAAGGACAATTTATAGAAGGAACAAATTTCAGGTGAGCAATAGAAACTTCAGCAGTGATGATAGAAGTAGAGCTATTTTAAGGACCTCTCGGAAATCACTTTCGAGTCATCCAAAACTTAGTTTTAATGGTTCTCTACTCTATGTTTTCATCCAAAACCTGTTTTAATGGTTCTCTACTCTGTCTTTCCCACATCTACCACAGATCCTGCCTGGGAGTGATTACTGGAACCAAAGCTTGTTCCCAATTCTCTCAGTATTACTGGGTACACTTTTCTTGGCATAGATTACTAGTTACTTTAAACTATTCTTCTACTCTTTGGAAAAGTAAAGTTGCTTCTGTAGATGTTTCTAGACATGTTTCTAGTTCCCTTTTAGGTCTCTGCTCTCAATTGTTGGAATTGTTTGCTTATCCTTTTATTTTCTTAGTAAATGTTTACTGAGCTCCTGCAATGGGTCCCACATTGTGCTGGGCACCAGGGCTGCAGGGGTGAGCCTGACAGACATGGTGTTGATCCCAGGGGTGAGCTGCACAGACAGGATGATAATTGCAGCAATAATAGCAATTACTCCTTAGGCAACTACACTACCTCACAAAGGAAATGGTGTTGCAGGATTAGAGCCATCACTTTTTAACAATAGCAAAATATCCTAGCATTTTTCTAGCAGTAATAGATATTTCAATCTACCTAAGAGCTCTCATTGAGTGTGGCATATGGAACAAAAGCCACTCATATCCACCAATACTCCCAGCCTTACCTGAAGAATGCAACATTTTTCTTTTCTACAAATTTGCTTTATACTACAGTGTAGTGGGAAGGACAGCAAATTAGGAGTCAGAATTGCTGGACTCTATTTTGCCACATATGGACTGTATGGCCTTAACTGAGTCATCTCTGATGTTCAGTTTCTACATTGGTTGAAGGGGAAAAATAATACCTGATAGCACACTTTCAATGTGTGATGTAAAAAAAAAAAAAAATCATTGTAGCTGTGATGAATATTTGCTTAAAAACTCACATGTGAAAAAAAAAGAATAAAGAAAAAAATCACATGCCTTTATTTAAATTAAATCCAGTGAAATTTTATTCTATCCCCTCATCTCTTCAAAGCTGAAAGGCACCATGGAATGACTGTGGCATGTCATTCTTAGTCATTTTGGAGATACCCATCCCTGTTGTGGTACCAAGGTACTGTGGCAGCATCAAAGATTGAGCAAGACACCACAGATCATCTGGCCATTGTGTACTCTGACCCATAAGGAGATACGACACTCCAGTCCCATGTTTCTTGCTCAGATGCTTCACTTCCGGTCCCTTCACTAGGGACATTGAATCTCTTGCTGAGCCTTGGAGCCCTATGCTTTAGGTCCAGCCTTTCCTGGTGCATTTATTGAACATCCTGTCCCTCTTTCTTCTTCTGTTCTTCTCTAGAACACCAAAATAATAATTTTAAAAATGTTCTGAGGCTTTTGACAAAAACAGGAAGATCTATTGATTTCAAGCAGCTTTTTCTTTACTTTCTATCCTGAAAAACTGGCCTGAGGCAAGGAGGCCAGAAAATATAAAGGTCCAGGATTCTCGTTCAGAAGATGAGGAAGATAAAAAATGAATTATTCATACATTTAAGGCAACCGATACAAATTCACATATTAATATATTACCCTGTCAAAGGGCATTTAAGAGACAAAAACTCTAATACATGCATAAGGATGCATGGTTAGAATTCCTCTCTGAGGCACAAGCAACTCTGCAGAGCAGAAAGTACCTAACCAGAAAAAGAGGCACATCCTCCATCCTTCACAGGCACTGCTTTCTGGTTGTGGTTCACGCCACGGTCATTCCATGGTGGATATCAGCTTTGAATAGGCCTCCAGAGCCAGCACAGATCACTGAGTCTTTGATTAAACTCTGCTAAGGACTACTAGTCTGGAATGTTTCATTATTTTCTTGGCAGAACATGTAGGTTATCTTTTAACAAGCTTCAGAAAATAGAAGTTGGGAAAAGGTGTATGCTACTGTTTGGGGACCCACAATTGAGGGGTTTAAAATATGTATTTGCTTCAGTAGGTTATCTGCTTTGTATGTTAGTACCTGGAACCCATTTCTCTACCTCCCTTACTACCCACCAAATGTCCACCCAAATCGTCATTTAACGGCTTTAGGACACTTAATAAAAAATAACCAACACAAATTTGTTACTGACTTTGTGATAAATAATGTTCCTGGAACTTAACATGCTCTTTATTCCTTATAGTGGGTTGCACTATGCATATGAAAGTTATGTCCCTCAAAATGATCTGACCAAGTTTTAATTCTTGGTGACTTGGAACTTGGAAATAAGTTCTTTGCAGATGTGCAGTAATGTGAAATAAATTCTCTCCAAAATTTATATCCACCTGAAACCCCCAGAATGTGATTTTTTTGGAAATAGAATCTTTGAAAGTGTAAGTAGTAAATTTAAAAAAAGAAAAGTTAATGCTGGATTAAAGTAGACCCTAAATGTAAAGACTGATGTCCTTATAAGAAGAGGAGGTGGAGCTGGGGCTATAGTTCAGTTGGTAGAGTGATTGCCTCGAATGCACAAGGCCCTGGGTTCAATTCCTGGCACTACACACACACACACACACACACACACACACACACACACACACAAGATTAAGGTTGTCATTAAATGGCCAGTACTAAAAATAAAAAGAAGAAGAGGAGAGACACCCAGACACAAACACAGAAAAAAAGAGGTTATGTAAAGGCAGAGGTAGGCTGCCACAGGTAATGAATGCCAGGAGTCACCAGAAGCCAATGAAATAAGCAAGGGTTCTCTCCTACAGGCTTTTTAGTGAGTCTGGCCTTGAAGACAGCTTTATTTCAGATGTCTGTCCTCTGCCCTGGGAAACTAATACAAGATGTAATTTAAGTTAGAATGAACTCTAAATCCATTGACTCTGGTCCTGGTAAAAGAAAAAAGGGGTGGTTTGAAAATACAACCCTGGAGTGGGAGACTGTGTGGAAGCAGAGGTTAGAGTGATGTGTTGATCCAAAGACTTGCTGAAAGCCACCAAAAGCTGAGGAAGAGGCAGGAATGGTTTCCCTACTAGACTCCAGAAAGAACTAGCACCGCAGTGACTTGGTTGAGGACTTCTGGACTCCAGAACTGTGACAGAATACGTTTCTATCGTTTTAAACCACCAGATTCATGGTATTTTCTTACAGTAGCCCTAGGAAACCAAAACAACCATTTAGTTCTGACAGGGACACTGGGATAAGTAATATTACTCCCGCCCCCCATTTTGCTGAAATGTGGTCAAAGAGTTTGCTGGCCTCACACAAATTACAAATGCACAGCTGGAATTCCAACTCATAAGGCCACCTCTTAATTTTGAAGTCCATGCACTTAATGCAGTCATCAAATTACTTCCTATTATTTATAGTTTCCTGAAGTAAGTGATTAAGAAAAGAGAAATCTGGAGCTTATGGTTAGGATACGAACTGTCTCAAGTTTACTCAAACTGAGTGAAACTTTAAGGCTGCATTGATCATATGGAACCAATGTGATGTTTTCCTTAAACACACAAAACTAAACCAAAACTCCTGGTGAAATTACATTACTTGGGCAATTAGTGTGGCAGAAAAAGTCTGACGTGTCAACAGGTATGATTCCTATCTCCATGTGGCAACTGCTTGACTGTCAACAAATTATTTAATCTCATGGATCATGTTTTCTCAGCTGTAAGTGAGGATATGCAAGAATATGTTACAGAGTTGGTTTGGGAATTCAGAAATCATGCAAAAAAGGATTTAATAAATAAAAATAGCTTTCATCATTTTCCATCACATGAATATTTGGTCAATTCAGGTGAGTGGATGACTGAGGTTTTTAATCTGCAACTAATTGTATAGGCCACGGGTATTGAACTTGTTAGAAGAGTGCTCCTTAATATTTCCATTCTGTTATCTCAGAAACTAAGGCATCCAACAGCACAGTACATAGACATAGTGCAGGGCAACAGCATGTGTTTATTTGGGGTAATGTTTTCTGTTTATCAGAGTCAGGTTACAGTTCACCTCCACTATGCCATGGGCAGAAGGCTGTCCCCAGGTACAGTGAGAGTTGCTGGGCATAGTTGTTCATTGGTAAAAGCCCCTGAAATGATGAAAGTGAAGAGATTGAAAACCAGCTAGGGGCTGGAAATGCGGCTCAGTGGTAAAGTGCTTTCCTAGCATGTGTGAGGTACTGGGTTCGATTCTCAGCACTGAGTATAAATAAGTGAGTAAAATAAAGCTCTATCAGCATACCAAAAAATTAAAACAAAAAACAACGAGAAGACACGTTGATTCCCTAGCTCCACTCCCAGCTTTATCTGCATTGTTTGGTACCCAAAACAGAGCCATTGAAATCAGTCACTGGCAATACATCCATTTGCAATAATGTATTCCAGTTGCACCACAAGTTTCAATGCTTTTATTTTTTTCTTCTTTTGCCAAAGAGAATTTGCAAGGCATAAGCATGAAAAAGAGCAATTAGGGATTCAGAAAACAGTCCTCACACTGTCCTCAATAGCATTTATGTCCCTGAGGGCCACATTTCCCTTTTCAATCTTCAAACTTGAGTCCCTTTTACTCCTATGCCTTCAGCTCTTCTCATTCTAATGGACTGATGATTTCACTACATCTTAAAATACACATCTCTTGAAGATACAACTGTCTTCTCTGCTTCAAATATTTTCATTACATTTTATTACAGGCTTGGTTCAAGAGAAGTTTTACACCTAATTTGGAGGACCTGCCCTGTCAGTTTCATTTTCCTCCAGGACTTTTATCAGGCTAATTTGATTCAACTATGAACTCTTTGTAAGTCCAAAGCTCTCTGTTATTCCTTTTACTTAAAAAAAAAAAAAAGCTCTATTCCAGTCTTCCCTCTCTTATTCCTGAAGAATCTCATTTACCTTGAGTTATGTAATGTCTAGTTACTCTAGTCAGTAAATATTTATTGAGCACCTCTAATGTGCTAGCAATATGAAGATGACTCAGAAAACATCCCTGACCCCCAAGGAGGTCATTGTGTAATGGTGGAAGCTGCCACGAAAACCAACAAATACAATGCATGGGTATGAGTGCAATAATTGAACTACCTTCATAGAGCTCTTGGGGTACTAATATGTAGGTGAAAAATTACGAGTTTTGTATATTGAAGAGTATTAAACTTCACTAAGAGAGAGGGGATTTTAAAGGATGTATATAACAAATGTTTTCTAAGAAACTAATTAATTTATTTTAATTGACAAATAAAAAGTACATATATTTATCCTGTGCAATATGATGTTTTGAAATATGTCTACATTGTGGAATGGCCAAATAGAGCTAAATAACATATGCATTATTTCACATATTTATTTATTTATTTTGTGGTGAGAATGTTTAAAATTTATTCTTGTAGCAGTTTTCAAGAACAGAATATGTTGCTATAACTATAGTAACCATGTTGTGTAATAGAGCTCTTGAACATTTGCTTCTTAACTGAAATATTTTTAATAAGTGAGATGATCTATGTTAAACTTATATATAAACATAATATATATATAACACATACACATACAAATAACTTTATATGTATATCTTCAGGTTTGATACCTTAGATTTATATAAAGCTTGGATACCAATCTTCTCCAAAGTTTATTACTTTAAAGTGTTCAAAGAAAAATGAGTTCACAGTCAATTAATCTTCAGAAATAAAGCATACTCTATTGTCAACATGTAAAATATAATGCACCTTATTACATTAGAGTTTTTTTTTTTAAAGTTCTCACAAGTTTAACTTTGGTAACTCAGCATTTCCTACTTTGACCACTGAAATTTTTTCTTTCTATAAAAAATGTTAACATACCAAGAAGTAGTGTTCCAAGGAATATACTTCAAAAGATGTTATTTCATATTAGGTACTTGAATTGAAGATAAATGGTAAATGTCAGACCAGTTCAGGCAACGAAACAACAATCAGCAATGCCTTAATAAAGCCTTTCCCAATATCAATTAACAACTGATTTTTATCATGATCTTAATGAATTCTTTGGAAAATATGAAAGGGCAGAGGAAACCACCAACTGCCACAGCACCCAGAAGTAGCCACTATTAACATTTTGTATATCTCTTAGTAGTCATTTTGCTATTGACATTTTAAAACCTAAAATAATAAAATATGTACAAATGTCTATACCCTAGTTTTCATGTTTATTTGACTGATTTTAAAAGTAACTTCTGTCCATTGTAGAGATACAGAGGAGTTTAAAATTTTTTAAAAAAATTATGTGGCAGCTCTTTATCTACCTTTTAATTAATTTATTTATTTTTCAACTGATGGAAAAACAAACATTGTACACAGCAGTAGGGTACCATGTGATATTTTGGTATATACATACATCCTGTAATGTTTAATGTATCTGTCTCCTTATCTACATTTAAATGATAATACTTTTCAAAAATATTTTACCAATTTACAATTTATATACAATTAGCTAATAAATGAATGAAAAATTTTAAATATGGATTTTAAAAATAATTTGGGAGGGACAGGGCATAATCACTACCAAGAGCTGCTTTGCTATATACAAAAGAGAACTAACTATGGGTAGAATACAGTGAGATCCTAAGTACCTTACTTTTCTCCTTGGAGTGAGGGATGTCAGAGATGTCTTCTAGTGAAAGATTCTGAGAGCTAATATTCTCCGTAAGAGATGGTCTAAAAAAAAAAAAAAATCTATAGCTGGACAATTGGATTATAAATTCTTGATTAGCTTTTTTTTTTCCTTTTCTGTTTACATAGTCCAGAATACTCTGTTCAGCAGCCAGTCCCTGTTTGGATTTTCTGCTTCTTTCCTAGGCCTAACAATCTATACTCATCAGCATGTGGTTATCATTTAGCCTGGAATCTTAATTGTATTGCTCTTCTGAAATTAGCATCACTGTACCATGAACAATTCCTGGGCATCACTTCCGTTTGCTACTGTAGCTCAATTTTTCTCCCTGGCCACATTTCACATTTCTCCCTGATCTGTTTTGCTTTTTCCATTTGCTCAGTGGGTTGGCAGGCATCATTTAGAGAACCACTGCTAGCTGTAGTTTAAGGTGACTTTGACCCTTGACTTTCTAGTTTGGTGTCTCCCCCAACTCCTCAGATCCCCAATGTCTTCCTCCATTTCCAAATTTTCCTGATTGTGTAAACAAAGCCAAAGTTAACTGAGTTCAAAACTAATCCTTTGCTGTTCTGTGGGGAGCAGAATGAAGCATGTAACAGTTTGGAAAAAAATATTGCTTGGAAAGAAATGCAGCTGGAGGGACTACAGCTCAGCACAGTGATTCTAATGACCAAGCACTCAAGCCATTTTCATTTGGATTTTAACTTTTGGGGGAGCATAAGGGTGTCACACAGAAGGCATATCAAATGAGAAAGCAGCTAGATAATATGACAGAGTTACTGGGGCAATTAAAGTGAAAGGACCATGGGCGAGCCTGGGTGACCTATGGGGACCAGCAGTAAGTAAACAGCTTCTAAGTGTTGCATATCAGTTCCCCTGATGAGGGGGAGATGCCACTTCCCTTCCTTCTTTTAAGTAGAATATCTGAGCAGTTTCTAACAGGGATCTGATGTGTACTTAGACTTCTGTGAATCCAGGAACTCTGCTGCAAGTCTTCTTACAGGTTATTTCCTCTTTTACAAAAAATTTTGCAAGGTCGATATTATTCCAGTTTTGCCAATGGGGGCAGAAGAATCTCAGATAAAACAGTGAATGGAAGTTTGTAGCTTTGGTAACTGATAAACCTAAGTTTGGAAGGAATATTTATGATTGAACTCCTTACTTTTACCACTAAAATTATCTTTAGGGGGTTATAGATTTCTGGAGAACTTCATTACTTTTTGTTAGGAGCATACATATCCCAAATTACCACAGTTTATGTTTTTGTATAAAGATCTACTTTGTCTTGGCAGAAAGAACAAAAGGAAAAGGAAAGGATTCTTAATTATGGAGGTCCTAACCCTCCCAAAAATGTTGTTTCATGTGCATTGTTTTTTATGCTCAGGATATTTCTTTTCTTTCTTTCTTTCTTTTTTTTCTTTTTTTTTGGTACTGGGGATTGAACTCAGGGGCACTCAGCCACTGGGCCACATCCCCAGCCCTTTTTTGTATTTTATTTAGAGACAGGGTCTCACTGAGTTGCTAAGTGCCTCAACATTGCTGAGGCTGGCTTTGAACTCACAATCCTCCTGCCTCAGCCTCCCAAGTGCTGAGAATACAGGCATGCGCCACTGTGCCCGGCTATGCTCAGGATTTTAAAAACTCATAAAGTTCTCCATAAATCTATGACACCCTAAAAATAATTTTAGTGGTAAAAGGAGGGAGTTCAGTCATAAAGATTCCTTCCAAATATAGGTTTATCAGTTACCAAAGCTACAAACTTTCATTTACTAATTATTCTCGCTGAGATTTTCCTGCCCCCATCTGTAAAATAGAAAAAGCAATTATGAAATTAATTTGGAGAAATAAGAGACCCAGAATAGTTAAAGCAATCATTAGCAAGAAGAGTGAAGCAGGAAGCATCACAATTCCAGAACTTAAACTATATTACAAAGCTATAGTAACAAAAGTGGTGTGGTATTGGCACCAAAATAGACATGTAAACCAATGGTACAGAATAGAAGACACAGAGAAAAACCCCACATAAACACAGTTATCTCATACTAGACAAAAAAAGGTGACAAAATCATACATTGGAGAAAAGATAGCCTCTTCAACAAATGGTGCTGGGAGAACTGGAAATCCATATGCAGAAAAATGAAACTAGACTCCTCTCTCTCACCATGCACAAAACTCAACTAAGAGTGGATCAAGGACCTAGGAATTAGTCCAGAGAATCTGTGCCAAATAGAGGAAAAAGTATGCCCAAATCTTCATCATGTTGGATTAGGCCCTGAATTCCTTAACAAGACTCCTAAAGCATAAGAAATAAAATCAAGAATCAATAAATGGGATGGATTCAAACTAAAGAGAGCCTACATTTTGGAAGCAAATTTTTGACAAATGCACGTCAGATAGAGCACTAATATCCAGGATATGTAAAGATCTCCAAAAACTTACACCAAAAAAAATAAACAACCCAATCAATAAATGAGCTAAGAAGCTGAACAGACACTTCTTGGAAGAAGATATACAGTTGATCAACAAATATATGAAAAAAATGTTCAACATCTCTAGTAATTAGAGAAATGCAAATCAAAACTACTCTAAGACTTCATCTCACACCAGTCAGAATGGCAGTTATCAAGAATACAGACAACAATAAGCGTTGGCAAGGATGTGGGGGAAAAGGCACACTCATACATTGCTGGTGGGACTGCAAATTGGTGCAGCCAATCTGGAAAGCAGTATGGTGATTCCTTAGAAAACTTGGAATGGAACCACCATTTGACCCAGCTATCCCAGTCAATACTCAAATGACTTAAAGTCAGCATATTATAGTAATGCAGTCACATTGATGTTTATAGAAACTCAATTCACAATAACTAAACTGTGAAAGCAACCTAGATACCCTTCAATAGATGAATGGATAAAGAAACTATGGTGTATATATACACAATGGAATATTACTCAGCAATAAAAGACAATAAAATTATGGCATTTGCCGGCAAATAGATGGAGTTGGAGAATATCATGCTAAGCAAAATAAGCCAATCCCCAAAATCCAAGGGCTGAATGTTCTCTTTGATAATTGGATGCTGATCCATAATGGAGGGGGAAGGCATGGGAAAAATGGAGGAACTGTGATTGAGCAAAGGGGAGGGAGGGGTTGGGAAATGCTATAGGGACAGGAAAGATGGTGGAATGAGATGGACATCATTACCCTAGGAACATGTGTGACTGCACATATGGCATGACGCTACATTGTATACAACCAGAAAAATGAAAATTTGTGCTGCAATTGTGTACAATGAATCAAAATGCATTCTTCTGTCATATATACCTAATTAGAATAAACAAATTAATTTATTAAAATTTTTTAAAAAAGAATGAGCTGGCCTAAATGCATGATTGAAGATTTGAATGGTATGAATATACATTGTATATAAACAGTGTTTTGTAAAAAGATGCTCTATATGCTTATTATGAATTATAATGCATACTACTATTATAAATACAACAACTTTGAATAAAAAATAAATTAATTAATTTAAAGAAAAAGAATGAGCTGGGAGGGTGTGAGAGAGTTATGGGATGCCTGCATTGTCCTTTTGTACTCTGAAAAATGCACCCCAAACCTCCCTAGAATTAGTGCTACCAGAGACTTGGTTACTGATGGCACTGGGTCTCATACTTCTAGTGTGTAGGTGTTTAAAAAATATGTTGAAATTTACTGTCATGGCAATAAAATATCTGGCTAAATAAAAATTATCTCTGTGTTAGCATTATTTGCTATTTTTTGCTTTTTTCCAAGTTTATTTTTTGCTCTAAGTTGTTAGAAATGACAGCAGAATGTATTACATTTCATATTATACTTATAGAGCACATTTTTACATATCTCTGGTTGTATACAAAGTATATTCACACCATTCATGACTTCATACATGCACTTAGGGTAATGATATCCATCTCATTCTACCATCTATTTTTTTTCTTCTTCACCCTTTTGCCCTCTCCCTTCCCCTCCCTCCCCATTGGCCATTCTAGTGTTCCTTTAATCCTCCTATGCTCCCCATCCCAACCCCACTGTGAATCAGCCTCCTTGTATCAGAGAAAACATTCGGCATTTGGCTTTTTGGGATTGACTAACTTCACTTAGAATTATATTCTCTAACTTCATCCATTTACTTGCAAATGCCATGATTTTATTCTTTCTTACTGCTGAGTAATACTCCATTGTGTATATATACCACATTTTCTTTATTCATTCATCTACTGAAGGGCATCTAGGTTGGTTCCACAGTTTAGCTATTGTGAATTGTGGTGCTATAAACGTTGATGTCACTGGGTCCCTGTCGTATGCTGTTTTTAAGTCCTTTGGGTATAGACTGAGGAGTGGGATTAGCTGGGTCATAAGGTGGTTCCATTCCAAGTTTTCCGTGGCATCTCCATACTGCTTTCCATATTGGCTGCACCATTTTGCAGTCCCACCAACAATGTATGCGTGTGCCTTTTTCTCCACATCCTCACCAACATTTATTGTTGTTTGTGTTCTTAATAGCTGCCATTCTGATTGGTGTGAGATGAAATCTTAGAGTGGTTATGATTTGCATTTCTCTAATTGCCAGAGATGTTGAACATTTTTTCAAGTATTTGTTGATTGATTGTAAATCTTCAACAAATGGTTCTGGGAAAACTGGAAATCCATATGCAACAAAATGAAATTAAACCTCTAACTCTCACCATACACAAAATTCAACTCAAAGTGGATCAAGGATCTAGGAATTAGACCAGAGACACTACAACTAATAGAAGAAAAAGTAAGCTCTAATCCCCAACATGTTGGATTAGGCCCCAAATTCCTTAATAAGACTCCTGTAGCACAAGAATTAATATCAAGAATCAATAAATGGGATATATTCAAATTACAAAGCTTCTTCTCAGCAAAAGAAACAATCAGTGAGGTGAATAGAGAGGCTACTAATTGGGAACAAATTTTTGCCACATGCATGTCAGATAGAGCACTAATCTCTAAAATATATAAAGAACTCAAAAATCTTAACACCAAAAAAACAAATAACCCAATCATTAAATGGGCCAAGGAACTGAACAGACACTTCTCAGAAGCATTATTTGCTTTAATAAATATCACATGGATGAAACTTTTTGTTTACCACCTATCTCAAAAAGTTAGGTAAAAATAGGCTTTATGCAATAGTTTCTGTCCTTGAAATTTCTGCATGTTATCTTTTTTACTTTCCTTTTCTGCATAAAAGACCACAAAACGTATCTCTTGACAGTATTATCAGAGCCTGTATGGAAAATGAAAAGAAATTTCCTTTCCCAGGTGTTAGGATTCATGTTCCAGCTCTGGCCTCCTGGAGTTGCTGAGGGTGGAGCTTGTTAGGGTAACTGAGGAGCAGGTAACATGATTCATCACAGAGGTGAGTGCAGTCAGGCAGGTGATTGGGGGGAATGTTGCTTGTGCACCTGCCAACTCTGCTCTACAAGAAGTCAAGAGCACCCCTCCCCACCCTGAATCTAAGTTATTCATGAGCTTGGGGATGAAAGGCAAGTTACGGGCTTCAGAAATAGAAAATGCCTAATGTTGTCTCTGTGTCAAGGAGAAACACTTTCATCTTCATGAAAGAGAGAACAGAAAAGAATGCTTCTTCTAAAAAAACAACTTCTGTATTTTCCGTGACATCCATAGTACAAAATTAGTTTTCTTCCTTCTCTTTCTCCTGAGCCTCCACCCTCAACTGCTCATCTTGGAATCCTATTATTGTGGAGTTAGTTTTGTTTCTTCCTCTTTTTTTTTTTTTCTTTAAAAGAATGAATTAAATAGTATAGAAAAATGTTTAAAATGCACACAGTAATATTTTATGATACCTATTTACCCACCCTAACAAAGTGCTTGCTTTTCATTTTATTTGGTTTTCTTTGTCATTAGCTCATAATTTTATAGAATTATATTCTGATAAATAAGTTTCAAAGTTTGATATTTATTGGCTCGCTCAGAGCCATGCATATTATTAAACTCATTGCTTGGAACAATACTAGGAAGTAGGAATCAATCCCTATTCCATTTTACAGATGGAAAAACTAAAAGTTTAGAAATAGAATTGGGGGGATGTGGCTCAGTGGGAAAGTCCCCAGTAAAAAAAAAGAAGAAGAAGAAGAAGAAGAAGAAGAAGAAGAAGAAGAAGAAGAAGAAGAAGAAGAAGAGGAGGAGGAGGAGGAGGAGGAGGAGGAGGAGGAGGAGGAGGAGGAGGAGGAGGAGGAAGAAAGGCAAAAAGAGCATATTAGATCAATTTAGGCAACCATCCCTTAATAGATGACTTGCTTAGGTTGTAAGAATTACACTTGAGTGAATCAGAGCTTATTCTATACCAGTTTGACTCCAGAGCCAGAGCAGTCCTTCCTATTCAGAGGGAAGTCCAGGAACTATAATCATTTACATGACCTGGGAGCTTGTGTGAAATGCAGAAAAACTCATCTCTAGTGGTATGCTGGTAAAAGTTTTTTGTTCAGCTTTGTGGCTTTTTATAAGTGTGCATATGCATGTCTGGAGGAGGAGGTTGTAGTATTTGCTGATTTCCACAGTTTAAATACTTGTACCACAGTGGATTCCATGTGACAGTTGACTGACCTCAGACCCAGGCAAAGGTGACAATGATTGGCTCCATGTGGAGGTGACGCATACCAGAATCTACATTTCATCAAGTCGTCCAGGCAATTCATGTGTTTGAGAAGCACTGCTCTACATCACTGTTATATATTGGCTCATTTTGCAAATTCCAATGAGACTGTTGGTCCTGGTCTGGTGTTTGGCTGCCCCTTGATCTCCCACCATGGGGAAGGAAGCTTATAGGACAGGACTCTGATTGATAATGTCAGGAGATAGCACATGCAGTCTGGCATGTGATTGCTGAAACTTGCTGAGTGGGGCTCAGGGTAAAGAAAGTAGCTTTTAGGGAAATGGCCTGCTGTGACTTGGCAGAGACTTAGCCATGTACCCAGGAGAGATGAAAAACCAGTGCTTTGCACTATTATGCAAGGCTTTTCCTGACAGGGAAGAGAATGTGTATTGCAAAACATTTGGGGATCAGAAAGTTTAGAATCTTTGCTATTGCATAACCATTTTGTCACACCTGGGTGCAATTATCACATGTGGACAATGGTTAGAAAAGGTGGTTACAGGAAGGCTTATATTTTACAGTACTATGCATCCCTTTTATCTGGGACTCAATTGGAAGGAAGTCCATTTCTCTTGTTTTGCATGTAGAAACAGATTTGTTTAAGAAAGTGTTTTGCTGAATATGAATTGAGAATAAGATGTATTTTATCTGATTTCCTACATTCCTTCTACCTACAGACTGAAACATAACAGCTAGTAAATGAAAAATTGCCAGGGAAGAAAGAAAATTTGATAATTATCTAAACAATAACAACAAAATCTTTTCTGAGAGATGAGGAAGCAAGGGGCCCGCAGGTTAGAAAAATGTGATAATGGCAAACCATCCGGGAGCTTGGTGTTGATGGGGCCAATAACTATTCCAGCTGCTTCTTGGACTCTACTGTAGCTTATCACATTACTCTTACATTTCCCCTTTCCACTATCTTCTGTACTTTCTTACCTTCTCATCCATTCTGATGACTACTAAGACTATCTACAAACTGATGAATTACAGATCAACTCTCTAAGCCTCAAATCTCATAAGCCTATTAGAATTCTTCATTTGAATGTCTTATCAATGCTCCCAATTCAACTTGTCTTCCTAGTTTTCTTCCTAAGGCAGTTTCTCTATTTTTTCCACACACTCACATTTCCTCATAGGAGGATTTATAATTGTTTGTCAGTTTGCTTGTCACACATGGCATGGGCATTAAGCCCATGTTTAATGCCTGGCTATGTCTGGCGTTTTGTTTTATCTCTAGCACCTGGCTCAATATTTTGCATGTAGTAGATTGATCACAAAGCGCTCAATATAACATTTGTGAGTTAACCTGATTTTCCCAGAAGGCAGAGACTGTAGCAAGGGATTATTGCTTCTACGTTGTTAGGAAGAATAATCCTATGGGTTAGGAATGAGAATCACAGATAAAGCAGAGAAGGAAAGAGCCAAAACTGGGATGTGATATCAATCTGGCCTCCCAAGAAGTTATTTTAATGGGTCTCAGAACCATCCATCTAGGAAAGAAAAGGAAATAACTTATCCACTGTTTTCTCCTCCCCATGATTACAGATTTGCCTCATGGAGCATCAACATGTCACACTTTTAGGTTATATTGAGTGTCAGGTGAAGTTTCTCGTTTCTCACACTTGAGTCACAAGGAAGTCCTTGGATAGAAGGCAAGAAGCAAATAGAATGCTATATGACATGATGTGGGATTCAAAGCTCAAGATTGCTCTAAATCCTTCCTCTCTTTTAGTCGCCCACCTTCCATTTGTTAGTTCTATCAAAATACCTCTAAAAAAATGCTGTTCTATCTCTCTTTAAGATGTTATGATCTCCCTGTTTCTCACTTACGTTTATGACACTATCTCTTACTTACTTCCTGCCTGCAGTGGGATCGTCTCGTTGGATTCTAATCCTACAACAGTGTGCTATTCCTTTTAAAATAAAATTTAATCTCATCAAGATAGCTTACAAGCCCTTTCATGATCTGCTCCATTGCATTTGACCTGCTGTATCTGTCTGGTCCTTCCATACTGAGATTCTGTAACTGACCATCACTGAATAACTTGTCATTTCCTGGAATGTTTTGCTTCCTCATGCCTCTGGGGCTGGTAATATTGCTCTTTTTGATTGGAAAATTGGTCTCTTTCCAGACCGTTCTCTTCATCTTTCAAAGTCACCTCAAATGTCAGACTCTTCAGAAACCCTGCCTGGAGTCTCTGCTCTATACCAGCAAGCAGTTCCTGGGTTTTCATGCACCAGAATAACCGGCAGGGATTGTGAAAACCCCCTTGGCAGGGTACTGTTCCCAGAGTTTTTGACTCAGTAGGTCTGAGGTGGGTCTCTAGAACTTGCATTTTTAACGAGCTCCCAGGTAATACAGATGTTGCTGGTTCAGGACAACACCTTGAGAACCACAGCTCTGGGGAAAACACCTGTACTTTCCTCTAGCATAGCATTCTACATGGCTGATAGAAGTTTCTTCCCCTTAATCAGGGTGTGTTCATTGGAGGGCAGAGGTAATGCCTTACTCATCTCTATAACAGTTCTTGTCACTGTCCTGGGCACGTAATAGGTGTTATGTTAATGCGAAGAAGGGGAAAGTGATAAAAGAAAAAATAAGACGTTTGGAACAAAAACTGGGAGGTGGCGAGAATTAGGTATAAAGGTTTTTATAATACTTTCTCAGACTAATATACTATATGTTTGGCATAAGCTATTATTATCCTACAGAGCTAGTATATTCTCAATACAGCAAAATCAGTGAATGGTACTGCATCAAAAGTGAGCTCTGGCACCATATAATCTGCTTTGAACTCCTAGTTCCACTATGTGATGGTAGGCCTATTATTTAATATATCTCTAAAATTATTTTAGCACTCATAAAATGAGAATAATAAAAATGCTACCTAATGGAGTTGTTCTCATGTTTAACTGAGGTAATACATAAAAAAGTGATTTTTATTGTGCCTAGCATGCCATAAAACACTCAATAAATGTTAACTACCATTTTATTTTTTGTTCCTTTAAATAGCTTATTTCAAAATAATGGGATTTTAGAAATTTAATAGACATAAATACCAAAACATGAATGTCATTCAAGTTGTTTGCATCATAGGCATTTTTGTGCCACACACATGTTTATATTAATATCTTCATATTTTTATTTTTAATTCAGATGACTGTTCACAAGTTGAAACAGCATCTTCAGAAAGAAACTGATTTTAGCTTTTTAAAGATATCTTTTGTTTTTTTCTATTCAAAATTCATTTATAATATTCACATTACAAAGGAAAAAGGTCTTTAAATATACCAACCTACTAGAAAAAATTTCCATTGAAACAACTTATGGATTGAGAGAGACAGTTTTATCCAAATATCTCAAAAGACTTTATAGTCATTAACTAAATATCCCTCTGAAATCTTGTTACCATATGCTTTGCTAATTTCATGGTTATAAAATGCCCATCAAAGGAAACAGTTTCAAAGCAGGATACTGGTGCTCCCATTGGCTGGCTAGGCCAGAGGGTAAACACAGTGGAGAGAAGATGAACCTGGCAAACCATCACTTTGAGACCACTGTGCGTGGAGTCATTCAGACACCTTACATGAAGACCATCTGTCAAAGACTGCAAGTGTAGAGAAAATAATCTTTAACCATCTGAACAGTGTTCCTTCTTCTCATCCTGCTTACCTTTTCATTCAAAGGGTCATTTATTTGTTCAATACATAGTGTATGTTCTGGGCTCTGACAATCTTCTCCCTTGTATTATTTCACTTAATTGATTTGTTTATTTATGAAGTAAATGTTATATCTGTTGACAGACTGGAATCTCATAGGTGTTAAGAAGCTTGTCAAAATTGCATGGTAACTGCAGAACTCAGTGTTCCTAATTCCAAATTCTGATACGAGAGACAGGATAAAGTTTCCAACTATAATGCCACTCCATGATGTCCTGTTACCTGATCTTCACAGAGCTGAGAATGCCATGGCAGCCAGAGAGGGTTGAGGAAGAGGGCATCTTAAAATGAATAACTACCGTGTGTGCAAAATTAGGAAAGCTTTCCTCTGGTATTCAATTGGTTAATGTAGTCATATGTATATGTATATACATATACATATGTATATACATATGACTACATTATATATATATATAATTATATATTAGGAAAATAATATATTATATTGCAATATATCATTTTCCCAATCTCATTTTTAACAGAAATACTTGATTTCAACTTCATACACATATTTTATTTGCCCTCTTTAGAAGCAAGTTTCAAGTTTTCCAGAGGAGTTAATTATCACTTCTGTCTAGAGTGGTTGGTATTTGTACCACAGCACTTTTGGCATCTGTGTCTCATGTTTTTATGGAAATATTCTAACACACTCATACTTAACTATATGAGTTTGGTGGCTACTTTACTTATTTAAATTGAAAATATATGTATCAAATATATGTATCAGCTGGGTGTGGTGGTGCATGTCTGTAATCTCAGCAACTTGAGAGGTGGAAAGATTACAACTTGAGGTCAACCTCTGCAACTTGGTTACATCTTGTCTCAAAATAAAAAATAAAAAGGGCTGGGATGTAGCTCAGTGGCAGAGCACCTCTGATTTCAATTCCTAGTACCTAATAAATAAAAATAAATTAAAAACAAAATAAAAAAATATATATATATATCTTAGAGGATATATAAAATGCAAATTATTGGTCTTCAAAATGTAATTGCAAAAGTCCTGCTTAGAATGATTTCTAACACAATTACCAAAATGTACCCTCAGTAATAATTACTCATTTCATGGTAATATTTTTTACAGGTTTATCTTTTTATTTAGTCTATCAAGCAATTTTTGTGTATGTGCAAAGCTAACAATGATTGCTTCTCAGGCTAATGTATTTTCTCAAATGGCACTGTTTTCCCCCAAATACACAAGAGAACACTCTACAATATGAAAGACTCATTAGGGTACTAATAAAAATCAATGACCTCTTTTCTAAGAGATATATATTTTTTGAGTAGTGAAGTAGAAACTTCATTGCCTTATATTTTAGCATATTCAGTAACCATGATGTTCAAAGGTAGAAGTTTTATATGAGAGTTTGAAAAGTGACTCAAAAGGGTCAGCCCTATATTCATTCTTTTCATCTCTCTTTCTTGTATGGTATCAGTTTGATCATGAGAGTGGTTCCCATTCAGTCATAAGATGTCTCCAAAGGTCCTAATAGGAAGAGAGAAAGGGGAGAGAGAGAGAAGAGGAGAGGAGGCAATGGGAGGGGAGAAGAGGGTAGAGCAGAACAGAGGAGAGGGAGGAAAGGGAGGGGAGGAGAGGAGAAATGAGCACAATAGTGTGAGTGCTGTACTTCCACATCTAACAAAAGTATTTCCTTTACTTTTACTGATGTGGGCCAACTTAAGTTAGAAACACGTTAATCTAATAGGGATTGCATGTTAGCCCCCCCCCCATGTCCCCCGCTTTTGTATTTTATTTAGATACAGGGTCTTGCTGAGTTACTTAGGGCCTTGCTAAATTGCTGAGTCTGGCTTTGAGCTCACAATCCTCCTGCCTCAGAGCATGTTAAGCTTTGAATTAATTCTTGTGATCAGAAAAGTGCTAAGTACAAATTGGGCCTGGACCAATTAGAGCTAGAGATGGAAGAATCCAATTTAAACTGCACAGCTACTGCACAGTTAAGGGAAGGTAAAACAGATACTGGGGATCAACTGTTTCAATGGGGCAGTATTGACTTCCATGGGGACAGTGTTTAATAAATCTTCAAACACTACCATGTTTACTTTCTCATTTGATTCTCAGAACAACTCTTGAGTCATATACTATAGATAAGATCATTTATATTTGATGGCTGAGGTCATTGGGACCTCAGTGTGGTAAGTTGCCCTGAACTCAGTCCAAATCTTTTTAGACACTAGTATATTTTTTCAAAGCAATTAGTAAACAATGAATAGCTGAGTCCAACCATATATTCATCATTTTGATGACCAAAGGGAATTAACATCTTGAATTTTAAATTTTTTCCCCTGCTGCACTTTTTCCAGAATGAAGCAAAGTGATGGTAGACAGTGTTACTTATGGGGATTGAGGGAAAGTCAGAGTCAAACCTGCTTTGGTTTCATCTTTGATCTCAAGAAATACAGTTATTGAACAGTCTCTTTATTACACATACTCACAGATTGATAATCTGATAATTTGCTTTTTTATTTATTTATTTTTATTTATTTATTTATTTTTTTGGTACCGGGGATTGAACTCAGGGGCACTCAACCACTGGGCCACATCCCCAGCCCTTTTTTGTATTTTATTAGAGACAGGGTCTCACTGAGTTGCTAAGTGTCTCACCATTGCTGAGGCTGGCTTTGAACTCGCAATCCTCCTGCCTCAGCCTCCCGAGTGCTAGGATTACAGGCATGCGCCACCACGCCTGGCTTCTGCTTTTTTATTTTTGTCTTAGGAACTCTTGCCATCACCTTTATGTCATTGTAATTTGTGGTTGTATTTTAGGAAACATTTTGACATCAGTTATCCAATGACATTATAAAAATAAATAATGGAACATACTAATGCAGAATTAGGAGTAAATTTTTAATAAATATAAGTTGGGGGACTATATTAATAAATATAATGTTGGGACTTTGCTCCCAACCTGGAGAATTTTCTCTTTTGAGCTTTTATATTTGTCAATATGGAAGAAAGCTGAGACATCAATATGGCAGGAAAGCCAGATCCATCTGGAAATTTTCATCGTTCCAAGGAAGGTAGTTCTCTGTGGGACAATTAGCCAAAAACCTCTGAGAAGATTCTTCAATGAAAGCTCAAAGAGAAAATTCTCCAGATTGGGAGCAAAGTCCCAACATTATATTTATTAATATAGCCCCCAACTTATATTTATTAAAAATTTACTACTAATTCTGTATTCGTGTGTTCCATTATTTATTTTTATAATGTCATTGGATAACTGATGTCAAAATGTTTCCGAAAATTCCTGTGTCCATGCATGTTATTTTCCCCCTACATTATCTCAGTACCCCCAAAGAGGCTACAAATTTTCTTTGCATGGGCATTGGGAAGGGTTCCTTGTATAGTCATATACAAACTCTAGTAGAATGTACATGCAATATACCCCACAAACAACCACAAATGGATATTTCAATCATAAAACACAAAGAAGCATTTATTTATGCAACGAGACCAAGTACTGTAGCCTCACAGATAAGACCCTTTGCTAAATTCTAGGACTAGAACAAAGGATCAGACTTACTCATCTCCTGTTAACAAATCGAGCACAGCAGGGATACAGATAAACAGACAACAGAATACAGTGGAATATATGTAATGATAATAGTTTGTACATAATTCAAACCCAGTAGAGAAGAAATATCTATTTGTTAAACTCTTTTTTTATTTTTTGTTTTTGTTTTTGTTTTTGTTTTTTTGGTGGTGCTGAGGACCACAGCACCGAGGACCTTGAATATACTGGGCAATCATTTTACCAGGGAGTTACAACCCAGTCCACACAGATCTATTTGAACAAACAAAAGCAACTGAGTAAAGATGGTTATCAAGTGAAAAGTATAGTTAATACATGATAGAAAAAACCCGTAGAGGACAGAGGCTCTCAAAAGTTGTTCTCAGAGGAGTCAGGATTTGTGTAGGGTTATTTATAAATGAGAAAGCCCCAGACAGGCAATAAGTGGGTCAGGCATTTCTGTACTCATGGTAGGATGGACAAGGTTTATTTTAGGAGCAGTGTGCTCAAGTCCAAAAGTAGTTTAAAAGTAGTTTAAAAAAAAAAAAAAAAAGATGTTTTAAAGCCAAATTGTAATATGCCTTTGAGAAGAGACGGAGCTTCTTCAATCCCTTGCAAGACATGCTGTCTGGTATTCCTCAGAGCTTCTTAGAGGCCTGGAGTGAGTGAGTGAGTGCATGAACTCCGTCTGTTTACAGCATTTCCAGGTCCTTCAGTATCTCACAGCCCCTCCCCCTCCAACCACAGACACCCTCCCCTGTGTTATATCGCCTATTCTTTTCTTGGTTAAGGTTCCTCTTTTCAGCTATACAGCCAGTTTCAATTTCCCTCCTAGTATTGCTGGGCTACAGATGTAGCAATTCTCTCAGCTGGTAACCTCCATATTATTTTTGTTTTCAGCAGATAGGACTTTATTTATTTATTTTCTTCCTCGTCTATTCTTTTCCATGTTGCCATGCTGTGATTGTTGAATTTCCATCAATGGTGCATTTGAGTAGATAGTTTCTATGAAAAACACAAATCAAGACAGTGTCATAGTACATCCAATTTGCTGTGCACAGTGGGTGTTTGATAAAGAGCTGTGACTGAGAAGAATTCAGCTACTGCTTTATGCTGTCTTATCATGGAGATTATCATGGAGATTAAGAGAAGCAAAATGAAACAAAACAAAGCATTCATTTTGAAGAAAAGAGGCAAGTAAACATTAGTAATCATTACTAAAATCAAGACCAAGGAGATGAGGTGGAGCTGATATCAGACAGGTTGTGCCTAAATACAAATCAATATGTTGTTTAAAATATAGTCGATTAATAGCAAAATGGTCTTACTGATTTTAGTTATTTATTTGTTTTTTAAGTTTCTTTTTTTCTTTCATTGACAAAAAATGATTGTAAATATTTAAGGTGTGCAATGTGGTGTGTCCATACCTGTGTACATTGTAGAATGTTGAAATTAGGTTGATTAACCTATCCATGAACTAAAGGAGTGGATTTTAGAGAGTTTTATTTTGTTTTAAGTTTACTTAAATCACGAAGATAAGGAAGGAGGCAATAGAAAGTTGGTGGATTATTTACTTTAAAAAAGATCACCCTGACTTTTATTATTCCACAAAGTCAAGATTTCTTCCACCCATCTGAGTTATCCCACAGCTGCATAGACCCTTTTGAGCAGCCCCATCAACATTGGCCTCATCTGGGGCTGCCTTAGATGAGGCGTGAGGCCTTTTCAGCTCCTATTCACATTCACTGCAAAGAGCAAAAACCATCCTGAAGTCCCTCACTTTCCAAAATAACCTCCTATCAATAAAATTCAGGAGAGCAACAATTGCCTAAACTCCAAAAAGGAATAGTTGAAAATTTTTAATTGTTTATCAATAGGGGTTGATAATAATTTTTAAAATATTTCAAAACATTTTTAGTTACTGAAATTCTAAATAAATGCAGAAATACATAGAAGAAAAATATGAAATCACTTGAGCATTCCTCTATTTCTATTGTTAATACTTTGTTAGGGATTCTTCTAGGTTTGTTTATTTGTGTGTTTCTATGACAATTAGCACATGTATAATAATTATGTAATCATTGATTTATTCATCATTTTTATAATTATTATGGAAATAGAGAAGGGAGAGAGGGAGGATATACTTCATTTTAGGCACTTGTGTAAATATTAGGGATTTAGTGATAAATAAGTTAGAGTTAATCCATATGATTACAAATTGTGACTTTCTAGTTTTGATGACTTTTTGTGCATGGAATAAAATACCACACACACAAAAATACTGAATCTATTACTTTTGTGGGGATCAAACTCAGGGCCTTGCTCAAGCTGGGCAAGTATTCTACCACTGTGCTGCGTTTCCACCCCGTGAGTTTTAAGAGTTGAAAAGTATTCTTTCCTATTAATATCATATTTCCTATATCCATTTCTATATTTAAATGACAATAGCTTTGTTTCCAAGTTTTAACTCTTATACTTGGCAATTAAGAACTATCCTTGCTAACACACATGGTCCGATTATTTCCTTAGGAAGGATTTCTGGAACAGGATTACTGGAATAAACTTTTTAAAGATTCTTGTGGCCATTGCCAACATATTTAGGACAACAGTATTCAGAACTGATATTCCCAGGAAGCTTTAATTCAAACCCCCATCTGTCCATTCTCGGAAGCAGGAAATGAAGGACAGTTGTGTTCCCTATTTATAAAGATGATAGGTATGAAATGAGTGGGCTTTTCCTTATGACATTGTTATTTATTAGTGAAACCAATTCTCTGCCTGTGGGAATCCATGGTAGAAGGGTGCAAAATCAGACTAATTGTCAGCTCTTTCTCTGCCTCATTTACATAATAAGCTGAATTAGTTTATGTGTAGGGGTTTTTGAAGCCACAATTGAAATTAAAATTCCACCAATATCTGCATGTATAACTTTGGAGAAGATCATTTTGCTGTTGTTCTACCTGGATTTACATCTTTCTTTGAGAACAACTGACATCATTCAAGTTGCCTCAGTCCTGACCTTGTTAGGTTGCTTCATCTTGAACAGCTAGCCCACCTACGCCTTCACCTAAGGAAACTATAGCAAATCAACCAAAGCCCTCTGGTTAGGGCTGGCAGATACCTACCCAGATAAGCCATCATCCACCTGTTGCCATCTGGGTGTTGAGAGAAGGCATTGAATGTAATTTTGAAAAATGTGTTTCTGTAATCTACTTCCTGAATTAAGAACAGAGGGATCTCTGCTACTGAGGATGTGTATATAGTGGGAAAATACCAAGGTCTCTATTTTCATAGTCTTGATATTTTATTTTGCTACCTTGAATGAACAAAGTTATATTGGGTTATCAATGTTGTCTCTAGTTTTAATTTGTGGTTGTATATGAAGCCAGCTCAAATAATACTTGACATCTTATTAAATAAATTGAATCTTAGTGTGTACATTAAACTAAGTGCTGCATTTTACTCATCCTAACCTAAACCACTAAACCCCCCAAAGCATTTCTATTACAGTTCCTTCCTTCCTTTCTTCTTATTAGTTATACATGACAGTAGAATGTAGTTTGACATATTATATACATGTGGAGTATAACTTTCCATTTTTCTAGTAGAAAATTACATGGTGTAGAATTACATTGGTCACATAATCATGTATGCCTATAGGAAAGTAAAATCCAATTGACTCTACTATCTTTCCTACTCATATTCCTCCTCCCTTCCCTTTATCTCCCTTTGTTTAATCCAAAGTACCTCTACCCTACCTTGCCCCCCTCCCATTGTGAGTTAGCATCCTTATATCAAAGAGAACATTCAGCCTTTGGATTGGCTTATTTCACTTAGCGTGAGAGTCTCCAGTTCCATCAATTCATCAGCAAATGCCATAATCTCATTTCTCTTTATGGCTGAATAGTATTTTATTGTGTATATATACCACATTTTCTTTGTCCACCATCTGTTGAAGGATACCTTGGTTAGTTCCATAGCTTTGCTGTTGTGAATTGAGCTGCTATCAGTATTGTTGTGACTGTGTCATTGTGGTATGCTGATTTTAAGTCCTTTGGGTATAAACCAAGGAGTGGGATAACTGGGTCCATTCCAAGTTTTCTGAGGAATCTCCATACTGCTTTCCATAGTGGTTGCATCAATTGGTGGTCCTGGAAGCAATGTATGAGTGTGTCTTTTTTCTCACATCCTCACCAACATTTATTGTTACTTGTATTCTTCATAATTACATTCTGACTGGAGTGAGATGAAATCTCAGTGAGTTTTAATTTGCATTTCTCTAACTGCTAGAGATGTTGAACATCTTTTCATATACTTGTTGACTGATCATATTTCTTCTATTGTGAAGTGCTTGTTCAGTTCCTTAAACCATTTATTAATGTTTTTGTTTGTTTGTTTGTTTTTTTTGTGTGTGTGTGTGTTAAGTTTTTTGAGTTCTTTATATATCCTGGAGATTAATGCATAGTCCATCTGAGGTGAAGGTGGCAAAGATTTTCTCCCATTCTGTAGGCTCTCTCCTCACATTCTTAATTGTTTCCTTTTCTGTGAAGAAGTTTTAATTTCTTTTCATCCCATTTGTTTCTTGATTTTACTTTTGCACTGTAGGGGTCTTGTTAAAGAATTCGGTTCCTCAGCTGACATGATGTAGATTTGGGTCTACTTTTTTTCTATTAGGTGCAGGATCTCTGGACTAATGTTTAAGTTCTTTATCCACTTAGAGTTGAGTTTTGTGAAAGACTAGAGATTGGGTTTAATTTCATTTTGCTAACTATGAATTACCAGTTTTCCCAGGACCATTTGTTGAAGAGGCTATCTTTTTTCCACTGTATGTTTTGGTGCCTTTGTCTAGTATGAGAAAACTGTATTTATGTGGGTTTGTTTCTGTGTCTTCTATTCTGTACAATTGGTCTACATGTCTGTTTTGGTGCCAATACCATGCTGTTTTTGTTACTATAGCTCTGTAGTATAAGTGATGCCTCCTGCTTCACTTTTCTTGCTAAGGATTGCTTTAGCTATTCTGGGCCTCATTTTTCCAGATGAATTTCATGACTGCTTTTTCTATTTCTGTGAGTAATATCATTGGAATTTTGATGGGTATTGTATTGAATCTGTATAGCACTTTTGGTAGTATGGACATTTTGACAATGTTAATTCTGCCTACCCAAGAATATGGGAGATACTTCCATCTTCAATGGTCTTCTTCATTCTGTAATCTTTGTTTTTTTTTTTTTTTTTTTGTACCGGGGATTGAATTCAGGGGCACTTGACCACTGGGTCACATCCCCAGTCCTTTTTTGTATTTTATTAGAGACAGGGTCTCACTGAGTTGCTAAGTGCCTCACCATTGCTGAAGCTGACTTTGAACTCTAGATCCTCCTGCCTCAGCCTCCCAAGTGCTGGGATTACAGGTGTGCACCACTGCGCCCGCCTAGTGTTCTATAATTTTAATTGTAAAGGTTTTTCACCCATTTTGTTAGATTGATTCCCAAATATTTTATTTTTGGGGGACTATTGTGAATGGGTTAGTTTTCATAATTTCTCTTTAAGTAGATTCATCACTGATATATATGCAATTGATTTATGAGTGTTAATTTTATATCCTGCTACTTTGCTGAATTAATTTATGAGCTCTAGAAGTTTTCTGGTGGAGTTTTATTGGTCTTCTAAATATAGAATCATGTCACTGGCAAATAGTGACATTTGAACTCTTCTTTTCCTATTTGTATTCTTCTAATTTCTTACATCTAATTGCTCTGGCTAGAGTTTAAAGGACAATGTTGAATAGGAAAGGTGAAAGAGAACATCTCTGTTTTTTTCAGTTTTTAGAGGAAACGCTTTAGGTTTTTCTCCATTTAGAATGATGTTGACCTTAGGTTTAGCATAGATAGCTTTTACAATATTGAGGTATTTTCCTACTATCCTTAGAATTTCTAGTGTTTTGAAGGTGAATGAGTGCTATATTTTTGTCAAATGCATTTATTGAGATAATCATGTGATTCTTGTCTTTAAGTTTATTGATGAGATGAATTATGTGTATGTTGAAGAATTACTGTATGTTGAGCCAACCTTTTATCACTGAGATGAACCCCACTTGATCATGGTGTACTATCTTTTAAATATGTTCTTGTATGTGATTTGCCAGAATTTTATCAAGAATGTTTACATCTATGTTTATCAGAAATATTGGTCTGAAGTTTTCTTTCTTCTTCTTCTTTTTTTTTTTTTTTTTTTTTGTACCAGAGATTGAACTCAGGGGCACTCAACCACTGAGCCACTTCACCAGCCCTTTTTTACATTTTATTTAGAGACAGGGTCTCACTGAGTTGCTTAGGACCTTGTAAATTCCTGAGACTGACTTTGAACTCAAGATCCTCCTGCCTTAGCCTCCCAAGCTACTGGGATTATAGGCATGCACCACTGCACTTCACTGGTATGAAGTTTTCTTTCCTTGGTGTGTCTTTGTCAGGTTTGGTATCAGGGTGATACTCTCTTCATAGAATGAGTTTGAAAGGGTTCCCTCCTTTTCTATTTCCTGGAATAATTTGAAGAGTATTGATGTTAATTCTTCATAGAAGATCTGGTAGAACTTAGCTGAATACCATCCGGTCCTTGGCTTTTCTTAGTTGGTAGGCCCTTCCTCCCTTCTTATTCCATAAGTAATTTTGAAAATTACTCTGGATTGCCCTTCACTCACTCAACTCATTCATTTCTCATACCTTTATAGAGATCCCACCTTGGTCTAAGTGTCATATTAGGACCAGTGAATACAATTTCGCTTAACATCAATAGTCTTTGACTTCAAAAGGGGATAGTGAAATACAAAAGAGTTTAGCAAGCCAAATAATTACCATTTGTGGTAAGTTGTATGAAGGGAACCAACAAGGTGACTAGGATACAAATGAAGGAGTTTTCTATTTGTGTATGTGGACACAATACCTTAATTTTATTTATTTATTTTTATTCTTATGTGGTGCCAAGGATCGAACCTAGTGCCCCACATGTGGTTAAGCAAGCACTCTACCACTGAGCTATAGCCCCAGACTGCCCTCCACCTTTTTTTAAAAGTGTAGTGGTTAGATGGTTAGAACAGTTCCCTCAAGAAAATGAAGTGTTTGCTGAAACCTAAAGCATGAAATGGAGCTGGACTTGTGGATTATGGGAGGGAAAACACCCAATGGCTGAGGTCAGGGCATGTGCAAAATTGTTACTCCAATAACGAACTTGATTTTTTTTGTAGAACCCAAACTATCAAAGCAGCAGGTCTTAGCATCATCAGTCTCTGTTTCCAGAAAGCTGGTAAGCACCTCAAGGGCCAGGCTTGTACCTTCTGTACACTACTTATCCTTTAGCAGCTAGAGAAAGTGTTGACCAACAGTAGGGCGTCCGTCACTTTTGTTAAATAATTGAAGAATAGGATGTATATAGGTCGTATTTGTAAACACTACCTGTGAGGGGATACTGCTAAAGAACACAGACTAACTACTTTCCTCCCAGCACTGACATTTCTCCAGGACTTCAGAGGGTCATGTGGGGCATGATCATTTATCCAGTTTGGGAAGATGATACCCTCTACCCCTAGAATCTCCCATGTGTGCTCTTTCTTATGATTTAGGGAGATATTTTTTCTTCCAGGAATTCCCAAATTCTTATGCTTCTTTTTCTAAACCCTTGGCCCTGCATATTCAACTTTTGTAATATTATCCTGTCTGAATTATAGCTATTTTGTAATTTAACATACATGTGTGTGTATCTGTGTGTACAATTAAAAATTCACTTAAAAAACTTAAATATGCTCAGTATGGTTGTGCACACCTATAATTTCTGTAACTCAGGAGACTGAGGCAGGAGGATCTCAAATTTGAGGCCAGCCTAAGCAATTAAGCAAGACCTGTCTCAAAAAAAAAAAAAAAAAAAAAAAAAAAAAAAAAAAAAAGAAAGAAAGAAAGGAAAGAAAGAAAAAAAAAGGGCTGAAGATATTGTAGATGTTGGTAAAGCACCCCAAAGTTCAAACCCCAATACCAAAGAACAAAAATAAAAACAAAAAGCTTAAATACCTACCATAGCCATATACTAAGCAATAATATCTAATGATAATAATATCTAATAATATCAATAGGATCATATTTATTCAGTATCCTACCTATATATTTCTACTATATATGCATTAGTAATACATAATTAATTTTTTTTTTGTGATGGACATGTATTTTAACCTAAAATTGTATTCTCTACTAGCAAAGATAGTAGCAATATCCTACTCTGACTTTTTTTTTTTTTTTAATTCAGGGCTTCCTTCCTTTCCTGGCCTAAGTACCACTCTGTTTGGGAAGCCTTCCTTCAACACTCTGGAGCGTAGTGATGGGGATTTTCAGAGCATTTCAGATTTGAGTTCTTGTCATGTATATTGGGCTGGGCTTAAAAGAATGCTTAAAAGGAAAGAATACTCAGAAGAGATGAGCAGAATGGCAGGCAGGAGCATTTAGTCCATGCACAATAATCAGTTAAAGGCCAATTGTGGCTTCATTGTGTTGGTCCTGATGCTTAAACTGTTTAGATGAGATCTGTTAAATTGATGCTTCATTAGAGTTCTTCTCTACCAAGTTTAGTCCCGGAACTCTTTTAAGAAAATCTTGAAAATTACTTTCTAACCAGAAAGAATGGACTTGTAGCACAAAGATTAGCTCATACTATTTTCAGATGATTTAAGGGAGATCTTTAATTCCATCAGTGGAGTTCCATTTTCATATATGTGGAATCGCATGGTCAAAAATAATATAAAATAAAAAATTTAAAGAACTTCCAAAAATTAGCATTTATTGAGAACCTACTGTGTTCTATGTCCTTTGCCCAATAATTCACATGTGTTGTGTCTTAATTCTTCTCACAATTCATCCTAGTGTAGTGTACACTATTGCTAATACTGTTTACTAGAAGGGCAATGGGAGATAGGAAGAGATCCAGCAATTTTTTTAAGGTCAAAGTACTGGGAAGTTATAGAGGCTGGTTTTGGATTCTTGCAATCTGGCCCACTCTCTTAACCATAGTACTAATGTCTTTCTTTACAGTATTACTCATCTTTAATCATGATGAGGAGTGAACAGCAGAGCCATTTGGCGAAGGAGTGTGCCACCAGAAACGTGGGTGATTGACAACAGCACCAGATGTTAATGTTATGAATTCTCCCTTCGAGAATGGAAACCATCCATTCTGAGATACAGAGGGAATAAAGATAGATGTGCAAAATCTAGGTGGTAATTAATATCCCTCCCCTGCCATGTTTTTACCTGTGCTCAGTTTGGGTTTTCTTAGATGAGATTAAAAAGAATGTAGAATGAAATTTGCCTCCATTCCAGTTGTAACATATTCTAATTTTAAGGGATCACAGGTTAATTAAATTGATTTAAAAACAACTTTTGGGTACTACCTTAATTAACCTTTCAGGTTTCCTTTTTATTCTGCTCCCATTCAGCACTGTCAGTCTGCCAGGGTGAGGGCTAGAAGTCCTCACCTTCACAGGTAGGAGGGAGGGCGGGACAGAGCATTGGCTCCTAGGTTTGATTAGTGGAGCTCATTAGCTGTCAGATCTAAGGCACAAGCAGTCCATCAGGAGAGAACCGCAGCACTAGTGACATTTATTACAGGGCCGGCATTCAGGGGCTGCTTAGAAACCAATTTCCATTCTTATAGATGCTGTTCTCAAAATGGGAGTTTTCCAGGATTCATAAGCAAGCCTGATCAAAATGCCAAGGAAAGGAAAGAGAAAGAAAAAGGCCTTTAAGATTAAACGAAGCACAAAAGCAGCCCCTGAACACTCACAGCAGAACTATATTCCTTTGTGCTAGCTGAGCCAGGTGCTATTTACACAGTTTCAGGAGCGTTGCTTTCTTGGATTTTCCTGTGATTTCACAAAGTAAATGGGAATCAGAGCTGTTTGGTTGACAGCCTACCCCATGGAAACCGACACTGCTTTTCTGAATTGATCACCATATGCTTATCTGTCTGTATACCCTGCCTGTCCTAAGATGCTTCCGGACAAGTGACTTGAATGAGGATTTGGCTAGACCGCTCAGTGGGCAGATGTTTCACTTGCCAAAAGACCTCAGTGCCCTGAGCCAGGCAGTTCTCTAAAAGTATTTTGGCCTTTTAGCAGTGCAGCAAGGCATCTTAGTTTTTAAAACTTGTGCATAAATAAAGCAAATGGTCTTTCTCCTAGCCTATTGATGGATTTATACAAAGAAATGGATGTGGAGTAAAATAAATTTTTTAAATATAACAAGCCATAGTGGTAGAATTCTTTAAACCCTGGGCCCCAATTCTCATTTGACATCAAACTATTGAGTCTTAATTTCCTTACCTATATTTGGGGTTTATTGGATGCCATTTATATTCTTTTTTAAAAAAATATTTTTTAGTTGTTGATGGGCCTTTATTTTATTTACTTATTTATATGTGGTGCTGAGAATCGAACCCAGTGCCTCATATGTGCTAGGCAAGTACTCTACCGCCAAGCTACGATTCTTTTTTGTCTTGAAAATTATATATTTTCATGATTGTGAGTCTTTTAGACCACCTTTTTTCTACTTTATTTAATCTTCTCTACAACCCTTTGAGCTATGTATTGTTACTTCCATTTACAGAGGAGTAAACTGAGGTACAAGAAACAGTTAAATGCTAAAGGCAGGAGGTAAATTACAGTAGCAGATGCCAGATTCTGTTGGTTTAGCTGTTACGCTATTTCCAAGATACTTTCTACCTCTAATCATTTATTAGATTCAAAACTACAAGTCTTTCAAGCTACGAATTGCAATTTTTCATTAAATTATTGGCTTGCCTGAGGGAGGAAATTTTAACAAATGATTCCCCTGTCTCCTCCAACCACTTCTGTCCATGTGCACAGTCACAGTGACACAAAGACACAGGGCCACAAGATCTCCCAACGGGCTCCTTGTGTCTCCAAAGGGCAGAGAACTAAACCAGAAAAGGGAGGAATTGTGGTATTATAATGCTATTGCTTTTATTAAGATTATAATGAAATTTATTCAACTTGAAGGAAAAGGTGACCAGGAACTAAAATTTCCTGAACAAAATTACCACAAGGGCAGAGGCTTTCCCACTTTGGAGGGTATAAGGATCACCTGAGGAGTTGTTAAAAGCACATTGTGTGTGCCCCATCTGGAGACTCTAATTCAATATGTTGAGCTCCAGTATCTGAATTTCTTATCCAGCTCCATCAGTGATTATCATGGTCTTTGGATCTGGAAGGTCCTCCAAAGGTTCTGTTGTGCCCAATGCACCAACGTTCAGTGTGTGTGTGTGTGTAGGGGGGGGGGGGTTATTAGGAAATGATTGGCTCATGAGGGCTGAGATTTCATCAATGAATTCAATCTATTGATAGATTTATAATTTGAGTGGACTGTTAGGAGGTGGTAGAACTGGAGGAGGTGGGACACAGCAGGCAGGAGGAGGTGGGACACAGCAGTCGGGAGTAGGTCCTTGGGGGACTGTCCTTGGGGACTATGTCTTGTCCCCAGTGCTAGCTCTGTGCACCGTAGCTGCCAGGAGGAAAACAGCTTTGTCTGCCACAACCTCCTCACCACGATGCTCTGCCTCACCATAGGCCCAAAGCACTGGAGCCAACTGAACTTGGACTGAAATGTCTGAAACCATGAGCCAAAGTGAATCTTTCCTCCTCTAAGTTGTTTGGTTCTGGTGCAACTAGTTCCTGTTAAAGAAAAGTCATCCTAGAGACTCTACAGAGTTATAGCAGGAGAATCAGTTGTTCTAAGAACCTTCCCTGCTGTCTTTGAGGACTTCCAATAGTTTCTTACATTTTTAAGTCCAAATTCAAAGCTGCTGTGCCCACTTTCTTCTTGACATCTGTATGCAGCTATCTACTAGTCATCTCAGCCTTAGTGCCATGTGAAACACTTGATTATTTCCTTGAGTATTGTCATTATTCATATCTTCCCCAGTCCAATTAATAGTATTACTAACCAACTGGTTATTAAAATAAAAAAGAAGAGTCATTCATATTTCCTTTCTTTCTGCCCACACTCTCTCTTTCCTACTCTCCTTTTCTTCCTATAACTTTTATTCCCTTTTAAAATCTTTTAAAACCCTCTATTCATATATATATATATATATATATATATATATATATATATATATATATATACCTTTCATTTATTTACTTTCTCCACTGCCACTACCATCATCTTACTCTAAGCCAGTGTCGTCTCTCACCTGGATTTCTGAAGCAGTCTTCTCACTGGTCTTCCAGCTTCTGGTTTGATCCCTCCATTTGATCTTCCACATAGCAGCCAGTGATTATTAATGTGCATTAACCAGATCACTACATGCCCCACTTGGAACACTCTGATGGCCTTTCACTGTAGATAGAATACACTCCTTATCACACTGCCCGCAAGCCCATTCATGCTGAGGCTCTGCCTTGTTCCAGATATATCAGCTTTCTGTGAGTTTGTAGGCTGAGCTTCCCCCCAGCCCAGGGCTGTTTTGCTCATAATATCATCTGCCTGCAAGGTTTTCTCTCTAAATCACTCCTGCTATTCCTTTAGATCTCAGTTGAATTGTCATCACATCAGAGAGGTGGCCCCTGGCTTCTCTAGACACCTTCTACCTCATTAATCTCTTCCACAAAGCTATTTGTGTTTACCCCATAGCATTTATCACTATTTAAAATTATTTATTCATCTGTTGCCTGCTTCTACCAATAGAACATAAGCTCTGTGGAATTAGCAATCTCATTTGTCTTGTTCTCTTTGGCACACCAGCACCTAGCACCACACCTGGCACTTAGCAAAGACCTTATAAATATTGGTTGCATTTAAATCAGATGCTAATAAGTTGTTTGAACACTTCTGTCTCTGCAACATGTGTAAAATGAAATTATGTGAGTAAAATTGTAATTAATCTGGAAGGTATAATTCACCTGGAAAAAGGAACAGGTGGATCTGTGTGGCAGAACTCCTTTGTCCCTTCAAGTCCCACACAGCATAATCGTTTAAACTAGGGCAGCCCAGCAGCACTGAATCCATCCCTGCTTATTATTTCTGATCAAAAGGAATCCCCTAACTCATGACTCTCTCTTCTCCAGACAAAAGGCAGCTGTTTTCCTGGTTCATGGCCCAGCTCACTGTGCTCACGGCAGCCCTCCCAGCATGGTGATGGAGGGGCCTTGCATGCAATGGAAGCTCCTCTGCTCCAATGAATTAGAGAAGCAAATCATGGTGAACAGTTTGTGTCCTCTTCTGCCATGTAATTCTTTATCTGCTGTTAGCTCAAAAAGCATCCTGTGGTGGAACTGTGATTGCACTCTGAACAGTCTGACAAACGAAACACCAGTGGATTCCTCTAAAGGCTGCATGAGGGTGATTCTTTTTGTGTGTTGGATACAAATTAAATTCAAATTCTTTCAAACAATGAAATCCTATATTTTTACCCCAAGAGCCCACAATTAAAAATTTGCTGAAATATAAATCTCTTTGAAGGCTGCCACTTTGCATTTTAAGAGATCTAAACATGCTCCATCTCTAAGCCAAAGGAATCAAGCAAAAGAGGAATAATTCAGAATCTTCTTTATGTTTGGAACTACTTTCAGTGTTTGTTGTCTTGCTCAATGGATTTTTGCTTCATCTGATGGAACATTTTGATTTTTCTTTGGCAAAGAATCCTTCTGTATAACACTTTTGGTAGTATGGGCATTTTGACAATGTTAATTCTGCCTATCCAAGAGCATGGATGATCTTTGCATCTTCTAAGGTCTTCTTTAATTTCTTTATTTATTGCTCTTCAGTTTTCATTGTAGAGGTCTTTCACCTCTTTTGTTAGATTGATTCCAAAGTATTTTCTTTTTTTAGGCTATTGTGAATGGGGTAGTTTTCCTAATTTCTCTTGCAGTGGATTCATCATTAATGTATAGAAATGAATTTGATTTATGGGTATTGATTTTATATCCTGCTACTTTGTTGAATTTGTTTATTAGTTGTAGAAGTTTTGGTGGAATTTTTTGGATCTAAATATAGAATCATGTTGTCGGAAAATAGTCATAGTTTGAGTTATTCTTTTCCTATTTGTATTCCTTTAATTTCTTTCATCTGTCTGATTGCTCAGGTTAGAGTTTCAAGGACTATGTTGAATAAAAGTGGTGAAAGAGGGCATTCCTGTCTTGTTCCAGATTTTATTATTTTTTTCTTTTTTAATTTATAATAGTAGTATGTATTACAATTCATAATGCACATATATAGCATCTTTTTACATACAACTGTTTGTATACAAAGTATATAAGTACCATTCAGATCTTCAATCATGCATTTAGGATAATGATATCCATCTCATTCAACCACCAATTTTTTTTCTTTTTTTCCCCCCTCTCTCTCCCCTTTCTCCCTCCCTTCACCTCCCTTTCCTTTGACCATTCTAGTGTAGAGGGAATGCTTTCAATTTTTCTCCATTTAGAATGATGTTGGTCTTGGATTTAGCATAGATGGCTTTTACAATGTTGAGGTATGTTCCGACTATCCCTAGTTTTTCTCGTGATTTGAACATGAAGGGTTGCTGTATTTTGTCAAATACTTTCTATGCATCTATTGAGGTGATCATGTGATTCTTGTCTTTAAGTCTATTGATGTGATGAATTACATTTATTGATTTCCATATGTTAAACCAACCTTGCATCCCTGGGATGAACCCCACTTGATCTTGGTGCACTATCTTTTTAATATGTTTTTGCATGTGATTTACCAGAATTTTATTGAGAATTTGAATATTATTAAAATGGTCATACTACCAAAATTGTTATACAGATTTAATGCAATTCCTATTAAAATCCCAATGACATTCTTCATGGAACTAGAAAAAGCAATCATGAAATTCATTTGGAAAAATAAAAGACCCAGAATAGCCAAAGCAATCTTTAGCAAGAATAGTAAAGCAAGAGCCAGATCTTAAATTATATTATAGAGCAATAGTAACAAAAATGGCATGGTTTTGGCACCAAAACAGACAAGTAGACCAATGGTACAGAATAGAAAACATAGAGACAAACCCACATAAATATGGTATTTTCATATTAGACAAAGGCACCAAAAGCATACATTGGAGAAAAGATAGCCTCTTCAACAAATGGTGCTGGGAAAAATGGAAATCATATGTAGTGAAATGAAATTAAACCTCTATCTCTCACCCTGCACAAAAATAAACTCAGAGACTTAAGCACTAGAACAGACACCTTGTAGCTACTAGAAGAAAAAGTAGGCCCAAATCTACATCATGTCAGCTTAGGACCTGACTTCCTTAACAAGTCTTCCAAAGTTTAAGAAGTAAAATCAAGAATTAAAAATGGGATGGTATCAAATTAAAATGGCTCTTTTCAGCAAAGGAAACAATCAATAACATGAAGGAGAAAAATCTTTACCACATGCACCTCAAATACTGCATTAATCTCCAAGATATATAAAGCACTCAAAAAGCTTAACACCAAATAAACAAATAACCCAATCAATAAATGGGCTAAGGAACTGAACAGGCACTTCATGGAAGAAGAAATACAGTCAACAAACATATGAAAAAATGTTCATATGTTTAGAGAAATTAGAGAAATGTAAATCAAAACTACTCTAAGATTTCATCTCATTCCAGTCAGAATAGCAATTATCAAGAATACAAGCAACAATAAGTGTTGGTGAGGATGCAGGGGAAAAGGTATACTCATTCATTGCTGTTGGGATTGCAAATTGGAATAACCATTAGGTAGAGAAGTAGTGAATTCCTCAGAAAACTTGGAATGAAACCACAATTTGACCCAGCTGTCCCTCTCCTTGGTTTATACCCAAAGAACTTAACATCAGCACACTACAGTAATGCAGCCACATCAAAGTTTATAGCAGCTCGATTCACAATAGCTAAACTATGGAACCAGCCCTTCAACAGATGAATGGATGTGCTACAGATTCACAATGGAATATTACTCAGCCTTAAAGAAGAATGAAATTATGGCATTTGTATTTAAATGGATGGAGCTGGAGAATATCATGCTAAGTGAAATAAGCCAAACCCCCCCAAAATCAAAGACTGAATGTTTTTCCTGATAAGTGGATGCTGATCCATAATGTGGGGAGGGTAGGGAAGAATGAAGTAACTTTGGATTGTGCAGAGGGGAGTGGCAGGTGGAGTGGGGATGGGAAGGACAGTGGAATGAGACGGACATTATTACCCTGTATACATATATGATTACACCCCCAGTATGCCTGCACCATGTATAGCCAGAGAAATGAGAGGTTGTGCTCCATTTTTGTCTCAAAATGCATCCTACTGCCATAATTAATTAGAACAAATTTAAAAATAAAACAGTAATTAATTAATTAGATATTTTTAAAAAGAACACTTCTGGGTCCCTTAGGATAAGAGATTTGGCTGGGATGAGTCCACCTGGATGGAAGAATGGAAATCATGTACCAGATGCATCAAGCAGTATGTCTCTTCCTGGAATTTTCCTTGTGAGTGGATAACTCCAAGACTGAAAGTTGTAAGTGGTATGTGTGTGACATTGGGTCCAGAAAAGATTTTCCATTGGCTTCTGTTACTGAAGTTTCCAGAACTTCTGGTTCCTTGTTCTTTCAAAGATCTTCTTCTTAAGCTTCTCTTTCCTTGGTGAGTGATTCCATTCTCTTAAAATTGTTATGCTGGTCTATTAATGCATAACATTCCTCCTCATAGCTTAGTGGCAATGGTTTTATTAAATTCATGGTTCTGCAGTTTAGAAATTAGAGCAGGACATGGAGGGGAGGGCTGGTCTTTGTTCCTCTATGACAGGAGTCCCAGCTTATGTGGTCCCAGTGGCTAAGGAGGGCTGGAAGGTTTGGAGTTTCATGTCAGTTCTAGCTCTGAGCTGGCTAATTCAATTCCTCTTGACATCACATTTCCTAGGCCCAGAATAGATAAGAGTTTCTTCACCCCCATGTCCAGCACTGGAATAGCTGGGGCTGGCTGGCCATCTCTTCCTATTCCTGTGACCCTTTGCTCAGTTAGTTGTGTTCCTCCAAAGTTTTCAATTCACGGGACAGTCTGAACTCTTACATAGTGGCTGGCTTCCCTCAGAGGAGGTATAGGAGTATGAGGTAGAAGCTACAAAACTTCTTCTACCAGTGCCTTAGAAGTCAAATAGTATTTGCTGTGTTGAATTCTATTAGTTACAGATGAGCCACAGAATGAGCTCAGATTAAAGAGCAGGTGTCTACACAAGGAGATGATGAGGCAAGTAGTTCTTTCAGGTATCTTTGGGGATTAGCTGGCACACTCATCAATTCCTTTGGAACTTTTTTGTTTGTTTGTTTGTTTCTGGCCACTAAATAACTCTAATTCCTCTAATTTATATCTTGTACTGAGAATTTCTGATGGTGTTTCTCAGATTTTTAAATTTCACATAGCAAAAATAAAATATCAGATGCCTAGAGTTATCACCTTTTAATTTTGCAAGCAAGGATATTAGGATATAATCAATTGTCATAACTGTTTAATGAAGGAGGTCTAACTTTAAATTGCAGAAATTCCTAAGCACATAATTAAGAATAACCAGGCACAATGGCACAGACCTTTAATTCTAGCTACTCAGGAAGTATAGACAAGAGGATCACACATTTGAGACCAGCCTTCACAATTTATCAAGACTCTGGCTCAAAATAAAATAAAAAAGATCTGGGGGTGTAGTAAGAGCACCCCTGGGTTAGATGCCCAGTACCACAAAAACATAAATAAATAAATAATCTATTCATTTCTCTTGAGAATGATTCATTTCTTCTAAATGAAGAAAATGCTTTCTGAAAGTTTCTCTCTCCCATTTGTTTGTATTTTGTTCATTTTGCTCTGAGCAATGAAAAGGTTATCACATATTGACCGTCCTATATTGACCGTCCTCTACTGAAGAGCTTTGGAGAACCTTTGCCTTCTAGGAGTTTAATGCTAAAATGAAGGACCAAAAAGGATAGACATAGACACTTAGAGAAAGATGCAGGGAGACAGTGGTCTGTTGAAGCCTCACGGAGGAGGTCAGGAGTCACAGAAGAGGCAGAGGCCCACTAAGGGACAGGGAGAGAAAGAAAATCCCAGAAAGGAAAGAGAACAGACGTTGTTGAAGCTTGATAATGCTGGCAGTTTTATATGTGATCTATCATTTAAACATCTTCATCAAAGTACTGTGATGTGAAAACATATGCTCCTTTCAAAGGTGAGGTGGTAAGTTCAGAAAGGTTGAATGACTTACTCTGTCTCCAACCTGAAGCAGGACTTGGATCATGTTCATTCTGGGTCCAAAATTGAAGAACTCTGGATGTGAGTTAGGTATCCAGTCACAGAGTGAATATCTATGGCACATTGAGTATCTACTGTCTTAGGAGAAAAGATGCAACTTACTTCCAGGGAATCGATTGTTTAGCACCAGAAACAGACAATAATGGAAAAGTTACTTCTGGAGCCAACAAGTGGGCCCAATCAAATTAAAAATCAATACAGAAAGGCTTCCCTAAGGAAAAAATAAGGACAGACATTGGCCACATGAAAGAAGAGTGCATTTTCTTGGGTGCGGGAGTCATAGGAAGGGTTTCTCAGGAGAGAGGGGAAGGCATTAAAGCAGGTTTGAAGAACTGCATGCAATTCAGGTTAAGCTTAGAGCATGGGTTGGGGGGAGTGGGGGGGAGTGGAAAGACAGGCAGAGACCACCTCTGGACAACGTGAGCACCATTGCTGTTATCCATTCTATCTAATGTAAAAAGTGGGAGGCATGCTGTTGTGTGTGCTTTGCCTGCAAAGGCTCCTTTCAGCAGCCCATAAAACAATGATGGATGCCAAAAATAACACTTTTCCGTTTGTGCCAACATTCTATATATTTCCCACATGTGCTTAAGGGAAAAATAGAATCATCAGAGTCATTAATAAACTTATAATATAAGTGTACTTGAAAGGTTCTGAGAAGAGCTGGTCATCTTTATTTCTCCGTCTCAGATTTTTGGAGAAATATTTTGATGTTTGCATGACCTTTGATCAAATATATTACACAGTTTTAGATCCCAGTAAATTACTGCCTTCCTGTAAGTACTAGGTTGCCAGGATGGGGAGGGGACTTAATGGTGCCATTAAGAAACACATAAATATTATCTTTTTACTTTTCTATCTATGCAATTTTTATTCCTGCTAGTGATGGTGCTTTTTTTTTTTTTTCCAGTTGTGCCTATGGAAATAAAGTAGGATTTTATTAGCAATAAAATTTTTCAAAGTTATCTTCCTTCTGGGTCTAATGTTTTTCCTAGAATCCTTCTCAGACTTTGAAAGAATCAGGCTCCTTGAAATCTCTAGTTCTTAATCACTACTAGCTTGTTAACATCACCTCCCCTCACACCTTCCTTTTTTGCTTTCCCTGATGATTGGTAACATTGATCTATGTAAGCTGCCTGGTACCGAAAACCGGGAGGAAAACTCTCGGAGGCAGAGTAAAGTTTTTACTACTTTTACTTCTACTTTCTTAGAGCTTAGAGAGGGAAAGAAAGATTTTTAGAGAGAAAGATTAAAGCGAGCTTTTCTTCTTGTCTTCTTAGCTTAGAGTCTTAGAGAGAAAGAAAGATAGAGCTTAGCTTAGAGAAAGATTAGAGCTTCTTTCTTCTCTCTTCTTTCTTCCTTCTTCTTTCTTCTGTCTTCTGTCTTCCTTGGGAGCCTCGGCCTAACTCTGACCAGTCATTACTTCTTCTATCTGGTTTCTCTTCTGTAACCGCTCTGCCTACGTTCTGGCCGCTCTGATTCTTCTGACTGACCGAGTGACTGCCCGACTGACTGAATTCTCCGTTCTCCTAACTCGGACCGCTTTCACCCGGTTATATACCTTCAGGTTTGCGGGTGCCTACAGGTGCGTCACATACATATCAGGTGGAACTTATGGCTTCCAGCTAGCTACAACAGCCCTTCCTAATTAGGGCTCCTTCAGATCTAAAAGCCAGGGATATATTTTCATGCATGCTTCAAGTAAAGAAAACTGAACACTCTTTACAAAAGGTCAGTCATATCCAAATTTAAAGTATGAGAATTACATTCCTCCATTACCCAGGTCTCTAATAGAGGAATCAACTCAATCTGGCTTGAGCAAAAAACAAAACAAAGATCCTAAAGCCAAACAAAGACAACAGCAACAAAATCCTAAAGGTTTAAAAGATTTTAGCAATGGAGAGAGTACAGTGGTGCCTTGGCTCTAGGACTAAAATCATGCTACGGGAGCTTTTCCTCCTACATCTTGGGTCTGCTTTGCTTTGTTAGCTTCAATTTCAGCTGGTGTTTTTTTGTTGTTGTTGTTTCTTGTTTGTTTTCACCAGCTGGTAGCTATTCTGTGGCCCAAGGATGCAGTGGTCTGACTGGTCAGGCATAGGTCATGGGAAGCTGGATTTAAGTTCCCACACCCTTTGAAAAATCATATAAAATAAAAATGAGGTAGATTTCATGGAAAATCCAAGTTTGGTACCAGAATAAACAGAAAGGCAAACATGAAAACTCTCTCTATACAATTACTTTTTTTTAATAGTTTCTGGATTTATGATACCTAAAATGCAGTAAAACCACCATTTCATTTCACGAACATGATAAAGCTTCATAATCCAGCTATTGTATTTCTGAGGTTCCAGAATTATCAATGCTGTGATATATAAGCTTTGAAATTCATGCGAAGAGTTCTATAATATTCACAGGGGAATTTTTTTCCTAAAAAAAAAAAAAAATGAGGCTATTGGATAATGAAATAATTTGTCCTGCTTTTCTTAGCCACATTGCTAATATTTTCATAAGGATGATCTAGTTCTGATTTAAGAGGGACAAGAGCCTGATAAATCCCAACATTTTAGCTCTGATCTCATTTTCTCAGTAGCTTTTTCTGTGCTTAAAAAGAATCCATTATCGTTTGCTTCATTAAATGTGTCTACATGTAACGCAAGAGCATTTTCTGGTAGGTGCATCTAAAGCTCCGCAGGACATCCATCAAGAACTGGGGCTCTGCTTGCAGAGGGATCCATCATCGTTCATTTTAGCTCTCCTGGAGCAAGAGGAACATTTTTGTTGCCGTCACTAATTGAAAGACCGAGCACTCCTTATGAAATGTTGATGTTTCTGTAGATTAAGCAGTATGAAGGGCAAGTTGGATACTTTTTATTAAAATAACATAACATCCCCATCATAGCCTTTGACTTCAAGGAATTTACCTGCATCCTAAGGCACAACATAGTTGATGCTTTGAGCTATGCACTTACAGGAAACAAATGACCTCTTCCTTTATTTCCTTTAATTCAGGGTGATATTGAGTCAATTTTCTTGGCTCATTTCTACATTAACATTTGTCTCAGTCTTCACTTTTGTGCAGCAAGACCTCAAGTGCTCACCTTACTTCTTCCTTAATCACACTTGCTTTTGAAGATGTGATTTCAAATGCCCTGAGTGAATGCCTTTGGTCCTCTTCTTTTTAGGTACAGTGAATAGCATTTCTTTTCTTTGTGATCTTAGGGTTTTCCAGATGGGTTATGGAGAAGATTCAGAATTATTATTATTTTTGAGGTAATTACCCAAGTTGATTAGGGAAGCCTTTTTTTTTTTTTAATTTTTAAAAACCTCTCCCTGTTTATTACCAATGAGTGTTCAGATGCCATCTGGAGCTGTTGAGGGAGATGAATTGAGAATGATTGGGCGCTGTGAGTAGGTGACATGATCGGTCACCCGCACTGATCATCACATCAATAACAGCACATGAACAGAGAAAATCACCTGCAGTGTGAGGATTGTGTGGAGAATGTAGAGCTTGACCCAGTTCCACTCTGACCTTTAGCACACAGTGTTTCAAGCAGAGAGCGAGAAAATACAGACGCAAAGAGAAGATCTCAATGATGTTCCTCACACTATAAATGGACTCGTAGCTTCAGGGTTGGCTTCTCACCACCGCTAAACGCACATCAAACCTGACCACTGGCCAGAAGATAAGGGCAGCTACCATCTGCTGTGTGCTCACTAAATCCAAAGTGCTTTGCAATACATTCTGCATCTTTTTTTTAAAAAAAAATCTCAAAATCATATCAGTTATTATTGTTGTCTACATTATAGATGACAAACTCAGTTTAAAAGATGATAGATACCTTCCTGAAGGTCACACAGCCTCACGTGGGTGAGGGGTAAGCCCAAACTTTAAATTCAATTACAAATTCCAAGATGCTAATTCTACTAATTCTAAGACATTACAGGAAGATAGAAACATAAGAAGAGCACAGAAAATGCTTGAGATTTATGGGCTTTTAATCCACTTACTTCCCTTCATCAGCAACAAAGCTAGCTTTTTTAGGAAATGACAATAAAGCTACAAACCCCAGTTTACCTTCTCATATAGCATGTCATCACTTGATCCTGCCACTTATCCTCTCAGAAAGGAAGGGCTTTGTTAGATGGTTCAGAAAGAGCTGCTTTTGGCCTATTTTATCTATTGTGGGCAAATAGGAACCAAGACAGCTATGAAATATGCGTGGGGCAGAGCCAGATGTTAATAGTATGGGTATAATAAACTAGGGTAAGAGCAGTAATAATATTCATCTGGTATTAAGAACTTTGAGACAAACTCAGATCTCAGCACTTCACTTATTGTATCATTGTAGTCAACTTTGCAGAGGTATCATTCATTTGCAATGAATTGTACCCATCTGTAGAGTACCACTTGAGGAAAGAAGAGAACTATATGTACACACCTATGAAACCACTACTTTTTATGGCTGAGTAAAATTCCATTGTATACATACCACATTTAAAAGAATGACTTTATGACTTTTGCTGGTAAACACATGAATATGGAGACTATCATGCTAAGTGAAATAAGCCAGTCCCCCAAAACCAAATGTTGAACATTCGCTCTGATATGCAGATGCTAACACACAACAAGGGGGGTGGAATAGAAAGTTCATTGAATTCAACAAAGGTGAATGAAGGGAAGAGACGGGGTGGGAATAGGAAAGATAGTAGAATCAATTGGAAATAACTTCCTTATGTTCATATATGAATATATGACCAGTGAAACTCCACATCATGTACAACCACAAGAATGGGATCCTAACTAGAATAAATTATAATCCATGTATAATGTGTCAAAATGAAACCGCTACCTTTATCAAAGAGAATATTTCCATCCTCATACCACTTTGCAGTCTTTTCTAGCCTCTACCCTTTTTGTCAGGAAACCACCAATATGTTTTTTTGTCACAATAGATTAATTTGATGTTTTTTTTTTTTTTTTTTTTTCCCAGTACTGGTGATGGATCCCAACGGCACTTTACCACTGAGCTAAATATATCCCCAGTCCTTTTTACTTTTTATTTTGAGACGGAATCTCACTGAATTGCCCCAAGTTGGACTCAAACTTGCAATCTTCCTACCTCAGCCTCCCCAGTCTTTGGGATTATAGGCATGCTTCACCATGCCAAGCTTAGATTACATTCTTTAGATTTTTGTTAAGTAAGTGGATTACTTATTTCACTCAGAAAGATGATTTTTGGAGTTTGTCTATCTTATCATGTGCATCACATTGTTCCCTTTTACAGATGGGCAGTCTTCAATTTTATGGGCATATCATGTTTTACCTATCCATTATGTACCCCTTAATGGACACTTGGGTTGTTTCTAGTACTTGGCTAATCTGAATAAAGTTTCTGTGTATATTCACATACATGTTTTTGGGTTTTTATGCCTAGAAGTGGAATGGTTGAGACCTATAGTTGGTTTATATTTGATTTCCTAAGAAACTGTCATTTCTTTCCAACATGGTTGTATAATTTTATAGTCTAACAAGCTGTGTATGAGAATGTTAACTGCTCCATATCCTCGACACTTTTTATCTGCCATCTTTTTGATTATAGACATTCTGGTATTATAAGTGATGTCTTACTATAGTTTTTTTTTAATTAGTGGTCTTTTTAAAAATGCCTTTATTTTGTTTATTTATTTTTATGTGGTGCTAAGGATCGAACCCAGTGACTCACATGTGCTAAGCAAGGGCTCTACCACTGAGCCACAACCCCAGTCCCATCTCATTATGGTTTTAACATGCAATTCCTTAATAACTAGTGATTCCAAGAATGTTTTCAGGTGATTGCTGGCAATTCGTATATTTTATGGTGAACCCCCCCCCCCCCAATTTCTATTAGATTGTTTTATTATTATTAAATTGAAAGAGCACTTTGTATATTCTGAACACAATTATGTTGTCAGGTAATGCATTTCAAATATTTTTATCACCCTATTTCTTGTCACTTCATATTTTTCATGTCTTTCAAAGGGTAAAATTTCTCGTTTTGATAAAATACAAGTTATCATTTTTTTCCCTTTTATGGTTTGTGTTACTTCATTTACTTTAGCACATTTAACTTTCTCATCAGGCTTGCCCAGGACAGTAATTGTCTGTATTTCCCAGGTGATTAGAACTAAATCTTCCAGAGATTATATGAGTTGCCCAAATCGCAGGTCTACCAGAGGGTGAAATTCAAATGACTGGATGGATGAAGAGAAGTCAGAGGAATGCAGTCAGGAAATCAGAACCAGGAATCACTGTGGGCAAATGTGAACGGCAGAATCTAGGGCAGCATCTTGGACTCTGTCACAGGGACGATGATTCATTTCCTAAGAGGAGTTTAAGATGAAGAGCCATTCTGCCTGTCTCCTCTGATGAAACTTTCCCAGGCTGAAGGACCCTGTGTTCCAAGTCTGGTGCCTGATGCACAGCTCATAATCACAAGGACCAAGATAGACACCAGTTTTCTTTACTTCCAGCCCAGTGCTCTGTCCATCCCTCTGAGACAAATCCCTGCCTCAGCCAGCAAATGAATAAGTGCATGAATAAATAAATAAGTAGCATGGCTTCAAATAAGAAAAACATATTTAGCTTAGGGATTGGGATGAAGCTGCATATTTTCTCCTTAGAGAAAATACAATGGCACATTATTATTATTATTTTTAAATATAAAGGGAGAAGTAGTTTTCCTGACTTCACAAGAATCAAAACATATTGAACAGTCACTGCTCAGCATCCTCCTCCCACAACTCTCCTTAAATAGAAACCCAAGGAAACCTCCTTTCCCTTCCCATTTCCTTTTACTCAGGCAGGCACCATTAATTGCAATCGATTACTTCATCATAACTGCATCCTGCCATTTCTCCTGCCATGCTTCTCTGGCCAACTCTCTGCTCAGATCTATTTTGGCAGATGTAAGTTTTATATTTCTCTTGCCCCTGGCTACCTTTGAATTTCCAGCTCCGCAGCACGGCAGGTCCATCACCTGAAGGTGTGACAAAGAATATTGTACAACTACCACTGATATCAACTTTAAATGGAAATTGGATCCCTTCCCTCACTATTTTTTATGTTCCACTTTAATTTGGGCAAACTACAGTTCCAGACATCATGTTTGCCGCAACCATCCATCTTTGGAAGAGTGCAATAGTAGTCCTGCTTTCTTAAGTACTTTTCATTTTTCATGCCAGTCTCTGCCTTTCTTTCTCTCTCTCATTCTCTCTCTCTCCCTCTGTCTCTCAGTAGCATACCTCTGCCACAGGGAAAGGTATAATGTACGTTCATGAATCTGGCGGCTCATTCAAGCAATAGGAAACAGCAGAGTCCGTTGCCAGACTGATGAAATGTGCTACAATGGTCTAGGGGCCTTTAACTCCGGAATTCTATTTCCAAAGTAATATGCATCTTCAGAAGAAATGCCCTGGAGCCCAAATGGAAGACTGAATTGTAAATTTTATATTATCTTTGAAAACGTGAGGGAGTGACCACATCTACAGGAACATAAAAAAAAAAAAAAAAAGTAAGCAGTCAACACAGTAAGACCCTTGAAATGAGGTAAAGTATTTGTTTGAATAAGCCAAATGATCAAGTTCACCAAAATGGTACACCTAACCCAATGTGAACATCTCATGCTATCTTTTTTTAAGATTTCATTTATTTTATTTTTTATTTGTTTTAATTAGCTTTACATGACAGTAGAATGAATTTATGTGCTTTGATATACATAGATGGGATATAATTCTCATTTTTCTGATTTTACATGTTGTAGAATCACATTGGTAATGCAGACACATAGGTCATGCTATCTTTATTTAACAATATATTACACTGATTCATTAGGGAAACAAAGATTATTTATATCAATCTAATTCTTGAGGAACTTGAGGACAAAAATAATAGTTGGTGGTTAATATGATTTGGATAAGTGTCTCCCAAAGGCCCATATAGTAAAGGTTTGGTTCAGCCTGTGGTGCTGTTAGGAAGCAGTGGAAGCTTTACGAGGCAGAGCCTCATGGGGCATCTTCTAGTCATTGGATAATAACTTTAAAGGGGTTATTGAGATCCCAGTCCTTCCTTTTTCTTTCTTTCTTTCTTTCTTTTTTTTTATACCTACTTATTTGCTTTAGTTGTACACAATGCAATGCATCTCATGTTTATGTGGTGCTGAGGATCGAACCCAGGCCGCGCGCATGCCAGGCGAATGCTCCACCGCTGAGCCACAACCCCAGCCCCTTCCTTTTTTTTTCCTTTGCTTCTGGCCAACCTGAGGTGAGTGGTTTGCTCCATGATGCACTCCCACCATGATGTGCTGGCTCTCCACAGGTCCAACGCAAGATTACCAGGGACTGAAAACTCTTAACCTATGGGCCAAAATAAGCCTTTTCTCAGTGTAAGTTGATTTGTCTCAGGTATTTATTATAGTAATGGAAAACTGACAGGCACAGTGGCTTTGCTGGTTCTTCCTATTTCACTTCTACCAGATACATCTTGCTCTTCTCTCTTCTGTTTTTTGTTGGGGGGGTGGGGATTCCCAGGAAGGCTGACTTCTGTGAACTGTAGGTCAAAACCCCTTCCAGTCTCTGGCTGAGTGGAATTAATGGGAGACCCTGAAGGGAGATTGGAGATGAGAAGGAGGAGGAGGGACATTGTGGAGTTTTATTTCTCCCTCACAGCGTTAGCCACTCCTCTGGGTCTAGTAACAATTTTTCTACTCCTTGTCCCTTCAAACCTAGGGGTGATAATGGATTCCCACTGTTGACACTTCCTGATTGCCTCACGTCTGTGTTTTCCTTGATCCCATCTACAGTCCCATGAATAATTCACCCATTAAATTATTTTGAGGTAAATATGGGTTTTTTTTTTTGGCATATATTTCCTGAAATGGTTCAGTCTGATAAAGTTTTCTTGTTGGAAACTTTCTCTTTCTTGACAAGTTGGTTTTTATCTCAGTGTGATTCCTTAGTAAGCTACAAATGTTTAGTCTTAATGGTATCTTAAGTATTTTTGATCAAATTGAAATACAAAAAAAAATTATACAAACTTATATTACACAAAATTATATTATATAATAGACATAAATTGAATAATCACAAACAATTTCCATTTAAACCTATTCTCTTATCTGCCTGGACTCTTTAAGTTGTTGAGTTTTTAAAAAACTATTAAGCTGAATCTTTTGCTTTGAAATAGTCCTGTAAAGTGTTGGTTGAGGTAGTTAACAAATGCTTGAAACAAATTTCATGTCCCTTTAGGAAGGCGTGTCTTGCAGATGAGTGAGTATGCAAAGCACCAAATACTTTAGCACCTGGCAGGCATGGTGCAACAATCTTTTCTCTGTATTATTTCCAGAAAGTCATTTTAAGGCCTTTGCAATTAGAACATTATAAACTTTGCATCTAAAGCTCATTTACTCCTTAGAGCTGAATCTATATATTAAAATATACGTTTGCCCCTGGATTAGTGACATTCAGCCAATTAAAAAGATGGGGAAAGACCTTACAGTGTAATGAGCTCTTGGAAAACTGACCCAATTTGCTGTTTTTACATTTTATCTTGTTTTCTGTGAAATGAAGCTAACCAGCTTCTCTCTTTCATTTCCAATTCTACCCTAATGCTTTTTTTTTTTTTTTTTTTTTTTTCCCAACAGAGAAGATTTTTGCTTGCAGTAAAATAAATACTTGGAAGCTCTGCCAATTATGTTAGGATGATTATTGCTACCTTTGCTAATTTTCCTGGATTTCTCCTTTATTCTCTCTTCTTTTCAGAAGTCCCTGATTCAGTGAATTTCTCCTCTCAGCATATTTTCTGTATGCTGATAGACACATTCCAAAACCCTAAAATATTATCAATTGAAAGAAGGCTTTCTAAAAGATAATACTCATAAGGGTTCATACATAGGGTCTTCATATTAGTCTTTTGAGGCTGGCTTGAAAAATAAGTTTGCTAGAATCACTGTTAAATTCTCAACAGCATAATAATAATTATAAAATATAATAGCAACTGCTGAACATTTTCTATCTTCTAGTAAATGTGCTAAGCAGCTTACAGGCTGTGTTTTACTTTGTCCTCACATGAACTCCTTAATGTAGTTGCACTAATTATCCCAGGGATCACACATTTGGAGGTGGCAGAATCAGGCAGGATTTAAGTCCAGGTTTGTGCGAATCTGCAGTCCCAGTTCACAACAACCACGCTTTAGTACCTCTAAGTCTAAGGCACAACTGTGCTTAGAAAGATGGCAGCTAACTTGTTACTTCCTTCTCATCTACCCTAAATAAAGCATAGTTTATCCCCTGAAATATTTCATAGGTAGTTCTAAGGAACCAGCTTAAGGAGCAAATGTTTCAGGGGGCATTTTCCCTTATCAAGCATCTGGGTAAAGAAAGATTTCATATATGGCAGTGGAATTTAATAGTAAATGATATGAAGAAGCCCTCTGATTAAAGCTTTTCCAATTCAAATTCATAATATTTAGGTATTTCTTTTTTTCTTTTTTTTAATTTTATTTTTATAATTTTTAATATGTACAATTCATAGTGCATGTATATAGCATCTTTTTACATACAACTGTTTGTATACAAAGTATATTCGTACAATTCAGGTCTTCAATCATGCATTTAGGAAAATGATATCCGTCTCATTCAACCACCTTTTCTTTTTCTTTTCTCCCCCTCCCTTCCCCCTTGCTCCCTCCCTTACCCTCCCATCCCTTTGACCATTCTAGTGTTCCTCTAGTCCTCCTATGTACCCCCATCCAACAATACTATGAACTAGCCTCCTTATATCAGAGAAAACATTTGGTACTTGGATTTTTGAGACTGACTAACTTCACTTAGCATTATGTCTTCCAACTTCATTCATTTACCTGCAAATGCCATTATTTTATTTTCTTTTATTGCTGAGTAAAATTCCATTGTACATATATACCACATTTTCTTAATCCACTCATTTACTGAGGGACATCTAGGTTGGTTCCACAACCTAGCTATTGTGAATTGCGCAGCTACAAACATTGAGATAGCTGTGTCACTGTAATATACTGTTTTTAAGTCCTTTGGGAATAGACCCAGGAGTGGGATGGCTGGGTCATAGGGTGGTTCCATTCCCAGTTTTCCAAGAAATCTCCATATTGCTTTCCATAACGGTTGCACCATTTTGCAGTCCCACCAGCAATGTATGAGTGTGCCTTTTCCCCCACATCCTCTCCAACATTTATTGTTGCTTGTGTTCTTGATAGCTGCCATTCTGACTGGAGTGAAATGAAATCTTAGAGTAGTTTTGATTTGCATTTCTCTAATTGCCAGCTATGTTGAACATTTTTTCATGTATTTGTTGATTAATCGTGTATCTTCTTCTGAGAGGTGTCTTCTCAATTCCTTAGCCCATTTATTGATTGGGTTATTTGTTTTTTTGGTGTAAAGTTTTTTGAGTTCTTTATATATTCTAGAAATTAGTGCTCTACTGATGTGCATGTATCAAATATTTGTTTCCAATTAGTTGGCTCTCTATTCACCTCACTGATTGTTTCTTTTGCTGAGAAGAAGGTTTTTAGTTTAAATCTATTCCATTCATTAATTCTTAGTAGTAATTCTTGTGCTACAGGATTCTTATTAAGGAACTTGGGGCCTAATCCGACATGTTGGAAATTGGAGCATACTTTTTCTTCTATTAGGTGTATTGTTTCTGATCTAATTCCTAGGTCCTTCATCCATTTTGAATTGAGTTTTGTGCATGGTGAGAGATAAGGGTTTAATTTCAATTTGTTGCATATGGATTTCCAGTTTTTCCAGCACCATTTGTTGAAGAGGCTATCCTTTCTCCACTGTACATTTTTGGTGCCTTGTCTAATATAAGATAGCTGAAATTATATGTATTAGTCTCTGAGTCCTCAATTCTGTACCACCAATCTGTTTTGGTGCCAATACCATGCTGGTTTTGTTACTATTGCTCTATAGTATAATTTAAAGTCCAGTATGATGATGCCCCCTGCTTCACTTTTCTTGCTCAGGATTGCTTTGGCTATTCTGGGTCTCTTATTTTTCCAGATGAATTTCATGACTGCTATTTCTATTTCTTTGAAGAATGACATTGGGATTTTGATTGGAATTGCGTTAAATCTGTATAATGCTTTTGGTAGTATGGACATTTTGACAATATTAATTCTACCTATCCAAGAGCAAGGTAGGTCTTTCCATCTTCTTAGTTCTTCTATAATTTCTTTCTTTAGTGTTCTATAATTTTCGTTATAGAGGTCTTTCACCTCTTTCATTACGTTGATTCCCAGGTATTTTATTTTATTTTTTTGATGCTATTGTAAATGGGGTAATTTTCATCATTTCCTTTCAGAGTCTTTGTCGCTGATGTACAAAAATGCCTTTGACTTATGTGTATGATTTTGTATCCTGCAACTTTGCCAAATTAATTTACTAGTTGTAAAAGTTTTCTGGTAGAGTTTTTTGGGTCTTCTAGGTAAATTATCATGTCATCAGCAAATAGTGCTAATTTGAGCTCTTCTTTTCCTATCTGGATCCCTTTAATTTCTTTCGTTTGTCTAATTGCTCTGGCCAGAGTTTCCAGTACTATGTTAAATAGCAGTGGTGAAAGGGGGCATCCCTGTCTTGTTCCAGTTTTTAGAGGGAATGCTTTCAATTTTTCTCCATTTAAGATAATGTTACCTCGGGGCCTTGCATAAATAGCTTTTATAATGTTGAGATATGTTTCTGATATTCCTAGTTTTTCCAGTGTTTTGAACATAAAGGGGTGTTGTATTTTGTCAAATGCTTTTTCTGTGTCTATTGAGATGATCATATGATTTTTATCTTTAAGTCTATTGATGTGATGTATTATGTTTATTGATTTCCAAATGTTGAACCAGCCTTGCATCCCTGGGATAAATCCCACTTGATCGTGGTGCACTATCTTTTTGATATGTTTTTGTATCTGATTTGCCAGGATTTTGTTGAGGATTTTTGCATCTATGTTCATTAAAGATATGAGCCTGAAGTTTTCTTTTTTGGATGTGTCTTTGCCTGGCTTTGGAATTAATGTGATATTGGCCTCATAGAAAGAGTCTGGAAGAGCTCCCTCTTTTTCTATTTCTTGAAATAGTTTGAAGAGCATTGGTATTAGTTCTTCTTTGAAAGTCTTATAGAACTTGGCTGTAAACCCATCAGGTCCTGGACATTTCCTTGTTGGTAGCTTTTTGATGATGTCTTCTATTTCTTTGCTTGTAATTGATCTGTTTAAGTTGTGTATAGCCTCCATTTTCAGTTTAGGCAAATCATACGACTCTAGAAATCTGCCAATGTTTTCAATATTTTCTGTTTTATTAGAATACAAGTTTTCAAAGTAATTTCTAATTATCTTCTGTATATCTGAGGTGTTTGTTGTGATATTCCCTTTTTCATCACGAATGTTAGTAATTTGAGTTTTTTCTTTTCTTTTTGTTAGTATTGCTAAGGGTCTGTCAATTTTGTTTATTTTTTCAAAGAAGCAACTTTTAGTTTTGTCAATTCTTTGAATGGTTTCCTTAGTCTCAATTTCATTGATTTCTGCTCTGATTTTAATTATTTCCTGTCTTCTACTGCTCTTGGTGTTGGTCTGTTCTTCTTTTTCTAGTGCTTTGAGGTGTGATGTTAAGTCATTTATTTGTTGGGTTTTTTTCCTCTTAAGAAATGAACTCAGTGCAATGAATTTTCCTCTTACTACTGCCTTCATAGTGTCCCAGAGATTTCTATATGATGTATCTGTGTTCTCATTTACCTCTAGGAATTTTTTAATCTCCTCTTTGATGTCTTCTTCAACCCCTTGTTCATTCAGTAGCATGTTGTTTAGCTTCCATTTGTTGTAGTAGTTTTTCTTAATTCTTGTTTTGTCATTGATTTCCAATTTCATCCCTTTATGGTCCGATAGAATGCAGGGTAGTATCTCTATTTTTTTATATTTGCTGACAGTTTCCTTATGACATAATATATGGTCTATTTTGGAGAAGGAGCCATGTGCTGCTGAGAAAAAAGTGTATTCGTTTACTGAGGGATGAAATATTCTATATATGTCCGTTAGGTCTAAGTTATTAATTGTTTTAAGGAGGCTTAAAGTTTCTTTGTTTAGCTTTTGTTTGAATGATCTGTCCATTGGTGAGAGAGGTGTGTTGAAGTCCCCTAGAATAACTGTGTTGTGGTCTATTTTACTCTTGAACTTGAGAAGAGTTTGTTTGATCAATGTAGGTGCTCCATTATTTGGGGCATATAGATTTATGATTGTTATATCCTGTTGATGAATGGTTCCCTTAAGTAGTAAGAAATATCCATCTTTATCCCTTTTGATTAATTTTGGTTTGAAATCTACCTTATTTGATATGAGAATGGAAACCCCTGCTTGTTTCTGCAGGCTATGTGAGTGATAAGACTTTTCCCAGCCTTTCACTTTCAGTCTGTTGATGTCTTTTTCTACGTGGTATGTTTCTTGGAGACAGCAAATTGTTGGGTCGTTTCTTTTAATCCATTCTGATAATCTGTGTCTTTTGTTGGCGAGTTTAGGCCATTAACATTCAGGGGTATTATTGAGATGTGATTTTTATTCCCATCCATTTTTATTTGTATTATGGTCTTTAGCTTGATTTGGTTTCTCTTCTGGTTGGTATTTCCCTTAGTATAATTTCCCTTGTTGATTTTCATTGTTATCTTTCTCTTCTTCTTTATGCAAAATGTTGCCCAGGATGTTCAGTGTGCTGGCTTTCGAGTTGTGAAATCTTTTCACTTTTGCTTGTCGTGGAAGGTTTTTATTTCATCTTTGAATCTAAAGCTCAATTTTGCTGGATATAAGATTCTTGGTTGACATCCCTTTTCTTTCAGAGCTTGAAATATGCTATTCCAGGATCTTCTTGCTTTTAAGGTCTGGGTTGAAAAATCTGAACATAGTCTGATTGTTTTCCCCCTATATGTAATCTGCTTCCTTTCTCTTGTGGCTTTTAGTATTCTCTCCTTGCTCAGTATATTAGGCATTTTAATTATAATGTGTCTTGGTGTGGATCTGTTGTGATTTTGTTTGTTTGGTGTTCGGTAAGCCTCTTGAACTTGGTTTTCCCATTCATTCCTCAAGTTTGAAAATTTTTCTGTAATTATTTCGTTAAATAAATTACTCATTCCTTTGGCTTGAAACTCTGCCCCTTCCTCTATGCCAATCACTCTTAAGTTTGGTCTTTTTATGCTGTCCCATAATTCTTGGATGTTATGTTCTTGATTTCCAACGAGTTTTGCTGTATAGTCTAAATTCTTCTCTAGGATATATATTTTGTCTTCATTGTCTGAGGTTCTTTCTTCCAAGTGGTCTACTCTGTTGGAGATGCTTTCAATTGAACATTTATTTTGGTTTATTGCTTCTTTCATTTCTGGAATTTCTGTTTGGTTTCTCTTTAGAGCCTCTATTTCCCTATTGAAGTAATCTTTTACTTCCTGTATTTGATTTTGGAGTTCTTTGTCAAAATGATCTTTTGCCTCCTGTACTTGTTCCCTCATCTCATTTTTGAGTTCATTCTTAAGTTCCATAAACATTTGGAATATGTAATTTCTAAATTCCATCTCTGGCATTTGACCAACTGTGCTTTCCATGGAATCTACTGATGAGGTATCTTGATTTGTTTGTGTCACTTTCTTCCCTTGTTTTTTCATGCTGCTTGTGTGTCTTTTCTTCCTGCACTGTAGGACCTTGACTATTTCTATTTTACCTTAAAGCCTTATGTTGTTCCTGTAGTACAATGCTATCAGATCCCCTTATAATTCCTTTACACTTTAAAATCTAACACTTTCTATTCAGAAAATCCAAATTTGATCACAATGTATAGATTTGGTTAACCCAGATATTGTTTCCAATTTACTCTGTACGCTTCTGATGGGGTTTTATAGCTTCAAGTTGTGGACACAGAGATGTTATGTTTAGGAAGAAAGAAGTGTCTTGAATTGTTCTTTCTTGGAAAGTATGAAAAGAGAGTTCTTTGGAAGTGGTTTAGTGGAAGTGGTTTAGTATCAGTAGATGAGAGAGGAAAGAGAATGGAGTAGACAATTAGGTCGAAAGACCAATTTATATATAAACCTAATTTATGCAGCTGTTGAGAGAAGAAATAAAGTAAGATGGAACAGAAAAAAAAATGATAAAAGAGTAGGAATTGGTGTGAGAGAGAGTCAAGAAAATAGAGAGTGAACTATATATAACACTGCTTTGCTATCCAGTTCAATTGTGCCCATTCTAGAAATCCCAAGTTCTGCATATAACTTGTTTTTGCCTCTTTTTAGTATGCACTGGCAGGGTGTAAATAGGAAAGATGAAGGAAGAAGAAAAGATGCAAAAGTGAGAAGGAAGAAAAGAAGAAAAGAAAAGAGGAGCAGAAGCAAACAAACAAACACACTGACAATCAATGCAAAAAAAAAAAAAGCAAAACAAAACAAAGCCAAAAAAAAAAAAAAAAAAAAGAAAAAGAGAAAAAAAAAAAACCAGAAAACCAACAAAACAAGCAAACCAACAAAAAAAGTCGAACCCCAAGTCTCAAACAAAACGGGCCCTGGGAAGCCCCCCTCTCTTTTTTCCTTTCCAGTTTAAGCCAACCGCATCGGATCGCGTCTAGACAGCGATCCTGCCAGTGGAATCAAGGCTGCACCTTTGGCCAGTGGCAGAATGCCCAGCGGAAGAGCGGCTCAGGGGGGTTGTGTGTCAGCAGATGAATGGCACCGGGAAGGGGACCCTCCAGAAGGCACCCTTTCCCCGCGCCCACCCACAGTTGTAGCTTCTTGTGGCCGCTGCGCTGGCCTCAGACACGCCCTGCCCTGCTGGTTACCCGAGCCTCACCCAGGTGTACGCTGTTTTCAGAGCCTTGGCGGCTCCCTGGATGTCTGCAGCTGTCCTTCCTTTCTGTCTTTTCCCCTTTGTCTCGGTCAGCCACTGTACTTCTCAAAGATGGCGGTGCTCTCCTCCTGCTCAACAGCAGCTCCGCAGACCCTTGTGTCGCTCCAGAGTGTGCGGGATCGGCTTGGCAAGCTGTGCGAAAGAGCTCTATGTGGACACTGCCCGTGCCTCTAGGCTTCTTTCTATTCCTCCTCATGGATCGGTTTCAAAGCCGCTGTGTGGATCGTCCCCTTGCTGAGATGATATCGGGCAGCTGCACCTGCAGCGCAGGCAGCACTGCTTCAGACTGTGGACCGCTCTGACTCTGCCCCTGCTCGTCGTGGTCTGGAGAACGTTGTATTTCACTGCCCAGATGTGCACGAATGTCTCGGCTCCCTTTCAGTTGCAAGAGAATTGCTAGTAATGCACTCAGACTTCCCACTAAGTGTCTTTTAGTAACTGTGTCCAGAGAGCACCTCCCTCCTGTCGGCCATCTTCCCAGGATCCAGCTAGGTATTTCTAATGAAGAGATTACTAGTGGTAATTTAGGAAAAAATAATTGAAACAATTATGATGACTAGATTCTACAGATGAAAAGTACATAAAGAATATCTCTAATATCTTTTTGTTGTTGTTAGATTCCTTCCTAAGTGGAATTCATTAAACAGTCCCTTGCTGAGCACCCATTATGAGCCAGTGCTGGTTATGGTTGTGGATAAAAAAGACATGGTCTCTTGAATTGAGTCATATTATAAATATAATTTGACAAATTCCACAAAACATCTAGGTAAATTCAATATCTGTGGTTATAACCATATTTAGGCACTAAAGGTTTTGTAGGCCAGGGTGACTTATTTATTTTTTGCATAAACACAGATTGAAGTTTTCCAGCTTCGGGGTTGGTATGAGAACAGGAGCAGATCACTGGTCTAGTGGGTGAGCAAATATGACATCTTAGCATTTATATTTCACTATAGCTCTTGTGCTCACAACTCACATTAAGTGATCAAAACTACGTTTGAAAAGAAATCCAACCATGGTGTTTGTGATAAGTGTGAAGAGAAATTGAAACTTTCTTTACAGAAATGTTCTTTACGGAATGCCGAAATGTTGGATAATTTAAGAAGTACCATGTCACATTTCTTTATGGGATTAGATATATGACAGGAATGTGCTACAAGCTTTGCATAAATGATTTTCAAACCTTTTTAGAATCCATGAAACATGTAAGACATTGCTATTCCTCACAATTTAATAAATACATACACACAAATGAAACAAAACAGTAACACAATACTTGCATTTACTCTATGTCACGTTATGATATTTTACTAATCATTTTTCCTTTTATGTTGTATTTTAAAATACTGATTGTGACCCAGTAAATTGACATTCTGACCTACTAATGGCTTGTAACCTCCACTTTGAAGACTCTAATAACAACATGAATGAATGAATAAGCAAGTATATAATCAGTTGATGAAGCTGCTTCAGTTGCTGTTCCAGACAGAATTTATTTTAATAGTATTATAAATTACTTTTATTTTCCATTTATAGAATCATTAAGGGTCTTATGGGGGTTGCTTAACTTTTCATCTATTCTCTGCTGAATGTAATGGGAAGAATTATGTGCTATGGTAACACTTGAAAATATAGGGGGTTGCAGAGTTCTCAGGAGAAACAGAGCACAAGCTCTAAAAATGCAAAGCCTGAGGAGTCCAAATGAGTGAATCATAGTGTTTTGGATGAGTGTTCCAGAAACATAAGGTTTGGTATGACTGTAAAAGACCAGTAGGGTTGACAGGTAGAGATGGGAGAAGGGTGGTTCCCCCTAGAAGGTCATGGTCTGGTGGGAGCCCAGTGAGGAATATCTAGAGCTGTGTAAGAAGACAGTGGGCTCTGGTCAAGTGAGGGATAACTAGCTAACTAGAAGTTCTTTTTTTTTTCACTGAGTAAAAGAGCAATTTTTGTAGATATAGATCACTTAGTTGACAGAACAGGAGCACCAAATTTCTTTGGGAGTTTTAGTGAAATTTGGCAAGGGGATATGGAAAAAAATTACAGTATCATTTTATTCTAGACTGTACACTCCAAAGGCAGGGATTCATTTGCATTTTCTAGCATGTAAACAAGGATCTGGTGATGAATAGGCATACAAGGTATTTTCTAAGAATGAATGACTCAGTGAGTGGTTGGATAAAGGAGTGCACAGGTTATGTTGGCAATGATCTTCTGATCTTTGCTTGGTCAATATCCCTTGTCCACTAACTTAGAGAAATTGCATTGATTCTAATTCTAGTAATATTCCAATTCAGTGCTCTTTTGCTGTCCTCTTTCTGGCTGGTTTATTCTGTCACATAAACACCCTGTGTAATACTCCATCTTGACTGATGCTGTCCTTCATTCATATATACGTATTTGTTCTAATTAGTTATACATGACAGTAGAATGCATTTTGACAAATCATACACAAATGGAGTATAACTACTCATTCATCTGGTTGTACATGATGTAGAGTTACACAGGTTGAAGCTGTCCTTTTAAGAACATCTTTTTATCTATACAGTCTTTCATGTGTCTTATCCAGAATTCCTGGTCCTCCAAATGAATTCTTATGCTGTTCATGTAGCCATATGTGGGGCACAGTAGCTTTCATAGTGCCTTGATTCTACTCTCATTTAATTTTTAAATTGATTAAATAATTAAATATATAAAAGTGATTTAATAAATATTAAATCCATTCAGTACATACATGTATATTTAAGACAATCTAAGAAGTAAAGATAAAAGTATACCATAGAACAAAACAGTTATTTATCACTTTACCTAAATAGTGTCAACATTCTGCTGCATGAAGATTTTTATATTTTAATATGTCAATATTGATGAATTTATATTTTATGCATACATATGGATATATGTATGGATGTATGAATATATGAATACATAAGTATGAATACAAGTTGGGATCAGGAGATATATATTATATGTTACTTTTTATTGAATAAAATGTGTTTTTCCTCATGTCTTAAATATTTTCCAAGATCACTTTACTGTCTACAGAATGTCCCATTAGATGTGAGCATATATTTAATTTCTTCATGTTGCTTGTTGGACATTTGTGGTGTTTTTAATTTCTCACTTTAACAAACTGTAGTTATTAATTTGCTTTCAATACAATATTTGGCAAATATTTTATCAAAGCTTGGTTACTCCCTTTCCATTTCCATGTTATTTAAACTGCAAATGGTGCTAAACACAATCAAATTTCAATTCTCAATCACAGGCTGCAAGAAGGCATTTTACAAGTCACATTTTCCCTCTCCTAGTAAATGAAAATGAAGTACTTTTCACATCTGAGCCCTTTCCTACATGAAATCCATGACATCTGTACTGGTAAATACTTGAGTGGCTTTTCCAAGATAATGTTGCAAAGTAACCTAGTCCAAACAATCCCTATCTCACTCTGAAATTTTGCTTCCCCTCTACTGAAATCTTCTGTATGCACTAACTTTCACCAGACATGTAAGGCTTAGAATCACTTTGATTGGGTTCTTCTTTCCCATCTTGTTTTGTAGCAGTATCATTTAAAGGTACAAACAACTTTGGAGAGTGGTTTCAGGAAAAGCTAAACAACTTCTTACAACTGCAAAGGACAGTTTTTGCCTTTGATTGATAATGGTTTTGGAGAGCTGTGAAATCAAGCATTTCATTTTTTTCTCTATTCTTTTGTTTATTTTGCTGGATCTGCACAACAAAAGACCTTATGAAATTTGTTTCCCATCATTTTCCAATTCCTCTTTGTCTCAGTGGAAATTGCTGCCATTCAGCTGACAGATACTCTTTCTCTTGGTTCTCCTCACATTTTTTCCCAGTTTCACCTCATCAGGCCAGGAACTTCTGTGGTCCACGAAAAATATCACCTTAATACTTCCGTATTGATCTAGACATAGCTGAAGTTTGACTGTGTGTTCACTGGTTCCAAATCAATTTCTCATCAATAGGGATCTTCTATTTTGTCTTCCATCCTCCTGCTTCATACACAAAGATAAAGTGGAAGATAAATTACTGGCGCCTGCTGTTTCCATCTCTTCCATTTTCTGACTTACTACTTGGAGACAGACAGCTTTCTATTTTCTTCAGCATTTTCCTTTCTTGAGTGGGCAATCAAAAGGAAATTTTGTCATCTGAGAGGTTGCTGCCTGTTCTCTTTTCCTTCATTTCAGCCACATGTCACATGCATTGACCTTTTCACACTAGAGTTGAGCTCTTCATATATTCTTTCAGTATTTTTTTTTCCACATTAGTTTTATTGAGGTATAAATTACCTACTCCCAAATTACCCTTTTTGTAGAAAATCTGAGGGAAAGTTAAGTGGAAAAATAGGAAAAAATATCATTTTTGTTTATGTAATTTGTATTACCACCTTTTATTTGCTCCTTAGTCAAAAAAGGAAACCTATTTTTAATATTTGCAAGTTAATTTTTTTTATTTTTTATACTTTTTTATGCTTATTTTCATTTTCTTTCACTTTGGGTCAATAATTTCTCTGGTTGGTGATATTCCATTCTTTCTGCAGAACATTTATTTATGATCTCTAGAAGTAGAGATTTTTGAAGAAGCCATATTTTTAAAAACTTCTAAAAATTTGTCATTGAGATATTTAGCATAATGTTAACCATATCTTGAACACTCACAGAATATTTAAGATATAGAGAATTAGCACAAGAGCAGGCACAGAACAAGATTAAATTAAAATATAATATATATTATCATCTAAAATATATATTAGGAACACATAAATTGAAAAAAAGGAAAAAGAATAAAGTATGTATTAGAGGTGATCATTAAAAAATATTGATTTTGCAGGATAATAAGTTTTGAATATTTTGAGGTGAACTTTGGTTCCATGTGTATATCAACCAAATCACTAGAGGAAAGTAGAATAAGTGCACTGAGATTCATTATTTCATTAAAAAAAAAAAAAAAGTATGGACAAAGTACTTGCTAGTGCTGGAGCCTGACTGCAGACACCAGAATTATAGTTAGTGGAGACTTACGAGTTCTGCATTCTAGACTTATGCCATTCATACTGTGATATTGTTCATATACATACATATATATATATATACATATATGTATACACACACACACACATGTTTGTTTGTTTGTTTTGTTTTTCACCCACAGTTCCTGACTCATAACCCTGACCCACCTTTTCTGAGAGTAGGTCATGAGACTCTCCTCATTCCACAGAGAGCAGTGCTTCACAGAGGGGTCAAGGAGAATGCTGAGCAGATCTCTACTGGTTTCCCCACTCAGCCAATTAGCAGTAGATCACATCTTTGTCCCGTCACATCTTGATATGGCTATTCATGCTTCAGTCATACCTATGCAGCAAAGTCTCCACCAAATAGTTGACTTCATGGAGATTTCCAGAGGGTGACTCTCCCAGTGTGGACAGGAAAGCTCTGTAGCCCTTCTCCCATGCCTAGGCCTATGCAGCTTTTCATCTGTATCTTTTGCAATATGCTTTACAATAAACAGGTAATCATAATTGTTTACTTGAGTTCTGTTGCTTTAGAAATCAATCAAACCTGAGTAGGGGCTGTGAGAGGCCCCTTTTTGTAGCCAGTTGGTCAGAGAAACAGATAAAACCATCTGGGACTTATTACTGGTACCCAAGGTAGTGGGGGAAAGTCTTAGGGACTGAGCTCTCAACCTGTAGGATGGGATAAATTCTCCAGATAGATGGTGGAAGAACTAAATTAAAGCAGAGGACATCCAGCTGGTGTCTGCTGCTGCAGAACTGCTTGCTGGGTCTGTATCCATCTGGTGTCAGAAGTAATCTGGGTTGTGTAGTGGGAGAAACTGAGTCTGAGTCAGAGTTCTGTATCCTGAAACAACAGCCATTATTCCCATGTGGCTATTAAAATTCAAATTTTTAAAAATTAAATGATTTTAAGAATTGAGTATCTCAGCCTCATTAGCCTGAATTCAAGTGCTCAGTAGCCACAGGTATCTAGTGGATATCCCATTGTACAGAGCACAAATAAAACATTTCTAACAGAAGGAAGGTTCTACTAGAAGGGCTGTCTTTAAGACCATGTTCCAGTTTTTAAATTTTGATAATGAGCTATCTTAAACATATAGAAAAGTAACAAAGAAAATATAGACAACTGTGTAATTGCTACTAAACATAAAATATGTTGCTATTTGCCATCTTTGTCTCAGTTGATTCTTTCATTTTAGAAAATAAGAAATAAAGCTCTAGAAGTAAAGAAAAAAGGTGAATATCTTCCTTTTAGTTTCCTTCTTGCCCCAAGGGTGAGTGATGGTATGAATCACTCACAAGCATGTGTTTGAACATTTAATACATAGGGGTATATTGATAAATAATACAAACTGTTATTTCATGCTTTATTATTTTTATATGAATGGCATCAGCTATTTGCAACTTGATTTTTTTGTAATTTTATTTTTATTCTAATTTGTTGTACATGTTTCAGAGTGCAATTCATTTCATATTACATATAAAGAATACAATTTTTCAAGTTGGTGTTTTTATATAAAGTACTTTTACAACAATTGTGTCTTCATACATGTACTTAGGGTAATGATGGCTAACTCATTCTACCATTATTCCTATCCCTTTGCCCCCACCCCCTTCCCCCTCCTTGTTCTATTTAAAGTTCTTTTTTCCTCTCATCTCCACTCCTGCCTTTATAAGTTAGTATCTTCATAACAAAGAGATCATTCCACCTTTTTTTTTTTTTTGGGGGGGGGATTGGCTAACTTCACTTAGCATTATTTTCTCCAACTCCATCCATTTACCTGCAAATGTCATGGGATGGATTCAAACTAAAAAGCTTCTTCTCAGCAAAAGAAACAATTAGCGAGGTGAATAAAGAACCTATAGAATGAGAGCAAATCTTTACCAGAAGCACATCAGATAGAACACTAACCTCAAGTATTTATAAAGCTCTCAAAAGCCTTAACACCAAAAAAAAAAAAAAAATAATAATAATCCAATCAATAAATGGGCCAAGGAATTAAACAGACACTTCTCAGAAGATGATATACAATCAATCAACAAATATATGAAAAAATGTTCAACATCTCTATCAATTAGAGAAATGCAAATCAAAACAACTCTAAGATTTCATCTTACTCCAGTCAGAATGGCAGCTATCAAAAATACAAACAATAAATGCTGGCAAGAATGTGGGGAAAAAGGCACACTCTTACATTGCTGGTGGAACTGCAAATTGGTGAAGCCAATCTGGAAAGTAATATGGAGATTCCTAGGAAAACTTGGAATGGAACCAGCATTTGACCCAGCTATCCCACTCCTTGGTCTATACCCAAAAGACTTAAAAACAGCTTACTACAGGGACACAGCCACATCAATGTTTATAGCAGCACAATTCTCAATAGCTAAACTGTGGAACCTACCCTGATGCCCATCAGCAGATGAATAGATAGGGAAACTTTGGAATATATATATATATATATATATATATATATATATATATATATATAAACACTACTCAGCACTAAAAGAGAATAAAATCATGGCATTTGCAACTTGATTTTTATTATGGTGGTGGTTTCCATTTAACATTTCATGTGAGATTTAACCCTGGTGATGCATGTAATTCTTATAAGCATAATTCTATGTATTCATTTATCTGCTCTACAGAATTTTCTATACAGACAGATCCACTGTGTACTCACCCACTTTTTGAATGAACATCTGTTAGGAGCTTTCCAGCTGAGGCCTACATTCCAAATATTTTACAAGCTCTGTTGGACAACCCAGCCTCTGTCCCAGGCTTGGTGAGAGTTCATCAGCTCACAGATTCTAAATCTTTCAAGAAAGTGCACTGCAGAGAATGGAAAGGCAGCATCTCTACATGGTGCTGTTTGATGCTCCAGTGCATCCTTGCTTTAGTAAGGGAACCTCTGAGAAGTCTCCAGCTTATGCTCTGAGGAAAGCACAAGGGCAGTGACCAGTGACCCTGCAGGTCCCAGCACATCAGACAGGGTGATGGTCTTTTCTGGCCTCTTGTTTATTGACTTCTTTCCTAAGTAAATGAGCCTCTATGTAAATCAAGTCCTAAGAAATAGCTTGCAAAACACATTCGCTCGTTTCTTCAGGAGGAAAAATAAGTCACTAAATTTACTTCAAAATTTCCACTCTACCTGAATATATTTAGCTGCTTTTGATGTTCTGATCTCATAAATTTAAAAGCAATACTTGGATCCTAGCTAGGGAGACAGGCAGAAGGTATTAGGTCTATTTCTCCTTCCTTTTGCCTCCTCCTCTCAAAAGATTCTGTCTTTATGGAATGTGAAATCAGCCTGAAGATTTTTGAGAATTTCAATGTAGTGCTGACTACCTTCTCCATCTTGGATGTGCGCAGAGTCCCTTTCTTATGCTTTCCTCAGGTTATAAACTGAGCCTGTTTTCACCTACAAGACGAAACTGTTTTTGAACCATTTCAAAGACAGGGAAACTTTGAAAACACTGATCTATCTCATTGTTGCTTTTCAGTCATTTCCATATTTTAGGTTATTCGTTTAGGAAAAGAAACATTGGCAAATTGGACATTTCACCAAACTAAGAATTCAGAGGGGGCTCCCTGATGGAGTATCAAAATAGGCTGAAGGTCATTTTCACAAATTGCAGTCTGTTAAGCCTCCAGAAAACATACTAGAAAAGTTGTTCAACTCGATCCAGTTCAACAAGGAGGTACATACCCTCTTAGGTGTCTCTTCATAACTGAGGCAGTTTTGCTCCTCCCTATACAATATTTTTATTTTGCAAGTAAAGTCTAATGTAAAAGTTTAAAGCAGGTTGTTACACCTGAGTCCTCCTTAATCAGCCACTCCTTTCCCCCACACATTTATAGAATGTAAAAATTGTGAGATGCACTGTTGTTAGGTGTTGGGAATACAAATCAAACTCAGAGAGACTTTCTGGCCTTCTGATGGATTGATGACCCTAGGGAATTTTAAAGCTGAAAATAATAAAAAATTCTTGCTAAAATACTAAAACAACACACACACACACACACACACACACACACACAGTGGATCCTGAGAGGTATGCTGACATTTTAGCATTTTAAAGGAATTCTACTTGGAAAGTATATGGTGAACCTTGCTGAATTTAGGACTTTGTTTTTATATGCAGAGCATAAGAAAATTACAATGTAAACCAGGGCCAGCCAAATGGGGAACACATTAATGAAATCCCAATATCAAATTGGAAATCAAAAGTGCTCCAAAGTAAGTGCTTCAAAGTGCAAATGAATGATAAATAAACTTACTACCAATATCAAGATAACATGTCTTGGCACTTTTTGGAGAGAATTAATAAAAACCAACTGCCCTTACTTAGATTTAGAGCCCTAACTTCTGTTATCTTGTATAACTTACACATCATCTTAATCAGATAATTATAAATAGGTTATAACACGAGGTCACTAGTAGAGTGAAATGTTATGCTCATCGGAGAAATCCAATTGTAGCTTTCACTTCAAGAATTACTTTCTACTTTTTAAAAGTAGAAAACATATCTAAAACTTAAGAGTACAGAAAAATTGAAAATAAAAGATGGGTAAAGATATAACAAGCAATGATAACTAGAGTTAGGATGGTATTACATAAAGAGCAGTAAAATTAGTTCTGAAGAAAATATTATTAGAGTTAAAATAATGAGAGATAATCATGATGTTAAAATATTCAATCTATTGGGAAGATAAAAATTCCAAATGCTTTTGTGTAATATACCTTCAAAAATAGAGAGCAAACATTGACAGAACATTAAGTAGAATTAACAAATCCAGTCTCATAGTGGGTGATTATATTTTTAATTTTTTATTGGTTAATATTGATATAGAATGGTGGGTTTCATTGTAAATATTCATGCATGCATAAAAACACAACTTCATCAGTTTCATCCTCTAATATTTCCCTCCCACCCTGATCCCTTTCCCCCTGCCCTGATGGTATCCCTTCTATTTTCATAGTGTCCTCTCCCCCTCCCCGTTTTTTTCTCAGTAGTTTCCACATATGTGGGAAAACATGATAGTTTTCTCTATGAGTCTGGCTTATTTAGCTCAAAATTCTGTTCTAATTCCATCATTTTCCTGAAAATGGCATAGTTTCATTCTTCTTTATAGCTGAATAAACTTTATTGTGTATTTATAACACATTTTCTTCATCCATTCATCTGTTGATGTACATCTAGGCTGATTCCATGGCTCAGGTACTATGAATTGTGCTGCAATAAACATCGGTGCGCATGTATGTCTACAATGTACTACTGACTTTAGCTCTTTTGGATAAATGCCAAGTAATGGGAGAGCTTAATCATATGGTAGTTCTATTTTTAGCTTTTTGTGGAACCACCATACTAATTTCCATAGTGGCTGTAGTAATTTACATTCCAATCAACCGTGTACTAGAGTTCCTTCTTCCACACATCCCCACCAGCTATGTTTTCTCATGGTATCTGTCTCTGTGTTGAAACGTGCTCTTCTGTTGCAATGTATATCTCTAGCACTGTTATGTGAGGGTTGTTTTAGTGAGCTGCTTTCTCTTTATGGTGTGTCTCAGGCTGGTAATTATTCAGCATCAAAGCACACACTCAACATGTTCAAAGTGCTTTGTTTGATCCCCACTTCCACTTCGGGAGGACAGAATAACCATCAATAGCAGCTATAGGTTAAAAACAAACCATATATCAATGTACAATAAAAGCTTACTGAAAATGTCCTCCACTTCTTAATTAACTAAAGAAAGGAAAGTAATTATGTAGAATGGGCTGAAAATTAGGTAATAAAGAAAGTTGAATTAATATTACTTTATATAGAAAATAGCAGGGAAAGGAGAAAAAAGTGTGGGAGAAGAAGGAGGACAGAAGGAAAAAAAGAAAAGAAAATGAAAGCCAAGAAAAAGACAAAGTAGGGGAGGGAATGAAATAAGGGAGAAAATAGAGAACAAATCTAACAAATTTTAAAAATACTTAGAATTGCATGATATGAAATAACAAGTTGTCATGGGAAGTCAAACAAACCAACATACAGGTGAAATAAAATCACATGAAACAAACCAGAACTTCTTCTTGCTGAAGTGTTTAATATAGAGAGCCTTCTTTTAGGTACTTGAAGTTTTAAAGTCAGTCAGGTATCAAACCTTGGCTGTATAACGTCTGGCTGGCTCTGGGTGTGGAGGGAATGTTCACACTGCTGGGTTCCAAGCCAGGGAGGAGGACTGTGTACTTGTTTTTTTTTTTTTTTTTTTTTTTTTTTTTTCATGCATTTAGAGCAGGCTCTTGCTTTAAACAAAAAGCATGCAGAGCTCAGTCCCTGCAGTCTATACATCCTGTCTTTGCCTTGACCTCCTTCTCCTCCAGAGTGAATGTAGGTGGCTCCTGCAGGCCCATGAGCTGGTAGGTTACCTGGAGACTCTGTCTTCCCCAGCCTGGTAACTGGATCCCTCCTTGGCACAGACAGAGAAGTTGCATGTTCCTAGGAATTTCTTGGTGGAAAGGGAAAAGTACCATGGGTTGGAGTTGACAACAAAGACTCTACCTTGTCTTCTAGGATGGACTTCAGTGGCTTTGGGAATCCATGGGCTCCTTTATTCTTCAGAAGGGCTAGTTAGTGCATCCCTTGCCCAGTGGAACTCTCTCAGTTTTGATCAGGATGTTTTGTCTGTACCCAAGAGTTTTCAGTATTCAGAAAAAAGTACAGTACATGCAGATAGAGCCCCACTCTGTCCTCTCTGCCAGCTGGTGGGCTTCATTGCCTTCAGCCTCTCAGTGATCTCACGATATAAATTATTCAGATGGTGTAGTAGAAGGTTGTTTCTCCATGGTACTCTTTGCTGTGATCTCCAGGGGAGATGAAGATGCAAGAAATTATGCTTCCCTATGGAGAAGGCTTCTGGATCAAGGCTTAGGGAGCCTCACAAAATGGCTCCCTGCCTCAGTTCTCAATTTATAAATTGATAAAAGCAGAGAACTTCTCATATACTATGCAATTCTAGGTTCAACTAAATTCAGACTGACTTTCCATTCTCCAGATGTTTCAGCATTTTTGTTGGATTTGCCTCTGTTTCCTGGAACTGGCTGAGGATGCAAGTTCAGGATTGATTAAATCTTTCTGACTGTCTTGGTAACCAGAGTCTCTGAGTCTCTGCAGGTTTATGACTGACCAGTATTGAAACTCTACATTTCCTCAGTCACCTACCTCACTGAGTAGTTGTTCTCCAGCTATTTTAGTTCTGAACTATGGACACAGCACATGCAGCCTGCTTCCATGTTGCCATTTTCCTGGCCCTTAGCAGGAGATTTTTAGAGTAATCTTCTAACAGTGTTAAATCAAACAGATGAGTGGCATCACACTTTTTAAAAAAATGGTATCTTTCAGATCATTAAGAGCACAGGTCAATAACAGAAGACAATAATAAAGACAATATATTTAGAAATAGTTTTAAACAGTATCTGGGACAAAGAAAAAATCAAGAAGGACGAAAATAAAACATTAAGTATATTATCAATTGGAGGAACACATTTTACCTTATAGAAACATCCATGTATAGGGCTGGGGCTATAGCTCAGTGGCAGAGCTCTTGCTTGGCATGTGTGAGGCACTGGGTTCAATTCTTAGCACCACATAAAAATGAAACAAATAAAAGCATGTTGTCCATCTACAACTACAAAAACAAACAAACAAACAAACAACAACAACAAAAGCACATAACACATTAAAAAAAGAAAGAAAGAAATATCTATGTATATCCAAATATGCTCTTTCAACGGATCACACCTCTGGATGTTTACACCCTGTGTAGCCCTGTCAGTGCTGAATATGGGAAAGCCTGTGTAGCCTATAAGATAGGATGTTGTGGGACCTCCAGGTAAGGTTATAGAAAGCCTGCAACTTCCACCTTGGTAAAGAGGAATGTATATTCTAGAGTAAGTCAAGTCTAAGAAAAGAGTCCAATTATCTGAAGAGCACCAAGATGTAAGGGAACCCAGACTTTGTTGGATGGACACTTAGAAAGAAAGATGCCTAACTGGCCCCAAGAGCTCCAGTTATTCCAACTGAGTGGCAGAAATATGGTTGTAGAGTCTTTCTTGGAAAGCTTATCTTTCTCTAGGCTTCAGAATAAGCTCCCAACTCACTATTATTGCTTGCAAAACTCTGATCTCCTGTCTATGTTAGCCTGAAAAAATTAAGAGTGAACATAAATTATGATTTAAGCCACTACATTTTAGAGCACTTTGTTATTCAAAGTATTAGCTAAAACACCCTGAAGCTAGAGATGAATTAATCTTTACAAACTCACCAAATAGCAAGAATCACCAAATTCTGCAAGTTAGTATCACCCAGACCATGTTTTGTGGATATATATCAATATAATTAGAAATAAATAATGATAAAGGAAAAATTTCTGTAAATTCTGGAGAAAGGACAAGCTCAAGATGGAAATTTAAGAATTTTTATACCTTAGTTATGAATAAAATACCATAGACGAAGCTGAGGTGATGCAGTGTATGGCTACATTAAAGGTGCAGGCAATTTTATTTTCTTAAATTCTCACATTTTTAAAAAAAGGAGAAGTGGTGATGATCAAATTAAATTAAAAAGAGAATATTTGATACCAAAAATTGTTAACTAAGAAAAAAGATGGTGAACTATTGAAAGGACAAAAGAAGACACTAAGATACAGCAGAGAAAGCAGCTGCCAACCTTAATGCTAACAGAAAAATGAACAAGGAAATAACTTAGAAGAGAGGTTCTGTACAGATAAAATACAGACATCTGAGAGGTGACAGAGGTTTTCTAAAACCATGCCACCTGTCATGGCAGTTGCTGAAGGACATGTACCAGGACCACAAAGGCAGCATGCTTCCATAATAGAGACTATTGCTGAGGAAATCAGCTTCACAAGGAACTGACTTGCCATTTTGGGGAACACTTTGGGGACCAGACATGTGCTAGACAACCTGCTACTGTGGAAAAGCAAACAGAAAGAAGCAAGCAACTTCCTCCTCCACTCTTGCAGTCTCCTTCCAGTGCCCCTTGTGGGTAAAGGCTAACTAACATCAAGCCAGGTAGAAGTGGAAAAATTTCATATGCAGAGCCTAGTTGCAGAACAAAGAAGGATGACTTGGAACTGAGATGCAATAAATTAATAATAGATTCAATATAGGATTCTGAGTGCCATAATAAGTACAAAGAAACAAGAAAGATGAAAATAATGTGGAAAATGAAAAATAAGACAGGCTCAATGGAACCTACAATTTTTAAATTGACACTGAGGTGATGCATTCTATGGCTACATTAAACGTGAAGGCAATTTTAAGAAATTAACAAATTTCTGGAAAACTTAATAAAATGATTTGTAAAAACAATAACATAACCATAGATAATAATAAATTAAAAACACAACACATAGTGAACTATTTTATGCCAATAAGTTTGAAAAATTAGATGAAATTTTAAAAGATACAACTTACCAGTGACTGGGTTCAAGAAGAAACAGAAATTATACTATCATCATTAAAGAGTCTATACTTGAAATTTTCACAGGAAAAAAAAAAGTAGGTCAAGTGAGTTTAACCAACTAAGTTAAGTCCTACCCAATTTCTTTCAGATAATAATAACAATAAAAGGAATACATTCCAAGTATTTTTATATTTTGAAATGAATTAGAAAATGTACCTAGAAACTGACAATATGAAGAAAGAACAGTATATAAAATAAAATTGCAGTTCTTTATACTAAATAAACAATTAGAAAACTAAATCCATGAAAGAAAAAAAATCCCAAAGTATGCATCAGAAATAGAATATAATAATTAAATATTTGTTTATATTTATATAATGGGATAATTAGTATGCAGTAACTAAAATGAATGGACTATGGGTCCAAACTACAAAATAGATGAACTTCAGAAATAATCTTCAGTAAGAAATGTAGGTAATATAAAAATATATACATTCCATTTTTAAAAATGATGCTGTTTAAAAATAGGCAGAACTAAAAAGCACATTGCTAAGGATTCTGTATATATGATGAAACAATAAATGATAAGAAGAAAATGATTGACATGAATATTTTGGATCAAAGGGGCAACTGTGATAAGGGAAAGGCATATGGTAATTTCAAAGCCATTAGTCTTAGCTCAGGTGTGGAACCATGGGTATTTATCTTATCGATGTTCTTAAACCTGCACAAATACATTATATAAACCCTTTTGTATGTATAAACTATTTTGTAAGGAAAAGAAAGATTGGTAGACAGGGAGGGAGGAATAAATGGGTTTAGTTAGTAATAAAGAGACAGAGGGGTTCAAATTCTAACTTTGCCTTGTAAAATTAGCTGTGAGGCTTAGGCAGCTCACTTCAAATTTATGAGTTTAAGGTACCTCATAAATAAAATTAAGATACTATCCATTTTATAGCATTGTTAAATAATTAAATGAGATGTTTCTGAGATTCTTAACAGATAGGAAGGGCTCAATAAATAGCAGCTATACTGCCCATATGAAAGTCTTTATGTTTCTATTCATTAACATTTATGAAACTACTACTACTTACCAGACTATGTACTGAACTATACTAACAAACAGAACAGATACAAGGCCTATCCTTGTAGGGCTTACAGTCTAACAGTGGGGACAGACATTAAGCAACCACACAGAGAGATGAAGAAATAAATTATGATGAATAATTAGAAAGTAAAAGGACAAACCTTAGCACAAAGGCCTTCTTTCAATTGAGGAAGTCAGGGAAGTCTTCTATGAGAGTCTGGGGTGATGGTTTTTCTGTCTCCCTATGTGAAAGTTTCTATGTCTTATTGTGCTTTACACATAGTAGAACAGTAAATCCTTCTCTGCATCAGACACCTACACTAATAAAAAATATGCTGGGTCCAGATTCCTTCCAATATATTCCTAAAAGCTTATATAGGTTTTCTTAGGAAGGAAGGAGGGGAAGAGAAAAGCCAGTTTGGGACATTTAAAGAAACAGATCAAAAACATTGTGTGTGTGTGTGTGTGTGTGTGTGTGTGTGTGTAGATACATGAGAGGGGACGGAGGGGAGAGAGAGTGAGTACAAGCAAAGAAGGCCTTCCTCCATAAATTGCCAATTGTGGTCCTTCAGTCCTTGGTTATATAAACCTTACTAGAATTACTTTGCTTTTGGAGCCAAATCCCTAGAGTCTTGTGTTCTTGGCTGGTGCAGAGTAAAGTTATTGCATGCCAACCTTCTAAATTCTGAATATAGCATTTTCCTACTTACTACGTAATGGGAAAGAAAGACAAAAGAGGCAATTCGAACACTGGGTTCATTAAAAAGCAAAAGATAAAGTCAATGTTGCATCTTGAACTTAATCAGATATAATGGCATTTTTCCTTTAACTATATAAAAGGAATTCTATAGATTTAGGTACTAGCATAAGCAGAGAAGAAGAAATGAAGCATTTATTTAGAAACTTGTGTCCAGCTTACCACAATGACTTACCACACTGATAACGAATCTAAATCAAGGCAAAATATTATAATATCTACTTAAGTACAGTTGAAACATTGTATTGTATATAAAAATTTTATTTGCCAAGAGGCTTGTACCATCTTGAGACTGTAGCTTCACAGAGTTGCACCTCCTTTCCCCATGCCAACACAATGTAATGCTTCATGATGAGACTAAGGAGAGGCAAACACAGTGAATATGGACGTGTGATATTAACGTTAGACAAAACATTTAAAAATTGGATTAAAAAAAGAATGGAGGCCAAATGCATAGCAGAGAAACAAGATAGAAGAAACCTGGGTGGGAGACCTTGCCTAATAGCTTAGATATACTCTGAACATTCACAGTAGAGTTAAAGCAGTTCTGTCTTTTGTGGAGATATTTACCGTCAGCAACTAGTTCTGACTCTCTATGTATTTTGAGTGTGCAATTGACTCTAGTAGAGTATTCCATGTAAATTCCAGATTCTAGAACTCCTCATATTCTGCTGTCTTTTTAAACTTCTCATTCACTTTTGACTCTATAGGAAGCACAATTCAGAATTCACTGGCTTCAAGGAAAACATGGCTGCTGACGAGACTTCAAGCTCCCACTAAGGCAAGAGTGAGGATGTGAATAAAATGTGACTGGTGAGCTAGCAGTGATGGTGATGACTCCCAACGACCAATATTATTGCTCACCTTCCACCTTTTACAAATAAATAAAATCACCGTCATCATCATCCATAGTCAGGAAAGAAAATGTCTTAAATCTCATCCTATAAAGCCAGAAGTGTTGTAATTGAGATTTGTAGTTGACCCAGGTGAACTAATACACAGTGGTTCCATGCTACAAGAAATCAGTGAGATCCAGCTGGCATTAAGTCCTACCAACCACACAAGATGACATAGATTTAATGGTATAACATGCAGCTTCTTATATTCTTCAATCATTAATGCCATTTGTCTCCATACTACTTTTCTTGACCAGCCTCCCTAGCCTTTTCCCATTGCTCTTAAAACAACCTGGACCCACAGGTTCCTCAGTGGTTGGCCTCTCACTCCTTGTGCAGTGGAGACAACTGTAAAGACCCTAGTCCCTTTGTGGCAATGAGTCTCATAAAGCCATCAGGCCCTTGACCGTTTGTGGTAGTCACTCTGGTGATTGAAGCAGTACACATTTAAAAGTTTAGCTCTTCATGTGTGTATCTTTTTAAAGTTACAAAGAGGAAAAAGCCTAGACACTTCTTTTTTAATTTGTTCAACAAATGTTCATCATCGTTCTATTGTGATCAAGGCATTGTACCTGGAGAATAGTTCTCCATTCATGCCTCTTCATTGGCATTCAGTTGGAGCAAGTAATTTGACATTAAAATCACCCCCATTCACATTTGTTTTCTTTCCTGTTTGTCTCTACACTGTATTTCATGAAACTTCTGCCTGTATGTAGTTAAGGTTTGAATATTAAGTGTCTCCCTGAAGACATCTTTTATGTGCTGAAGGTTTGGTCCCCAGTGGGGCAGTTGGCAGAGGTGGGACCTTCAGGAAGGTAATTGGATTACGAGGGCTCTAACCTCATTGGTGGTTTAATGCACTGATGAGTTAACAATTTGATGACATTATTGGGAGGTGGTGGAAATTGTAGGGGGTTGGGTCTAATTGGGGGAAGTAGGTCTCAAGGGCTTTCCTTGGAAAGGTATACCTTGTCCCTGGCCCCTTTCACTCTGTTTCTGTTTTCTGGCTGCCATGACATTAGCAGCTATGTTCTACTTTGCCCTTCTGCCATGATTTTCTGACTTGGACTGAGACTTCTGAAACTGTAAGCCAAATGAAATCTTTCCTCTTTTAAAGTTGTTTTTCCTCAGTGATGACTAATACAGATATCCTTCTCTAGCATGATGCAATCCATTCTCTTGTTTTCCTGTTTATTGAGGCATAAATGACAAATTAAAATGGGGTATATTTTTAAAAATTGGATATATTTAAGGTGTATGATATGTTTTGATATACATACATATTGCAATATGAATTACCATAATCAAATCAAATTAATTAGCATATCCATCATGTTACATGAGTATGATTATTTGTGTTAAGAAAAACTTAGGATGGAGTCTCTTAGATTATCTTAACTATACGATAGAGTATTATTAACCAGGCACCAAGCTTATATACTAAATCCCCAGAACGTATTTATCCTGCATGATTGAACGAACCTTTGTAGTCTGACTAACTCCTCCTCATCTTACACAACCCTCACCCAGCTCCTGGAAACCACCATTCCATTTTCTGCCTTTATGAGTTAAAAAATAGATAACAAGTGTTGGCAAGGATGTGCTGAAAATGGAACATGTACACTGTTGATGGGGTGTGAATTGGAATAGTCATTTATGGAAAAGAGTGTGGAAATTCCTCCAAAAAATAAAAATAGAACTACTATATGATCCAGCAATGTGACTTCTGGGCATATATTCAAAGGAAATGAAATCAGCATCTCAGAGAGACACCTCGATCCTCCATGTTTATTGCAGCATTATTTACAACAGGCAAGACATGGAAATAACCCAAATGTTCATTACCTGAAGGTAGCTTCAGACCATAGCCAGAGAGGAATTGAATTCAGCCAAAAATCTTGTGAGTCAGCTTAAAAGTGGGCAAATCACATTTAAGCCTTGAGAGAATCACAATCCCAACTCACCCCTTAGGAGAAACCCTGAGCCGGAGAAACCCTGAGCCGGAGGGCTTAGCTCAGCCATCTTCTGACCTACAGAAATTGTGAGACAAATATTGTGCTCATTTAAACCACTAAGTTTTGAGATACTTTGATATAATCTTGCAATTGTAGCTTTTTGTGTCTTATACTAATTTATTCATTCGTGAACTATTTAGTGGGGTATCTACCTTTCTTTCTGCTAGGCACTGTGTTAGGCAGGAGGAATCTGAGAGCTACTTTCTAGCTGTGCATCCTTTGAGTAAATTATTAATCCCCTCAAACCTAGTTTCTCATCTATAAAGTGACAGTACTTAGAAAGTTTTTGTAAGTATCTGTGATATCAATTGCATGTGTCACTGTGTATACTGGCTGGCAAATAAAGATTATGTATTTGATATAGTCATTGTTATTATTATTTTCTAAATTATATACTTAATTGATCTCAAAAACCAAGATATTTCACAGAAGTGCTTCCATGATAAAACCATACTTCACACAGTTGCAGTGACACGCTTGTGCTTAGAGTTCTCCCTAACAAGAAACTTAAGGGACATGAACTGAGGTTTGTATTTATGCCAGGACTAAGGCCCTTGGTCTAAAGATTGAGACAAGACTCCCTAGGAATTGGCAATGCAGCTGAGTCTTCTTTCATTTAATGGTGTTAAGGAGAGCTGGAGTTGGTCTTTTCTCAGTAATTCAGAGAATTTTTTGTTTTTTTTTCAGTGAAAAATGCACTGGTCTGGACCAAAACATGTCTACATTGCAGCCCAAGCTAATTATTATCAATGCAATGAACTTCAGTCAATCATTTCAACTTCCCCATGATGCTCTGCTCATATGAAATAATATTTTCCTACTCACTTGATAGAGGATTTTTGATTATAAGAGCCAAATAATTAAACATGATATTAATATTTAAATACAACTTTTGATTATAAGAATTTGGTACAGAGAAGTGTAAAGAGAAATACTACCACCCAAAATCAATCTTCCAAATATATCCATTATTTAGATTTTGTTGTATTTAATTCATTTTTTACCATTAACTTATTATGTTCATATTATATACCAGGACCTATGATTTCAAATTAGCTGTACATATTTTTATATACTTACATATATTATTTGAAAATATGGAATGGATATGATTATGTAAAATTTCATGTTCTCTCTTACTTAAACTGAAATTTTACAGGCTTGGCCTTTGGAAACATTGTCGCATAATAATGTAACAATTAAGTGACTATACAATAATTAAAAAATTATCCCAGCTTATTATTATCCTCCTTATGGTATTTAGGTTGTCAGTTGTATTTGTTTTTCTAAATATTATTGTAGTCTTTACATATTGCCATAGGATTGCTCTATAGGAGTAGTCCAGCTGAACAAATGAACTTGGGCATTTATAAAGCTTTTGAGCACTTTCAAATAGGATGTCTGTTTGCTATAGTAGTGTCTGAGCATAACATTCTCTCGAAACCTATTTTGAATATCTACACATGGAATCTTAGATCAAAGATGGAAATGACCATTCAGAGGGATCTACAGCAGCAAGTTCTAGACTTATCACAGGTGTGGTGCACTTGGAGCACTGTGAGCTGTGACAGACAGCCAAGCTTGTAAAGTGTGAAGGGTTTTTCCTCAGGTGTCCTGAGATACTCTCATTTAACAGGCATCAAGTTTCAAGACTCTTTCTCTAGATGGACACGGTATAAATGTTGCTGACGGACGACTGACTGCACAGAACTGATGGTGACAAAGCCAAGCAACAAGAAAGAAAGAAAGGGAAAGAGAGAGAAGAGGTGAGATGAGAACAGAGCAGGGTTTTCCTTTAGTTTAGCTAGATCTTTGTGGTTGAATAAATCTGCTGCATTTACATCGAAAATGAGACATTTTGGTTGGATGTGAAAATCTACGTCCAAAAATGCCCCCAACAGAATAAAACAAGAATCAGATGATAATGGATGTTATTATTGGAAGGAATATTTGTCTTTTTCTTTCTTTCTTTTTTTTTTTTTTTAATTTTCTGACTCTCACTCAACCATAGTAAATTTTAATATGTGTGTCAGGTTTCCTGCAATTTATATAAAATGAAACTCTTTGGGGGAAGATAACACCTGAATGTCCATATGATTTCATGCTGCTACCTCAACTTGGATCTAAAGCTAATGTCAGTTTCTCATACCTTCTCCTGGGGAGATGACAACAGAATGTGCCAGTTCAAAATGAACGTGCCCCTGTGTCTGGTATTTTTGATGGACCTGACTGTATTTTTTCTTTCAGAAATCACCCCCTCTGTGATCACAAGAAAAATAGGTCCATCTTTTAAAACACAAATAATTTTTGCTTCACTGTGCACTGCTACTTAAATTCTATTGGCTAATTTTTGTGTCATATTTTATTATGCAAAGATGTTCAGCTTTGAAGCCTAATGCAATACATTTGGTTCTTACAGATTTCAGAACCAGATAATTCTTTCATTTTTTTTTTCTAGCTATCTGGATTTACTTCTCTCATAATCATTATTTAACCATTTTTATAATTTGAAGACTGAGATGTATACTTGGAGGCACCATGAGATACACTGTCAATACACATCAAGAAAGTGCATCTCAGGACTAAGGTAACTGGGATAGTAGAGGATGTCAGACAATAGTCAATAAATGACAGTTGAAAGGACCATGACATTGCTGCTTGGATAACTCCAACATAGGAGAGAGGACAGGAGTGACAAAACTTGCCATTAAAAACCTAAAAAGGTAAAGGTGTGAAGCTACTTATGTTGTATAACTAGCAAAGGGAACTAACCTCAGCAAGAGGATTCAGCCTCTCCCCCCAAAGATACCTTTCAATTCCCCATCAGCCTAATTTATGTTGTTTCACATCCCACATGGACTAATACCATAGTCTCATAACTGGTCCTCCTCTTTATTTTTGCTCCCCTCCAATTCATGTTTTCCACCTGCTTCTTGACTCTTCAACTGCTTCACATCACGTTAGATAAAATTTCAGAGCCTTTGATGACCCACATACTCACATACCCCTGAATAATCTTGTTTTTCTTCCCTTTCTAGTCTGGCCCATTAGAGTTTGCTTCAATGTAGTGGGTTTTCCAAGAGGGTATCACTAGGACATCCATGTGATTTGTAGCATACACACAGTTCCCTCCAGTGTTGCTCTCTAGCTGGAGCTGCCATCCCTTTCTCAGCACTCCCTCGGCTATTCTCCCTGTACTGTGTAACCCTGACTGAATTGTGAGGCTCCATACACTCTCCTTCCCTCCTGTCCAGGCCAGGCTGTGTCTCTCAGCTATCAGTTCTAGAGTTATCATCCACCTTTTTTCTAGTGCTTCTCTCGTAATCATCTGTACAATGTCTGTTTTCTAACAACCCTGAACACTCTGTGGACAAATAGACTGTTTATCTCATCCACTAATGTATTGTAGCACCTAGAAGTCGTTCACTTATTCAAGATCATGGATACATATGGAAAGATGTTTAGTTAATAAATTTATATGTGTTGGGTGAGAAGATGAATAATAGAATAAAAGGAAGTTCATTTTTCTCTATTTGCAGCGACCCAACACTGAAAGTTTTCAGAGCATAAATTAGACTACGGAGGGGAAATTTTCCTCCTTACTGAAAGTATCCCATAGGCACCTCTTGGTGGGAACATTATAGTGGCATATGAAACACCAAGTGGGATAATTACACATACCCTTTAGATGCTCTTTCAAGCACAGTGATCTTATGACTTGCAAATTATTTTAAAGTTTTCTTTTGGGGGAAGGAGGAGAAATTATGTTGATAAAATAATAAGGAATATATTACATTTTTGTCCAAAGATGAATGTTTTGAATGTCTGCCTTTTCAATTCATTTGAAATTCAATTTGTGCATATGTGGATCCTGAGTGTGAATGAGGGTGATAATTAATCACACATTCATTAATTGAATAAATATTTCATTTGCTGAGGATATAGCAGAGAACACAAAAATAAGGTGCTTCCAATAAAATGTGTTATACTCTATGGACAATAAGCGAAATATATGACTAAATGAATAAGAGAAATGCAATAATAATGGTCATGATGATTGAACAGAGGCATCTTCCTTAGATAGGATAAAAGGTAAAGCTTACAGAAGAAGGTGATCTTTGCGTCAATATTTGAATGACAAGAAGGGAAGATGTGCAAAGATCTGAAGGAAAAGCAAGAAGGGAAGAGTGGACTCAAGGAAGGTACAAAGCAGAAACAAGCTTAGCATGCAAGGAGAATGAAAGCCAGCTGTCACAGAGTGACAAAGGAAAGACTGGAATGGAGTGAGGTTGCAAATGATGGTGAAACCAGATCAGATAATGAGGAAGAGTGATAGACTGACTTGAGGAGATGGAATTTCATACTAGTGAGACATGCTTGTGGAGTTTGAGTAGAGTTACCGACCTGGCTGGGGTTTGGTTCTCCTATCCTTATTGTAAAAGTCTGTTTGGACCCCTCTACCTGTCGCTCACTGTAGTACCTTCTAACTTTCCTCACACACATTTATCTTCTGGAGAGAGCTCTGCTTGAACTTCTCAGAGCTATTCCAAATGTATGTCTTTTAAAAATATTGGCCCGGAGGAAAACATTTTAAATTAATGAATATTGATTAATTTGCAGTGCTGGGGATGGAGCCTGGAGTCTCACATGTGTTAAGTAGTTGCTACCACTGAACTATACCCCCAGCCCTGAAAGTATTTCTGGAAGCTGGAAACTGAGCAAAGACTCAAAGCTGAAAGCAATAATAAGAACAACAAAAGATGGTTTAAGCAATGCTCCAACATCTCCATTTTTAAATCCTCTACCTTCTTTCATGCACATGTAGAAAAATCTTGCTTTGTCCCTTAGGATGTTTTATACATAAGGTGAACCTCATACAAAATAAAAAGAGTTTAGCCCATCCTATGTGACTACAAAAGCTCCAACCAATCCCCATGTTTCTCAATATTTCCACAGAGTGGAGTGGTTAAATATTTACCATTCTTTCTCTGAGTTATAACTTCTAGCTCCACCTGCCACACCACTTCCATTATTTTGTCTTCACTTTGCTTTGTCACTTAAATTTTGTTCTGCCTTACAGCATTGACATAACCCCTTCATTTCAAAGAGAGTGGTGACAAAGGTTTGGAACCAACCACATAATAAGATAATAAGATAATAAATTTTACCTTGACACTTATTACAACAAGAGTCATGTCATTTCAGATAAGGACGATTCAACTCAAAAGTCGACGTTACTGTTCCCCAAACTGCTCATCCTTTCTGTCACTAGAGCTTCCTTCCTGATGATTGCTCACTATGGGCCTGGGAACACCCTGTTGACCAGTATCAGTATAAGTCTCTTCCACCACTATCAGGACCTCTACTTTTTGTTTCTTGGCCTGTTGAGAGAATCTGCAACATTCTTAGCCTCCTTGTTGTACATTAGTTTGTGGCCCCCTGCAGATTCCTATGTTGAAGTCCTAACCTCTAGTACCTCAGAATGTGACTGTATTTGGAGATCAGATCCTTAAAGAGATAATGAAGTTGAAATGAGGCCATTAGGATGGGGTGTAATTCAGTATGAGAAGAAAACCCTTAGACTCAGACACACATGTGAACATGAGGCAGCCATCTACATACCAGGAAGAGAGGCCTAGAAGAAACCAACCCCACTGCCATCTAAATCTTGAACTTCCAGCCTCCAGAACTGTGAAAATAGATGTTTGTTGTCTAAGCCACCCAGCATGTAGTAATTTGTTATGGCATCCCTGGCAAATCTATACAACCCTCAGCCCCTTCCATACCTCAGTCATTTTTTTCCCCAGTGTTGTGTAGTTCCTCAACCCTATACCATCACAGCCAGCAGTATTCATCTTCCATTACCCTGAGTCATGGACAAATTAATCAATGTTAAATAGATATTTGAATTCCAGAAGACTCTAAGTGATCACTTGTGGGGAAAAAAAAATATTTGCCTTTCTTAGAGTAGCCAGATGGCCTCCAGGTTCCAAGCAGTCACTGTCTCAGAAGTACTGACCTCAGTCTGGCCTTGGAGCACTCCACTATTTTCCTTTACAAACACAGGCCTGAGCTCTTCCTAAGCTCTAAAAACACCCATTTACAAATATTGATGTCCTTAGTGTGACAATCAGCCCAGAGCTTTTCACACCTGACAGTGTCCTCCAAAACAGCCAAAGTCAGCCCAAGCAAACTTGTGACTAGGCAGCATGCCAAAGCAAGGCACAGAGGTGCACAGGCTATGTTCTCTGATCTGCGCAGCCTCCAAGTGAGAGCCACTCCTGAAGTCACCCACCAGGCCAGTCCCATATCCTCATTAAAGCCTTATAGAAATATTACTGTGGCACATCCTTAAGAACTTAAGATATTCCTTTCAGTCCTCACCAAAGTTTTAAGATGTAGCAGTTATCTCATGTTACAGATAAGGAAATAGAAGTTAAGATGGCTTAATTGTCTTAACAAGCTACAGGAAGTAAAATGTGGTGCTGGGTTCATGGGCCAAGGTTTATGTGCTGCCAAAGTACTAGTTTTTCGTTTTTCTTTTAGAATAATTGTGAGCCTTGCCATATTTTTTCAGTCTTCGATCATCATTCACTTCTCTGAATTTTAGTATAAAATGCTGGCAGAGCCATTCAGGTAATACTCGATGGTGGCCCACTTTGGTTTGTTCTCCACTTAATGTGTGTTTGCCTGGTGTCTCCAGTTAAAATAAATCTCTTCTGTAGTAGAAACAGTACTTACAGCTATACTATGTTCCCTCCTGTACAGTCTTGCACTCAGTGGAAACACAATGCTGCTGATTTCCTAGGAGTTCCGAACTTTTTTGGGATTCTCCTTTGGAATGTCTTACAAAAAGAAATACCAAATAAAAGATCATTTGGTGGAAATTTTTTGAGAGGTAGTGCAATGCGGATAGAAGAGTTGTGGTCTAATGCTCAGAATATCACAGTTTTATTCTCAGCTCTTAACTCTTGCTGGTTCTTTGGCCCTAGATGAAGTACTTGAGCCCCTCTGAGCCTCGGTTTCCTCATTTGTAAAATGAGAATGGTATACCTCAGTGACTTGCTGTGAGAACTGGAGATGAGACATAAAGATGCTTCATAAACTATAAAGTCCTATTCATTTACAAGAGATTATATACATCAGCACTAGTAGTTTTATTATTGATATTAATTTGCCATGAACAACATCACTGTGTAATTTTGTTTTCTCCACGAGAAAAGGATGGAGTGGTCTGCAGAGTTTCTTCTTGCTTTAACACTCTGAATCTCCTCACAGAGATGGTGAGAGAGTGTGGGGGAGGCTGGAGTGGCTGTGTAGGCCAGACCTTCTAAAGTGAGAACCGAAGCCTTATATTCAAAGGGCTTTTCACTCACATCCTACTTGCCAGAGAACAGGATCACATCTCCTGTGGGGGCTGTTTGTATCTTTGGGGAAGGGGTGGTGTGATCATATGAAATGTGTTGCTGCCAGTGCAGATGGAGAAATGCCACTCTCCGTGAGTTTATGGTTCGAGTGGCTGTCTCTTCTGCCTGGCGCATATCAGTCCACAATTGCATGCTTGTGTCTTTGAACTCTTATACCAAAAAGGAAAAAAAAAAAATGTATGTATGTAAGATGTCTCTTTCAAGGTACATTTTTTCAAGATACTTTCCTTATACCTCAAAACACAATTTCCTTGACATTTCTTTCTTCTCTGACAAAGGAATTGTGAACAAGGGCCTGTTTAACAGTGGTAGAAATGGAACAAACATATATTCACAAACTGATAGCTAAAGCAGTTCTATTTAACATCAAACAAAAGCTAAAGTGTTAAAATGGTCTAATGATTTCCCCCTCGATGGAGACAGGTATAATCACAAAGGTATTTACGACTCTGTATTCCTTGACCTTGCTGTAGAGTAAGCCATGTGGTTGCTGAGGTTTGGCTTCTTCTTCAGGAAAGGTGGCCCTTTTATAAAAATAAAAATAGTTTTTACATCAACTATTGAAGTTCTATTTTCTTCCAAGAAAATGGTTCTTAAATATTTTTAAATGCCTAATTTCCCCCGATTTCCAGAAACATAAAATCTAAAGAAAAGGGTTAAAAGAGTTTGCTTGAGACAAGTCACTCATAAGTGCAAGTTGTTCTTCTCTGAACTTTCTTTTGGAACATAGATTATACAATTTCTTGCCCCCAAATTGCAATGACTGGAATATACCTAGGGGCTGGGCTTGGTGGTACACACGTGTTCATTCCTAATATTCAGGAGGCTGAGATAAGAGAATAGAAAGTTTGAAGTCATCCCAGGCAACTTGGCAGAATGCTGTCTCAAAAACAAATAAAAAGGGCTGAGGATGTAGCTCAGTGGTACAGCACTTTCTACCATGCATGACTCCCTGCCCTGGGTTCAATGTTCAGTACTGCTAGAAAGAAAGAAAGAAAGAAAGAAAGAAAGAAAGAAAGAAAGAAAGAAAGAAAGAAGGAAAAAAAGTCAGTCAGTGTGGAAAAGAGTTGACATTCCTTGGCCTGAATTTTGACATCTTCTATAATTTTCCTTCAACCAAGCACCAATCTCATGATATTCCTTTTATCTGATACTCTAGGCATTCTGCATTTTGGCTGTATGTATCACCTATCTTTTTTCCTAGTAGGAAATTTCCCATCTCCTTGATTTTTATTTCTAGTTTTCCCTCAGCTTGGAACCATCTTCCACTTGTGGAAATCATGTTCATTCTTTAGATCCCCATTGAAATGTCACTTCCTCCACAACAGAGCATTTCAACTCCTAACTGGAATATTCATCTCATACTTAGTGTTTGTGTAGTTCATTATTTTTAGTTTTTTTGAATATTTCATTCCAACTTGCTTAAAAGTTATGAAGCATCTGTTTTATGTTTTTGACCACAAGGAATGATGGACAAAAATCACATATTATTCAGCTTTGAATTCCTTATTTTCTTTGCAGTGGTAGTACTTCATAAACATGCAGTAAATAGATGAATGGACGGACAGATGAATGGATGGACAGCAGACAAAAGGATGAGTTACACAATGTCAGAAGCTGATGGAATAAATGTGAATTCAAATCCCTACCTAAAGTGCTGTTTACACTCTGCCCCAAGATGACTACATGACACCACTGCTTTGTGTGCCTGTGCTCATGGTGAGTATGTTACTTTAATTACTGTCTTGTGTGTGTGTTACAGCTTTTCCTTTGAGGAATCTTCTCCTCTTTTATGGTAATCTGCTTGGTCCCTGAAACTCAGAAAGTGCTTACTCATTCCTCAACTTTGGCACCTGGTCCAGGACTAATGATTTCCACTTAATTCCAGGGCAGGGACTGGTTTAAGGGTGGAAAGGAGTTCCAAATTGGAACAAGTAGACTTTTCTCCAAAACACTGAATGAATTTGGATGAGGGGAGACTCTTTCTACTCTGAGGGATTATGTGTGATGTGAAGTGGAGGTATGGCAGCCTTTATTCCTACCAGTGAGGGGAAGAAGGTAGAGTTGAGGGATGAAAAGAGAAAAAATTGTGGTGATGGTATGTAAATCATTAGATCAAGTCAAGCCTGTGGTTCACTTGTCAGAATGTGAGTTTATAAATCTCCTTATTTGTTGTTTTTTTACATTATTTTAAGTTCAATTACTATTAATTTAAAATAAAAGAATTCTAATTCACATAGGAACATCAAATACATTGTCAATTTTCTAATACACAGTTGTATCTCTGGGGAAAATTACTGCAATCAATTGGAAAACTAGTCTGCTGCTAGGATAAAAAGAAAATTTCTCAAAAAATAAAGTAGATAAAAATTCATTCTTGCATGCCTTATTCTTAACCTATGCAAGTCCTCCTTAATGCAACCTATTTTTTTCTTTTCCAAACTCATCCTTCTTTTCCCCTCCACTGCCATCCTGTGACTGAAATAACCCCACTCCAATGGCAGCTTCTGACTGGACTCTGTTTTCTGATTTCCTCACACTTGATTCTCTGCCAAGGCCAGGGTGATCTCGTGGAAATAGTCTGCCATGTCTATCCTTTGCTTGAAACATTATAGTCTCCCACTGCTTTCAGACAAAAGTCCAAATATCTCAGATAAATTTACAAGGCTCTGCCTTTCTGTCTATTGCTCTCTTTCAACCCTCTCTTGGCCATACTGATTTTCTTTTAAAAATCTCTGGAATGTGTCATATGTTTTCTTCATTCCAGGATGTTGCATGTTCTGGCTTCAATTATACTTTAAAATGGCCCCTACCCATTTTTTAGTGGCTTGCATAATGCCTCCTCCAAATTCACAGCTTCCTGGAACCTCATAATATGACCTTATTTGAAAATAGGGTCTTTGCACAACAGTAAGGATAGAGATTTTTTAATTGAGTCATTAATCCTATGAAAGTGTCTTTTATGAGACAGAAAGGACATACAGAATTGTAAAGAGGAAGGCAATGTGAAGATAGAAGCAGAGACCAGAGTAAAGTATCTGTAAGCCAAGGGACACCCAGGATTTCCCGCAACAACAGGAAGCTGGGAAAGAGGCATGGAATTGTCTTCCCCTCAGAGGCTCCAGAAGAAACTTACCCTGTGGACACCTTGATTTTGGATTTCTTGTCTGTTGAACTGTGAGAATATATTTCCATTGTTGTAACACATCCAGTTAATGGAACTTTGTTATATCAACACTATGAAGCTAAGATAATTTTCTTTAGTTATCGCTGTATATGAATATACTTTATATCAATAGTTTAAATCAAGGGTCCTTGTGATGTGTTTCCATAAGATCTACCTATGTCTAAATTTTTTGTTGGCTTGTCTTCTAGTAGGCCATAGTACATTCAGCTATCTTTTTCACTATTGTATGCTTAGCATCTATCAAGATGCCAGACAAGAAACAGGTTTACATAAACAGCTTTGGCTGATTTTCTGTGTCTTATGGTCTTCTGTCCTTTGGGCACCTAGCAATGAAGCTGATGCGCCACTAATGATCAGTAAATGCTGTTTACTCTGCAATGGCTTCTGTCAGCTGACTTGGGCTGTGGACTATGAACTATGGCCCTTTCTCTTCCTTGTACCCACTAAAGAGTGGAGAGTTTGCCCAGAGGGTATTCCATTTGGAGATTTCTTTGTAATCCCGGTCTTTTCTCATGCTAACCAAAGTTCTTGTCCTATAGTCCTGTAAAAACCCATTTAAAAGGTGTTCTTTTTTATTTCCCCAGTTTATAGGGGGGGGGGGGAAACAAACTTTATGGCTAGGAAATGACAATGGAACTGAGAACTTTAGATTCCTAATTAATCATTCCTGCCACTAAATCTTAAGACCCCACAGTATCATTGGGACAAAAATATCTTAATCGTAATTATTCATTCAGTCAACATGCTTTTGATCATCCCTGTACCTGATAAATGGAATGTTACTACCTCAGAAAGCATATATTTGTATTCTGGTAAACTGTGTTTCCAATCCCACCCATTCATCGTTGAGTTCTATAATCTGAGCACAATAGTCCTCCATTTTATCATGTAAAAAATCCAGGTTGATCAATTTGTTATCCTTGTTTCCTCTCAGGATTGTGTAAAACAATGAATGTAAAGATCTTAGAATATTGCCTAGCACTGGGCTACATGAAGTCATTATTCTTGTTATCCTTTTACATGAAAGAGGAAATTATGGCCTAAGAGAAGGCAAAAAAGAAAAGTACTTAAAACCTGAAATTTTAATTAGTAGAGAATTTGGTAAGATGATATGAAATCCAAGTTCTTCCTAGGCATTACCAACTTTCTCAACTCTCCACCCATAAGCCACTCTTATGGGAGCGTCTTTAAGAACCCTGTCACACATGTCCTTCTCTTACCATTACACTTAGCATTCTCCTTCCAATTAAAATTTCCCAAACCAGTGACTTAATGCAATAATACTGGATTTCTCGCTTGACTGAAGTAAGCTGGAAGGATGGATGTGCTTGATGGTGGGGAGAGTCTGTGCTTTATACAGTCATTCAGGGTCCCGGGCAATGCTGTATATGGAAAAACAACTGGAGGTTCTGTGGGAGATGTCTTATGAGCCAGGCCTCATAATGGTACCCGCTTTTTACTACTTCCATTGTTCAGATCTCAGTCCCATGACAAATGTAAGGAACAATAGGAACTAAGGTATTAAACTGGGTGCCCAAGTAAGAGTGGGGTGAACCACTTCCTGTGTCTGCATCAGCACATGGCCTCTGACCTCCCCACCCACCTCTATTCACTCACACACAGATAGATAGGCACACATGCAGGGGACTGGCCTGCATTAGGAGACACTACAAACTTGGCCATAATATTAGCAAAGAAAACAAACAACAAATCATCCTCATTTTTTTTTTTCATCTGAGCATGAGCTATGGAACATTTTAAGCCAGGGAAGAGAAATATGTATCAATTTCAAATGTAAATGGCTTTTTCCCCATCGATTCTGTTTCTAGGTACTTATCTGAAATAAATAAGTAGAAAATGTACAAGAATTTATGTAAAAGGATGCTCATTACAGCATTATTGGAATAGGAAAATAGTAGATTAAAATGTACATCAGTAGAGGATTGTGTAGGTAAATTATGGTGCATTTATAAAATGTAGCACTGTGTTGACTTTAAATATAATAAACCATTTCCACATGCATTGACAGTTATGTGATAAGTTGCAAAATAACAAATATAGTAAGTTTTGTACATTCATCAGAGTCACTGTATGCTGGAGCTCTGTGCTAAGAAGTATCAGCTGCCCTGGAAGTATCCCTGTTGGCATGCCCATATGAATGCTTATGTGTAACTCCTCCTGTCCCTATTTAGTAGATAGTACTTTACAAACTTGGGAACAAACACCATCACAGCTTTCTCTCTCCCCCCCCCCCCCCACACCTATCTCTTCCTTCCTGTCTTCCTCTCCCCTCCGCCCAATTCATTGCTGAAGCTCTGCCTACCTTAATTGCAGAAAATTCAAAATCTCCTTCAGGATGCTTTTCTCTTCCTTTGGATAGTCCAAGAAATTTGTAAGCATTGCACAGGCCAGACAGGAAGTGTGGAGAAAGAAGGGATGGATCAGTTTGACTTCTACTCCTGGGGGAAGTAAGCAGCACTCTGCCTCACAGTGGAGTTAACAAAACACAGCTGTGCTCAGTTGAGGACATGGTATTGGTGTCTGGGTAATTTGTCATTCTGTACAACCCACCACCATGAAGCCCTGGAAATATATTCTCTTGCCTCGAAGAGAATTCCCTTCATGGCCAACTCTTTAAATTCTGAGAGCAAAAAGAGTTGGATTGCACTAACTACCCCTTCTTAGAGATATTATTCACTAATTCTTCTGAGCAGGTTTCCCTCACTACCTTTGGATATTTTGTCCTTTTAAGAAAGGCTTTCTATGGAATTTCAAGGTATACTCACAGGAGTCCTTCCTGGAGGAGAGAAAGGGAAAATTTCTATCATTAGTTATGAATTCAGCAATTCTGTAAGCACATAGTCCCATAAAAATGGAAGTGCAGGGTGTGTTAGGAACTCCTGGGAACAAAGATCATGTTGATTCACTGTCTCTGGTAGTCTCTGAAAGCGCTTGCACGTAGTAGTCCTTCATGAATATTTGTTAACCTGTGTTGACCTGAGTTACTTCATTAAATATTTCAAACATAGAAAATGAAGGCCATCTCTAAAAATATTTGCCACTGTTCAATGTACCTGGAGTAACATATTAAAGAGGCTTTCTTTTGGTTCTTGGTTAAAAAAAAAAAAAAAAAAAAAATAAATCCTTTCTTAGCAAGCAGTCCACTGTGAGCTGCCGAAGAATGAGAATGCTATTTGGGGGAAGGCTCTGATGAGATGGAGAGATGTTATGGTGACTGTGTAAATATATTCTACTAGACAACCTTCCCCACGTGGGAGAGCTGCCTTCGAAGAGCAATACTGTGTTGTCAAAGCCAAAAGCAGCGTGACTGAGGCAAGACAGACTTCTGTACCCTCTGGTTTAAACAGGAGGAGGTCATCTGGCTTCTGACCAAAGGTTTAGGGAATTCTGAGTCTTCCTTTAACCCCTGACTGAGGCAGGCAGGGCTGATATTCAGAGCTTTTCTCCTCATTCCCTGATGTTTCAATCCAGCTCAATGTGGGCTGTGACAAACGGTCCCCCTCCCACCATCCCTGGCTGTGAACTCATGCTAACTTGAATCCCCTACTAATTTAAATTTTTTGAAAAATTAAAGCCAAAATTTTCTCCCTATATGCAAGGTTTTCTTCCTATATATTTTCATAGTCAAAAAGTAGGAAAATAGCATCATTAAAAGGATGAATCTGACATAATTTCTTATGCACATATATGAATACCCCACACTGCATCCTACCATCGTGTACATTCACAAAGTAGGGTTCTAATTAAAATAAGATACATTCCATGCTTGTATAACTCTATCAAAATGCATTCGACTATCATAGACAACTAAAAAAGAACCAATTAAAAAGAGGTTGAAAATAAAAAAATACCAAAGTACCCCAAATCTCATACATACACATACACACATTTTTGTGTACATGATCAAATTTTATGTTTAATGTATGATTAATATACATATGTGTAAGATGTACATAAATATATACTTAATATTTAAAATGTATTGTAACCAATGTGGCTTATTTTCTGTTTTGTTGATATTTAGATTGCTTTTAGTTTAATGAGAGAATTCATGAATAAAAGGATTGAGGAGAAATTTGAACTGAAGGAATTCAGAAAGATCTTTGGGGTGCAGAGAGGGAAGGTGTTGCTTCCATTGAATCTCTAAGCTCCACTCATTTTTGTATCACCAGTTCTTTTTTAGGACATTGCTTTTCCATGTCCAACCAGTTCCTTAGTACAAGATGCAGGAAAATTCAGAAGGACATTGTCAACTTATTAGAACTCCATTTCGAAAGATGTGAAATACTTCTATGCCTGTGATTAAATTATTACAAATAATAAAACAGCTGGGCTCTCTCTCTCTCTCTCTCTCTCTCTATATATATATATATATATATATATATATACACACACACATATACACACATATGAAGAACCACAGTGTTTCCATAAATGTGAGGTAAGTGATAAGAATCAATCAACATAGTGAATGAAAATATAACAGTATATCAAAATTTGTAGGTCTAAGTTAAAAATAAGATTACCATTAGAAAAAATGATATATAATCAATTACCTAAACATGCATTGTAAGGATGTAGAAAAAGGTAAGAAAATTAAATACAAATTAATTGAAGCAAAGAAAATGTGAGAACCAAAGCTAAAATCACTGAAACAGAAAGCAGACAAAAAGAGATTATGAGAACCTGAAAATGATTCTTTAGAATGATTAATATAGTTGACGAACATCCATGTAGATTGAGCAAACAAAAAGAAAGAAAAGACAAGTCAGCCTTATCAGTAATGAATGAGGGTATAGCTTTACATTTTCCAGTCATGAAAAGTTTAAGGAAGGAGTGGAACTACTTTAGGATGATAGATTTGTCAATGTTAGACACAAAACCTCGAAACTCACAAATTGTCAGTATTAATGTGAGAATTTTAAAAATGGATACTCCTATAAATGGCTTTTAAAATAATTTATAGTTAAAATGTTTATCATTGAATGTTTATGGCATCTATCTTGAAAATCAGTTGACCACAGTAATGTTGGTGTATTTCTGGAGTCTCATTCTATCCCTTTAGTTGCTTTGTCATAAGTTTTGAAATCGAGAGGCTAAATTTTCCTAATCTGTTCTTTATAAAGTTTGGGGTATTTGTAGTCCCTTGAAATTACATCTGAATTTAAGAACAGGCTGTTTTATTACTATAAATATGACTGTGAAATGTTGATAAGTGTGGCATTAAATTTCTCTACCACTTTGGGTAGTATTAACATCTGAATATCATCTTCCTACCAGTGAATATGGAAAATCTTTCTGCTTATTTAGGTCTTGTTTAATTTCTTTTGTCAGCTTTTTTATAGTTTTTAGAATAAAAGAATGACATTGCTTTTGTTAAATATATCCCCAAGTATTTTATTATTTATGATGCTATTGGAAAAAGAATTGTTTTCTTAAATTCGTTTTTGGCTTGTTCATTGCTAATATACAGAAATACAACCTCTTAAATATTATGTGCTATCCTTGTGACATTAACAAAATTGTTTATTACCCCTAATGTATATTAGGGGGATGCACATGTATATTTATGCATTAAATTTTTCTGGATAGAAGCTCATGCCATCTGTAAATAATCTGGATAACTGTATTTTTTATTCTTTCAAAACAGTATTCTTTTTTTGTTATTGTTACCTAATTGTTCTAGCTAGAATAACTCCAGCACAATGTTGAGTAAGAGTGCTAAGAGAAGATCTCCTTGTTTTGTTTCTGAAGTATAGGATACCCTCTCAATCTTACCAGGTAGTTTTTATTGGGTTGGAGAAATTTCCCTGTATTTCAAGTTTGTTGAGTGTTTTTGTCACGAAAGGGTACTGATTTGTCAAATGCTTTTTCTGTGTCTATTAAGATGATCATTTGCTTTTTCTCTTTTATTAGTGTGTTATGTGACATTGGTTGATTTTGATGCTAAACTAAACTTGCATTTCTTGTTAAATATCATTTAATCATGTTATGTAATAGCTTTAATTTGTTGCTAAATTCAGAATTCTTGTATTTTGTTTAGGAATTTTTGTTGTTGTTTGGTGAAGTTTTTATAAGGCATTTTTGTTGTTGTTTTCCTTTCTTATATTTTGCTTTAGGATCAGGGTAATCATAGAATAAGTTAGTAAATGCTCCCTCTTCTATACTTTGGAAGAGTTATGAAAAATTGGTATTACATTTGCTTTAAATATTTAGTAGATTTCAGGTTATGCCTTCTGGATCTGGACTTTTTTTGTGGAAAGGTTTTGATCACTAACTCAATCATTTTACTTATTAGAAATTGTTTGTTTCCTTTTTCTTCTTGAGTCAGTTTTTGTATTTCCCACCTCCTAGGAATTTTCCATTCTTGGGTAGGTTATCTAATTTGTTGGTATATAACTGCTGATCGTATTCCCTTATAGTCCTTTGTATGTCTGTAAGGTTGGTGGTAGTACCACACTTTAAGTTTTGATTTTAGCTATTTTCATCTTCTTTGTGTTGTTGGTCAGTGTAGCTAATGGCTACACTGTTAAAATGTTAAAATAGTCAATCTTTTCTAAGAATAAACTTTTGGTTTCATAGCATTTTTTGTACAGCTGGTCTGTTTACAACAACCTCTCTTAATTTTTCCTCATCTGGGTATATCTTTCCTTTGCCTGCATTCTCACAGAATGGTTTTATTATATGTAAAATTCGATATTGACAGGTTTTTTTTAAAATTTCAGCACTTTGCAAAAATTTTCAACTATCTCTGGTCTCCACAATTTTTGCACATAAAACATTATTACAAACAATGAATAAACAAAACCCATGCTGGGAGAAAACGTTTGCAATACAAATTTCTGAAAATGGACTTGTATCCAGGTTATATAAATTTGAACAACTCAGTAATAAAAATATAATAAGAGCAAAATTTGATAAAATTTCTTGAATACACTCCTTACAAATACATATTACAAATAACCAATAAACAAATGAATGTTTTCAATACTGTTACTCATCAATTAATGCAAATTAAAGGCAAATGAGATACCACTTCACACACAGTTGAATTGCTAAAATTGAAAGAACTAACAAAACAGAACAGTGGTAATGATTTGTAATATAACTTTCATACTTCATGGCTAGAAGTACAAAATGGTACATTCACTCTGGAAAACTGTTAGTTTCTTTTACATTTAAATATGCATCTGCTCATTGACACTTTCACTTCACAGAGAAGTATTTACCTGAGAGAAATAAAAACATTATGATTACACATAGACTGAGGAGAGGATTTGCAGTAGCTTTGTTGATAAAGCCACAAACTGGTAACCAGACAAATGTTCATCCATGGAAGTGATTTAATAAATTATGATATATTAATAAAATAGTAAGTTATTCTGTTACTGGTAAACATAATAACAATATTCTCAAAAAAACATTATTTTGAGGATTCTTGTATTCAACAAAAGAGCACACACTCTATAATTTATTTGTCTGAGTTTCTAGGTTATAAACTTGAGGTCTTTATATGTTTCTCTAAATAATATCTCAATTTTAAGTAACAAGTAAAAGGGATAAAAAAGTAATCAGAAAACTTAAAGAGAAGCTTTAAAAGTTGGTGAATTGTAATTTAACAATATCTGAGGTTAATCTGAGGGAACACTTATTCTGAAAATCAACCTCTCACTTAGAAATCCAAAAATATCTACCTGACTTAGTTACTTCAGAGAAGTCAGTCGCAGGAGCTCAATTCCTCAAATACGGTATGTTCAGGTTCCCTCAATAAACTCCAGTCCAAGTAGTTATCATTCTTATAAAAGTGACAACATTTCAGTGGGAGAAAAGCTGGAATAAGAAAAACAGGATGAGATATAAAAGAAAATAGTTTTTCTCCAACTTTCTAAGCTTTCCATTGATACAAATCCTTTCAAATGTGTTGAGAAAATGCAGAATGTCGATGAGGAAGAGATGTATACATTCATTTAAAAAATTTAACATATCTTATTTTTTATTTTCATTTGTTCTTCTTAGTTATACATGACAGAAGTATTAATTTCTTTTATTAAAGAAAGAAATATCTACAAGCAAAACAATTGTGTGCCATTTTTAACCTTACTTATGATATGTCCAAATTGATTAGTTGATAAAATAATGGTATTCATACAGTATATTATATGCAAACATGTATATATATAAACTCAGATTAAAACATACATGTTCAAAGAGAAGGAAGGAGAGAATGGGTTAATACAATATAGGGCTGCCTAGAAGCCTTCTATAAACATTATCTTGATAGCTGTCCAGTCCCTTCCTCCTGCACTATTTACTGGTCAGTTTCAAAACCCTGTTTTGGTTCTGCTTCAGTCTTCTGTCTACCCACCCACACCACAAGAGTAGCTCCTATGACAATCACCAATGACATTCACTGGGCTTTATCTAACGGATATTTTACTCTCCAGTGATGACAACATCTTTCTTGAAGAAGCTTATTTATTTATCTATTACCTATTTAGCTGTAGTGTTTCATAAATTTTCTCCATTGCAGAATGCTTTTTCTAATTCCTTTTTTGGCACATCTGCCTCTACTTAGCCTTCACATATTGGCATTGTTCTAGCCTTAGTCCTAAACCCTGTGCTCTTCTTATTCTACAATCTCCTCTTGAGAAACCTCAACCTTCCGTACTCCAGTGTCTCTCAACTCAAAGTTCCTCTGGATCTTTTGTCTGAAGTTAAGACATGCCTAACATTTCAGCATGGGTGTCTCGCAGCTGCCTCGTTCTCAGAACATTCACAACTGAGCTCACGATCTCTCTTGTTGTAGCCAGAAAGGGATTGCAGCCCAGAACAGCAGTGCCACGGGAAGGAGTCCGGAGACAGGATGGAGACAAAAAAATTCTTTAATCTTTCTCTCTCTGTCTCTTGTAATTTCTAACACCACATATACACTCTCACAAGAAACCAAGACACCTACTGTTACAAGAAACTACAATACATCTATACAATAGTGATAACCCTGTCCGTTCTTTCTCAGGTCTCATCCCATGCGCCCGAGCAGGATATGGCACTAGCCCGATCTGCCGAGTCAGGGCTCAAATCTCTCGAGATCCTGGGCCAAGTCCCGCGAGATCCCAGGCCAAGTTCCGTGAGACTACGGAAGGCAGAAATGCCCAAAAATGTCTATGGCCCGTAGTCAACCGCAATCTTAGCTATATCCCCAAACAGGGCTCCTGCATTTCCCCCCTTTTGTTTTAAAAGAGGGGATGCTCTAGGACGTCTATGTGCAACCAACATTCTTACCCGTCATCGGATAATCAAGGCTGTGCCTTTGACTCCTGTCTTAGGTTGATATGTCGGCCACATGAGACTGTCCCGTGCGACTGTGCCTGTCTTAGGTTGTCCCCCTCTGGGGATCTTACCCGTCATTGGCTAACCAGCCATCCAATGGAGCCCTTTAGGATCGACTGTGTAAGATGACTAACAGCCATCCAATTGTGAGGAGATGCTGCGGCTTTAAGGCAACAAGCCTTTTGGTGACGAGCCAAATTGCATAGCATATCAAATTCTTTAAACAAATCAGCTGCCCTAAGTTCTATCAAGTAACACAGTGAGTTCTCTAAACAAATACCCGCAAGGTACTGTCCCATGAAGTCCCAAACAATGAAAGATCAAAATGTCCACTTGTTATAACATGTAGATCTAGGAGGCCCCATGCATGCAGAGCAGAGGCCACACTGCTGGTGAGGTTGTTTGACGCTTGAGCAGCAGGGATGCTTGCAGCGACCGCGATCCCTGCAGCTGTAGCAGCAGCCGTCTTTTTTATGTCTAGACAATGCCACCAGCAAATCTTCAGGGCCTGCTACCTAGAGACTCAAGCATCAATTATTAAAGGAAAGGCAGTGCTATTCCAGCACTGAGTCAAGAGGCGAGTTGTCAAACTAAAAAGTAGAATTATTAGATTAGAAAATTAAAGTTGATTTCTGCTCACACACATTATAGCCTGAGCTTCCACAAACATAAGCTGGCAAAATATCATATTTAGAACAAAACAAAGAAAGACTGAGGGTATTTACTGCATTAAAGATAGATTAAAGAAAAACTAAAAGCACTTTGGAGAAATAATTTGTTAGCTGGAACTCTCGAGTTTCTGCATACACAGCAGTCCTTTACCTGTTGAAATAATTGAAATTAATCATTTATTAAACAAATGAAGTTAATAACAAATAAGCAACCTTATGTCAAAACACCAAAATATCAGGTTATACAGCACTAGTCATATATTTTGCTAAAGAGAAGTCCCTGGGACACCTATAAAACAAAATTGAAGGTACCTTCACTTATTAAATTATTTACCCAATTTGAATACTCTTAAACTTAAATGAATTAGAGTTATTTGGATATATATAAATATATATATATATATGAATATATATATATATTCACAAGTGCTTTGTTATTTTTGATGTCACACTGGACAGACGCACATACAAACATATATTTGTGACGTCACATTAACATGAAATTTAGACAAATACACAGACACAAACACATATATAAAAAGAAAAAAAAATACAATTGTGTGCACACTAAAGAGAGATCTCTTCGTCCCAGCTGGGAGGAATGACACTTAAGTTGTGACATATTTTGAAGGACTCTTTTAAGGGAATCATTCCATATCTTCATCATGGTCCTCTTGATTTTGTACCTTTTTTATTAATCTTGATTCCTCAACAACTTCATCTTGATCCTTTTGATTTGGTACCTGCTTTATTAATCTAGATGGTATCCACATTGGAGAGGATTCATGCTTTGGGAAAACACAAACAGATCCTCTCCCCCAAATTAATACTGGATCTGGACCCTTCCATGTACCTGAAAGAACATCCTTCCAGTAAACCAAAGGTTTATGTTGTTGATGTGGGTTCCAATGTCTGTCTCCAGCAGAATAACCATCAGAGTCTAAAGTTAAAAAATTTAAAGTAAACAGGGCAACTGCCAATCTGTCCTTAGGATTTTTCCAGTTTCCTTCTTTCTGTTTTAACAACATAACTTTCAGTGTGTGGTTTGCTCTTTCAATAATGCCCTGACCCTGAGGATTGTATGGGATGCCTGTTTTATGGGATATGTTGAATTTTGCGCAAAACTGTTTGAAAGATGAGGACGTATATGCGGGGCCATTATCTGTTTTAAGCATTTTGGGGATGCCCAATGCAGCAAAAGCTTGTAAACAATGAGATGTGACATCTTTAACTTTTTCTCCAGAATGTAAGGAAGCAAAAATCATGCCTGAGCATGTATCTATGGTTACATGAATAAATCGCAATTTTCCAAAACTTGGCTCATGAGTAACATCCATCTGCCACAAATGATTGGGCATTAATCCTCTAGGGTTAACACCAAAATGAGGATTGGGCAAATGTGTCATACAAGATTTACAATCTTTTACAATTGTTCTGGCTTGCTCCTTTGTGATTTTAAACCTACATTGCAAGGTGGTGCTGTTGACGTGAAACTGGGAATTAAATAAAGTAGCTTGTTGTAGTGCTGAAAGTATAAATATTGTTTTTGTAAGTTCATCAGACTTTTGATTACCTTCATGGAGGGGGCCAGGCAAATTAGTATGTGCTCTAATATGGCCTACGAATAGAGGTTCTTTTCTAGCCCACAAAAGTTTTTGATTTGATAAAACAATTTAAAGCCTGGAGTATGAGGTGCTATTGGTCCTGCTAACTCTAATTTTGGGACGGCTTGTACAATATAGTGGCTATCTGAAAAAATGTTTATGGGCTGGTCTCTAAAATTTTCCGGAGCTCTTACCACAGCTTCCAATTCCACTAGTTGAGCTGATTTGTGTGCAGTTATGTAAGTCATATTTTCTTTTGTAGTGACTATTGCAGCAGTACCATTTGAGGACCCATCTGTAAATACATTAAATGCCTTAGGAATAGGTTGATTTTTATTACCTGTGGAAATATAATAGGATGATTAATACAAAAAGATAATATAGGGGACTTAGGAAGATGATTATCAAAATTTGCAGAAGTAGAGCATTTAGCTATAGCCCAATCATTATGATTGAAGCATAAGTATTCAATCTGTGATGATGAATAGGGGGTAATAATAGTAGCAGGGTGAATGCCAAATATTTTAGTAGAAGTCTTAAGTCCTAGAAGAATAAGTTTAGCCACCATGGAGGTATAAGATTCAATTATACTTTTAGGAGAGACGGGCAAATGTATCCATAATAAAGGCCCTTGTTGCCAAAATACTCCTGTCAGTGTATATTGTGAAGAAATAATAATCAATATCAGCGGTTGAGTTAAATCAAATCTGTCACAATGAGCTCCTTCGATGGCTTTTTCTACTAACTTTAAAGCTTTCCTAGCATCAGGAGTCAATGTTTGTGGTGAGGATGGATCAGGGTCCCCTCGAAGGATATCAAATAAAGGTTTTAATTGGCCAGTAGTGAGGTTTAGTGTAGGGCCAAGCCAATTAATGTCTCCCAGTAGTTTTTGGAAATCATTGAAGGTGGTTAAATGTTCTTTATTTATTAAAATTGTTGGGGGTCTAACAAAAGTATCCATGATTTTAAATCCTAAATATAATATGGGAGATCTGGTTTGAACTTTTTCTTCTGCTATATATAATCCGTATTTTTTAAATTTCTACCACGTCACTAAATTTATTAAATAATATTTTTTGATTAGGGTGGGCCAATAAAATATCATCCATGTAATGTAGACGCATGAGGTTTGGATATTTATTTTTAATGGGTTGGATAGCCTTGTCCACATATATTTGGCATATGGTGGGGCTATTAGCCATTCCCTGCGGCAAAACCTTCCATTGATATCTCTGATCAGGGCCATTATTGTTAATAGAAGGAACTGAAAAAGCAAACCTGGGGGCATCCAGAGGATGTAGGGGAATAGAAAAGAAGCAATCCTTTATATCAAGACTAATAAGATGGAAATTTTTTGGAATAGCTATAGGATTCGGAAGTCCAGGTTGAGTAGGGCCCATGACTTGCATGGTTTTATTAATTTGTCTAAGATCATGTAATAATCGCCATTTTCCTGATTTTTTCTTGATCACAAATATGGGGGAATTCCAGGGAGAGGTGGAAAGTTCTATATGTCCTGCTTCTAATTGTTCCTGAACTAGTAGGTGGGCTGCTTGTAATTTCTCTTTAGATAGGGGCCACTGAGGGACCCACACTGGCTTATCAGAAAGCCATTTTATTTTCAAAATTATTTTCTCAGTGGCCCTGAAGAAAAATGTCTTTTTCCTATATGATAATGATTTCTTTTAGGGTTAAGCTTACCTTGTACTTTTTGATAATGATTTCTTTTAGGTTTAAGATTACCCTGTAGATTTTCACATTTAACACCTGCAGGTTTGGTTGCAAGGTGTACTCCCATTTGTTGTAAAATATCTCTTCCCCATAAAGTAACTGGTAGGTTAGGTAAAACATAAGTCTGAAACATTCCTTTATGTCCTTCATCATCCTCCCATTTTAAAATTAGCATACTTTTTTCTGGGAGGTTATTATATCCCAAGCCTCTTAAACTGGTTGAAGCTTTTTGCAGAGGCCAGTGTTTGGGCCATTGACGTAAATTAATGATGGAAGTAATCAGCTCCAGTATCTATAAGACCCTCCATTTCTATTCCTTGGATTCTTATTTTACACATAGGCCTCCTTGTACAGTCTCGAACCCAGCAAACCATGGGTTTCGAATCAGTGGAACAAAATCCTCTATTGTTCCTATTTAGAGGCATATTTATTTTAAATGAATTATGTAAATTTGGAAGGAGGAGCAGCTGAGCAATTCTATCTCCCTGATTAATAGAACTTATACTTTGGGGTGAGCTAAGCATTATTTTTATTTCCCCTTTGTAGTCTGAGTTTATTACACCTGGGGTCACTTGCAAACCTAATAAGCTTTCAGGACTTCACCCGATAATAAGTCCTACAGTCCCTGAGGGAAGAGGTCCCCTGACTCCTGTGGGAATCAGTTGAACACCCATTTCAGGTGTTAACACTATTCGGGTGGTGGAACAGATGTCTAATCCTGCATTTCCTCTTGTTCCTCTGGCGAGGGAGTGGATGGGTAGTAGGGATTGTGTCGGGGAAGCATCTGAGTGGATGCTTGAGGATACTCCTCCTCCAATGCCTCGTACATTTGTGGGCCCTGGGGCATTGGGCCCCGTGCCCCATTTTTTGAATTCCTGAACAAAGGATTTCCATGGATGTCAAATTTTGAATAGCATTTATTGGCCCAATGATTTCATTTCTTACACCTGGGGCAGCAACCTGGAGCACGGTATGAATTTGGTCTTATTTCGCTTTTGGGATTTTGCCTAGAATAGCCTGATTGATTATGATAATTTTGCCTAGAATATCCTGATTGATTATAATGTCTATGTTGAGCCCTTGTAAAATTTTGAGGGGCAGCATCTCTCACAGCTGCTGCAATCACATTCCCTGTGACAAAGGCATCGTTTATATCTTTACATAGTTGTATATTTATGGAAAGATCCTTTTTATTTTTCCATGGTCTGATGGCTTCCTGGCAATATTTATTAGCATTTTCGTATGCTAATTGAACAACTAATGGCATAACTTGATCAATATCTCCAAAAACTCTACCTGCAGTTCTCAAAAGTCGATCAGCAAATTCAGCATATGGTTCATTAGGTCCTTGAATTACTTTGAACAAGCTACTTTGTAGATCCCCAGGTCCTTGTACAGTTTTCCATGCCTTTAAGGCAGCTGCGTTTATCTGAGCATATACTCCTGGGGTATGATATTTTTGATCCTGTACGTCTGCGAATTGCCCTTCTCCTGTGAGGATTTCTATATTATGGTCTACAAACCCTGCATCTGCATTTCTTTTAGCTGTTTCTATACAAAGTTCTTGAAATTGCGATCGCCAAACCAAGTATTGTCCCCCACTTAATGTTGCTTTACATAGACGTTTCCAGTCTGCGGGGGTTAAGCTAAAAGTGTTAAGTGACTCCAGTATACTCAACGTGAAAGGAGCTTGGGGTCCATAAGTCATTACTGCCTCTTTGAGATTTTTTTATTGTTTTGAAATCTACTGGCTGGTGGCCCCTCTGTCCATTTTCATATTCAAATACTGGCAGTTCCCAATGTATCTGTGAGTTACCCTCGAGAGCGCATAAGCACTCAGAAAGACTTTTTATTTTTATTTCTAGGGTATGCAAACGTCTAGTGATACCCTTCATATTTTCTGTAATCGATTTCACCCATGGGGGAGTAGAGGACACAAGTTCCTCCACTTGACGATCCCTTATCTTGGTCTTCCTTAATTTCCTTTTGTTCATTTTCTCAAAATCACCTTTAGTTAATTCTTCCTCACTATTACTACTCTCATTGGTCCTAACTGACTCAGTAACATCCTGAGTCCCTGGTTCAATTGAGAGCATGTATCCTTGAAGTATCTCTAATAAATCTTGAATAACTTTAGCAGCTCGGATCTTTGTCATTTTTGGGACGCTTCTAATACTCTCCTTACTGGTCTTAGTTGACTCAGCAGAATCTACGCTTTCATGATCGCCTTCACTGTTTTCTAAATCCTCCTCACTAACGACAGACTCATCTATATCAAAGAATTCATCAAGAGCCTTGTACACTTGGGTCTTAGTTATTTTTGAACCCATTTTAACTGCTCTGACTAGAGACTCCTGCGAGGTTTCTCAGTTCTTACCTGCCGTGCTGAATGCCCCGAACGGGCCACCAACTGTTGTAGCCAGAAAGGGATTGCAGCCCGGAATGGCGGCGCCGCGGGAAGGAGTCCGGAGACAGGATGGAGACAAAAAAATTCTTTAATCTTTCTCTCTCTGTCTCTTGTAATTTCTAACACCACATACACACTCTCACAAGAAACCAAGACACCTACTCTTACAAGAAACTACAATATATCTATACAATAGCGATAACCCTGCCTGTTCTCTCTCAGGTCTCATCCCATGTGCCCGAGCAGGATATGGCGCTAGCCCGATCTGCTGAGTCACGGCTCAACTCTCTCGAGATCCTGGAACAAGTCCCGCGAGATCCCAGGCCAAGTCCCGTGAGACTACGGAAGGCGGAAATGCCCAAAAATGTCCATGGCCCGTAGTCAACCGCAATATTAGCTATCTCCCCAAACAGGGCTCCTGCACTCTGTGTTTGCAGCATCTTGACTTATTCCTCCTTCTCTTATTAATGACACATCCACCTATGTCACCTGAGGCTTCTTCTTTGCTCCACTGGGCATGCACACCACGAATCCCTCCAGTGCCATTTGTTCTAAGGTACTGTTAGATCTTCCTGGGCTTTTATAGAACCTACTGATGACTTTACAACTGGTCTCCAAAAAGTTTGATGAATGAATACATGGATTAGTCAGTTGCCATAATGTTATTTCATTTTGTAGGTAAAGAAATCGGGCTCAGGTCTGGGGCTATGGCTCAGCAGTAGAGCGCTCGTCTGGCATGTGTGAGGTCCTGGGTTCAATCCTCAGCACCATATAAATAAAATAAACGTATTGTGTCTACCTACAACTAAATAAATAAATAAATAAAAAGAAATCAGGCTCAAGGAAGTTGGATGAATTACCAAATTTCTCACATTAGAATCCGATTTTTCTGCTTTCATCATACATCATTCCTTTTTTTGTGGCCCCTGACAGTGAAATTCTAATAATCCCCAAGGCTACTGGTTCTCAGAACTTCCCCTATCTAACTTCTTGTTAGCTGGTCACAGGCAATAAATTTACCAGAATCAAGTTTTGCCTATTACTTTCTTTTACCTTTTCTCACTTTGGGTGGAAATTCTAATGCTATTTTTAGTACTAAAAGTAGGATGAAAAAGGAGAAGAGTAAAAAATAGTCTTGCATAATTTGCTGATGGAATAGCAAGCCTGGCATAATTGAGAACAGCCTGGGTTTTTAACATGCTTCAAATCTCCATGAATCAGGAGGCATTTGCACTTGCATGAGTGAAAATGTCAGGGAATGATTTTGAAAGGCCCCATTTGAGGGCAAAATGTTTCTGCATCTGAAATCCATTTTACTGAGCAAACTACAGTAGTCATAAAGGCTAAGAGGTTTTCATTTCCATAATTTCATCAAATTTTTAAGAAGGGGAAGAAAAATCCAAGCTTATAAATTTGAACACTCACAGCTCAGCAAGAAATACATTTTAAATAATAGTTCCAACTGGTCTGACAAAGAAAACCAACAACTATGTGTGTGGTATCACATGAAACCTTACCCAGCCACTTGGATTCTTATAATTATGAATGTTGTGTAGCATTTCAAACCTTGAGGTAAACCTTTTTTACTTTCTGCTTTCTTGAGAACAGCAAACGATCCAATTTACTCACTGAAGTCATTCAAAATTTTATTGAGCATATTCTATATGTCTAGAAACTCAATAAACAACAATGAATGAACCGTACAAAAATCCTTTCCCTCTACTTTCTGGTAGAGGGAAGTTGACAACAAAGAAATAATGAAGAAATAAAGAAAATATGATTTTTGTATGTATGGAAAAATAAAGCAGAGAATTGTGATAGAAAGACTTTGAAGGTGGAGCAGATAGAATATATTTTTAAACAAAATGATCAGAAAAGACATCACTGAAATATTTGAACAAAACCCTGAAGGAATTAAGGCAATGAAAATCACATTCTATGGAATGTAAGGTATGCAAATTGGAGGACACTCCACAAAATAACTGGCCCATATTTTTACAGTTCAAAATTCTTGGATGACATAGAAAGACTGAGCAATTGTCACAGGTTGGAGGAGACTGAGGAGACATGACAACTAAAAGTAGTGTGATAACTGGGATTGTATCCTGGAACAGAAAACAGGGCTTTAGTGAGTAAACCAGTGAAATCCATGGAAAGTCTGCAGTTCCTGTACGATATCATGTTCAGGTTGATTTCTTAGTTTTGGTCATAGTAACAGGGTTTCCTAAATATTGATAATAAAGGAAACTAGTTGAAGGGCATATGGGAACTTGATACTTTTTATAACTCTTCTCTAAGTCTACAGTTATCTTCAAATAAAGATACAATGAAGCACACACAGTGTGGAAGAGACTTCTAAAGAGCCAGAATAGCTAGTGCAAAGGTTGGTAGCATGTTAGAAAAGACGTGACTACAGAGCTGTGGCCCAGTAAGTAGTGGTGGAGATTGCAGGAGGCCTTGTCCAGGCAGGAAGGCACAGGGCTCTTGAGGCCATTGTGAGGACTTTGGTTTTCAATTTGCATAACATGGAAGATGGAACATTTTGAGCAAAGGAATGCCATAGAGAGTTTAGCAGAATTGTTCTGGCTGCTTTGTAAATGGCAGAAAGTCAGGGAAGAAATAATGGTTTGGACCAGAATATAGCAGTGGAAATAAATTATCATACCCTGCCAATTCTGTCAAACTGAAGGTAAAATCAAACAGTTTCAATGAAAGGAAAAAGAATCTATGATTGTTTTCCTTCTTTCTGGTTTACCACTTCTAAATTCTTCCATCTTATGTATCTGTGCCTCATTTTTAATTTCTGCTTCCATAACTTGGAGACCAGGTGAGAGTTTATGTAAATGAGCACCCTCTAGGTTTCTTCCAGTTCTAAGGAAGTAAGGCTTCAGTATTCATGGCACACCTTTTACTCTTTGGAAATTACTGTGATTGCTTTGTCAACTTTAATGCATTAAGAACTTGATAGGTCCCCATCCCAAGTAAGAAAATAAGTGGCTACCAGGAAAGGGCGTCTTCAAAGAGATGAATAATTCTGCTCTGTACATTAGGAAAATGATTCACAAACATGGGATAGCTGGCACCGTCCTTTTTATTTTTTTTTTCTCCTAAATTTACTCACTGTGCACCATGGAGGGCACTCCATTCAGAAACATCGCCACACTCCTGGGATCCACCAAAGATGCCAAGTGGGGAGGTCTTGCTCCTTCTGAATGGCTCTAGCCATGATGTGAATGGTGGGTTATAAGGGCCTGGCCATTCCTGTCCAAAGCACAACTCTTCCAAAGGGACACACCTCCTCAGCTCTTCTCTGGGCTACCTGGACTTGTCAGAGCTGCTCATGATCTGAGGCAATCCCCGCATAATCTTGTTTTCTATTTCCCTGATATCACATACATATTTTAGTCTAAAGACTTTCCTGCTCAATTCCACCTCTTTTTCCCTTTTACTATTCATAAGAGTTTACCCAAATAGATCATTTATACCCTTAACTCTGGTCTAGTGCCTGCTTACTGGAAAACCTATCTAAGATACTCACCTTACCCTTCAAATCAGCCTTGATTTAAGTCATGTGCCTTTTTTTTTACTATTTTGTTTAGTGTATTGCATCATTTCAGGCACACATAGATAATAAATGTTTATTTAATAAACTTTAAGATTTCTAATTGCAGCTTTTCCACGGGTGTTCTATGTGACAGGACAGTCCCCTTAGGAAAGAGCCCCTCACCGTGTGCTTCCCACACACCTCTCCAGAGGAGGCCAAGCTAGCACCTCCCCAGCTCTAGAAGCATCATCTGGTTTGAAGTAGTTTGGACCCACCAACAACCACACTGACTTGCTCTCCTCCAGAAGGCAAATCTGGCAGATTCACCACAGAACTGTCACTGTTGAATTATATAGAGATAAAACAGAAAAAGTTAGAACAAAGCCTTCTAGGGCAGGGATCAGGAAGCTTTCTGAAAAGGACCAGATAGTAAATACTTCAGGCTTTGTTGGCCACATATAGTGTTTGTCATGTATGCTTCTTTGTTATTTTTTACCATACTTTCAATATGTAAAATCCATTCTTAGCCTTAAGGTCATATAAAAGCAGACATGGGCTCAATGTGGCCACAAAGCCATAGTTGGATGACCCCTGTTCCAGAAGACAGTTCTTTGTGGCTACAGAATATTCCAGGTAAGCACAACAACCAGGTATTGTGTCTTTTCTACATTTGATGCAAAGTCATGGCTCCACATGTACCATATGCTGAGCTGACAGGCCTCTGGTTTGTAGTATGTGGCTCTTATTCCCAAGTTCACCCTACCTTACAAGTTTCTGAGCTTGTTCCTTGGAAACTTCACAGGAAGTACCCTGTGGCTTTTCAGATAAGAATCATACATACCCCTCCCCTCAACAAATACCAATCCTAAAATCTGTTCTACAAATTTTCTACAGTAGGTTTCTATTCCAACTAATATATTTTCCTTCATTCATCCTTCCCGTTCTTCCTTCCATATTTTTTTAAAACACAGTTTTAAAATCTCTATGTGAGAGGGAAACTATTAGGTGAGAGAGGAGCAATTGCCCTGGTAACCAGATTAGAGAAAAGCAAAATGTTGGGCAAGTGAGTAGGCCCTTGAATCAGGCCCATCAGGCTTGTAATTCAAACTATGCTTCCTTAGTCTCTGTAACAATTTACTTCCTTCCCCTGAGGCTCAGTATCTTTCTCCTTTTGGGGATTATTCCTACCTCTCAGCCTCTATTTGAAGATTAAACTTGGTACCTAGTATGTACTTCAGTATCTCTTTGGTGATGTGTATGGTGCCTAGAAAAAGCATCCTCCCGATTTACAACTCTAACACATACATTTTATATTCATATGCGTGGCTAAACACACAGAGGGGAGGTCAAATGATTTCAAATTCCCAAAGCCTCATTACCGGCACCTATTTTCTCAGAACTTGCATGAGTGTCCTATTCTCATAACTAAAGCAGTATGATTTTTTGTTGCTTGCTATTCAAGAGGCAGAACCAGACCTACACTTTCACCTTAAATATATCCATGAAAGATCTCTGGATGAAGAAATTAGGATTTTCAAAGTCTCCAGACAAGGATGAATTACCTAATATTAGCAGAAACATAGAACCATGAGAGCCATTGCTATATTTGTTGACTTTTTTCCTTTGCATAAATCTATGGGGCTCCTTTTTCACCCATTCTGATGATAAAAATCTGTTGCTGCCTGAAGTGGAAACCGCTTGGAGCAACGAACGCCGCAGGAAATTCGGAGGCAGGATGAAAATGAAAAAAGGTCTTTTATTCTTCTTCTCTCTCCGGCTCCAGCAATCACTCCAAACGCTCTAACTCCAACCACCACCTTCTTCTTCTTCCTACACACTCTAACCAAACTCACCCAGTTATATACATATAGCTTTAACAAGGACACGTGCTTACAGCTCGAGCTTACAGGTGCGTCACGCAGTGTTTACAGGCATACAAAGATTCTTTGAATAATGTATTACTATCAGGTGGAAACTAGAACATCTTTTATGGCTCTCAGCTAACTGCAATCTTTAGCTATCTCCTTGATTATAGGCTCCTTCAAAAATCTCCTATTCCATGGCTTTAAATATTTTCAGAAAAATCTGAAGGCTGAACTTGGAGCTCTGCTTAGAGAATGGAGTGTGTAATACACTGTCAATCAAAGGGACATATAAACAAGAGGGACATAACAACTGATTTCTAAATGTATAAAAGGACTTGTAGCAGGAGAAAAAGAAAAGATTTTTTGGGATCAAATGAAGCTTCATGTTTTTAATTCAGGGAAGCTTCTAGTTCAATAAATATTATGCTGACTGGCAGAGGGATGTTGGAAGAGTCAAAGGAATGAAGTTCCTTTCTCAGGCTGGACATTAGAATCCAAGGGATAGCCAGTCACTGGGTTTGAATACTGAATGGGGAACTTGCTGTCATCTTGTTTCATTGTAGAGCCCCATGGTCCCAAGGGGTGGTAAATGACCAGTGACTGTAACTAAAGGACCTAGGACAACCAAAGTCACACTATTTCCAACAGCATCCAAATGACTGAGGCAGGACTTATTTGACTTAAAGAACTGATGTGATTTCCCCCTGAATGATCAGTTCTTAGTGGGCCCAGAGAGAAAACAGAAGATTCAGGGAAGAAAGTCCCAAAGCAGTGCACCAGTTCATGGAGAAAGGGCTTCTGGAGAATGTCAAGGTCACTCCTGAGTTGGTTTTCTTCCCTTCTCTTCCCACATTTACAAATGACCTAAATTCACTATAGTACATCTAAATAGCCTAGAAATAGTTACCATGCTCATTAGAAACTTAGAAAAACAGGAAAGAAGATCGATACTCATTTGAAATATCAATGGTGAGCATTGAATCTAAAAGTGTTTTCAGCTGAAGCCCATGATAACCAGAGTTCCATGAATTCCCAGAACATTCTGGATCATTGAAATTCTGCTGCACAATGAAGGGTTAGCATTGATTAGAGCTACCCCTCAACCATGATTCCTTTTCAACCTTTCATTTGGAATTTTATGAAGATAATGTGAGATAAGTTATGCAAAATACTTAACATAGGACTGCAATCAACCAGGCACTTAATAATTGGTAACTATTTTTATTATTTTCAAATTTTTCAATTACTATCTCTTTTCAGTCACTTATGATCTCAAACAGATAAGGCCATCACCCTGGACAACGACAAAGATGTCTATTCCCCAAAATAGTCTAGACTGTCATGAGCAGTGGGCTTGTCAAGACTGAACACATTTTGCACTTAAGATGCTTTCTCCTAAATATGTTAGTATTTTAGTGCCATTTAGGTATAAGCATAACTGTTACATAAAAAAATAAAATAAAAATGCAGAATGCCAAAGTTTTACAGTGCTATAAATGTACATTACATGAGACAAGTACTCTGATAAATTTAAGTAAGAAGTATGGCTAGCATTTGTTGTTTGAAGATACCATTTAAGTCAAGAAAGAGCTTACTTGGCAAGACAAGTCACCAGGAACACCGGGAGCTTCGCAATTTCTTGCTATCCTTCTTATTTACCTTTAAGGGACTTTAACTATCTTTTCCTATCCATGTCTTTGAGCTTAATTTTTAATTTGAACTATTAAATCCCTGGGCCAGAGGGTGAATCTTAAACACTGCCTTTTAAAACACATTGTCCTATCTTTTCATGGTTAGTTTCTCACTTTTGTTAAAGGCTATTTGGACTCTTATTTGGAATTAGCCCATTAGAACGGCATGACTTGGTGTACTGATGGCAACCAGCTACTATTCTGGTGTTGCTGTCCCTTTATAGAATTCTTATGGAAACAGCTTTCTTGTAACTTCTTTTGCCCAAACTTTCTCCTACAAAATGGGTTAAGTGTTTGTCTTTGCAACCCTTATATTACAGTTCTCCCAGCAATATGTCAACCCTGTCTCTCTTGACATTTCTGATCTGTAATATAGCATGATAAATTGAAAATGAAGGCATTCTCTTTGACAATTGAAGTAAAACAGGGTCAAGAGATATAAGACCCAAATATGTGCATGATTGAGCTTACACTAGTGATTTTTAATTTGTATGTTATATTTACTTTTCTACCTTGAGATCTAGCTAGTGTTTCTGAAAGAGGTCTTTTTGTATCAAAAATTAAAAAATTAAGTCCAAAATCCATTGGAATTTTGTCTGCCTGATGAAAATCTAGTTCAAACTCTTTGATCTACACTCAGTAAAAATAAAATAACTTACGTTAATATTACTTGTTTGGAACCACAATGAGATCTCATGTGTACAAAACAAGTTTTCTCATCTAAGTAAGCTTCCAGCTAAACTTTTCTCCCTTTACTTTTCACCTTCCCACAAAGAGCTCCCATTCCAATTTCAACAAATCCTATTGGTTCTAGTTCCAAAACATATTGCATTATCTTTGTGCTTCTCTTCAGAGCCAGTGCTACCTCTTAGTCTATACCACTGTTGTACCTTATGTAGAACATTGCAATAATCTCTAACATTTCTTTTAGTCTGCTGGCACAGAATTAACTCTAAATAGATGCTTGTTGACTGGCTAAATGACAATCATCTAAATAAAGAACCCAAACATGCCATTTACCACCAAAAGACCATCAGATTTACTATCATGTAGTAAGAGGTATTGGGGGATGTAATTATCTACATAGTAAACTCTTGTTTTTATGTTTAAAATTAAATTTCAATTTTAAGAATTTCATTCCCACATGATTTATTTGTTTGTTGGTTTTTTTAAAAAAAATTTTAGGAACAATGTAATTCCATTTATTTGTGGCTTGGATATGAAGGAGTGGTGATGCGTGGTAGGTAACCAGGGCAGGGACTCCAGCAGATAGGAGGATGGAGCTATAGGGGCTGATTGTTCTGCGAGCTGCCAATGCCATCAGATCTTGGTGGTAACGTCCTTGTGTGTTGGTTCAAGTGCTGTACTCAGCTGCCTGGGCCAACATGCAGTGCATGCAGTTAGGGTTATTACTGGCAGGACCCCCACTCTTTCTAGGGGGCTTTATAGCCTTTACATGGTGATGGAAGCCCAGGACCTTCTGGTAGTGCTTACAGGCCCAGTTTCAGTGTTAGAAGCACAGGTTAAAGGAAAGTGGCTCTTCCTATTACATAATACTGGGGTTTTGGGCTTCAACATGTGAATTTGGGGTGGGGGAATATAATTCAGTCTATAACAGTATGCAAGAGTAAAGAATATAATCAGAAGTGCTTAACAGAGTTCCTGACTCACTGTAAAACTTAACTTTTTTTATTATTATGTTCATATTATGAGAGGACTTTTGGTTTTTTTTGACCAGTGTAGTTATCTGTTATAATCTAGGAGAGGGGAAACATCCAACGCTACAAAGAAGACTGAACCTCTTATCACGTGTTCTAGGGCAGAAGCCTTAAGGGGCCCAGCTCATTGGTCGATAGTTTGGTAACATACTTGTCTTTGGAATCCAATTCTTTTGTTTTTGAAGCACAGCCTGGTTTCCTACCTGACATGTGGGAAAATATATATGTGTTCTGCAAACCCTGCTAATGTAATGCCAGGACAGAAATGACCTTCTGTAACAGCTGCAGCTATTCAGAACTATGCTGAATTGAAGGTGCTGCTCCCAGCTTCCCCAGTTTCTCCCAGGTCTTGGAAAAGTCCCAGACTTCAAGAAAGCCAAACTAATGTCTAATAACTCAGCTTTTGGGAAAGACTGATACAATGTACATAATAATGATGTCTTATGATTTGATTCCAGTTGACATTTAAGGAATTTAATAAAATGTTAATGATGATAATATTAAAAATAACCATGTAATTGCTGTAATTTTATAGTATGTTAGACACTATGTGTAGTGACTTAAGTATATAATTTAATTCACTTATCCAGTACATTTTTATTGAGTGCTTACTGTGTGCCAGACTCTGTTCTGGTTCCTGGAGATATTGCAGAAGATAAGATATACAAGATTAACTCCATCATGGAGGCTATGTGTCAGAGGAAAAATAAAGACATGGAATTCATACAAATATAGATAGAGATAGATCCATGGCATGACAGTTGATGAAAAGCATTATGGAGAAAAATAAGGCAGGGAGGTGAGTAGAGGGGTGCTGCCATGCTGAAGAGGTTGGAGCAAGGGCCTCACTGAGAAGGTGACCTTGAGTAAAGACCAAAGAAAGTGAGGTCATGAACTGTGAGGATGCCTTGGAAGAGAACACTCTAGGCAAAAAGGAAGCATTCTGACAGTAATGTGGGTAGTGTGCTCAGTAACCTGTACACATATGGTGTCTGAAAGAGAGGGCAAACTCACGGGGGGTAACAACAGAAGTAATGTGAATGCACCAGTTAGGTATGGCATTGTCAGACCTTGCTTATTTTATTTTGTGGAGATGGAGAATCAAAGGAGGATTCTGAGCACAGAAGTGATATGATCAGAGTTAATATGGCAAAAATATCACCCTATTGCTCTCTTGAGACTCCAAAAATGGTGGATGGTATATCCAAATCCAACTTGCCTAACTGCAAAGCTGAGATCTTTGTCACTATGCTGAGCCGCCTCCCCCACACGCTTCCATTTTTACAATGTTCCCTGTGCCATGGAAAAACTGATGGTGGGTAGGAAGTGTTCTTTTCTCAGGTGCTCACAACGTTGTCAACCCCCTCACTCAGGTCTGCCTTTTAATCATACTGAAAAAAAAAAAAAAAAAAAAAAAAAAAAAAACCTGTCAAGCTTGGTCCATAGGAACTCAATCTTATGTTCTAGGCACATCCTATGAGTCAATAATCTTTTCATTCCACATTTGAAGTGTTGGTAACAAGCTATTGAGAGGGATAAAAAAGGAAGATCACCATCCTTTACCAAAATCTGACAATTATTCATCGAAGACTACATAACATCATTCTGTCTTTACTTGTATAAGCTTTGTTCACATAATAGGGGAATGATCAGTAGCAAGAATTGGATTATAAAGGTGTCTTACAGACATCTAATTTCATTGGCCACTTTCTACCAGTAACTGTCACTGGATCCCCCATCTCTTTCTAAATTTTAATTGTTGAGGTGACAAGGAACTCACTTCTCTATATACCCTCTCTAGGGATTCTCACCCCATACAAAAATTTTAATGTCACAAAGATACGGTAATCAAGTGTGAATCTCTTAACCACACCTGATACACACACACACACACACACACACACACACACACACACACACATATTATATATATTAAATCGATTTTCCAGACTTTAACTTGTATATTCTATTTGATTATTTGACATCTCATCTTGCATGCTTAGGAGGCCTCTCAAATATAACATGTCTGAAAGACTCTTTCCTTCCTCAAAATCTATTCTTTACTTATAAATCATATCATAGATAGTTGGTGATATGAGTTACCATCATTTGCCACATTGCTCCAGATTCATCTTCCTCCCTCATATGTAACATATAATTTCTCTGCAACTGCTTACCCCTGCAATTACCCCTTCAAATTATATCCTGAAATTAACATTTCAAAGCATGCCTGTCATTAGACCCTCATCTGAACCATTATTATCTTTCACCTTGACCACTTCAATAGTAACCCCAACTGCTTTTTGTCTTCCACCGTTGCCTATCACAATTTCCATTCAGTAGCCAGAGTCACACATTAAAAATAAATTCGAAAGGCAGCAGCTATAAAAAGACAAAACCATATGTGGGTGAAGATGGAAATCAACTGGATCTCACACATTGCTACTCAGAATGCCAAATGGTGCAGCCACTTTGGAAAAGAGTTTGGCAGTTTTTTTCCACAGTTACACATATTCATTACATGATATGGTAATCTACTTCTAGGTATTTACCCCAGTGAAATGAAAACCTACATTCAAGCAAAAATCTATATGTTAATTTCTAAAGCACGTTATCTTGTAATCTGATATGAAAGCTGGGGAAAAACTGAGGAAAAGATTAATTGTGGTACATCCATTCAGCAATAATAAAAACTCAACTCAGCAATAAAAAGGGATGAACTACTGATACAGTCAACAACACAGAACAATCTTTTCTGTGGGGGAGGTACTGGGGATTGAACTCAGAGGTACTCAACCACTGAGCCACATCCCCAGCCTTATTTTGTATTTTAGTTAGAGGCAGGGTCTCACTGAGTTCCTTATCACCTCTCTTTTGCTGAGGCTGGCTTTGAACTTGTGATCCTTCTGCCTCAGCCTCATGAGCCACTGGGATAACAGGCGTGCAACACTGTGCCTGGCAACACAGATGCATCGTGTATGTACGATGGTGAGGGAAAGAAGGACTCAAAAGCAACAAATTATATGATGCCATTTATGAGATATTCTGAGAAGGCAAAACTACAGTGAGAAAAAAACAGATGTAGCTGGATGAAGGTAGCTAAAGATATGAGGCAACTCTTTAGGTATGAAGATATGAAGATATGAAGCTGTTGTATATTTTGATTGGGATGATTAGATAATTCTATGTGTATATCACAATTAGCAGATCTGCAAACTTTTTTTTTTTTTTTTTTTTTTTTTGGTACCGGGGATTGAACTCAGGGGCACTCGACCACTGGGTCACATCCCCAGCCATTTTTTGTATTTTATTTAGAGACAGGGTCTCACTGAGTTGCTAAGTACCTCGCCATTGCTGAGGCTGGCTTTGAACTCGAGATCCTCCTGCCTCAGCCTCCCAAAGTGCTGGGATTACAGGCGTGCGCCCCCGCGCCCCTGGCAGATCTGCAAACTTTTACAAATGGCAAATTTTATTGTGCATAGACCATGTCTTAATGTTTATCTTCATAAAAATCAAAAGGTTAGTCTTACCTGTTCACTTCAGGACATTGCATTTTGTTTCTTCTTTGGGGAAAGTCCTTTCCTAGATCTTCCAATGGCTCATTCCTTTTTGGTTCTTATACTTAAATGTCTTCTGTGTTCTCTTAATATTATCTTTTGAATCCTTTTAAAATAGCACTTAACATGATTTGATTGTGGTTTTCTAATTAACTTCTTTAATCAACTGGAATGTATGTCCCACTAGAAATGGGTTTTACTCTGATTTGATCACTATTGTTTCCCCAGAATGTAGAAAGGATTCTTGAAAAGAGGCATCCTTAGTATGTTGACTCTATGTACTTATGTTGAGGGCCCCTATGATGGTACTAGAATATTTGCTCAGATACCTGTAAAATAATGTTGAATTTTCATGCATCTTGTCTGCTCACCATAGCACTGCCACTGAATCAAAGTAGGCACGAAGTCCTCCTCACTGCACACAATTTGGTTGTCTACTTAGGAATATAGAAATAGTTGCCTGGGAAGCCTCCTGGGTTCAATGGGCAGAGCAGCAGCTTCAGATAGTACTTGTTTGACATTGGTCGGTGTTTACTTTCCTATGTGAACATAGGAATAAGGGTGAAGCCAATTTACCTTACAGAATCATTCAAGTGAATAATAAATTAGACTCTTTCGCTAAAACAAAAATGAAGCAAAGCACTCTTTCATTTTTTCTCCTCAGTCTTTGATTTCTCTGATTCTATAATTAGGTTTATCAGATTCACTGATTACGGTATAATTAGGCTGTGGCTAATAATGATTGCCACGTGCACATAGATGCACAGTTAAAAAGTTTAAACATTGCTGAGACACATAAAAGTGTTATTTAGTAATAATGTATACATAAATAAAACATCTAGATGAATTCTAACTCAGTATTGCATCTATAACTTCAGTAATCCACAGCCTTTTTAAAAACTTTAAACATATTCTAGATAAATGGATACTGTGAACTTGGAAAATAACATAATTAAATTATAATTGGCTTAGGAAATGGAAAAGAATAGTCTATAATTGGTAAATCATGTTATTGTGTAAATGATGCTATTAAGTGGGTGAGGTTGCTAACAAAAATTTTTGATTAGATTAAACTCTTCCTTTTTATTTTACAGTAATAAATTACTTAGAAACTGCTTTATTCACCATGGAAGAAAAAGGAAACTCCAGCTGATGCAAATTATCAAAAGCTCTGAATGAACAGTACAACCCCAATAATTAGATCTTTTTGAGGATGAAGTCAATAATTGAACGTTAAAACCTGCCCCCTTGGAGAAGATAAAAAGGATAGGGGGTAATTGGTGGAGCTCAGTTAACTCTTGGGAAAATCCCCAGGACATCAGAGAATAAAAATAATCCTATAAATCACTGTTAGACGAGTGTTACTTCCAAACTCGATGCTTGGCTAATTCCCAATTATCTGGCAAGACTTTAGATCTCTAAGCATCACTTCTGGATCAAGGGCAGAAAAAAGAAGAAAGACTGACTTCATTTCTCTCTAATATTTAGTCATTTCTCTGGCCAGGAATGTATTCATTTCTAAATAGGGTTATAGTGTGATTGATGCCAACCATCTGAACAAATCCTGAGAATCACAGTCAAAATATTTGTTTTCTATGATGATTTGATAGTTGAGGGCTCTTTGAAATTCTGGGTGCTATACAACACAGCTCTTTTTCCTATGGGCGAGGGGTGCCTTTGCCTTATTGTTGGCCTTTAAAATTCTACCATCTTGGTTAGTGATGCCAAAAACATAAACATCTTTAGGTTCAGCTCAAATTCTTCTAACTAAAACCAACTCTGTTCTCTTTGTACCTGGTTTGAAATCCCTGTGGAGTGATTTCTTATTATTTTATTTTTAATTTTTTTTGATAATCCTTAGAAAAAGAGTTTATGTATTACAATTCATAATGCACATATATAGCATCTTTTTACATACAAGAGTGATTTTTTTTTTTAAATTGACCTCTGTTGCATGTCAAATAACCACTGTACTTGCTTTACAGGCAATATCTCTTTTAACCTTCCAACTCTGGAGTGATGATTACTTGAAGATAGAGAAAATGAACATTAGGGAATTGTATTGTTTTTGGAGTAACACAGCCAAACAAACACAGAAGCAGCGTTCCAATGCACTTCTGTCCAAAGACAATATCTTCCCTTAATCAGTATTTAAGTCACTTCATGTTCTGGCTTAAGAAAAAAGATTCAAGAACTGGCTTTTTTTTTTTTTTTCCTTCGTGATATTCTACCTAATTTCATTCTAATTCGTATGCTCACTCACAGTTAATATAGACGATTTAAGAAGATTCAAGCCATGAAACCTATAACGTTGATAGCTAATAGAGTGGCAAAAATAAAAAGGCACTTGCTTTCACTTCATTTATGAGGTTCCAATCCTTTCCCTTTCTTTGTCAGTCACATTGCTGGATTAGAACACAGGTGTTGAATTTCATTCCCTTTGTATCAGCTTCAAAGGTCAACCACACAGTTTTATCTCAGTAACAGTTTTAAGAAGTTGGTTGGCATTCTTCTAGCCCTGTAAAAATTCTAACTCAGTACAAAGCCAAAAGTTCCCCAAAGAACTAAGGAAAAAAAAAAAAAAAAAACAGTCAGATCAAAGGGATTTAATGAGAGGTAAAAGTAAATGTACTGATCTTTTCTATACTCCTAATATTGTAAAATTGTAGAGCTAAAAAAGAAATTTGAAATATTCTAAATGTCTCCTTTTACTGACATGAAAATGGGTCACAGTTCATGCATATTCGCAGTACCATTACTAGTCTCATTTCATACGGTTCTTATGGTTAGTAAGGGAAGGACTCAAAACATGTCCTATTGCCATGTCTGGAAATATTCTACTTTCTGAATTTTAAATAGAGAAGATAAATGATCATTTTGATAGCTAAGTGCTTAATCAAGAAGGCAGAAATATTTCCTTAATAAATGAAAACTTTATTCTTTCAGTTCTCATTTCATGTTATCTTTGCCTAAAGCCAGCACCTCAGATGGTCATGATTGTTTCTGTCTGGAAATAATACTTCTGAGAAGTCACCGTGGTCTTCTAGTAATGTTTACCACTGCATTACCATGAAAATGAGCCTGATGATCCTCACGGTTCTGGGCATATCTGGACACATCCTTTTGTGAGGTAACAACTTCTTAACTGGGATTCTTCATCAAGGCTTCTCCTTTGCCTCTTGGTTTAATAGCATAGGGAACCCAAAATGTCCATGTGGCACTCTGCTTCTGGTTTATTGGACCCATTATCTGGTAAAGAGATATTTTGTTTGTTTTTACCTTAAGAACCAAGACCCCTCCACGCCCACAAGTGGAGAAACATGCAAGAACAAAACAGAGAGTTTGGGGAATGGTGCATTAGCCCAAATAGTGAAAGTAGCCACCCTTTCTTCCACTATTAGTTTTAGGAAAAGTGATACCAGACACTGATCATCCGTTCAAATCATATACACCCCTTGCAGGGTTGGCTTCCCCTCTCCTTAATGCTGTCATCTGGGCATTAGTAGTGGTCCTTCCACATTACCTTCCTGTCCGTGGCTTCTGGGTGATGGAATGTAGAGAGAAGTCAGTCCCAAGAGTGAGCTCATTGCCTGACTCCTTTTTGCTTGTAAAGTGAGTTCCTTTGTCATAAGCAATGATATATATGAGAACTGGATGGTGAATGAAACATTAATAAATCCAAAGATGGTAGTATTAGGGGAAATTCATGTCTTATGTATTGATTTCAGTTTGGACAAATCATAATGAAAAGAGATTTATCTGAGAAATCTGCTGCCAGGGAAAAGATGACATGTCAGTTATGGTTTCTGTTGTCAGCAGGTTAGGCCCAATCTTGGTTCTTCCAAGCTGACCATCATATCAAACTGTTGGCTCCTACCTGTGTATGATTAGATACTGTATTTCTGACTATCTTTCTTTCTAGAGTAGTGTCCAACAAAACATACCGTTCTATGTTCTGCTCTGTGTTTCCTTCCCAAACTATATTTTAGGGCCACCCTGGAGTGGGCTTTTAATGCTACAGCCATCTGTTTCTAGCCACTGCCAGCACATCATGTAATATACTTAGTGATTAGGCTCCGTTTTTTTTTTTTTTTTTTTTTTTTTTTTTTTTTTATTACTCAGTAATCTGGTTATAGGGAAATCTCTATAAGACCATGGGGATGGGTTGATGGAGAAGCGGCAACACAGTAGTAATAGGTGAAAGTCACTCAATATTTCCTGTATCTTACTTGCACCTTCAGGACATACTTGTGCTTCTATTTAATGAGAAAAACTTCTCTGCATGCTCAAATTTATGACCAGTAAACACTCAGTTACCAATGGGAAGCTCACACTGCGAAGTCAGTTGCAAGCATGATCCCACAATGAAGCATTTACCGTCTATTAGTACCAACAGAAACTATTTATCAATCGAAAAATCATTGTGCAAGGTTTTCTCCCAACCTTGGATACCTGTGTTGTGATTCTCCTATGAGAGGGTACCAGAAGCTAAATACAGCATTCTGATCAGTAACAGACTCTTGAGTACTGTAAATAAGGTCAAGTCATAAAAGAAGAATAGCTTAATAATCCAGCCAGGATCACGTACAGATCATTTTTTCTTGCCAGGAACTTCACTGAATAAAGTCAACTTTACAGGTCATTTCATAAATGAGCTGAATAAACACCTTCAAAATATAGTGTCTACTAATCCCGAATCCAAAAAGGCCTTCCAAGCATTGTGATTCTTTCTTGTTAAAGGAAGAAAAAAGTGCAATAACTTGCTTTCAGGTTAGAGGGACTATAAAGACATTTCCTGGATCAGTGGGCTTCAGTATGACTGGCTGTAGGCCTTTCAATCTTTTTGTTTGTTTGTTTTATCCTCTGATTTCTGGCATGCTTGAATTTTATCACATCATTCCTGATTGGCAGATGTGGTTGGTATTGTACCATCTATTTATAGATCAATATGAGGACAAGTAGGATGACAAGGGCTCAGAGTCCCTGACTACCATATTTGGGCAGAAAACCAGGAAGTTGGTAATTTTAAGGTCAGACAGTGAAGTAAACTTCTCCTGTCAGGCAGAAGAAAGCTGTATTGGTGGATTTTGCTAAATGGCATAAAGTAATTTGCCAGTTCAGTAGTGCAAATCAGGTACTGGGGTCTCTATTGATTTGCTCTAATAAAGAGACAATATTTGAAGTTTAGAAATATATGGAATGAGCAAATGTTAATCATTAACAAATGTATGGCTTCACATAGTTATTACCTTTGAGGTTAGAGCACTTATCCCCTTCATTTGTATTTTTCAGGAATATGAACTGGTAGCTACAGTCACCTTGCTATAGAGTAGATCTCTTGCATTTTCTCCTCTTTATCTTACTGCAATTATGTATCCTTGACCAACATCACCCATTCCCTTCTCTCTCTAACCATGCCAGCATCTAGTATGGAACAGTGCCTACAAATCAGGTTACTGTCTTTTTTTAAAAAATATTTTTCCTTTAGTTGTAGATGGACACAGTACATTTACTTTATTTATTTTTTTGCGGTGCTAAGGATTGAACCCAGTGCCTTAGGCATGCCAGTCAAGTGCTCTACCATTGAGCCACAACCCCAGCCCAGGTCCCTACCTTGTTAAGTGTATGATAATCTAACCTAACAAGACACATCTACAAGAGGACACATCACTCTCAGCTTGACCCAAAGAGGGGCAGTTGAAGGGGATCCCCAGCCCTGTAATGGTCATTTCACTATATTAGGCTGGCTTTGAACTCGCGATTTCAGGTGCTTTGATATTGAAGTAATCTCTAGAATTTCTGAAGGGATGTAGCTTTGCTTTTGGCTTACAATTTTGGGTTGCTGTGTATGTGTTTCTTGGAAAACAGTTTGAAAGGCCTACAATTTGTCCTTCTTAGTATAATAAGCTTTGCCCTATAGGTTAGGAGGTGAAGGTAGGAATTCATCCAACCATCAAGTATGTCTAATTCTACCACACAATCAGGAACTGAGAAATGACCACTGGGTAGGTTCTTACACAAGCTTGATCTTCTGTGATAAAGAATTAGGAAAAAACTTTATTCCTGACCTTACAAAATCTTTACCCTGCCTGGTGAATTACAGTGGCCTTTTAATTTCTTACACTAAGGATTAGCGTAGTCCCAGAGTTCATATCTCATCATCATTCAAAAGTCTGGGTATTTCCTTTTCTCTTGGAAAATGACTCCAAAATCCAGTTGAAGAAGAAGGTTTGGGATAATGAGTCCTTCCTCAATGATGTTAAATTTCCTTTTAATTCAGAGGATTCTGAATCTATGAACTGGTTTAGGTCAGAAAATGGAGGGAGGGATCACATATTAGACTGCATTACCTTCAAAACCCCAGAGCTATCAAATATATGTGAATACCTGAGTTAGCTTCAACAGCACATGGGCTGCCAAATGATCAAAAGAGTGGTTGGGTACGATGGAGTTGGCAAGCCTGAAGTTTGAAGTGTCATGTAGTTACAGGATCTAGTGGTCTTCACATTCAGTACAATTAGTACAAGGAAGAGCTTCACAAAAGAGCCACACATGTGAAGTTAACTGCCCTAGGTTAACATTTGTTTAGGCAGGGCTTATCAAAGCATTGTTGAAGGATTTACTTACACTTTCTCAAGGTTGATGAACCGTGTGTTTGTTCTCATTTACACTTTTCCAAACAGGTTACATATGCATTTCATTAGTTTTTTTTTTGTTTCTTTCTAATACCTTCAAGTTCTGAAACTGGAATCTTCTAATAATTTTTTTTTTCATGTTTTTAAGAACATTCTGCTAATTTGTTTCCACAAATGGATCACAGTCCTAATATGATAATTTTATGATTTTTAAGATACAGAAAGTCACTATACTTCTAATTTGAGGTGGAGTGTAGAGGAGAGATTCTTCACTCTAGCATCTTTCTGTGTATGTGTGTGGGTAAATGAGAGTTTAATGATGAAGACAGAAGGTCGATCTTCACCCAACCCACCCTCCCCAAGAACAGATCCCAATAAGAACAAAAGAATGATAAGCATTCTTAGGACAACCCCTCCCCCATCACTCTCCAGAGTCCCAGGCTTCACAACACAGACACAGGGAACAGATTTGGGTGAGGACACACAGGGAATCTGACTAGCCAGATTCTGGGTGTGTGCTTGCTTTCCCTTGTCCTTTAAAAAAAAAAAAAAAATTAGTTGTCAATGGATCTATATTTTATGTATATGTGGTGCCGAGGATCAAACCCAGCTCCTCACACATGCTAGGCAAGCGCTCTACCACTGAGCTACAACCCTAGCCGCTTCTCTTGTCCTTTGATATGATGCCAACTGACATTACAGAGATGTACTCACGTAGGGGAAAGGAAGGGGGATGCAGGGCAACCTCCAACCGTTTCCTCCAATCTGGACAAAAATACAAGGGGCTGGAAGGGAAGCTGTAGTGGAGGTAACTAGCTGTCTCTTCAGGAAAGAGGTCTTTTATGTGGAGTTCCTCCCTAACTGCTCAAGGTATAACAGACAGGAGGTGGTCTCCAGGAAGAGCAAAGGCATTGTGGATTGGTTCAGTCAGGTTGGCAGGAATAGCAGCTGTTCCTTGTTATTGGTGGGGAGGCTGAGAAGTGTTTTAGGGGTTGTCTTCACTCTAGCTTTTAATAACAATCTGCAACAGTGATTAGTTAGAGCTGAAGAAATTGGCATCTAATTCTGATAGAGCAAAAGATTTGTGAGAATTATTGATTTTTATTTTTTTATTTTTATTTTTATTTTTTTGTCTTCTAGATAGTGAAACCAAGCTCAGGGCTTAATAGTCTTGGGGTGATTTTTCTTTTCCTCCAAGTTTATAGAACTAAGTTTGTCAGACTTAAAAATGGATGAAGGTGGAATGAAATCCACATCTTCACAGCTGATCTATAATAATGGTGATGTGCACTTTGTGCAAACCTATTAAAATGAATAATGGTGCCCTGATATACCATTCAAGTCATTTTACTATGGGAAATCATTCATCAAAAATGCATATAAATCTAGACTTCAATTAATCATTTTGTACAATGGATTAGTCTCTTACAATTTTTATTATAATACATTCTTTCTTCAAATAAAATGTAGTTGTCACTAGAAAATATCAAAGTAGCATTTCTTAAATACATATGGATTTGTAATTAAACCCAGTAAAGCCTATGATGAAATACAAAAGGTAGAGAGTCAAAACTAATTAAAATTATTATAGGGAACAATACTGAATTTCTATTAGGTAGAGTACAATACATTTTGGGTTTTACCAGAATGCACTGTTAGGTGTTTTAATAATGAAATTTAACATGAGATTTAGTGGTGCATTCAGTAAATCGCTGATGGCAAGAAAAGTTTAACAGATTTTAGAAAATTCCAAAGGTGATCTGATATACTTTATTAATAGCCATGCATGCTACATATTAACTTTAAAAATACCTTATAGGTAAAAATGGGGATGTTTGGGGATGGAAAAATACTATATATCAATTCTGAATTGGTGCAATGCTAGACAAATGGAAGCAAATATAATCAATTATTAAGGCTTTAATTTTTTTCTTCATTGCGAATGGTCAAATGTTTTGCTGCCAAGCAGGTAATCAATTATAAATAGTGATGAGTTTGAAAGATATAGAAGTGATTGATCTATTTTTTCTATTCTTTCTTTTGGTGCAACCCTGATGCCAATTGAACTCATGAACTATGTGATTACTTCATAAGCAGAAAATAATTTGACCTCAAGGAAAATGTATAAGAAATTCTGGTAATGTTATAAATTTCTTCAGTCCTCTTGTTGATTTCATTAGGATAAACCTGATTCAAATTTTTCTTTTAAAGGTATAGAAATAGGAAAGGAACACATCAAATGATCAGTTTGCAGAGGATGTGATGTGATCCCCCCTTTTCTGTCCTCTTCGTCTATTTTCTACAGCACCTTTTACATGGAAAGACTGAACAAGTATATTGTATTAGTTTCCTATTGCTATTGTGACAAATCCCCACAAAATTAGTGGCTAAATCCAATATAAAATATAAATATAAAATCCAATATAAAATATTTTCTTACAATTTTAAAAGTCAGAAATTCTAAAATTGGTGCTTTCCCCATCTTCAAAGCCAGCAGTGCAACACCCTCCAGTCTTTCTTCCTGTCTTTCTTTCCTTTCTCTGCTGTCTTCACATTGACTTTGACTTTGACCCTCTTGCTGGTCTTTTGCAAATACCATAACGATTACATGGGACCTGCCCAATAACACAAGATAATCTCTCCATAGGAAGATCTTTAATTGAATCACACCTGCAAATTCCTTTTGCCATGTAAGTTAATATATTCATGAGTTCTGGGGATTAGAATATGGATATTTTGAGGGTGAGAGGCATTATTTTACCATAGATGTATTCATGAAATCCATTTGATTTATTTGCACTCTTTATTGACTTTGAAAATTTTGCTCAAAATATTCATTCATTCAATTTCAATATCTTCTGAACAAGATCAGTACTACCTCACCACACTGATCTACTAATTAAACAAAATTGTGTTTAGCACTCATGTCTGCGAAATACCAGAGATACAGAGATAAATATGGCAGACAGATCCATGACCTCAGGGAGCTTACAGTGTTTTGAGGTAAAGAGCCAAGTCAAAATGCAATAGTCTCATAGTTTAAGTGCTTCAGGATCAACAAAGAGGGATGCCTGGTACAAACTGAAGAAACGAAAAGATGCTAGTATAGAAGAGGTACTGTTTTATAGAAGAGGTACTGTTTAGGTTGAAACCTGAAGGATAAGAAAAGGGGAATAGTGGGGTGCATTCCAGGCAGAGGAAACAGCACCCACAGACTCACAAAGCCATAAGGGAAAGCATATGCATTTGAAGATGACACACAGTCCTGGAACCCAGTGAGGGAGAGAGGATGAGAGCAAAGAGAGGACTCTGAAGCAATCAAGGGCCAGCCATCAGGAGCCATTGCTAGGTGGAGTGGGGGCATCATATAATTTTAGTTTATAAGGATTACTTTTAGTACAGTATAGAAAACATATTGTAGAAGTAAAAGAAGATTGAGAACAGAAATTAATTTTTAAGGACTATATTTTGTTTTTCAGTAGTAGGAATTGAACCCAGGGCCTCATGCATGCTAGACAGGCACACTACCACTGAGCTATATCCCCAGAACACTAAAAGACATTTTTGATAGAATTGATTACTTCCTATAAATGTCTGGAAATTATTTTTCAGGCTCGCCAGTTCTATTTTTAACCACTTTTATCATCAATCTTCAGGTGACTGTATTTATTCATTCATTTCATTTTTTTGTAAGATCACACCTTCTTTCCTGCCTCAGTGCCTTGATACAAATTCTTTCTGCTTGGAACAGTTTTCTCACTGATTTAACTTGGGAAACTCACTGATCCTCATGGCTTGCTCTTGGATGGGGCTCTTTCAGATAAGTTTTCTTGGAACTCCAAAGCAAGGACAGATCTTCTTTTAAATACTCCAATAATACCTAGCAGTGCTTCTCTGTGATAAGTGTTTGTTGAATAAATTAAGTTTAAAAAAATTTAAAATGTCAGCGAATGAAAGGAACAAACTGAACTATGGACCCAGTATTTCCTCAGGAAAAATTATGAAATTTTTACTTCATACGTCTTACTTTTTAATTCCAGAATTTCCACATTTTTTGAAACTTTAGATCTTTACCAATATTCTTTATTGATTAGGACTTGCCATGATGTCTTTCTTTGATTCTGTCCGTGTAGTTTCCTTCAGTTCTTTGATTCTATGTAGTTTCCTTCAGTTCCTTGAATATATTTACAACAGCTACTTTAAAGTCATTTTTCCTCTTAAATGCAACATCTGGGACCCCAAAGTCAGTTTATATTCCCTGATATTTTTCTGAGTGTTAAGGGCACTTTTCTACTTTTATTTATTTATTTATTTTTTTGCTAGTGTCATTTAAAAAAAATCTAGACATTGTAAGAAATATATTGCAATAATTTTTGATATTGACTCCTTATCCCAACTCCAGAGTTATTGATTTGCTTGGTCATTTGCTATTATATTTAATAATCTGGCTGAAATCCTGGGACATCTGTCCTCCCAACTCTGTGATGCTCAGACTTTTTCTTTTTTAGTTTGTATTCCTGGAGGGGAGGGTGGTATTGCTTCTGGGGCGATTTTAACCATTTTTCAGTCACATCAATCTTAGTTCCTTAAATGTTTGTTCTTAACCATTTAAGGTCTGTGGGCTTGGAGGCTGTATTATGGCTCATGAAGTTTCATGGTTTTAGTCTACATTTAACCAAGATCATTTGTTTGGAGTTTCCCTCTCTGAACTTTCTTAAGAGGGTTCAGTGTTGAACATGGAACAGTCTACCAGGGGTAAGTGTGATTTTATTTGTAAGCCTGACTTCCTAGGTGGTTGGTTTGTCTATTGAATTCTGGTCATTCTGATGTGTGTGTAATAAGATAATTCTAGTGTGCCTTTACTTTGCATCTTGCTGATCACTAGCAAACTTGGCCATGTTTTTGTACTTTAGTCATTTAGGTCATTCTCTCTCTCTCTCTCTCTCTCTCTCTCTCTCTCTCTCTCTCTCTCTCGTTCTTTTTTTTAAATTCAAAATTGTTGTATTTATAACAGTAGCATGTATTACAATTCATAATACACATATAGAGCATCTTTGTACATAACACTATTTGTATACAAAGTATATTCATACTATTCAAGTCTTCAATCATGCATTTAGGATTTTGAAGTATCTGTTTATTTTTTTTTCTTTTTTACCAATTTCTAATGAGTTGTCTGTCTTATTAATCGATTTTAGCAAGTTCATTACATATTCTGGCTGCCCCATGTTTTAAAAGAAAAATGAAAATACATGAATAGTAAACATGATAGATATATTTTGAGAAGATATTAAGAAAATCTCAAAGCTAATTTCAAAGCTAAGAAATTACTAAAATGTAAGTAGACAGGGTTAAAAAATGAGAGAAACAATTCAAAAGTTGAAAAATATGATGATGTTATAGTAGTTATGATCACTGATGATAGTCTTGGATACTCATGAAGATGGATGGGTCTATTTCTGCGCTAAAAATCGTCTAATGGTAAACATTAATTTTCAATGAGTTCTAAGCACTATGATAAGTGCTTTACACTTATCATTTTATTCTTCCAACCCTGTAGGGAAAATTTTATTAAACCCATTCTAAAGGAGGAAATTGAGGCTAAGTTTCTCAAAGTCACACACTAAAGCCAAAGGCTCAAATATCTGAGCTATTGATACCATAATATAAAAAAAAAAATCAACTGATCTCCCAAACACACAGAACCATTCACAGACAAAAGAGATATAAGAGGTAGAAAATAGGTCCAAAAAGAAAACATTGAACAAAATTAAGTATTATTTATCTTGAAGTGATGAAGTTTTATCTATTTATTCCCCTAAAAACTCTTCTTGTACTTAAAGAAGAGTTTTTAGGGGAGTAAATATACTTGGAACTGTACCAACAGATGCAAGTTGAAGCATGAAGAATTTCAGGGTTTTTTTTTTTTTTTTTTTTTTTTTTTGGTGCTGGAAATTGAACCCAGGGTCTTGTGCATGCAAGGCAAGCACTCTACCAACTGAGCTATATCCCCAACCCGAAGAATTTCAGTTATTAACAATAATCATTCCCTTGATCACCATTGATAATGATTACAAAGTTATTCAGGATAGCATTTGAAGTTCAACCTCACTAACTTATTGCTCAATCTTCCTTTCAGCCTTCTAGAAAAGTCCAAAACATTGCTGGTCCCAAATGCACTTCCCTGTCTCTCAGACTTATAAACACAGAATGTTTTCTGTCATCTCCTTCATCTGACAAGTTTTCCACAAAATTTTGCTTTAATATAATCTGTTCTGTGAAGTCTTCCCCAATTCTCTCCTGTGTCCAAAAATAAGTCCTATGTCTTTTAAAATAAATTTTAATTGAAGCACATAACCTGTGCCCTAGCAGAATGAATCATTAGTGTATGTGTCTCTCCCTCAGGACTGAGAACTTTGAAAGGGAAAAGGGGTCTCTTTATTATCTGCGGCTGGATGTGGTAAGTACTTATGGAACATTTTGTATAGGATTCAGTGCCACACATGTGAAAGATGTGTGTTTATTGGAAGATGGAAAGGTATGTTAGAATGATAATACATGGTAACCGACAGCCTGAGCACCACAGGACAAGAGGGAGGGTGAGGACCCTGGAGACCCGGAGATGTCTCACCCAGTCTAATGTGGAATTGCTCCTGCATTCTGGCTATTGGTTTTCATGCAGAAATGCAAACCCCATTTGGCAAAGTCCTTAAACTTATTCAAATTTATTTAAAAATGTATTATTCACAGGAAGCTGAAATCTAAACCTATCTACCCATGCATTGGTGCATATGTGGATACAAGATGCTCATATCTTGATTAATGATTTTAGGAGAAATAAATTTGCAAGTCAAACAACAGTAAAAATATCTGCAGGTCAGATTTGGCCACACTCTCTCCAATTTGTAACTCCTGACACAAAGACATACTTGAAAAGATTTTTCACTTTATTTCCAGGATCCTAGAAAAATGTTTAAAATGCATTTAATAAACCCAAGGAAACTGTAACAGGGAATGGAACAAAGAAGACTAACTGTCCCTCTAATGGGGAATTACCTAGTCATTAACTTTTACTCATCTCAGGAGAGATGATCTTGATCTTGTAGGACACGTACCACTCTGGTGTTTGAACAATATGTGAGATAAGTCACTAAGAAAAAGTATTTGACATTCATTCATGTTCAAAACACTAGAAAAACTAGGGAGAGCAGGAACATAACTCAACATTTTGAAGCTACATACATTAAACACAAGGCCAACATCATTCCAAATGGAGAAAAATTGAAAGCATTTCCTCTAAAAACTGGAATAAGAAAGGGGTGCCCTCTTTCACCACTTCTATTCAACATAGTCCTTGAAACCTGAGCCAGAGCAATTAGACAGATGAAAGAAATTAAAGGGATACAAGTAGGAAAAGAAGAGCTCAAACTATCCCTATTTTCCAGCAACATGATTCTATATTTAGAAGACCCACCAGAAAACATCTAGAGTTCATAAATAAATTCAACAAAGTCACAGGATATAAAATTAATACACATGAATGAATTGCATTCCTATACACCCATGATGAATTAACTGACAGGGAAATCAGGAAAGCCATCCCATTCACCATAGCCTTAAAAGAAAAAAAAAAAAAAACTTGGCATTCAATCTAACAAAAGAGGTGAAAGATCTCTACAATGAAAATCACAGAACACTAAAAAAAGAAATTGAAGAAAACATTAGAAGATGAAAAGATATACCTATTCCCAGATAGGCAGAATCAGTATTCTCAAAATGGCCACATTACCAAAAGTGCTGTACAAGGTAATGAAATTTCTATTAAAATTTGAACAATGTTTTGTGTAGAAAAATATAAAGCAGTCATGAAATTCATTTGGAAAAATAAGAGGCCTGGTATAGCCAAAACAATTCTAAATGAGAAAATCGAAGCAGGAGGCATCACAATACTAGATCTTAAATTATACTACAGAGCTATAGTAACAAAAACAGCATGGTATTGGCACCAAAACAGACATGAAGACCAATGGAACAGAATAGAAGACCCAGAGACAAACCCACATAAATACAGTTATTTAATACTAGACAAAGGTGCCAAATACATTGGAGAAAAGATAGCCTCTTCAACAGATGGTGCTGGGAAAATTAGAATTCTATATGTAGCATAATGAAATTGGACCTCTATCTCCCACCCTGCACAAAAATAAACTCTAATTGGATCAAGGACATAGGCATTAGACCAGGTACCCTGCCCCTACTAGAGGGAAATGTAAACCCACCTCTCCATCATGTTGGCTTAGGAACTGACTTTCTCAATAAGACTCCTAAAGCACAAGAAGTAACATCAAGAATCAATAAATGGGGTGGAAGGAAACTAAAAAGCTTCTTCACAGCAGAAGAAACAATCAAGAATGTGAAGAGAGGGCCTACAGAATGGAAGAAAATCTTTGTTACCTGCAACTCAGATAGAGCATTAATCTCCAGGATATAAAAGAACTCAAAAAACTTCACACCAAAAGAACAAATAACCCAATCAATAAATGGGCTAAGAAACTGAACAGACACTTGACAGAAGAAGATATAAAATTGATCAACAAATATACAAAAAAAAAAGGTTCAACATCTCTAGCAATTAGAGAAGTGCAAATTAAAACTACACTGAAAATTAAAACTCTCACTCAATCAGAATGGAAATTATCAAGAATACAAGCAACAATAAATGTTGGTGAGGATGTGTGGGAAAGAGTACACTCATACATTGCTGGTGGGACTGCAAATTGGTGTAACCACTCTGGAAAGCAACATGGCATTCCTCAGAAACTTGGAATGGAACCACCATTTGACCTGTATGTCCCATTCCTCAGTATATATCCAAAGAAGTTAAAATCAATGTACAACAGTGACTCAGCCACATTAATGTTTATAGCAGCTCAACTCAGTAGATAAACTATGAAACCAACCTAGATGGCCTTCAAAGATGTATGGACAAAGAAAATGCATATATAAACAAAGGAATATTACTCAGCCCTAAAAAAGATTTTTTAACTTTTCTGGTAAACAGATGAATCTGAAAACTATCATGCTAAGTGAAATGACCCAATCCCCCCAAAAAACAAAGGTCGAATGTTTTCTCTGATATTCAAATGCTAACATACAACAAGGGATGGGGAGGAGAAGAGAAGTTCAATGGATTAAACAAAGGGGAATGAGGGAAAGGAAGAGGGATATAAATTGGAAAGACTGTAGAATGAATTGGACATAACTTTTCTTTGTTCATATATGAATACACCACCAGTGAAACTCCACATCATGTACAACCAGAAAAGTGGGATCCTATTAGAATAAGTTATACTCCATGTATGTATAATGTGTCAAAGTACACTATACTGTCATGTGTATCTAAAAAGAACAAATTAAAAAAAAAATAAAACATTTTCAGCATTTGTTCTAGGAAGTATATTGAATCCTACAAGGACCTTATGTAAGCACTGTGTGCACAAGACAGCCTTTTAGAGGGTCCTGAGAGTTGACATGACATTGATGGTGAACTGGATTACTCAGCACATAATTAGCTAGCTTCTCCAACTTAAAAAAAAAAAAAAACAGACAAAATAGCCAACCCACCAGCTACAGCAATGAAAAGTCACTGTCATTCTTGCAAGGAAGGTAATTCATGAATGGTGATTGGGGGGTTGACCCTAATTTTGATGCTGCTTTCAGTAGCTTAGTTCACCTAAACTTCCAGTAACTAAAGCAAAGAGTTCCCATTTTTTGTTTCAGTATATAAATAAAACAAAACAAAAGAGATTTTCTTAGGAGTAAACCCATAACTCTTGATGTCTTAAGATTCACTTGTTAACCAGCCTCATAGGATTTTTGTTAAGATCTAACAAGAAGCTATGAAAAAAGAACTTAACATTGCACCCCAGGACAAAGAGTACCTTAATAACTATTTGTAAGCATTTTACTTTGTTATTAATCAAGCTAACCAGACTTAAATACCTTTCTTTTTTTCTTTTTTTGGTACTGGGGAATTGAACTTAGGGGCACTCGACCACATTCCCAGCCCTGTTTTGTATTTCATTAGGGACAGGGTCTTACGGAGTTGCTTAATGTTTCATTTCGTGTGTGTGTGTGTGTGTGTGTGTGTGTGTGTGTGTTACTGGAGAATTGAACCCAGGGCCTTGTGCATGGGAGGCAAGCACTCTATCAACTGAGCTATATCCCCAGCCCCTAATGCCTCACTTTTGCTGAGGCTGGCTTTGAACTTGTGATGCTCCTGTCTCAACCTCCCAAGCCGCTGGGATTACAGGCTTCACTTTCACCTGTACTCATTTTTCTCTAAGTCCCTGATGAGCTGCCTCTTTACCTCCCCATCCTCCTACATTGGGCTTACTAAAATGGATTGAGCAATTCACAGTAAGCTTCCAGTGGAGAATCTCAGATATGATGTCCAGATAATTGTTTCCTCCTTTATATGATCACAGAATGGATAATTAATTGTAACTTAATATTTTAAAAATAAATTCTGTATTTTTGAGTTGAGAGTAGTACGATTTTTGAGTTGTAATTTTTGTGGTTAAATGTTAAAGTGTAAAAACATTATAATTTTAGAAACTGTATTTTGAATTTCTTGATTTTTTTAACACAACAGGTTTCTTAAATAAGTCAAGCAACCCGGCCTCCCTCCACTTTGAGAGCTCTGTGGTCCTCCAGACTTCTCATGGAGTGGCTCCCTTAGGTGGGACCCTACTTGAAATGTCACATATTTGATTCTGGCACTTAAGTATTCTATCTTTTTCCTTGCACACAGTCATTGCTCCAGAGACTCCTAGAACAAATAATCTAAATGCATCAAAGTTTGTTGAGCAGCTCCATTGGTTATACTGCCTTAGTTTACAATGATGTTAGCAGAAGGACAGGAGAAAATTACTTTTCTTTCTTGCAGTTTTGGTGGTACACAATTGATATTAGTGGTAGAAAATATGCAATCATTTGGAAAAAAATGAAACTATTTCAATAAAATGAAAAGTGTTCTGATACTCTCGTACAGCATGACTGGTATATAAAACATCCTGAATTGTTATATATTATTCTTCTTGTTCTCGACATATAGCACATGCACACACATATCCACACATCTTCATATAAATGCATAAGTAAATGGGCAATAAACTGTGGAAAGGTTGAATCACTGGAAAGAAGAAAGTTTCAGCTTTGTCTTAGAAATACAGTGTGTGTTTTACTTAAAGTTTGCTAAAATATAGGATCTCCAGATAAATTTGAATTTCAGATAAATGATAAATAAATTTAATGTAAGCATAGAGTATGCCTTTGCTACATATATAGTGCTAAAAGTGGCAGCCCTAGTTGGAGATAAAGACAAAACCACAACGTTTGAAAGAGCCATGTGAACAGAGTGGATAGGAGAACACATGAAAGTGAGGCAGGCAGCCTAGGTTTTCTCTCCTGGCCTACTTGGAGCATCCTTCAGAGGAAACAAATTGTGTACTCTCTGTGATTCCAGATATGAGTTAAGTGCTCTGATGTTTGTTTTAAAACTAGCATTGTAAAGTATAAACCATAAAATTCATGCTGATAACTTTTTTTTGGGGGGGGTAGGTACTGGGGATTGAACTCAGGGGTACTGAACCACTGAGCCACATCCCCAGTTCTATTTTGTATTTTATTTAGAGACAGGTTCTCACTGAGTTGCTTAGCACCTCACTTTTGTTGAGGCTGGCTTTGAACTCACTATCCTCCTGTCTCCGCCTCCTGAGCCATTGGGATTAAAGGTGTGAGCCACTGTGCCTGGCTTGTGGAACCTTTAACAGCACTCTTCCCCAATGTTTCGAATAAGGACTTCATGTTTACATTTTGCACTGGGTCCTAAAAATTATATAGCCAGTTCTTCCCAGGGAATTCTTGATTTACAGCTGAATTGACACTCTGGCTTGTAGGATTAACCATCTAAGAGATGGTTGGCCTCACTGTCTCTGCTCTTTGCAGAGATTATAAATCAACTGGTGATTTAATACTTTATCTCATAAACAGAAAACTTGTTGAAGAAGGATGTAGTTTAGAATATCACAATAAGAATAAAGATAGTGATCAAATCCTTTGCTTGTTTTGAATATGTTAGGTTATTGGGTAAATTGTGTGTACTTTTGAAGGTGGACCATGAAATATAAAGGTGTACCTTGTTCATTTTTACGTTCCATGTAATATAGCACAACATCAGGATGGGGCACAGTAATGGAGACTGAACATGTGAGTAATTTGCAAGAAGTGATATTATGTGGTGGTTATAAACGATTTCTTTAGGATTAGCCAGACAGACCACTAAGTGTTTTTCCTAAAGAGACTTTTTCCACATTAAGTTGGCAAATGAAGACAGTGTAATATCAGAATGGTTTAAGGTGTGACAGTGGAAAGAACTCAGGCATTAGAATCCCATGGACTTCTCCATCTGTCTCTGTGTGAGTTTGATTAATCACTTATCTAAGTCAACATTTTGTCAATTGGATAATGGAGCATGTTTAGCTACTCCTGGCCATATTGCAATTGATGTGAGGTCATATGCAAAGTGCTTGGCATGCAGCAAACTTTTGCCCCTTGAGTATTTTCACTTCTGTTGCTATCTTTAAACATTTATTAAGCATCTACAGTGTGACAGTCATTGTACCAGTTGCTTGGTATACACCCATGAGCAAAACAAATTAGGATCCCTGTCCACATGGAGAGTACATTCTAGCATAGCTTTTATTACTATGGAAATTGTCAAACCTAATTTAGAAGGAATATTATATTCCAAACACATGTATGGATATTTATCTTCCATAATTATCAACTCTGGCCAATATTTATTGCTGTAACCCTCACTTTTTTGAAGTATTTTAAGGCAAATATCATAGTATGATTTGTAAATTTTTCAGTTAATCAGATATGTAATATGCATATATAATATCTATACATACACACATACATTATGTATGCATATTATCCAGGGTACAACAAAATACACAATTATGCCATAAATCATTGAGTATCCAGCCCATTTTTAAATCTCATAATTATTCTAAAAATGCCTTTACTGAGTATTGGTTTTGCTGGGTTCAGATTCCTAATGATAATGCATTTGATTGTTATTTCTCTTAAGTCTTTTTCATTGTATAATATCCACCACTCTATTTTCTAATGTCATTGATTTGTTAGAGAAATTGAATTTTTGTCCTATATCATATTTCATTCTGAATTTGTCTTGGTTAGGTGCCTGGTACTATGTAGCTTATACCCACATAAGAGATCCAAATGGAAGAAGGGGAAATCGGGAGTAATTTATCATCATCATCATCATCTCTATGTTGATGTTACAAAATGTTATCTCCAGTTCAGATTTCTTTGTTGAACTTTTGATTTTTTTATTCACTTGCTTACTTGACATTTTCTCTTCCTTTACATGTCCAAAACGAAGCTTGTTTTTCACCTTCTCTCAAAAACATATATTGTGGAATTCCCCATTTAGTAAATGTGAAGTCCATCTTTCCCAAACCCTGAAGTCATCCTTGGCTCCTCTATTTCAACCAATCCCTACATATTTTCCTGCAGCAAAACTCTACCTTCAAATCTCTGCAGAGTTTGATCATTTCACATCATCCGCATGGCCACCTGTCTTAGTCAAGCCATCACATACCACTCCTGTATTGTTGGGATAACCCCAACTAGTCCTCTCTTCTGTCCTTTCCCTGCACATTTATTCTCAACATCGTTCTAAGAATTAGTTTATGAAACTTAAGTCTTCTCAAGTCACTCCTCTGCTCAATGCTTCTCTTGTCTTCCCATCTCACCTCAGCCTAAAACCAAATCTTTTATGATGAAGTATCATGAGCCATAGACCTTTCATTATCTGGAGTCCCATTAGCTCTCTGGCCTTATATGTGGTTATTTCTTGGGCCACACAGCTTTCTCTGCTGCTCTTCAAACATAGCAGGCATGCTCATAGGTGAACCTGCTATTACCTGTGAATGTTGTTTCTCAACTCCTATGCTGACAATCCTCACTAAAATATCAAACCCTTCTGCACTTTGTGTCTCCCGTCAGTGACTGATTATCTCTGTAGCGTTTATGTCTCTATGACTCACCCTGTTTATTGATTGTCTCTCTTACTAGTAAATGCCATGGAAATAAAGTTTATATTTCTGCTTTATCTATTGGTATATCCCCAGGAGCTAGGAATGGAGCAATATACATGGAAGATACTCAAGAAGTAGTTGTTGAGTAAATAAGGCAAGATTGCCAAGCACAACATCATTAATCATCAAGATTATGATCATCATGGCCTTCAATATTCTATGCTTTTCTTTTCTTTGATATCTACCTATCTGGGGATTCCATCCTTATTTATGTATCTGCTTCTCTTTTCATTTTACGTGTTATCCTTTGGAGAAGAAGGTTGACAGAAATTCTTAAGAGCTGCTGTGTCCTAAGTTTTTTCCATACCAGTGGTCATTGAGGTGGGGGTACTAAAACAGTAGCTATAATTACTTTACTAGAAATTATTTCATTGGTCTGCGGAATTACTTCTGTTTCTGATCCTCCAGGCACGGAGACACCAAGAAAACAAAGTTAATTAGGCACTTATGAATCCAGATAATTGCCTTTAAAAAATCAAGCTGGAGGATTTCATTTTACCCTGAAGGTTTGTAGAGTGAGATGCTGGGAGAAATGCTTCAGAGATGTCCTGGTAGAAATGATGCCAATCGAACCATCACTAAGAGGTAATTCAGCTATGAAGCGAACGGTCCGCCTTACTCTGTCTGAGTAAAGGCTGCTGCCCTTGTGTTAATGATTCTCAACTTCCCTGATAAAGAACCAGCTCTGTCTTGACACCAAGGATTTTCTTCTGCCAGCAGTACTACACTTCCAAATTAGCAGGGGCCAAATAAATGGGAATAATATGTTATAATATATGTAGATCAGCGGTTCTTAATCAGGGGGTAATTTCACCTCCAAAAGGAAATTTGGCAATGTTTGAAGACATTTATAGTTGCCATAACTGGAGGCATTCTTCTGGCATATAACTGAGATGGTTGAGAAACACTGATATAGAAAAGTCATACTTAGGGTCAACAAGTATCACTTGACTTATAAGCAGCATATAGAGGATTCATTATTGGTACTTGGCTTGAGGGATCATGCACTACCTGTTTATTCTTTTATATTGTTAATCCTTCCAAATCCCCTTGGCTTTTAACTCTCATTTTGCAGATTTCTGAATGTTTCCATGCCATGAGTTCAATTCTCAAATTTTTGCTCTGCTTGCTAACTCCATAGGTGGTCTTACATAGTCTCATGATTTGAAGCAACATTGATGTGTTAAGGATTCTCAAGTTCAGACCATTGCTTATAACTCTAAACTTATATATCCAAGTGCCCACTTGGGTTCTCAGCTGTGTGCTGGACCTTTGAACCTAACATGTCTAAAATTCAACTTCTCCTACTTTCTAAACATGCTCTATCTGTAGTCTTTTTGTTAATATTCAGGAAAATGCTACAGTTATATCTGATTCATCTTTTTCTTGTGCCATATTCTATCTTACAGCAAATTCTGATATTTCTAACCTGAAAATATATGTAGAATCCTATCAGTTCCTATTATTTCCACTGGCATGTCTTTGAGCCACCTTTATCTATGACCTGGGTTACTGCAATATCCTCCTCATTGTTCTCTGTGTCATTGCTTTATCCACCATGGCAGAGAGTATCAAATTTCCCTCAATATTTTTTAAAAATGTAAAATTTGCAGAAAATTCACAAATTAGTCATATACAAACAAGTTATACAAATGAGACATAATTATTGTTGCTGATTGTGTTAATGTACTGGCAAAACAGATTATGAAAAACTCAAATAGTTTACATAACCCAAGTTGATTTTCTTGTAGCTCTGTATGTTAAAATTTCAACATGGGTCTCATTGGACTAAAGTCAAGGTGTCCACTGGTCCTTGGTCCTTTCTGGAAGCCCTAGGAGAGAATTTGTTTCCTTGACTTTTCCAGATTCTAGAGGCATTTTGCATCCCTTGTTCTGTGATTATTTTTTCTTCCTTTCATCTTTAAACCCAGCAATTAGCGAGTCTAGTCTTTCTCACATGGAATTTTTCAGACCTCTGCTTTACATTCCCTATTCCATTCTTAAGGACAAGGACCCTTGAGATCACATTGAGCACACTTAGTTAATCTTAAAATCAGCTGATCAGCAAGTGTAATTCCACCTGTGTTCTTAATTTCCTATTGACATTCACATAACATATAAACACCTTCGAGGTGGCTATTATTCTAGATACTACACAAATCAACTATTTTGTGCTTAGTGTTAAAAATTTGATGCTTGTTTGCTGGACTTCATCAACCTAATTTAATTAGGGAAAGTACTTGAGATTGTCTATTTTTTTTAAAAAAAGCTAGAATAATTTGTTATAAACAAAATGGTAATAATTAAGCATATAATATTTCCTTGGGAATAATGTTTCATTAAAAAAAAAAAAAACAAAATAAAAATGCTATTTCAATGTAGAATTTGTTCCAAAGTCAACTTTTCAGGATGGCATCTATCTAGAAAATTGAGTAATAATTGAGTACTATTTCAACCCATTTTTCTCTGATTAATTCATCTACTTTTCCATATATTTACTTCTTCAATATAATGGTTATAATAATAATTAGCCAAGCACTTACTCTGTACTAGACTCACTCCTAAGTATTTTAATGTATGATTTATTAAGCTCATACAATCCCTTTGAAGGAGGAGTCATTTCCCTTCTCACAGTTGATTAAAAATAAGACAGCATGAATTGCTTTCCCCATTAAGAGGCAGAGTGGGGGATGTGAACTCACATAAGAAAGTCTAAGAGGGGTAAATGACTTTCCTTTAGACACACAAGAAGACAGTAGCAGAGACACCTGTGGAATCTAGGGGTCTTACGCCCAATCTAGACAATTTTTTCACTAATCAGGCCAAATAATTCAAATTATGATGATTAATCTTTCTTCTTCTTCTTCTTTTAAAAGACTCCTGCCTGAGAAAACCCTCTTTCATAAACAAGTAGTGTGGGGAAAGCTAATTTTCAGTGGGCATGTTTACTGTGTTCTTCATTTGGAAGGAGCATTTAATTCCAGAAATATGTTTGCCAGCAATAAATTTCCTTTAACCAGAAAAGCTAGAGGATTATCTTAAGTGCCTGCCGAGCAGTAATGACAAGTCAGAGGAACCATCCATTAGGTTCACTGGTAATTGGATCCAAAGTGCTGACCTTAAAAGATTGTGCTCCAAAAATGCAATTATTTTCCAAAAAAATCTTAATAAAAAGCAGATTTCTTCTCTTCATGCTTCTCAGAGGAAAGCCACTTTTAAAATCCCAGCCAAAGACAAATGCAAAGGTTTGGAATACTTGAGGTTCTAGTAATACACCTACCTCCTCTCTGATCTTATGCTAAGAAGATGAATATAAATGGTGCTGTGGGGACCGAACCATTGCTAAGTGTGACATCATACATCATTTCCATTAGTAAATGTAGTGTCAGGCTCTCATACATTTCAGACCATTTTAAACTCATACTCCATTATTTGATGGTAAGCCTAAATAAATACTGGTGGTTTGATAGGGCAACTGGATCAGCAGTCAAATCAGCTCACCTTACTGACCCAACTCCCAGTGGTACCTAGAGGCTGGACTCCAGTTTTCAGCCTGAATCACCTCATCTGTTTTCTCAACTGCTGAGTGGATCAGAGCCCTTCTCTTCTTCTAGAGAAAGCTCATTTCACCTTTTACCTCGCTCAAGGGTCTCAGATAGGCCAAGTTTGCCCATGTGTATTTCACTGGTTCTATGCCCAAGCAGATCTTTTCACTTCAAAAGTATTTTGCTTCTTTATAAACTCTGATTTGCAAAACCAAGTCTCCTTGGCTTTCATGTTAAAAGGTTAAGATCTATCAGAAGATCTTAATAATAAAAAGCTTCAGGGTTGTGTAAATCTTTAGAAATTACATGCAAAATTTTATATGTTTCTGTCGGAAAATGCACGTTTTTCTAGTGGAGGAATCCAGAATTCATCAGACTCTCCAGAAAGGAAGGAAGGAAGGAATAGAGGAAAGAAGGTCTCTTTGACCGTAGTTGGTTTATAAAACACTTGAAAAGCTTGATGAAGGCTTTCCTCCCTGTAAAACTGAAATGTGACCTTCAGATACGCTGGTCTTGCAGCTTGCTGTGACCGGCACTGATGAGTACTGATGCTGACCCATGTCGGAGAGGGTTTGGAATAAAGCTAGGTATAAATAATTTATAAATAAACAGAAAAACAAGTAAATATGTTGGTGTCTGTGATAGGCAATTAAGTGGGAAAAGGAGCTGTTTGATTCACAAAGTACTGTCAGAGGCACAGGGCTGCCCAATGCAGAGCAGCCTGCATCTGCCTGTCATGCTGTCCCCAAGGCCATGGAAAAGCACTTCTCCAAAAGCTTCCCAGGACTGCGTAGATAGAGCAGGTCCCTGCCTTATCTATGAAATATCAATGACAATACATCAAGACAAGAAATACCACAGGCTAACAATGCTTTGAGCACCTCTAAGAATCATCTAATCTAGGTAGGGGGCAGATGGGAGCAGGAAGACTTTTCAGGGAGTTGGAATCTACCTTTAATGCTAAATCATAACGTTCAAATTAGCAAGTCAAAAACCAGATGCTAGAACTGTGGAGAAAGAGAATTCTTTGGGGAAAAAGAATAAGATATTCAAAATCTTAGGGACCAGGCAGAATATTCTTATCTTTGGAAGAAGTTCCCCAAACAAAAATCCCACTCTTAATCATCAGTGCATATCCCTGCTGAATTCCTTTATAGTATGAATGCCATCTGAAATTACCTTTACTCAGTTAAGACATATCATCAAACACTCAACTAGAATCACTTTCTATGACCTCCTATGTTGATGGTTCTATCCTCGCTGTTGGGATAAAGCAGTGCAAAAAAACAAAAGAAAAAAATTCTCGTTCTTGCTCTCTTGGAGCTTAGCATCTACTCCTTTCACTCCTGTACTTACTAATTATCTGTTTTCCCCACATGTAATAAAATGTCAGGACATATCAGGACAGCCCCCTATCTATACTGGATGCTTCTTAGAAGTGCTCTAAGCATTGTATACTTAGCCTGTGCTATTTTTTGTCTTGATGTGTTGTCACTGATATACCATAGATAAGGCAGGGGCCTTGCTCTACTCAGTCCCAGCAAGCTTTTGAAGGGAGTGCTTTTCCATGGCCTGGGTGACAGCATTGTTGAGGACAGAAAACTTCTGTGTATCTTCTACATTTTTTTCAGCATCCACAATGGTGGGAATGTAGGAAGCATTTAATAAGTGTGCCAAATGAAAGGATGGGCCAATGAGATGAGAGGGGAAAATGGAGCTGTGCCAGGAACTCAGCTCATGAACTTTCTGTTAGCCATGTTAGGAAGGTTGAACTTTATTTTGTAGGCAAAACACTTTAAGGAAGAATGTCGTATCATCCGATTTTCATTTAGAAAGATCTTTCTGGCTACTTTGTAGAAAAAGGGTTTGTACTTGAAATGCTTCATTCTTTGCATTTTCGGCCACCCCACTCACTTGGTTTCCTCCTTTTACTTTCTCTTCCTACCTTCTCAAGACCAGGGAACCACACCCCTGTCTTGGACTTCTCCATCTCAGTTCTTATTTAGTAGGTCTCAGTCCATCCATGGATTTTAAATAACATTTACATGCAGGCAATTCCAAATGTTTATCACCAGAGGGACCTCTTTTTGAATTCTTGATTCAACTTAGAGATTTCACACTAATAGTTCCTTTAGTCTGGAATAGTCTGTCCCAATAACTTCATGTGGTTTCTTCTCTCATCTTTTTTTAAATCTTTGTTTAAATCTTACCTTCTCTGAGATAGTGGAGTGAGATGAACATCATTACCCTAGGTACATGTAAGCCTGCACATAGGGTGTGACGCTACATCGTGTACAACCAGAGAAATGAAAAGTTGTGCTGCAATTGTGTATAATGAATCAAAATGCATTTTGCTGTCATATATATCTAAGTAAAATAAATAAATAAAATTTTAAAAAAAGAAAAAAAATATCTTACCTTCTCTGTTCCTCAGGTTTAAAATAGAAACATCTTTATTACTTCCTACATATTTTCACTGCTTTTGTTTTTGTACATATAATTTGTTACCTTCTAACGTATGATATGATCTCTTTATTTTTGTTGTTGTTTTATTTCTCCCCAAACTATAGTGTAAGCTCCCAGAGGTTAAGACTCTTTAAACTAGTTTATTCACCCATTTCAGTGGCTGGAAGTGTCCTTCCCGCCACCACATATATAATGGTAGTGAACTATGTTTATTTATGGATAATCTGGAACAAAATAAATTTTTAAAAAATTGTAGTAAGTGTAGATTATAGAGTTTTACTGTGTGCCAAGAAAGAAGCAGCATCTTAGGATGTCTCTGTGTTGATGTTTATATGTTCCCTCCATCAGCAAATAGTAAGACAATACTTAATAAGTATTTTTGACTGAATCATGACTACAAATATGCTTTTATTATTTTTAAAGTGCACTACACCCAAGGAAACTCAGATAATGAGATATTTTGGAGAGACAATTTAGACATTTTATGCATAACAGAACTTTGGAGGTGAGGGTATTTGTGCATCTGTGTAAATGTAAATGCATGAAATTCCTACATCAAGTGAAGTTTTAGAAAAAGAAGTTAAAATCATTTTCACTTTTTGGGTATCTTCACATAGGGGTTAAGCACTAGAAAGAGCAGATTTTAATCCTGGCTTTGTAGCTGGGTGTGATAACTTGGTCTTTCTGAGTTTCAGGCTCCTGCTGTGTAACACTGCTGTTTAATAATGACATGTTTCTGTGAGGAGGGACATGGTGAGGACTAGGTTGACAAGTATCTGTAAAGTTCTTGCAGCACCTGGTGCCCAGGGAGGATTCAGTTTGATAACATTCAACAAATATCAGATATACACCTAACAAACATTTGGCATTGTCTTAGTTTTGAATATAAAGTGATACAGAGTGAGCATACTCCCTGAATTGATTATTATCATCATTTTCATGATTGGCATGTACTCTCTCCTCATTAACCTTTCATTTGTATCTTTCCCTTGCTTCCCCACTTGGGCAAGTGGATTCAACGAAAGAAATTCAACCTAGAAAATCTGCTGTGCCTCCTGAGATGGAAATGAACTAAGTATAGTTTGGGCCTTACCTACATTCACTTTCATCATGTCTTAGTGGGGCACAGTGGGGGACCTGGGTGCTTGATATGGTGACAATATTTCCAGAGTCTCTGAAGAGAAGGGAGCATGGGAACTATTTATATGAAATGGGTTTAGTTCCTTGAGAAACTTTCCCACATTTTTTGATCCAGTTAAACTAAAAGAGAATAATCTTCTAACCTCTGTGAAGACATTTTCATCTCTGAGTCAATATATTCTGTAACAGAGTCTTGTGATGGTGAAGAACTAGGGTGGGCTGTCGGGAGCGGGTGGAACTCTGGCCTTTTTTTGTTGCATGGATGCCAGGCTTGATCAACAGAGAAACCATGGTGGCTAAAACAAACAAACAGCCCAAAGGCCTTCTCACAAGAAAATAAAACACTATATTTTAAAACTCAGCACTCTAGGAAGGGCTTCAAGATCATACGTCTTTAATTTAAGATAATCAGCTTATACTCTCTAAACTATGCCACAGCCTGGATTATTATCCTGAACCTCCTTCCTAGAAGAAAATATTGACAATACATATATTGAGGACTTGCCTTTAGAATTCATAAACAGCTCTTACAACTCAATTATATGACAAACAACTTTAAAGAATTAACAAAGGATTTCAACAGATACCTCCCATAGATGATACATGGATGGCCATTAAGCACACTGCAACATACTCAACATCATTAGTGATGAGGGGATTGCAAAATTAAAACCACAATGAGATACCATTATTCACCATTAGTGTAACTAAATGATAGTGGTACTAAATACTTTTTTTTTTTTTTTGGTACTAGGGATTGAACTCAGGAGCACTTAACCACTGGGCCACATCCCCAGCCCTTTTTTTATTTTGCATTTTATTAGAGACAGGGTCTCACTGAGTTGCTAACTGCCTCACCATTGCTGAGGCTGGCTTCGAACTCGCGATCCTCCTGAATCAGCCTCCCAAGTGCTGGGATTACAGGCTTGCACCACCACGCCCGGATGGTACTAAATACTAAGCCATGACATTAAGTGAAGGTGAAGATATGGAGTAACTGGAATGTTCCAACGTTGCTGGTATAAATGTAAAATGGCACAATCATTTTGGAAAATAATTTGACAGTTCTTATAAAGGTGAATATGTGCTTATATAGATAAGCAATCCCCCAAATTAGCATATATACAAAAGAAATATAAGTACATTTCTTCATAAAGATTTGTACAAAAATGTTCAAAGCAGTTTTATTGATTATAGTCCCAAACTGAGAACAATTCAAATGTTGAACAACAAATGAATACACAACATGTTGTATATTTGAATAATGGGTTGTTAAGTATAATTTTACAAAATGGGATGTGACATAATTATATAGTGAGTGAGGAGCTTAGGAGAGAGTGGTCTGGGCTGAGTATAACTTTGGGAGTCTTAATTTAAAGTGATATGATAGGATACATATAAACTTAGAAAGAGAGTATATATAGAACAGAAAGGAAGGGGATGAAAGGGAAAAAAGAGAAGGTGTGGGAAAGTAAAGAAAGAGAGAAGAAGAAAGAAGAATAGGAGAATTAATTCTGGATGATCAACATTAAAATGATTAAGAAAAGGAGAAGAGTTCCCCCAAGGAACCAAGAAGTGACCAATTAAATAGGAAGTAAATCAGAAAAGTGTGGTGTTCTTAATATCAAAAAAAGAAAATCAAAAGAGTAAGGAAATCCAAAACCTCAAGGATATATAAAGCACTCAAAAACCTTAACACGGCAGCGAGAGGATCCTGGGAAGATGGCCGACAGGAGGGAGGTGCTCTCTGGACACAGTTACTAAAAGACGCTTAGTGGGAAGTTTGAGCGAGTTACTAGCAATTCTCTTGCAACTGAAAGGGAGCCGAGACATTTGTGCACCTCTGGACAGTGAAATACAACGTTCTCCGGACCACGACAACCAGGGGCAGAGTCGGAGCAGTCCACAGTCCGAAGCAGCACTGTCTGCGCTGCAGGTGCAGCTGCCCGATATCATCTCAGCAAGGGGACGATCCACACAGCGGCTTTAAAACCGATCAGCGAAGAGGGATAGAAAGAAGCTTAGAGGCGCGGGCGGTGTCCATGTAGCGCTCTTTCACACAGCTTGCCAAGCCGATCCCGCACTCTCTGGAGCGACACAAGGGTCTGCGGAGCTGCTGTTGAGTGGGAGGAGAGCACCGCCATCTTTGAGGAGTACAGTGGCTGACCCAGACAAAGGGGAAAAGACAGAAAGGAAGGACAGCTGCAGACATCCAGGGAGCCGCCAAGGCTCTGAAAACAGCGTACACCTGGGTGAGGCTTGGGTAACTAGCAGGGGAGGGCGTTTCTGAGGCCAGCACAGCAGCCCCAAGAAGCTACAACTGTGGGTGGGAGCGGGGAAAGGGTGCCTTCTGGAGGGTCCCTTTCCCAGTGCCATTCATCTGCTGACACACAACCTCGCTGAGCCGCTCTTCCTCTGGGCCATTCTGCCACTGGCCAAAGGTGCAGCCTTGATTCCACTGGCAGGATCACTGTCTAGACGCAATCCGATGCGGTTGGCTTAAACTGTAAAGGAAAAAAGAGGGGGGCTTCCCAGGGCCCGTTTTGTTTGAGACTTGGGGTTCGACTTTTTTTTTTGTTGGTTTGCTTGTTTTGTGGATTTTCTGGTTTTTTTTTTTGTTTTGTTTTGTTTTTTTTGTTTTTTTTTTTTTTTTTTGCTTTGTTTTGTTTTGCTTTTTTTTTTTTTTTTTTTGCATTGATTGTCAGTGTGTTTGTTTGTTTGCTTCTGCTCCTCTTTTCTTTCCTTCTTTTTTTCCTTCTCACTTTTGCATCTTTTCTTATTCTTTCATCTTTCCTATTTACACCCTGCCAGTGCATACTAAACAGAGGCAAAAACAAGTTACACGTAGAACTTGGGATTTCTAGAATGGGCGCAATTGAACTGGATAGCAAAGCGGTGTTATATATAGTTCACTCTCTATTTTCCTGACTGTCTCTCTCCTCTCTCTTACACCAATTCCTACTCTTTTATCATTTTATTTTCTTTTCCATCTTACTTTATTTCTTCTCTTAACAGCTGCATAAGTTAGGTTTATATATTAATTGGTCTTTCCACCTAATTGTCTACTCCATTCTCTTTCCTCTCTCGTCTACTGATACTAAACCACTTCCACTAAACCACTTCCATAGAACTCTCTTTTCATACTTTCCAAGAAAGAACAATTCAAGATACTTCCTTCTTACTAAACATAACACCTCTGTGTCCAATACTTGAAGCTATAAAACCCCATCAGAAGCATACAGAGTAAATTGGAAACAATATCTGGGTTAACCAAATCTGTACATTGTGATCAAACTTGGATTTTCTGAATAGAAAGTGTTTGATTTTAAAGTGTAAAGGAATTATAAGGGGATCTGATAGCATTGTACTACAGGAACAACATAAGGCTTTAAGGTAAAATCCAAATAGTCAAGGTCCCACAGTGCAGGAAGAAAAGACACACAAGCCACATGAAAAAACAAGGGAAGAAAGTGACACAAACAAATCAAGATACCTCATCAGTAGATTCCATGGCAAGCACAGTTGGTCAAATGCCAGAGATGGAATTTAGAAATTACATATTCCAAATGTTTATGGAACTTAAGAATGAACTCAAAAATGAGATGAGGGAGCAAGTACAGGTGGCAAAAGATCATTTTGACAAAGAACTCCAAAAACAAATACAGGAAGTAAAAGATTACTTCAATAGGGAAATAGAGGCTGTAAAGAGAAACCAAACAGAAATTCCAGAAATGAAAGAAGCAATAAACCAAAATAAAAGTTCAATTGAAAGCATCTCCAACAGAGTAGACCACTTGAAAGAAAGAACCTCAGACAATGAAGACAAAATATATATCCTAGAGAAGAATTTAGACTATACAGCAAAACTCGTTGGAAATCAAGAACATAACATCCAAGAAATATGGGACAAAATAAAAAGACCAAACTTAAGAGTGATTGGCGTAGAGGAAGGGGAAGAGTTTCAAGCCAAAGGAATGAATAATTTATTTAATGAAATAATTACAGAAAATTTTCCAAACTTGAGGAATGAATGGGAAAACCAAGTTCAAGAGGCTTACCGAAAACCAAACAAACAAAATCACAACAGATCCACACCAAGACACATTATAATGAAAATGCCTAATATTCTGAGCAAGGATAGAATACTAAAAGCCACAAGAGAAAGGAAGCAGATTACATACAGGGGCAAACCAATCAGACTATGTTCAGATTTTTCAACCCAGACCTTAAAAGCAAGAAGATCCTGTAGCGCAAGAATTACTACCAAGAATTAATGAATGGGATAGATTTAAACTATTTAAAAAGCTTCTTCTCAGCAAAAGAAACAATCAGTGAGGTGAATAGAGAGCCAACTAATTGGGAACAAATATTTAATACATGCATATCAGATAGAGCACTAATTTCTAGAATATATAAAGTACTCACAAAACTTTTCACCAAAGAAACAAATAACCCAATCAATAAATGGGCTAAGGAATTGAGAAGACATCTCTCAGAAAAAGATACACAATTAATCAACAAATACATAAAAAAATGTTCAACTTCACTGGCAATTGGAGAAATGCAAATCAAAACTACTCTAAGATTTCATTTCTCTCCAGTCAGAATGGCAGCTATCAAGAACACAAGCAACAATAAATGTTGGAGAGGATGTGGGGAAAAAGGCACACTCATACATTGCTGGTGGGACTGCAAAATGGTGCAACCGTTATGGAAAGCAGTATGGAGATTTCTTGGAAAACTGGGAATGGAACCACCCTATGACCCAGCCATCCCACTCCTGGGTCTATTCCCAAAGGACTTAAAAACAGCATATTACAGTGACACAGCCATCTCAATGTTTGTAGCTGCGCAATTCACAATAGCTAGGTTGTGGAACCAACCTAGATGTTCCTCAGTAAATGAGTGGATTAAGAAAATGTGGTATATATGCACAATGGAATTTTACTCAGCAATAAAAGAAAATAAAATAATGGCATTTGCAGGTAAATGGATGAAGTTGGAAGACATAATGCTAAGTGAAGTTAGTCAGTCTCAAAAATCCAAGTACCAAATGTTTTCTCTGATATAAGGAGGCTAGTTCATAGTATTGTTGGATGGGGGTACATAGGAGGATTAGAGGAACACTAGAATGGTCAAAGGGAAGGGAGGGGAAGGGAGGGAGCAAGGGGGGAGAGAGGGGGAGAAAAGAAAATAAAAAAGGTGGTTGAATGAGATGGATATCATTTTCCTAAATGCATGATGAAGACCTGAATTGTACGTATATACTGTGTATACAAACAGCTGTATGTAAAAAGATGCTATATGCATGCACTATGAATTGTACATATTAAAATTATAAAAATAAAATTATAAAAAACCTTAACACACACACACACACACACACACACACACACACACACACACACAAAAAAAAAAAAAAAAACCAAAAACCCAAATAATCCAATCAATAAATGGGCCAAGGAACTGAACAGACACTTCTCAGAAGAGGATATACAATCAATCAACAAATATATAAAAAAATGTTCAACATCTCTAGCGATAACAGAAATGCAAATCAAAACAACTCTAAGATTTCATCTTATTCCAGTCAGAATGGCAGCTATCAAAAATACAAACAACGATAAATGCTGGCGAGGATGTGGGGAAAAAGGCACACTCATACATTGCTGGTAGGACTGCAAATTGGTGCAGCCAATCCGGAAAGCAGTATGGAGAATCCTTGGGAAACTTGGAATGGAATCACCATTTGAACCAGCTATCCCACTCCTTGGTCTATACCCAAAAGACTTAAAAACAGCTTACTATAGGGACACAGTCACATCAATGTTTTTAGCAGCACAATTCACAATAGCTAAATTGTGGAACCTACCCCCATGCCTTTCAATAGATGAATGGATAAGGAAAACTGTGGTATATATACACAATGAAACATTACTCAGCATTAAAAGAGAATAAAATCTTGGCATTTTCAGGTATATGGATGGAGTTGGAGAATATCATGCTAAGTGAAGTTAGCCAATCCCAAAAAAACAAAGGTTGAACGATTTATTTGTTATGAGAATACTGACTTATATTGGCAAGGGAGTGGGGATGAGAGGAATGAAGGAACTTTAAATAAATCAAAGGAGAGGGAGGGGAAGGGAGGTGGAAAGGGAATAGGAATAATGGCAGAATGAGTTAGGTTTCAGTATTCTAAGTACATGTATGAAGGCACAAATGGTGTGAAAATACTTTGTGTAAAACCAGTGACTTGAAAAATTATGCTCTATATATGTAATAGGAAATGAATTGCATTCTGAAAGCATGTGTAACAAATTAGAATAAATAAATAATTTAATTAAAATAAAGAAATTAGAAATTATCAAATACATTAAATTCTTCTGACAAATTAATATTGTCCACTGTAGTGAGTAATGTGCAGATCATTGTTGACCTCGACAAGAGTAATTTTAGTTGAATGGTGGGGATTAAAACATGTTCAGGAGTGATCCCAGTTTGGCCTGCTAGCCCTACAACCTGTGGGCGGACCTCCCAGATGGAACTGCCTGCTTAAGTTCCCAGTTCAGCCTGCCAGCCCTGCAACCTGCGGGCGGAGCTCCCAGTTCAGACTGACTGCTTAAGCTCCCACTTCGGCCTGCCAGCCCTGTGGACTGCGGGCAGTGCTCCCAGTTTGGATTGCCAGCATTGAGTTCCCAGTTCGGCCTGCCGGCTTACATTCCCAGTTCGGCCTGAGGGTGGGAGCTCCCAGTTCAGCCTGCCAGCCTGCGTCCCCAATTTGGCCTGCTAGAGTGGGTTCCCAATGGGCCTGCCGGCATGAGTTCCCAATTTGGTCTGCTGGCTTGCATTCCGAATTAGGCCAGCCATCAGGAGCTCTCAGTTAGGCCTGCAGGAGGGAGCTCCCAGTTAGGCCTGCTGGCAGGAGTTCCCAGCTGGATCTCCCCAGTGAGTTCCAGCTGGGCCCACCTGCAGGCTTTCCAGCTCTGCCAGCCCACCTCTGAGTAGCCATTCCTGCTGAGGACAGCAAAGGAACAAGCCCAGCCCACCTGTATCCATTCTAGCTTGGCCCACCTACTAAGAAGCCACAGCAACAAAACTATAAATATAAAAATAGAAACTAACTCATATATGGATATACATTGGGTACATTGGAAGCTCTAATATTGATATTTCCCTAAAAATTGAGGTCTTGGGTAACATGTAGGAACCTTATAAGACAAAAGAGCAGAAGCTGTAATACCCCAGGCTTACCTTGCAAGAGAGGGAAATATATAGTCATCATGAAAAAACAAGGGAGGAAAATGCCCCAAACAAACCAAGATACTACAAAAATAGAAGCCATAGAAACCACAGTAGGTGAAATGTCAGAGAAGGAGTTCCAGATATACATAATTAAAATGATAAGGGATTTGGAAAACGACCTAAGTGAACAGATACAGGCAAAAATTGATCTCTCCAACAAAGAGATAAGAGATCAAATACAGGCAACCATCGATCATACCAACAAACAGATAAGAGAACAAATCCAGGTAGCAAAGGATTACTTCAAGAAAGAGATAGTTTGAGAAAAAAACAAACAGAAATCCTTGAAATGATAAAAACAGTAAGCCACTTGAAAAATTCAATAGAAAGCATCACCAACAGATTGGACCACTTGGAAGACAGGACCTCAGACAATGAGTACTAAATACATAATCTTGAAAATAACCATTACCATCTTCACAGTGAAGATGGTAAAAAACCATGAACAGAATATCCAAGAAATATGGGATACCATCAAAAGACCAAATTCAAGATTTATTGGAATAGAGGATGGTGCAGAGATTCAAACCAAAGGAATGCACAATCTCTTTAATGAAATAATATCAGAAAATTTCCCAAGCAAGAAGAATGAATATGAAAATCAAATACAAGAGGCCTATAGGATACCAAATGTACAAAATCACAACAGACCCACACCAAGGTACATTAAAAGGAAAATGCCTAGCATACAAAAGAAAGATAGAATTTTAAAGGCTGCAAGAAAGAAAAATCAGATTACCTACAAGGGAAAATCAATTTACATCTTAGCAGATTTTTCAACCCAGACCCTCAAAGCCAGAAGAGCTTAGAACAACATATACCAGGTTCTAAAGGATAAGGGATGCCAACCAAGAATTTTATACCCAGCAAAATTAAGCTTTAGATTTGAGGATGAAATAAAAACCTTCCACAATAAACAAAAGTTAAAAGAATTTACAACAAGAAAGCCTGCTCTACAGAACATTCTTGGTAAAATATTCCATGAGGAGGAAATAAAAAATAATAATGAAAATCTGCAAAGGGAAGAACTACAATAAAGGAGCAAACCAACCAAAGGAGAAACCAAGTCAAGCAAAATACCAAAAATACCAAAAATAAATAAATAAATAAAAATGACTGGCAATACAAATTATGTTTCAATAATAACCCTGAATGTTAATGGCCTGAACTCACCAATTAAAAGACATAGGCTAATAGATTGGATTAAAAAAAAGACCCAACAATATGTTGCGTTCAAGAGACACATCTAGTAGGAAAAGATGCCCACAGCCTGAAGGTGAGAGGATGGGATAAAATATATCACTCACATGGTCTATGTAAACAAGCAGGGGTCTCTATCCTAATATCAAATAAAGTAGACTTCAAGCCAAAGTTAATCAAAAGAGATAAAGATGGACATTTCATACTGCTTAAGGGAATCATAGATCAACAAGATATAACTGTTATAAATATATATGCCCCAAATAATGGAGCATCTACATTCATCAATCAAACTCTTCTCAAGTTCAAGAATCAAATAGACCACAACACAATAATTCTAGGTGATTTTAACACACCTCTTTCACCACTGGATAGATCTTCCAAACAAAAGTTTAACAAAGAAACTATAGAACACAATAATACAATTAATAACTTAAACTTAACTGACATATATAGAGTGTATCATCCATCAATGAGCCAATACACTTTCTTCTCAGCAACACATGGATCATTCTCTAAAATAGACCATATATTATGCCACAGAACAACTCTAAGCAAATGTCAAAAAGTAGAGATAGTACCCTGCATTCTATCAGATCAAAATGGAATAAAATTAGAAATCAATGATAAAAAAATAAAGAAAAGCTACTCTAATACCTGGAGACTAAATAATATGCTATTGAATGATCAATGGGTTGCAGAAGACATCAAGAAGGAGATTAAGAAATTCTTAGAGGTAAATGAGAATAATGATACAACATATCGAAATCTCTGGGACACTATGAAGACAGTACTAAGAGGAAAGTTCATTGCATGGAGCTCATTCCTTCAAAAAAGAAAAAGTCAACAAATAAATGAACTACAATTACATCTCAAAGCCCTAGAAAAAGAAAAAATCAACCCCCAAAGAAGTAGAAGACAGGAAATAATTAAAATCAGAGCTGAAATCAATGAAATTGAAACAAAAAAATTGAAAAAATCGACAGAACAAAAAGTTGGTTCTTTGAAAAAAGAAATAAAATTGATAAACCATTAGCTATGCTAATGAAGAAAAGCAGAGAGAAAACACAGATTACCAATATCTATGATGAAAAAGAAAATATCACGACAGACACTATAGAAATACAGAAGATAATTAGAAATTATTTAAAAAATTTATACTCAAATGTAATAGAAAATAATGAAGGCATTGACAAATTTCTAGAAACATATGATATGCCTGAATTAAATCAGGATGATATACACAATTTAAATAGATCAATTTCAACCAAAGAAATAGAGGATTGCATCAAAAACTTACCAACCAAGAAAAGCCCAGGACCAGATGGATACACAGCCGAGTTCTACAAGACCTTTAAAGAAGAACTAATACCAACACTTCTCAAATTGTTTTATGAAATAGAAAAAGAGGGGGAACACTCCCAGACTCATTCTATGAGGCCAATATCACCCTGATTCCAAAACCAGACAGAGACAAATCAAAGAAAGAAAACTTCAGACCAATATCTCTAATGAATATAGATGCAAAAATTCTTAATAAAATTCTGGCAAATCGAATACAAAAAACACATCAAAAAGATAGTACACCATGATCAAGTGGGCTTCATTCCAGGGATGCAAGGTTAATTCAATGTAAGAAAATCAATAAATGTAATACATCACATCAACAGGCTCAAAGATAAAAATCATATGATCATCTCAATAGATGCAGAGAAAGCATTTGACAAAATACAACATCCCTTCATGTTCAAAATGCTAGAAAAAATAGGGATAAAAGAAACATACCTCAACACCGTAAAGGCCATCTATGCTAAGCCCCAGGCCAAAATCATCCTAAAAGGAGAAAAATTGAAAGCATTCCCTCTAAAAACTGGAACAATACAGGAATGCCCTCTTTCACCACTCCTATTTAACATAGTTCTTGAAGCCCTAGCAAGAGCAATTAGACATACAAAAGATATTAAAGGATACAGATAGGAAAAGAAGAACTCAAAATTCAGCAAAGTAGCTGGATATAAAATCAATACCCATAAATCAAAGGCATTTCTGTATATCAGCGACAAATCCTCAGCAAGAGAAACTAGAAAATCCACCCCATTTACTATAGACTAAAAAAAAAAAAAAAAATTGGGAATCAACAAAAGAAGTGAAAGACCTCTACAATGAAAACTACAGCACACTAAAGAAAGAAATTAATGAAGATCTTAGAAGATGGAAAGATCTGCCTTGTTCATGGATAGGTAGAACTAATATTGTCAAAATGACCATTCTCCTAAAAGCACTATACAGATTCAATGCAATACCAATCAGAATCCCAATATCATTCCTCATAGAAATAGAAAAAGCAATCATGAAATTCATCTGGAAAAATAAGAGACCCAGAATAGCCAAAGCAATTCTTAGCAGGAAGAATGAAGCTGGTGGCATTACTATTCCAGACCTTAAATTGTACTACAAAGCAATAGTAACAAAACCAGCATGGTATTGTTACCAAAATAGACCAGTTGACCAATGGTACAGAATAGCAGACCCAGCGACGAACCCACACACCTACAGTTATCTTATATTAGACAGAGGTGCCAAAAACATTCACTGGAGAAAAGACAACCTCTTCAATAAATGGTGTTGGGAAAACTGGAAATCCTCATGTAATAAAATGAAATTAAATCTTTTTCTCTCACCATGCACAAAATTTAACTCAAAGTGGATCAAGAACCTAGGAATTAAACCAGAGACCTTGCACCTAATAGAAGAAAAAATTGGCCCAAATTTCCATCATGTTGATTTAGGCCCCAACTTCTTCAATAAGATCCCTATAGTGCAAGAACTAAAACCAAGAATCAATAAATGGGATGGATTCAAACTAAAAAGCTTCTTCTCAGCAAAGGAAACAATCAATGAGGTGAATAGAGAACCTACAGAATGAGAGCAAATCTTTGCCACAAGCACATCAGATAGAACACTAACCTCAAGGATTTATAAAGCTCTCAAAAGCCTTAACACCAAAAAAAAAAAAAAAATAATAATAATAATCCAATCAATAAATGGGCCAAGGAACTAAACAGACACTTCTCAGAAGATGATATGCAAACAATCAACAAATATATGAAAAAATGTTCAACATGTAAAATTAGACAAATGCAAATCAAAACTACTCTAAGATTTCATCTTACTCCAGTTAGAATGGCAGCTATCAAAAAACCAAACAATAAATGCTGGCGAGGATGTGGGGAAAAAGGCACACTCTTACATTGATGGTGGAACTGCAAATTGGTGAAGCCAATCTGGAAAGTACTATGGAGATTCCTCAGAAAACTTGGAATGGAACCAGCATTTGACCCAACTATCCCACTCCTTGGTCTATTCCCAAAGGACTCAAAAACAGCTTACTACAGGGACACAGCCACATCAATGTTTATAGCAGCACAATTCACAATAACTAGATTGTGGAACCAACCCCAATGCCCATCAGCAGATGAATGGATAAGGAAACTTTGGTATATATACACAACAGAACACTACTCAGCACTAAAAGAGAATAAAATCATGGCATTTGCAGGTAAATGGATGGAGTTGGAGAAAATAATGCTAAGTGAAATTAGCCAATCCCCAAAAAATCAAAGGTCGAATGATCTCTTAGATATGAAGATACTAACTCATAAAGGCAAGGGAATGGGGATGAGAGAAATGAAAGAACCTTAAATAGAACAAAGAGGGGGAGGGGGACGGGGGCAAGGGGATAGGAATAATAGTAGACTGAGTTATCCATGATTACCCTAAATACATGTATGAAGACACAATTGTTGTAAAAATACTTTATAAAACCAGCAACATGAGAAATTATGCTCTTTATATGTAATATGAAATGAAATGTACTCTGCAAACATGTATAACAAATTAGAATAAAAAATAAATTTAAAAAAAGTTTAGGCCATTAACATTCAGGGTTGTTATTGAGGAAAAAAAAAACATGTTCAGAGTGAATTCAGGGAAAAGTCAGAGAAAAGGAGCAAGGAAAGTGAGTAAAGATTTTTTAAAAGGAATTTCTGGGATCAGCTGGGTAACAAAGGCAAGTAATTGCTTTATTTGCAATATAATAGAAATAATGAAATATTTCTATGTTGATGGGGAAAATAACATAAGAGAACAAAGGAGAGAATTTCTTGGGCCATTTCATTGAGTAGATGAGAATCTAGAAGGATGGGCTTTAGAAAGTAACTTGGAGAGTTCAGCCATGTAATCAACTGGGAGGGTGGCATAGGGGAGTGTGGATGTAATTAAATAGGTAGATAAATTATTTCACCAAATCCTTACAAGGATTTGCAAGACTTGGTCTATACCCAAAAACTTAAAAACAGCATACCACAGGGACACAGCCACATCAATATTTATAGCAGCAAAATTCGCAATAGCTAAATTGTGGAACCAACCCTGATGCCCTTCAGTAGATGAATGGATAGGGAAACTTTGATATATATACACAATGGAACATTACATTAAATAACATTAAATAATTATTTAACACTTTGGGGTCTTTTGTAGTTCCATACAAATTTCAGTAATTTTTTCCCAATTTCTGTGAAAAATGTTATTGGAATTTTGAAAGAGATTGAATTTAATCTGAAGATTGCTTTGGATAGTATGTGTGTTTTAACAATAATAATTGTTTCACTCCATGAACATAAACTATCTTTCCATTTATTTGTTGCTTCTTCAATTTCTCCCATCAGCATTTTATAGTTTTCAAGGTATAGCTTTCTCACTTCCTTGGCTAAATTTATTCCTAAGTATTGTATCATTTTAATGCTATTATAAATGGGATTATTTTCTTAATTCCTATTTCAGATAGTTTGTTTCAAGAATATAAAATGCATCTTTTGTACAAATGTGATTTTGTATGCAAATATTTTATCTTGCAATTTTGCTCATTTGTTAGTTCTAGTTTTTTAGTGGGATGCTTAGTTTTTTATATCAGTGATTATGTCACCTATAAACAAAGACAAAGCTAGAGATATCATGCTTCCTGGTTTCAAACTACACTACAAAGTTATAATAATCAATCCAGTATGATACTGTCCATAAAAACAGACACATGTAAATGGGACATGATTCAGAGTTCAGAAGTAAATTCATACATATAAAGTCAACTAATCTTTGACAATGGTCAAGAATATGCCATAAGGAAAGGGGAATCTCTTTAATAAGTGGTCTTGAAAGACTTAAGAATTAAACCAGAAACTTTGAAATTGCTAGAAGAAAACATATGGTCAATGCTCTATCATATTGGTGCTAGCCCTGACTTCCTAAACAAAACCCCTAAAACTCAAGAACAAGAACCAAGAATCAATAAGTGGGATGCCATCAAATTCAAAAGCTTTACATAGAAAAGGGGACCATCAAAACAAAAGGTAAACAATGAGATCAGAAAAAATACTTGCAAACCATATATCTGTTCAAGGGACAATTTCCAAAATATATAAAGAATTACATCACTCATTTAACTCAATTAGCATAAATGCAGGAAAACATCTGTTTTTGCAAATGCTTGAAATTTTTCAATATAAAAAGTAAAAAAAAAAAAAGAGTCAAATCAAAAAATATAACCCCATTAAAAATGAGCAAATTACCTGAATGAACATTTGTCAAAGGAAGACACACAAAACACCAACAGGTACTAGAAATCCTTGGCTTACAATCATTAAATTTAGTAGACTTAAGTTTTGACTTTTTCTTGGGCTAATGATATGTGGTATGATATTCTCTTGCTATGAAGGGTCAAGGCAGGGACCACAGCCCTCAGGTAGCTACAATATAAGAGTACACAACCAATGTTCTATACTGTACTTGATTGTTAAGCTAAGATGCTCAGTAGGTTAGTGTATTAAATGAATTTCCAACTTATGGAAGCTGCAGGTTGTGATGGGTTTATTGAGATCAAGCACCATCATTATAAAACCTCAATAACCACTAGGTAAATACAAATCAAAACCATAATATGATATCACCTCACACCTGTTGGAATGGCTATGATCAAAAAAGACAAATACGTCTTGGGGAGGATAGAGAAAAGGTAATCCTGGAACACTGTTGATAGGAATAGAAATGATACAGCTGTTACAGAAAATAATAAGAAAATTTGTTTAAAAAATTCTTCCATGTGATGCATCAATCCATTTCTGGATTATATAGCTAAAGGAAATGAAATCCTCAAAAAGATCCCTGCACCCCTATGTTTATCACAGCATTATTCAAATAGCCCAAGACAGAGAAGCCCCTAAATGTCTGTTGATAGATGAATAGATAAAGAATGAAATACTGCCATTTTCAACAACATGGATGACTATGGAAGGCTTTATGCTAAGTGAAATAACCCTGATATACAGAGGACGAAAGACAAATGCTGTATGCTATCACTTATATGTGGAATGGAAACAATGGAACTCAATGAAACAGAAAATAGAGTGGTGGTTTCTGTGGGGTGGGGAGGAAGATCCCAGTGAAATGGTGCAAACTTCCAATTATGGGATAAATATGTTCTGGGGATCTAATATATAGTGTGGTGACTCTATTTCATAATACTGTACTGTTTACTTGAAATTTGCTGAGAATAGATCCTAAGGGTGCTCAACACATGAACAAAATTGGTCACTAAGTATGGTGATGGATGTATTACTTAATTTGACTAGAGTAATAATTTTTAATGTGTATATGCATCAAATCATTATACTGCACACCTTGAATATGTATAATTTTTATTTGTCAATTATACCTCATTAAAGTTGGAAAAAATGAAATTATTCATTTTTTTAAAAAAGTTGCTTACCTGGGAGGAGCCCAGTATTTTTTTTTAAATTTCAGTCTCTTCTTTCTCCCTTTGAAATCATCTGATTCTATATGCTTATTCCACACTAAAAAAATGCAGGGCCCCAACATTAGAAAAGACCATTTAGATGATTAAGTTAAGCTTTCATGTAGAACAGGAATGCTCTCTATAACAGCCTTTAGAAATCTGGGAATGTCAGCTGGAGCGCTTTCCATGATGGAGTGCTCACTGCTGGGAAAGAGAATCTGGTTCATTTCTACCTGTCAGGAAACTTTCCAAGTCCCTTTTATGGAGTCCAACATCATAACCTTCACTATTCATTTCATTCTGTCCCTGTGAACAGCAGAACCAAACACCCTCAAAAGAAGACATCTTTTAAGAGCAGAACCTCCCAAAGCCTGTTCCCAAAAGCACTCTTCTGGGGAAATGTTTGACTTGTCAGAAGTAGTTGAGTTCCTGAATAAGTGTTGGGACATCGTTTTACACGTTAGGATAGAGAAGGTTCTGAAAGGCGCTATGTTAAAGAGACATCTTCACACTGTTTGATTAAGTCTTCCAAAATTTTTCCTACATGTGGAATTATACCCTTGCCACACTTTTGCTTTAGTACAACATATCAGCCACCTGTGAAACAGTTTCTCTGAACAGCAAGGTTAGGACATTAACTTGGAAGGTGACAAGCCAGCGAGCATCTGCCCTTTCACAGGTTCAGGGCCTAGAGACTATTTCTCAATATGGGTGTGATAAAGCTGGGAACGTGTTAGATATATAAATTCTCAGATCAACTATGTCAAAATCCCTAAAGAAAAGGACAAGAAATTTGCATGTCGCAAGCACCAGTGGTATTTTTATATATACACGTTTGAAAACCTTTGCTTCAACTCTGCGCTATTCAAAGTGTGGTCTGTGGACCAGTAGTGGTGGCATCATTGGGAGCTTGTTAGACATGCAGAACTTCAGGCTCTGTTCAGATTGATGAAGCATAACCTGCACTTTCAGAGTCATCAGGGAATTTGTATGTACATTAGAGTCTGAGAAGCATCATCCTGAGAGCTATTAAGCTCATTGTCAGGGAAGATTTTTCTTTCTTTTCTAAAATTCTTCATTCCTTGTCTATTCTTATCATTTCAATTATCCCAGAAAAGTAGATTATATCACTTACAACTGTAGGTCATGGGTATCACATATGATCACAGCCAGAGAATTTTTTATATCCACATGGCTTTGAGGGTATGGTAGAGATTGGTAATAGAAATTGTTCTATTGCAAGGTACCCAAACTCATAATAATTTCAAACAGATTGGTTTCAAGAAATTATGAGTGGTAAGCCTAGTAGCATATTGTGTTAACAATGACAACAATAATGGGCCATTTTTGTGTGTGCCTGTTGTTGTTCTAGGTGCACATGTGCATGTGGAATGGGAATGTATGTATGTCAACTTACATTTCATTGTAACACTAAAAGGTCAGTACTACTATTATTCTCAGTAGGCTGAAAAGGGGAATAGTTTCATGGAATTAATTCCTGAGCATAATGAATATGAATCAGGAGTTAATGAAAAAACTAAACTATTTGATTTTCTTTTCTGGACAAATAGAATAGAATGCAATAAGGCGTAACTGAAAAAAAAAAGTAAAACCCAAACCACAAAACTTTCTTAAAAGAAAGGGAATTTGTTTTACAGTTTAATGGATTTGGAGGTAGAAATTGCTGAGTGGGTTCTGATTACCTTGCTGTAGATGCAGGCAATCGGCAACAATCATACCTATTACAAACCATTTAAGCAAGTTCAATTAAATTAGCGGTAATTCTAAATTATTCCATCTCGCATAGAGATTTGTTTAATTTTTATGTAAATTCACATACTGGTTGGGCAAATCCTAATTGTCTAACAGCAAATCAAGCTAGCTTATTTTCATTTATCTTTGTGTAAATCTCAAAGCTGCATTGAAAGTTCTGGTAGATATGCACTGGCTGAAACCATTCCTGCAGGGAAGTCTTGCAAAGAAGAATCAAGGATCAGGCCCATTTTCTTGGCTTACTGTGTCAGATAGGCAGACTGTATGGATAATGAGAAGGTGGTAGATCAAAGATAACCAGGACTTACAAGCACAATAGAGTAGAAAATACACTGAGCTAGGGTTCTGGAGTATTGACTTTTAATCCTGATTCTGCCACTGACTTCCTGTGTAATCTTGAGAAAGTCACTATTAGTTAGTTACTATTGTATAATAAGTTCTCAGTGGATTAAAGCAACACACACCTATTTATTACTTAAAAACCAATGTATGCAGGCAGGCTGGAGTTCATTCAATCCAGGAGATGAGACCTCACATGGGCTTGGCTCCAAGCTAGAGTTTGAGTCCAGCTCTGCTTTATCACTCATCTTCTTTAGGCAAGCATTACCCACGGCGCATCCTACCCAAGGCCAAAGGCAGCAATGTAAAAGGACAAGCTCAATCACATAATCTTATTTCAAATCCTGGTGTCATGACTGCTTGCCTAATACTCAGCCCAAATGAATAAAAAATCAAGCCTAAATTCAAGGGGGGAGAGAGAAGTTGCCCTTATGAGGTCATGAAATGTGTATGGATGATCAATAGTTCCAGCTATTATATTTTCCCTATTTCCTTCCACATCTATAAACTGAGGGAGATGAATTCTGTGATTATTCAGGACACTTCCAGTCTCAACATAATTCTGTCATTATAGGAGAAACTCCATGAGATACTATGCATAAAACTATTGCCCTGCAGGCTAGATTCGGTCATGGTTAGTTTCATCTGCAGAGAATTTTTGAATAATTGTAATTGAAAATACATTTGACACTAGGGTACTTCAGAAAAAGTCCAGAATTCTGACTTTTCTTGAAGGCTCAGAATATCTGGATACCTGCCAATGGTGACATTGACTATCAGCAGTGCCTTTTACACATAGGCACACTTCTCCAGAGGATCACACGCTTCCTCCCCAGCCTTCTTCACTTATTTCTATTACTTGCCTGAATTTAGCAAGCCATTTTTGCTTTTTTCCTGAGATTTCAGTTTGAACTCTGGCTTTTCTTTCACCAGCAGCTTAGGTGGCAAAATAAGTCACTTACCATAACTTGTATTTTTCTCATTTACAAAAATAGAAGAGGAATTGTATAAATCTTTAAGGGCTTTTCTGCTCACCATCCAATAATTATGAGGAAGTTACATTAGAGATATAATGTTTCAAGACATCTCATGAAGATAGGACAGTGATTGATTTCAAGAGATAACTGGGTGACTCTTCAAATGAAGATATATAGACTGGGAGCTGGAAACCCAAAGCAAGCAAGGCAATCAGGAGTGGGGCTTGCACTTTGGATCTCAAAGGATCCCAAGAGGGAGAAAGAGCAATTAAAGAAGACGAGAATTGTTTAGTTAGGCTGAACATCAGCAAGGTTTTCCTAATAGGCAAATCTTTCAACTGGCATGGTTTCCCAGAACAAGTGGCAGAAAGTTATTTAAAACAGGACTAAACAAAGCCTTTCAATAACCCACTGTAAACAAAATTCTCACTTAAATCAGGGCTATTGACTCAAGAGTAGGTTGCTTCTTTCCTTTCATTTTGAAAGTTGATTTAGATTTCTGTTGAATAAATAATGAATCAGATCAAACCCTATGATGGTGGCTTGGAGACAGACAAATCCATGCTATGCTCACATGCATTCTTCAGGCCTATTAGTTTAATGCAGATGGTTGAATTATCTCAGAAATAATGATCAATTTTTCACCAGCCATCTGTGTTAAATAAGCATATATGAAGCATGACTGTAGATATATTGTTCTGCACATTGTCATGAATACAAAGCTTCAGACTGTCACCCAGTTTGCCCTACAGAATTCAGAGATTTTTTTTGGCTTTCCTGTTGTTTGTCTTCTGTACATCTTTTTTAAAATTTATTTGTTTTGGAGATATTTTGGGATAATAGTGCTTGTTATTCAATTATTTAAGATGGTGTTTGCTGACAACTCAACATTCTGTTTTTCTTTCTCTTTGACTAAGAGTGGAAAACGGGTAAAGGAAAATAACTGGCTTGGCTTAGGGATGGAGTAGGAAAACAGATAAAACTAACAAGATAAAATAAGCAAAAAAATAAAATAAAATTCTTCATCAGTCAAGGTGCTAAGGGTGACTAAGGAGGAAGTTTAGGAAAATACTTTGAAGTGCTACATTTGGTACCTACTCTCCTAGAGGATTAACATAGTGACAGCATGCAGCCCTTGGAATCGGCTCACTACCATAAAGGGCAAATTTGATTAGAGGCCTATAAGAATACAAACTGATTATATTTGTAATAATCTGTTGGCCAAAGATGAACCACAGTCATTCATTGAACAAACATTTACTATGCATCAGTTATTCTAAAATCTGAGAGGCAGACAAGGTTGTTTTCTCCATATTGGCATTTCACCCTTGCAACTTCCCCTCTCCTCAATGCAGCAACTCCTCCTTTGGCATCTGTGTGTGGCCATATCCTCACCTGACACTCAACAATGTCATCTGGTAAATGTGTTAAGGTTTTTGTTTTTGTTTTTGTTAATTCCATCTTGTGGCTCTAGAGAGGAAATGAAAACAATGATGGGAATCATACTGAGGAGGATCCAGGTGGGGGAGAAGGGAGATGTCACAGGAGGCAGGAACTTAACAACATGGAATCTTCTCTCTTGTCAAAGAGTGAGTTCAAGGAATTCACAGAGAAGGAGACGCAAGCCTCCAAATAGCATAAGAAAAGAGGTGTGCCTCATAAGCCATCAGGAAAGCGTGAGACTAAATAAGAAAGTCCAATGATGAGCTATTAGATTGGAGAAAACACTACAAAGTGTTAGAGTAGTTGTGAGGAAATAAGTACTGTCATGTGCTCATGAAACTTTACATTAGTTCAGGCATTTTGAAGGTAATTTGTTCATATCCATTAAAGTATTCAATGCTTCTTCTATATGATTTAACAATTTCACATTCTAGAATCTATTTTAGAGACACTAGCTGTTTGTTTAATAGGTTAAAGTACTGTTCTTATTAGAAAAAGTCTATAAGCAACCTGAATATCCATCAGTAATAAAATTGTCTTGTTTAGATTTTTCTATGGAATCCCCCAATGTAAAAATATTGTCAACTCATCTAGATCTATAAAAATAAACAAGCATACATGTACACAAAAAACAAATCATCATTCAAATCAAATAAAACATGGTTCAATAATTATTCAGATCCTTCATATTTTTAAATTCACAATGAGCCTTTGGAAAGTGAATAATACTAACAAATGCACTTTTATGAGCATCTGCTAAGTATGAGTTCCGATGCCTGGTATTTATGCATACCTTTTCTTGTCCTTGCAAGAACCATGAAAAATGGTTGCTTTCTCAATTTTTCAAGTAAGATTGAGAAATTGAGAATTCCTATTCACATGGGAAAAGCTGTCTTTGTCACTGCTTTAATCTTGAAAGGTCTCAGCCACAGTGGGACTCATGTTTCCACAGAATTAGATTTGGAAGTTTCAATAGCTTTCAACAGAGCAAATCCAAAGAGCTGAATCAAAGAAAAGTATGTAAGGGAAATGGGTAGAAGAGCTTAATTAACACAGAGATACACCTTTTGTGTTAAGACAATAAACAAAAACAAGGCAGAGTTAAAGCCAGCTAAGGTGATTTGAATGTAGTCTGTCTCTTTCTCTGTCTTTCTTTCTCTCTCTCTTTCTCTCAAAATATCTTATGGGGTTGCATTCACTCTTCTTTTTCTGATGATGATGTAAAATGATGCAGTGCCTCCGTGATGAGATAAAGTGAAGTTGTATGTTTTTGGGTGCAATATGTTGCAGCCAATCAGATCACATTTTCTGTTCATATCTTCCACCCACAAATCCAATGCCCTTTTCATCTTAATTAATCACCACTATGCACTGTAGACCTAACTATTGTGGTTTAAGGTGAGAGAGCATGAATTTTTTTTCTTGTTTCATATTTTCATGAATAGAAGTTTCATTTTTACTATAAATCTTAAAATACTCAGCATATTGTTTTCCTTTCTTAACTTAAAAACTTTCACCTTTTCACTGAATCTTCTTGTATCTTCTCCTTGGCATATTGGAACTGACAGCATCACTAGTTTTGGGTTTGGGGGACATTATTAAGAAAAATTAGAGGTACTTGAACACAAGCACTGTAATACCACAACAATTGGTCTGATAACCAAGACAGTAACTAAGTGACTAATGAGCGGGTGGTATGTAAAGCATATATATGCTGGACGAGGAGATGTTTCATGTCACTCTTGGCAGGATGGAGAAGAATGATGAGAAATTTCGGTGCACTAACTCAGAATGGTATATAATTTAAAATATACAAATTGTTTGTTTCTAGAAGTTCTCATTTAACATTTTTTGGACTGTTGTCGACTGTAGGTAACTGAAAAGCAAAACTCCTGTATTTTCACATTTTCTGTGATCTTTGAGTGCCCAAATCTTAATCATTTTTTCAAAACTCCTCTTTCGATCTAGCCTTATTCCCTTGCAGGTGACAGAGAGCTAACTCATATATGGGCTTAAGTATAAACAAATCGTTGTCACAGTCATAAAAAAAAATAGTTTAGTGATATTTAGGCAAAGTGGAATTTTAGTGATCAACGATATCTTCAACTCTTGCTCTCTATTTTAGGCCCTGCATTCTCCTTTATTGCCTCCATTTTTAAGCTGAAACTCCCACTGAGGCCATGAAATATATGCCAAATTCAGGGCTACATACTATCCAGTAAAAAAGAGTACTTCTCTCAAATAATTTCCTCCAAAGGTCCAGCATTGCCTTTTGTTTAAACAAATTTGTATCACTTTATTTCCTTCAAATTTATCAATATGGCCTAAAGCATGTAACTGTTTCAAAGAGGCAGGCCTGAATCCCATGCCATCCCATTAAAGTCTCAACTACTTAAAGTTGGAGAAATGGTTTTTCCAGAAGAAAAGTGACTGAAGGAAGTGGAAGCTCTTCAGGTTACACTGACAAATTTCCACAAAAGAGGTTTACTGTCAATTCCATCAGCACACTGTTCTGTGCATGCCCTCCGCATACAGAATTCTTTGTCCTTGTTTTGAAGCACTTGGCTTTTGGGACTTCATCTTACAATTCATTGTAGCTTACGTGAAGTAAAGTTGAATTTCTCTTTTTCCCCCAAACCTACTTTCAATCCTTATAGGTGTGTATTATAGGTCTGCCTAGGCAAATACTAGAGTATAAATTAGAACAAGATATATTGCATTATGTTAAAGTGGATTCTACTGTTATGTATAACTAAAAAGAAACCCCACCCCAAAAAGAAAAGAGGTGACAAAATCTGTGTAAGTTTCCCAGACTTCCTTTGTCTTGATTTTTGCATCCTTTCTGAGAGCAGTCATAATGATTTCTATTCAAGCATTACTTTATATATTCAAAAGTTATTATTATTTAAAAAAATAAATAAAAGTAGAACAAGACAGCACTGTCAACTAAACTACCTCACATTTACTGAACACTTATTATATCCCAGATGGGATGTTAAGTATCTTTTGGCCCCTGTCTCATTCTCTCTCTTCCTGTACTGCCTACAATGCAAAATTGTCTATAATTTTCCTCATTCATTTCAATCTAGCCACATAGGTTTTCTTGATGTCTCCAGATACCCAAGTTCATTTCTAAGACAGAAGCTTGATGAACCCTCTCACTAGAATATTTTTGTCTAAGTTACTCACATGACTGGTTCCTTCTTGTTATTCAGATCTCAGGCTAAATAGTAGATCCCAGAGCACTCAATATTAGTTATCCACATACCTAATCCCATTTTCTTTCTACACATTAACCTTTCTTTTCTTTCCCTCTCCTCTCCTCCCTTCATTCTCCTCCTCTTCTTCCTGGTTTTTATTCTTTCTTTTAATTTAATCTATCACTCCTTAACTTACCTTGGATATTTGTTTATCTTTTTCTCCCTCTTTACTTTCCCTTTGGAATATGAATTTATGAGGGCAAGAACTGTATATGTCATGTCTACTGTCTTATATCTGGAAATATGCTTAACATTTAGCTGCCAATGCCTTAACTGCCTTATGAATGCATCTTGTTTAACAATCCCATAAGATAGATATTAGTAATCATTCCCATTTTGTAGATAGGAAGAACAATGCTTGGAAAGCAAAGTGCTTGACCCAAGTCACACAATTAGTAAGTGGCAAAGCCAACATCTGAATTGAGAAAGCCTCACTGTGGTACCCAGGTTGAAACCCAGGGTCCTCCTCTTCTCTGGTCGGGCTCTGTGAGGAGCATTTAGCATAAAAAGATGAACAAAACACACAGCACCAATCACAAGTGAGCTTACAGTCTGGAGATGGCTTGAAGTCAACAAGTAATCAAATAACTATAGAATTAAAAACTAGTAAGTAACAGGAAGGAAAACCACAGACTGTTACAAGGAACACACAAAACCAAGGTTTATTTTATGAGGGAATTAAGGGGGCTTGAGATTTAAGGATGAGCACATTTCAGCCGAGGGAAAGAGAACAGGAAGAGAGCCTGTTGACAGATGGAGAAGCACAGGCAAGTCTCTGAGTCATTAACCCAGCACCAGGCAAGAAAAAAGAACTGGAGTTACAGAAATGTGACCATCTTCACCCTTGAGGTGCTTTAGTTGATGATGTGAAAGAAGAAAATAGGTGTCAGGAGAAATGTGAAGTATGGTATAGCTCTAAAAGGCTTTTCAAATTTTTAAAGATCAAATGGGCCATAAATAGCTATGAAAATGGAGAAATAAAAAATTAATTAGGTTGATTTATAACTACATATTGAATTTTTCTGCCCTAAAATCTGAGAATAGACCCTCTTTGAAGGACCCATCAAATATTTGTAAAACATTGACCTTCTATTTTTCCAGAAGCATAATTTGAATCAATAAATCAAAAATCAGGAAAAGCAATACTATAGTTCACATTCTCTATGACCAATTAATTTATAACTAACATCAGCATAAACAAATCAATTCAAGTCACTTGGAAATGAGAATAATAATAACTAACATTTACTGAAAGTTTGCTGTATGATTGCAGTGTACTGAGATTTTTGCCTTAATTAGCTCATTTAATCTTCACAAACTCTTTAATATTATTGCCATTTTACAGAGAAGAAAGCTAAGACAAAAGACAGATTATTTAAAATGTGTGCAGTTACACAGCTAATAATCTATATGTGTGGATTTAAACTGAGCACCATAATTACATATGTGTGTATACACACATATGTGTCTTTAACCACTGCTATTTGGCCTCCCTTAATTAGCTTTTGGCTAAAGGAAGAAATCAGTTTAACCACTAATATTCTGCCTCTCTTAGTTTCTGGCTAAAAGAAGGAATCAAAGTGCAATAGTATTTAGAGGAGAAAATAATAATGTAAGACACTAAGTAAAACAAGAGGAAACAAGAATAAAATGTTGATGGTTTTTGAAGATTTGTAATGGGTGCACCAAAGTTTGTTGTACAATTTGCCTATTTATGTGTGTTTAAAAGTTTACATAATATAGAGTTGTAAATAAAAATAAGAAGATAAATTAATTAAAAATAATCTCTTAGCTCCAAAGGAACATTAGCCTAGACTCTCTTGTGTTGCTTATTGTGCTCTTGCTTTATTTCTAGATATTTATATCCATCTCCTTTGCAAATAACAATTCTTTATTAAATATTTACTACTAGTTATCTACTATATGAATGTATTTAATTTTAATAACAACACTATGCAATAGAAATTACCATTTCATTTTACAAATGTATCACAATGAATCACACTTTTATTCGTAATTATAATGTACCAATAAAAAATGAAGAGAAAAGGGCTTGAAATGTTTTCAGTAGCTTGCCCAAAGGCATCATTAGGAAATGGAGAAAACAAAATTTGATTTTAAATCTTCTTAATTCTGAAATCCTTACTCCATACACTATACCACATTTATGTAATTGTCAACTTTCCAATGGCAAGACACTTTTTGAGCTCTTTCTAAAAAGTCCTACAGCATCTAACGTAGCACCTGTCATGAAGAAGGCACTTGATAATATGCTATGATAAGGTTGAGGGAGAAGAGAAATGAAGGTGAGCGTGCAGTGGCTTTATCTTTACGTGTAAAGTACTGGTAGAATTTAATCTTGTTTCCAGGATAAACCACTAATTGACTTGCTCAAGATTGAACAGTTTATTTAATGAGTTTAAAGCTGCATCCCAGTTACTTCAAACTCTGTTTCCTTCATGGACTGATTCCACCTGATGGAAGCAAGGTGAGGTTAGCCGCAATGAAAAAATCTTTAAGATCAAGCTTGTGGTTTTTCCAAATTTCATGCATGCGCCACATCACTCAGAATAAGTCCTGAGCCTGTTAGCTGCTTGTAGTTCTGAGATCAGTTTTTACAAAAACTGGCACAACATTAACATATGTAAGTTTCTGATCCCTTGTTTTTTTGAAGTACTTCTTATGCATTTTGAATTATATTTCTCTGTGGGAGTTAGAAGAAAACAGGAAATTTATCAAAATGGAACCCAATTTTACTTTTAAATCCCTCATACTACATTCTTATGGTTATTGTGAAGACTAGCTAAGGCCACTTGTTTGCCTTAAATCTCAAAGACATATGCCATCAGTGCCTCCATTTTTCCTATATACATTCTACTCTCTACTTCATCTGATGGTAAATGTCATCAAAATATCTTCATTTATCTCATTTTGACACATTTCTCCCTTTTAAAATATATCCTGCAAATATGTGCTTAAACTTTTGCTGTAATGTGGGCAAAGAACACTCTGACCTTTAAAATATGTACTAGCATTTAAGTGACTTTAAGATGTTTAAAATGCTCTCATACTCATTATTAATGTAAAAAGAATTATAATGTAATCTCAGTCGTATGTCCTTTATTAATATGGTTAACATATTAGAAAAAATTGGCATCCATTCTCTAGTGTGTACCTTTTATTTAGTTTATTATAATTTGAGATAGTTACAAATTCAAAATAAGCTTAACATCCAGCATTGTAATACATAAAATCATAGTTCATCACAGTAATGGACAATGGGTAGAACTTAAGGAATTGAAAAGACACTTCTCAGAAGAAGATACACGATTAATCAACAAATACATGAAAATAATGCTCAACATCACTGGCAATTAGAGAAATGCAAATAAAAACTACTCTAAGATTTTATTTTACTCCAGTCAGAATGGCAGCTATCAAAAACACAAACAACAATAAATGTTGGAGAGGATGTGGGGAAAAAGGCACACTCATACATTGCTGGTGGGGCTGCAAAATGGTACAACTGTTATGGAAAGCAGTATGGAGATTTCTTGGGAAAATGGGAATGGAACCACCCTGTGACCCAGCCACCCCACTCCTGCGTCTATTCCCAAAGGACTTAAAAACAGCATATTACAGTGACACAGCCACTTCAATGTTTATAGCAGCACAATTCACAATAGCTAGATTGTGGAACCAACCTAGATGTCCCTCGGTAGATAAGTAGATAAAGAAAATGTGGTATATATACACAATGGAATTTTACTCATCAATAAAAGAATAAAATAATGGCATTCCATGGTAAATGGATGAAGTTGGAGAATGTAATGCTAAGTGAAATCAGTCAATCCAAAAAATCCAAATACCGAATGTTTCCTCTGACATAAGAAGGCCGGTTCACAGTATCGTTGGGTCAGGGTACATAGGAGGATTAGAGGAGCACTATAATGGTCAAAGGGAGGGGAGGGGAAGGGAGGGAGCAAGGGGGGAAAGGGGGAAAAGAAAAAGTGATTGAATAAGATGGATATCATTATTCTAAATACATGATTGAAGACTTGAATGTTACGAATATACTTTGTATACAAACTGTTTTGTGTAAAAAGAGGCTCTATATGTATAGTATGAACTGTAATACATACTACTACTATAAATAAAAATTTTTTAAAAAGAACTTAAAAACAATGGACTTTCTTTGTATAATGACTTCTAAAACTCTCTAGGTTATTTTACTGAGACAAATTTAATTACTTGGTGAAGAGCAAATATATACACATATATGTACACATATATATATATGGATATATATATATCCATATACTCATATATATACATATATATATATATACACACAAACACACAAACATACATGCATATGCCTAAGCATATACATGTAAATAAATCTGAAAGAATAAACCCAGATGATCTGGAAGTTTAAAATTATGAGAGATATTTACTGTCTAACGTATTAACGTCTTAACATTTTCATTTTACTGTAGGTACATATTAACTTTATAATTAGGAAATAATATTAACAGTAGAATGAAATTGACCAAACTATCTTAGGTGTTTACATGAATGTACCACAATGAATTTTACCTTTATGTATATTTGTAAAGTACTAATTAAGAAAAAAAAACTAAATTAAAAAAAAATGTGGACTTTTTCTATTTTGGGGAAAATGTCATTGTTGACTGTGAATGATTTCACTTTTATGTTTCATAGGTAATTTGGTGGTGTTGATGCCTCAGAAATGATTTCTTCCCTTAGAAAAATGAATGTCCTCCAACAATAACAGTAGCAACAAAAATCAACAATTGGAGTAGTTCATTGAACTGTTAGTATGTGCTAATTCCTCTCTGTGTGATCATTTTCAATCCTAAGCACCTTATTTCAGGGAAATCATCATTATTGATATTTTACAAATAGGGCACGGTGAAATTCAAATCTCATTCCCATGAATGTCAAGCTTATGCCTCACCCTTACTGTCCTCTTAAACAATGACCACAGAGAAGTTAACAAGGGCAAAACCAAGAATGATTTTCCAGAATTCAAGATGATAAATTTCTTGCACTTATTTTGGATAAGTTCAGCAAAGCTGCCAAAGAGCCAGAATGAATAAAGTGCTCAGTAGAGATGAGAAGATAATTAGCATTTGCTCAGGCCTATGGCCCTGAGGTCCATTTTCTCGATGAAAACAACGAAGCTGCAGAACATCATGTGTATCCATGTCATCCCACACTCTTTCCAGAGGCCTGAAGATGCTGTGCCAGATGTCCTCAACCTCACAGGCCAGACTGCCCTTCAACTTTCACGCTCTTTGTGAGCATTCTGTGGAAGTTTTCTTGAATGCTGTTCCATTTGCTGTAACTACTAAGGAGTCTCTAAAAATGAGATTTTATTTTAAGGAGCTCAATCATTATGAGTCTTTCCCTTGACAGCCATCTCTAGGATACAGTATCTGTGTGCACAATGCCAAGTTGCAAAGGAACCCAACCAAGCATCAGGTTAACTCAGAGTGCACGAAGCATCCCAGATTAGTTTGTGCAGCTCTGGAACATAAGAAAATGAGCACGAATGATAGCCAACCACCTAGAACAAAGCTGTCTCTTTTTGGTGTGTTTTAATACCCATTATATCTATAGGAGGTCTTCTCAGTCACCCTTTGTACTGCTTAGCATTCAGAGTCACCATGTCTGGGAAGAAAAAAGACTCAGTTCTACAAAAGGGCAATATGAGACACAGAGTGTTTAAAAATAGCAAAGAATGTGTTGCAATGGTAATTGCACTCTGACTGAGGGTAATATTCCTTTGTCGACATAGTAAAGAGAATATCTTCTTGTAGGGTAATTCTGTCTCTGCAGGAACCAATGCAGAACAATCCAAAAAGAATCCTCTGCATATTTTTTCTCGGAAAACTATATTATCATTCATTTTTACTCTTCTGAATGCTGTCAGCAAAGAAAGAAATGAAAGTTTAGTATCACATAATGCTTTACAAAAGAATTTTAAGCCCCTGTGATAGTTACTTTTGGTTTTTGTTACTAGCTGGGTATGGCAGTGTATGTCTCTAACCCCAGTGACTTGAAAGGCTAAGGCAGGAGTATCACAAGTTCCAGGCAAGCCCTAGCAATTTAGAGGGACCCTAAGTAAATTGGTAAGATCCTGCCAAAAAATAAATAACTAAATAAAAATAAAGAGCTGAAGAATATAGATCAGTGATTAAGTACCCTGGGATAAACCCCTGGTATAAAAAAAAAAATGTTACCAATTTATTATGGCATGTGTAAGGCAGTCTGCATTGACTATCCAGTTTACATTCAAATGTATTCTCTTTATAAAGTCCTTTTGGCCATTTAGTTGACTAAAATAGAAGCTGATTTGAAAATTTTTTAAATTGGCTTAGAAGTTTCTTACACATAGGGAATTTGTTGAATGCCTGCTTATGAAAGCCCAATTTCTTTTATCTATTAATATTCATCATTTTTTCTTTTCTTCCTCTTTTCCTTCACTCTTCTTGGAGGCAGGTTCGTCCTATGTTTTGAAGGCTGGTCTGGAACTCCTGGATTCAAATGATCTTCCTGCCTCAGCTTCCCAAGTAGCAGGGACTACAGGACATGCTAAGGTCCTCAGCTACTCACCATTTCTTTTAAGTAGTTTGGAAATTTTTTCTCCTTCTCCTTCTCCTCTTATTTTTAACCATCTGCATGTGGTATGTATGTCATAATGCCTTCTCTGGAGCCTTGGTAGAATATTCCTGAATTGTTTGTGCTATTTACAGTATAATAGCCATAGCCAGACAAACTTAAATTTAGCTTAAAATTGCTCCAAAAACGTTCCAGGGTCTATACTGAAAAGAAACAGGATTATTCTGAGCATTTTCCTAAGTAAGACATATGCACATTGATTATTTCTGAAATGTAAACAATAGTAATAAATTAGCATAGCTGATAATGAGTCTTCAATTATAAAAAAGGATTATTGAAATTTTCTAGCTTTACGTTTAGGTTTACAGTTTTTAAGAAGCAACTGTATGCATGGGAAATTGCAGGATATTGTACACTTCCTGGGAGATAATCATGTAAATAGAAGTGTGGTATATTATTTGAAAACTAACTACTCAGAGTGGAAATAAATAGTGTAAATTATGTGGCTCTTGATATCAATAGATATAATATAATGCTGAGAATCAATCCTTACGTGGTGATAAGATACAAAAGAAGCATTGAACTGGTATTTTTGTCACTTATTTCTTGAATTATCACAGATTAATTGAGTCTCCCCCCCCCAAAAAAAATTGCACAGGACTTAGAGACGTAACCAGTCCTGGCTTCACAGGACAAAATACATCCTGAATTATAGCATGCTTGAGACCTTCAATTATGGCCCAGGAAAAAGGGCATGAGCTCTGTCATTCTGATTTGTTGTTAGATTGAATGCTTAAGCCTGAGAAAATGCTGCAAGCTAAATTTAAGTTTGTCTAGCTATGGCTATTATACTGTAAATAGCACAAACAATTCAGGAATATTCTACAAGTACTTGAAAGGTGTTACCCAACAAAGAGGTTGCTACATCATTGATGAAGATGTAAGGTTCAATATCCAAAGTACATGTATGAAGACACAAAGTATATTCACATGGTGTGAATATACTTTGTATACAACCAGAGTTATGAAAAATCGTGCTCTATATGTGTAATATGAGTTGTAATGCATTCTGCTGTCATGTATAACAAATTAGAATATAAAAAATGTAAAAATAGGTCTTTATTGTTTCATTTACATCTATCATATTACTTGGCAATATAAATAAAGGTATCAATAGACATTCATGTCTGAACTAGACTGGGAGCCAATTGCCAAATATCTCCTGCATGGAGTTCTCACTCAGTGAGAAGATTCTCGTGACCGAGTTCTATTGCCCTTACATTTCAGAGGCCATGTCAGCTGTAGTAGGAGAATGAAGGCACATTACCAGGGAAATCTCTTTTTAAAAAAACCTTTTCGTGTTTTATAAAGTTTAAACAATAAATATCTAGCATTTTGTTTTAATTTTAAAAAAGAGAGAGAGAGATTTCATATGAGTGTAATGGGAAATGCTGAGGCCTGACCTCTGGGAAGGGGTGTGTGTGTGTGTGTGTGTGTGTGTGTGTGTGTGTGCACATGCACGTCATACATGGCTCTGAGTATGGTGAAAACAAGAAAGAGTTGATACATATGTGTCTGTAACATGTAGGTACAGGTGTTCAGAATGTGTGTTTTTTGAGCACCTTAATATAAATACCTTTCTTGAACATAGATACTAATCCATGTAGTTGTGCAAAGTTCTTGTTTGTGTTTTTCAAATCAGAGATGTGCTTATTTCTGAAGGCAAGAGTTTGTTTTGATAAATGAACCTCTTTTAATCCTGTGCAAAGTTGATCAATAAACAAGTAACTATCTCTCTTTATCATGTTAGCCTCTTAAACAAGTGAAAATTAAGGCTACAAGAGGTAGATAAATTTGCCAGTGGTCAGGCTCCAATTACAGATCGTTTCCTACTCAAATTAGTAACATAAAAACATTGAATTCAGCCAAATAATCCAGACTGGGATTCCAGTTGAGGTGGGTGAGGGAAAGTGAGGAGTGTGACTTCTGGATGAAGCATCAGATGGAAGTGGCTGAATGCCTTCTCTTCAAATCTCAACACGTTCTAGGAATAAAATTCACAGCTTCCAGCTGCCAGCAAAGGATTATTTTATATCACAAGTCCTCAGCACCAGAAACTGTCTCCCCAAAGCCTCCGTGGTTCCTGGGGTGTGATTGGTTGCCTGATCTGGTGATGGGAAGAGACTGTTTAAATTCAGCTTAGTCTTGAAAGACTTTGAGTGGAGGCTTTTCAAAGAGAACCATTCTGAAAGAAAACTTACAAAACAGGCTTTTGCCATTTTGCTCATAAAATCCACATCTCTGTATTTTTTTCTATGTTCAATCCCCTTGTACTCTGAGGGTGAGTTTAGCTATTCAAGGATACCACATTTAGTATCTGCTGTGTTCTAGATACTTTAAAGAACATGTACCTGGTGAGTTTAGTTACTATGCTGCCTACCACACCATCATCATAAAACTGTGCATCTTAAAACAATGACTTATTATTTTCTTTCTTAATCCTGAGGATTTCCTGAGATCAGCTGGTCAGCTCTTACTATGGAACTCTTGAAGGTTTCTGGTAAGACAGTAACTGGGACTGGAATCATCTGGTTCGGATCAAAGAATGTCTCTGCACTCAGATCCAGTTCCTGGTGGTGTTCCTTGTCCCTTTCCTTCTCTCTATGTGCTCTCTCATCTTTTGAAGTCCTCTCCACATGGTTTGATCTACTGACAGCATGGTGATTTTATTATGGTCAGTCTTATGTGGGGTTTGACTCCAATGAAATAAAATAATGAAAACTAAGAGCTACTCCCAGTACTGCCAGAGTCAGTGTGGCTATATTCTATTGATGGAAGTAGTCACAGGTGCCTGCCCACCTTCAAGGGAATGTGGTGGTAGAAACCATCTCCTAAGGAGGGACCAGCGTGTCCACATTGTAGCAGACAATGGCTCTGGGAGATTTTGTGGTGGCTATCTTTGGAAGGTATGATATGCTGCACTTGGTATCTCAGGCATGGAAAGTAGCAGGGCTATTTTCTATCCATGTTCCCTATTGTGTTTCCAAGCCCTAAAACAACAGGAAATAGAACTTCTTTCCTATCTTTGTTTCTCTCTGTCTCTGTTTCTCCTTCATAAATTTTTTTTTTTAGTTCCTGCAAAAGGTTAGACTCTCTGTTACATCATTTTAGGTAATGGTCTCGGTTTTATGCTGTTTCTACTAAAAAAAAATTCTCTTTTAATGTTTCCTCCTCTTTTGGTAATTAAAAATTCATAGTTAAAATGGAAGAGAAAAAAATATAGGCATAATCCTGCCATGTTAATGTGATAATACCCTCACCTGGTAAGATGGTCAAAGAAGCATCACTTTTTAATTTGTTCATGGATCAGATGCTGCTTGGCAATTGGAGACCCAGTGGTAGGCAAAGAAGCATGGTCTCCATCATGGGGTAGGTCATGTTCCCAACATTTACATTAAAGACCTAACTTCTGGTACATCAGCATGTAGTGTTACTTGGGAACTAGTTATTGCATGTGTAATCAGTAAAATGAGGTAATTAATTCCGTATGACTAGTGTCCTTGTAAAAAAGGACAAAATTTGGCATGGAGTCAGACACAAAGAGAGGAAAGACTACATGAAGAGACCCAGGGAAAAGTTGACCATCTACGAACTGAGGAGAGAAGTGATTCCATCCTCATGTCCTCTAATAGAAACCAACCATGCCAGCACCTTAATTTCAGACTTCTTGTCTCCAGAACAGTAGAGACAATACATTCATTATTTATTTGTCATTATTTAAGCTACTCATTTTGTGAGTAGGTGTCTGATTATGGCAGACTGAACAAACTATATATGATCCGCATTCTCACAGAGCTTATAAGCCAGATGTTAATCAAATAATTCTAAAAATATGCAAATGATTTAAAGTTGAACTAAGAAACACAAAGGAAAGCAATGAAATTCTATCAGAGACCAGAGAAATCTTTCCTATGCTGGTGAGTCAGAGTAACTTTCCATACATAAGTGATATTTGAAATGAGAGATGAATTAAGAGGAATCACTTGAAGAAAAAGCAAGGCAAGCATGTCCAGGTTGAGGCATGGTGGTGGTGGTGGTGTGTAAGAGCATGAATAAAGAGATTGCTAAGATGGCGGCTAGCTGAGAGCCATAAGAGGTGTTTAAGTATTTTCACCTGATATTCATGCATTTATCTAAGAATCTTTCTATGCCCGTGAACACTATGTGACGCACCTGTAAGTTTGAGCTGTTAACACGTGTATACTTGTTAAGGCAAAAAGTATTTAACCGGGTGAGGTTGGCTAGAGGGGGTGGTTGGAGTTGGAGAGGTTGTTGGAGCCGGAGAGAGAAGTTAGAAGAAGGAAGAATAAAGAACCTATTCATTTTCAGTCTGCCTCTGAATTCTTTCCCGCGGTATCATTGCTGCAGGCGGCAATAGCTGCAGGCAGCAACAGTGGTGCTGATGGTGGGGGTAGTGGTGATGGCGGTAGAGGTGGCAGTGGTGTGGCAGAGTAGCAGTATGTACAAAGACCTTTTCCCAAAGAGAGGATGCTGCAATTGAGACCAAAAGGAAAGGTAGTGTAGTTTTAGCACGGAGAACAACAGGGAGGATAGTGCAAAATACTCCTAGTAAAGTAGGCAGAAAAGCCTATGCCCTTGTAGCCCTTGTGAAAGACATTTTTCAGTTACTCCATATCAATGAGAATCCTTTAAAGGGTTTTTAAGTTGGAAATAACACATTCATATTAGCGTTTTAAAAAAATCAGTCCCACTTTCCTTAAAAAAATCAATTGGAAATTTGGGGATGGGGGAAGATTTAGTCTCAGGGATACAAGGTAGGCGGTTCATACAGATAAAAGAAAAAATGGGCCAGAGATGGGATATAAAAATTGATATATTTGAAACATCTTTAGCAGAAGAAAAGGATAAGACTTGCTAATGGTAAAGGTCAGAGATGAACATGGCTATTCCTTTCCACCATCCAACAGGTAAACTAGAAAAAAGATTCACTTGGAGAAAGCAGCTCATGGGTTTTATACTGCCACTGTTTCATGAACTTTTGACAGCTTTGAGCTGAGAAATTGAGAAAGCAATGGATACAGAGGAAGTTCAAAAACTGAGTTCTGGTTGGAGATGTAAATTTGAGACTCATTAGCAAACAGATGTTGATTGAAGTTTTGCATGTGGTTGAACTTGCTAAGAAAGGAGGAACAGAGTACCTAAGGTGGCAGAAGTGAGACTTAATTAACTACAACATATATTTGATTTTTTCTCTTATTCTACTCTTATTTCATAAAGGAAATACTGGAGTTTGTATCAAATTACTCCTGTCAGATCATTTCTTAAAATACTGAAGCTTCTGAAACAAGTCACTTATCTCCAAGTTATAGTGCAACCGTAGGCAATGTTTAATCATGTGTTTTTATCAAAAACAAAACAAGCAATTGCAGTTTGGTTTTACCACTGGAAAAATCCTTTCATGAGTATTTTAGATAAAAATAAACTAAGAATTGATTTTGTTTTTCATAACTTAAAAAAAATAAGTATCTTTAAAAACAACCTATGCCCACAGGAAGAAAAAGGCCTTATCTGATTATAATGGTGATTGAATTTTTGTGTGTACTTACTGACATTTGGTATAGGCCCTATCTTTGAATCATTCCATTTCTAGCAGCATCATGGTATTATTTGTAAGAGTGTATTGTCCCTGATAAAGTAGAAACACACATATGTGTGCTGTTTCCCTCCTAAAGGAAATCCACTGGGGTTGTGCCACTCCATCGGCCTTTGGAAAATGTTAAATTATGTCTTTGTTAGTGTGGCAAGAAAATTAAACCTGCTTACTTCACTGTTGCAGGAAAAATGCTATTAGGCTTCCATATCCACAGCTGCTAAATGTAGTCTTGAGATGGACAGCCAGAAAAAAACAGAACTAGACAGAACTTTCCTCAAAGTAGGCAACTGCACCCCATCATTGGATGGGTTGGTTAAAACATACACACTTTGATGTGGAACCTTCACTTCACCAACTTTGTAATTGTTTTTAATAATGACACCCAGCAATAATGAGAGGGAAGGGAAGTGTTCATTTCTTTGATTACTCTTGGCTGTACTAGCTTGATGGTGTGCCATTCTATGTTAAGAATAAACATAATATTTGCACCAGCAGTTTTATCTGTGGAGCTTTAACTCAAATAATTTCTTCAAAACATTCTGAAAAGTTTAATCTATGGGAATATTAATTTCTATTCGGTTATTAAACTCCAAAACACAGAAGCAATGACTTTTCCCACCACAGAACATAACTTACAAATGGTAAGGTCCAACTGTATTATGGAATAAGATATGGTATTAAATTATGATGTAGAAAACATGATTAAATAGAAAAATGGTCAAAATGTAAAATCAGTTTATAAGTAAGTATATGGAGTACAACTTTTATATGAGTGTGAAAATGGCTATTCACAGAAAATAATTGAAATTGTATGTAATAACTTCTCTTTTCCTTATTTCTCTTCCTTCTCTTTTTTTTTAAGTCTGTAACTAAAATTTGTTTATATGTACAGCATGAGCTATTGATATCTGTACACATTTTGAATGGCTAACTCAAGCTAATTAATGTATCCATCTCACAGAGTTCTTTTTTGAGGTAAGAACATTTAAAATCTGTCTTAGCAAATTTCAAGTATATAACACATTGTTATCAACTACAGTCATCATGTTAAAGAATAGATCTGCTGAACTTATTCCTCATTTCTAAATGAAATTTTGTATCCCTGTGCCAATGTCTCCCCGTCCTCTCTGCATATGGGCCCTGGTAGCCACCATTCTGTTCTTTGTGAATTTGACTGTTTTTCATTCCACATATAAATGAGATCATGATGTATTTGTCTTTCTTATCTGCCTTATTTCACTTAGCATAATGTCCTATGGGTTTATTTGTGTTATTGAAAATGACAGGATTTCCTTCCTTGTTAAGGCTGAATACTATCCTACTATGTGGCAATAACATTTTTTCTTTCTTCAGTGTGCCCATGGACTGACACATATGGATTCCACATCTTGGTTAGTTAGTGTGAATGGTGCTGCAAGCAACATGTCACTACAGATGTCTCTTTGACATACTGAATTCATTACTTTTGGATATATACCCAGTAATGGGATTGCTGAATGATATGGTAGTGTTACTTTTAATTTTTTTGAGGAAACTCCACAGCATTTTTCATAATCCTGTACTAACTTACATTCCCCCACACCCTCACCAACACTTTACTATATCTTTTCATTATAGTTGTCCTAACAGGTGATATCTCATTGTGCTTTTAACTTTGTGTGCAAAAATACTTAAAGATTTATGTCTGAGTATACAGAAGACTCTTATTTCCATTTTTATAACTTTTCCATATATTCAAAATTTTTATTAATGAATGTATATGACTTTTGCATAGACATAACAAATAAATATTTTTTTATAAAAAAAGGAAAGGGAGGGCAAGGGAGGGTGCAGGGGGGGAGAAGGGGGGAAAAATGGTGGTTGAATGAGATGGATATCACTATCCTAAATGCATGATTAAAGATCTGAGTGGTACTTATATACTTTGTATACAAGCAGTTGTATGTAAAAAGATGATATACTTGTGCATTATGAATAAATAAATAATCTAAAAAATGATCCTTTTACCCCCAAACATTCCTATTCCTTTATTATTTTCTTGTTAATGTTCAACATCCTAAAACTAAAGATTTATTCCTCTTAAATCCTGTAAAATATATCCTTCAGAAGGTTTACAAAGCAATATGATTTTCTTTTGCTTCACTTTAAATAAGCTCATCAGTTCTATCTAGAGGGTAAAGTTTGATGGGTCCACAGATGATCAAAAAAGTGGGACAAGAGGGCACCTACGAGGAAGGTGGTGTGCATAGTGGACAGATTCACCAGGTTCATTCTGCCCTCGGGTGTCTCTGACTTTTGAATATTTTACTCGTGGAGGGAGAAATTGAGAGCAACTTATTCACCTAGGATGTCTGTTCAAAGTCCTGGCATTTTGAAAATTTTATAAGCATGTTTTGAATTTAGTATTTGTTTTTAAGAAAATTCAGATGGAGACCCCCACCTCCTATTGCCCTGTATTTTATGTACATTAATAAATATGAATCCAAGATGTATCCACTGACTCTGGCAAAACAATAAGCTCCGGCATATTAATTCTGTAGGTTTTCATCTGTTTACAATAACCTGGACATTTCTGAATCTTTTCCTTCTTTTAGAAAACAAAATTCTAAAATCCTTAGAATAAGATATGTTCCATTCTCATATAATTATATCAAAATGGATTCTATGATCACATATAACTAAAAAAATAAATAAAAATTTTTAAAAATTCATTCATTCCCATTGGTAAATATTATTTAAACAACTTAAATGTTAATTTTAGACAACAAATTAAATAAAAGTAGGCTGCATTATTTAAAAAAAAATAAAACCATACTTTTTCTAGAACTTTTAATATTACTACTACACTAATGAGGATGATGATGGAGATTACAGCAAAGGGGAAGGCATTTATTGGTCATTTCCTATGGCTCATGTAATTTATACAATTAAATTACATATTAATTACTCAAATGTATTTACATAAACTAATTTAAATATGTAATTTAATTTTAACTGTAACTCTTGAAAGTCAGCGATTTATTCTTATTGTACAGATGAAAAACTGAAACTTAAACTTTAAACAACTTGCAAAGTTCATGGAGTTATGATTCAAATTGTGAATACCGAAGATTCACTTTCATACTGTCTGACCAAGGTAGGTTTTTGGAAGATACTAAATGGAGACCTTGCCATGGGACAGTGTCACTGCTGCTACCACCACCTGCTGGAATGTGATGTTTAGGGCCATTTTCAATAATAAAATACACCACTGCAGCCCAGCTGACTAATTGCCACTCTCAATGCTTTTTAATGATAACAACTTGAAGTCAATCATCAGAGTATCTGATTCTTAGGTGATCTGTGCCATCTAAAGTGCTCAGATGGCCTCAAATCACTCAGATTTCTTTGACATCCGTCTCCATTTTTCTTGGCATAGCTGTCACTTCACACTTGAGTTTATTTCCACCATCTATACTCAGAATCTTTGCAATCAAGTTATTTTAGACAATTGATGATAAAGTGGCATTCAACGCACCATTTTGGATGATTTGAAGCCCTTATTTATTTTATCTCTGGTAGACTTTTATTTATTTATTTTTTTAGTATCCTCTAAGCTTATAAACAACAACCTGTGTTGAGTTTATTTCTGCTGCACTTGACAAGCTCACTGGACTGAAAGACCTCTAGCCCAGGTGGGAATAAACATGTGGAAATATCTAAATTACTTAAACATATTTCCTTTCAATCAGAAATGGGAGTTCTCAGCAGTCTTGTTGAAGGCAATTGGCCATTTTAAGGTCCATTGGAAAGAAAAATAAAGTAGTATTTGAAAGAATAAATGAACAATCTCATTGAATATCACACTTGCTCTCTCAGTGATTTTTTGCTGCAGGTTTGGTGAGGCTGGAGGTGAAGCAGTAAATCACTGACTTGCAGTCACTGGAAAAAGATTTTTAATTTTAATATACAGCGTATTAAATATACAGAGAGAGAGAACCAGTGACTTAGTTGGTCTCTCAAAGTATCAATATTACCACTTAAAAATATTCAAAAGTGCAAGGTATGTGGCATGTACTTTATTCATAATAACAAGAGCTAACATCTATTAAGCACTTATTATGTACTGGGGCACACTGCACTCATGTCCACATATGCACATGCACACTTGTGTACCCAGACACACATATACACTTTACATGCATAATTCTCACAATGGGTCCCACCTGACAGGTAAATGATAGACTCAGGCTGAATAAAGCAATATTCCAATGCAATTGTTTAGGAAGGGACAAAGCCAAGACTGGGAACACACAGGTCTTGGGCTCCAAGGTGGCGATGCTAATCTGTGCTGTACATCCTCTCCATTGAGAGGCATGTCTTCCAGAATTTCTCAAACTGTGGCTGATACCATCTCCATCAGATTCCTGAAAGGTACAATTCCTTAGTTCTTTCACTGACTTTCCATACTACAGTTTCTAGGGGCAGATCTCACAGATCTGCATTTCAATTTACTCTTCGGTGACTTTTAAAAAATGTGAATATTTGACTAACAGGTGTGACTAACAGATGGCCCTATGTCTGGAAGTAAGACAGTGAGAAAAAACTAGTATGAGAAGTCAGGTGTGCTGGGGGCTAATCCCACACTGCTAGTAACTAGTTCTGTGACCTTGGATGAATCACTTCAACTTTCAGGGCCTGCTTAATACCACCTGTAAAGTGATAATGTTAGATCAGATGCTCACTCTACCATTTTGCAAATATTTTAATAGATTGCTATGCTATAGGACATATTAGTTCTGTTAGGCTCTGTATTTGCTAAGTCTATGTGTAAGTTCTGTTTATGGAGCTGAGTTGCTCTTTTTAAAAGAGACAAAGGGGATTGAAAAGAAGGGGGAGATCTGAAAGACAGTGGAATTAAGTATAATGAAGCAGACATACTTTCCTATGTTTATATATGAATACATGACCAATGAAATGCAACATCATGTACAACCACAAGAATAGAATCTGAATTAGAATAAGTTGTACTCCATATATGTTTAATATGTCAAAATGCACTCTGCTGTAATATATATGGGAAAAGAACAAATTTAAAATTTTAAAAATTAAGAGAGAGAGAGAGAGAGAGAGAGAGAGAGAGAGAGAGAGACTGACTGACTACCTGGAGTAGTCTAGGCGATCCAGGACTGTAGCCAGGAGGATTCTGTAACCTGGGAGCAGGAGCAATTAGCCTCTTCCTTGATCTGCAGCATTCTCTCAAGTATAATTCAAAACAGGTGAGTGCTGCCATTCCAAATGTGCTAGGATTGAAGTACAGAGGTAACTTTCCTGTGACTAGCAGCATATTTTAATGGAAAACAAGCAGTATTTCCTGTTTGAAAAAGCAAAGGCTTCTAGGATTGACAGCAACAGCTTCCTAATCTATTTTGGCTGAGAGGTAAATCATTTCCAGTTTCCAAAAGTATTCCTGCAAATCTACAAGCATGCATTCATTTGTTGCCCATACAACTGTACCAGCATTTACAAGAGAAGTAAATATGTCCTCAGTGACTGCTTTGTATTTGCAATTAACTGATGTGATAGAGGAATCTGGCATCTGCATATGCAAATGCACGTTTAGCAGTACACTATGGAATTCAGGAACACATTTCATTTTGTCCACATATTTTAGGAGCCTGAGAGAAAATGTAGTCTTTATTTTAATCTGTAGTGGCTTGTCCAGTGCTTCCTATACCAACATGTTTACTAGATAAGTGCTTGATATTCAGGCCCCAAAATAAACAGCTCCTGAATATTCATGTATGTTGAATGCAATCAGAGAAAAAAACAGGAATAGAATCTCAGGGTGCAAACTCCTACTCCCCATCTGTAACCATTAGGATAAGAGGACACAATATCACTAGTAAGACAGGGAGTCATTCATTCAACAAATATCTATTAATTGCATAATATGTACAAACCACTGAAACAGACCGTGAAGGTTTGGTTTGGGCTTTCTTTTTTTTTCAATTAAGAGAAATTACCTGAAGATAGAGAATAATAGTAAAGTGTATTCATTCAACAAGTATTTATTAAGTTCATACTTTATAATAGGCACTGATAAAGGTTCAGGTAATAATTGTTTTAAAAGAGTGCCAAAAATAATTTCCTTCATAGGTTATATTGTAGTTTGAGAAAGACAAAGAACAAATGAACATAAAATATACGGTATGAGAAAATGGTGATAAGTACTATGCAATATACGTGTGTGTGTGTTTGTGTGTGTATATACATGTGTGTATATATATATACGTATATATACATATTAGAGAAATGAATATATACATACATGAATAGATGAATATATGAATATATACATATACATGAATATATACATATATATGTATATATATATAACTTAATAAATATATATATATATATATATATATCAGAGAAATGAATAGAGGGTGCCTGAAAAGAAATTGATCTAATTAAGGAATTCAGGAAAGGCTTACCAAGAAGATAAACTAGAACAGAGATTTCATGGAGGAAAGGGAGAATCAAGGGGTATCCATGAGGAAAGTGTTCTAGACAGTGGATATTGTTGAAAGCAGGTGGTGTTGGTGAGTTAGAAGAACAGAAGCAAGGCCAGGATGGCTATAATAAAGGGAGTACATTTTAAGACAGAAGAAATATAGCAAGATGCTTGACCATGGAGGAAATGGTCAACTTTGACTCTGGGTGAAGTGAGAAGTCAGTGAAATTTGTGAAGAGGAATGGCAGGATTTAACTTGCATTTTAAAAGAATTACATTTGTCATTGAGTTGAAAGTACACTGTAGGGAACAAGGGCGAAAGGAGGAAGTCCAGAGGTGTAGTGATTGCTATTCACAAATTAACGAACAAAGATCCTCTGATCAGGTGGTAGTGGTAGAGGTTGTGAGAAGTGGTTGAATTTTGGATGTTTTGAACATAGAAATAATATGATTTTTTATGATCTTCCATCTTTGTGAAGGTATAATTAACAAATAAAATTGCTTTGTGTATATATTCCAAAATGATTATCACAGCCAAGCTAAATAACATATGTATCACCTTACATAGTTACCTTTAGTGTGAGATCACTTAAGATTGACTTTAAGCAAATTTCAAACATACGATATGGTATTATGAACTATACTTATCACGTTGTACATTAGATTCCCAGAACTTATTTATCTTATAACTTGTTTGTGATAACCACTGATCATCCACCCCTTTCCTGACCCCACCCTGCCCCTGGAAACCACCATTCTATCCTCTGCTTCTTTAACATTGATTTTCTAAGGTTCCACAGACACATGAAATAATGAAATATTTTTCTGTGCCTGGCTCATTTTACTTGGTAAGAAGTTTCCCAGGTGCTTTAATGTTGTCACCAATGGCAGGAATTCCTTCTTTTTTTTCTGACTGAATAATATTTCAATGAAAACATTGTTTATGTTTCTACTACAATTTTTTGGTTGATTCATTCATCAATACATACTTAGATGGATCTCATGACTCATTACTATTTGTTGTGAAAACTCCATACCGTTTATCATAATGGCTATCCCAGTATGTATTTGTGCCAACAGTGTACAAGTGTTTCCTCTTGCTACTTATTTTTTGTCCTTTTTGATACTATCCATTTAAACAGTATGTATGAAGTGATTTACATATATTGATGCTGGGTGCATATATAATTATCATTTTTTGTAGTTAATTGAACCATCTATCATTATATAATAACCTTTGGCTTAGTTTATTTTGCCTTATGGAAGGCAAAATAGCTACCATTGCTGTCTTTTGATTACAATTTGTATTGGCTATCTTTTTCTATCCTTTCACTTTCAGCTTATTTGTTTCTTTAGTTTTTTTAAAAAATATATATTTATTTATTTACTTTAGTTGTACACAATGCAATGCATTTATGTTTTTACGTGGTGCTAAGGATCGAACCCGGGCCGCGCACGTGCAAGGCGAGCGCTCTGCCGCTGAGCCACAACCCCAGCCCTGTTTCTTTAGTTTTAAAGTGAGTTTTTTGTTGTTGTTGTTGTTGTTGTTTGTTTGTAAGCACAATATGGTTGGATCCTTTTCAAAATTCATGTAGCTACTGTATGTATGTCACTTTTTTAAAAAAATTATGTATTTATTTGTTCAAATTAGTTATATATGATCTCAGAATGCATTTTGATTCAAGTACACAAAAGGAGCACAATTTTTCATTTATTTTGACTTTAGTCTATTTATATTTAAAGTAGTTATTGATAGGGAAGGACTTACTATTGCCATTTTCTTATTCTAGGTCTATCTCATAGTTCTTTCATTCATTTGCCTCTATTGCAGTCTTCATTTGTGTTTCATTGATTTTTGTATTAATATGCATTAAGTCATTTCTCTCTCTCTTTTTTTTTTAATCTTCTATAGGTATTTTCTTTGTGGTTGCTATGGAGTTTGCATAAAATACTTTAAAATAATAGATTTTATCTAATATCAACTTAAGTTTAATCATGTACAAAATCCCTACACTTTTATTTCTTCCATACATGCACTTTTTGTATTGATATCATAATTTATGTTTATTTATATTTTGTATCTTTTAATAGTATTATAGTTTTTAACACTTTATTTCATACCTTTCATCTTAGAATTAAAAGAGATCCACTTTCCATCAGTACAAAAGTATGATAATCTTTTATTTGCTCATATATTTACCTTTACCAATGAGTTTTTAAATTTCCTACAATATTATCTTGCTATTTGTGTCTTTTAATTTCATTTTGAAGAACTCCTTTGAACATATCCTGTGAGGGAGATCTGGTGATAAAGAATTCCCACAGCTTTTGTTTTTCTTGAAGTCTTAAAAAAAAAAAAAAAAAAAAAAAAAACAGTTTTGAAAGACAGTTTTGCCAGCTGTCCTTAGTTTCTTAATTGCCAGTTCGTTCGTTCTTTCTTTCTTCTTTCTTTCTTTCTTTCTTTCTTTCTTTCTTTCTTTCTTTCTTTCTTTCTTTCTTTCTTTATCTGAATATATTATCCTGCTCATTTCTGGTCTACAAAATTTCTGTTGAAAAATCTGCTTATAGACTTGTTGGGATTCCCTTGAATGTGAAAATTCACTTTTCCTTTGGCACTCTAAATGTCTTTGACATTTGACAATGTGATTATTATGTGTCTCAATCTAGAACTTTTTGTAGGTTCATCTTATTTGTGTTCTTTAGGTTTTCTGCATCTGAATAGCCATTTCCTTCTACAGACTTTGGGAATTTTTCAATCTCATTTCTTTGAATAAGATTCTGGTGTTTTCTGTCTTCTCCTTTTAAAATATCTATAGTAGTTAGTCCATCCACTTAATGGTGTCCCCGGGTCCATTAAGCTTTTTTCCTCTTCCTCCTTCTGTTCCTCCTCTTCTTCCCCCTCCTCTTCCTTCTCCTCCTCCTTCCTCTCTTTCTTTTCTTACTGGATAATTTTCAGTGACCTGCTTTCAGGTAATTTGCTGATCCTTTATTCTGCTTGTTGTAGTCTGCTATTGAGTCACTTCAGAAAATTTTTCAATTCAGTTATTTTATTCTTTAATTCTGTAATTTGTTTGATATCTTTTCTGTTTTATCTTTATTAAAACTCCCACTTTGTTCCTGCAATGATTTCATCATCTCCAATGAGCATAATCTTTATGATAATTACTTTGAATTCCATGTCAGATAAATCATATGTCTTTATTTCATTATGGTTATTTTTGGGCTTCTTTTTTATTATTAATTTTTTATTTGTTTTAATTAGTTATACATGACAGTAGAATACATTTATGCACTATGATATATCATACATAGATAGAATATAATTTCCCATTTTTCAAAGTGTACATGTTGCAGAATCATATTGGTCATGCAGTCACATATATATATAAAAAGTAATAATGTCTGTTTCATTCCACTATCTTTCCCATCCCCAAATCCCCTCCCTCCCCTCCCTTCACTTCCCTCTACCTAATCTAACACTATTTTGCCATAATGCCCCCCTCCCCGCCTTATTGTGAATTAGTATCCATATATTAGAGTAAACATTCGACCTTTGATTTTGTGGGATTGGCTTATTTCACTTAGCATGATATTCTCCAACTCCAACCATTTACTGGCAAATGCCCTACCTTCACCCTTCTTTAAAGCCGAGTAATATTCCATTGAGTATATATACAATATTTTCTCTATCCATTCATCTATTGAGGGACACCTATGTTGGTTCCATAGTCTAGCTATTGTGAATTGAGCTGATATAAACATTGATGAGGCTGTGTCACTATAGTATGCTGATTTTAAGTCCTTTGGGTATAAATCAAGGAGTGGGATAGCTGGGTCAAATGGTGGTTCCATTCCCAGTTTTCTGAGGAATCTCCATACTACTTTCCATAGTGGTTGCACCAATTTGCAGTGCCACCAGCAATGTATGAGTGTATCTTTCCCCCCACATCCTTGCTAACATTTATTGTTGCCTGTATTCTTAATGATTGCCATTCTGACAGGAGTGAGATGAAATCTTAGAGTAGTTTTGATTTGCATTTCTCTAATTGCTAGAGATGTTGAAAACTTTTTCATATATTTGTTGATCAATTGTATTTCTTCTTCTGTGAAGTGTCTGTTCAGTTCTTTAGCCCATTTATTGATTGGGTTATCTCTATTTTTGATGTTAAGTTTTTTGAGTTCTTTATATATATCCTAGAGATTAATGCTTTATCAGAGGTGCATATAGTAAAGATTTTCTCCCAATCTGTAGGCTCTCTCCTCACATTATTAATTGTTTCCTTTGCTGAAAAGAAGCTTTTTAATTTGAATCCATCCCATTTATTGATTATTGATTTTACTTCTTATGCTTTAGGAGTTTTGTTAAGGAAGTCAGATCCTAGGCTGACGTGGTGCAGATTTGGGCCTACTTTTTCTTCTATTAGGTGCCACCGGGTCTCTGTTCTAGTGCCTAAGTCTTTGATCCAGTTTGAATTGATTTTTGTGTAGGGTGAGAGATAGAGGTTTAATTTCATTTTGCCACATACGGATTTCCTGTTTTGCCAGCACCATTTGTTGAATAGTCTCTTTTCTCCACTGAATGTTTTTGGCACCCTAGTCTAGTATGAGGTAACTGTATTTGTGTGGGTTTGTCTCTGTGTCCTCTATTATGCACCATTGGCCTACAAGTCTATTTTGGTGCGAATACCATGCCATTTTTGTTACTATAGGTCTGTAGTATAGTTTAAGGTCAGGTATTGTGATGCCTCCTGCTTCACTTTTCTTGCTAAGGATTGCTTTAGCTATTCTGGGTCTCTATTTTTCCAAGTAAATTTCATGATTGCTTTTTCTATTTATATGAAGAATGTCATTAGGATTTTAATTGAAATTGCATTAAATCTGTATAGCACTTTTGGTAGTATGGCCATTTTGACAATATTAATTCTGCCTATCCAGAAGCATGGGAGATCTTTCCATCTTCTGAGGTCTTACTCAATTTCTTTCTTTAGTTTTCTGTAGTTTTCATTGTAGAGGTGTTTCACCTCTTTTGTTAGATTGATTCCCAGGCTTTTTTTTTTTTTTTTTTTTTTTGAGGGTATTGTGAATGGAGTAGTTTTCCTAATTACTCTTTCAGTGGATTTATCGCTGATGCATAGGAATGCGTTTGACTTATGGGTATTGATTTTATATCCTGCTACTTTGCTGAATTCATTTATTAGTTCTAGAAGTTTTCTGGTGGAATTTTTTGGATCTTCTAGATATAAAATTATGTCATCAGCAAATAGTGATAGTTTGAGTTCTTCTTTACCAATTTGTATCCCTTTGATTTCTTTCTTTTGTCTAATTGCTCTGGCTAGAGTTTCAAGGATGATGTTGAATAGAAGTGGTGAAACAGGACATCCTTGTCTTGTTCCAGTTTTTAGAAGAAATGCTTTCAGTTTTTCTCCATTTAGAATGATGCTGGCCTCTGGTTTAGCATATATAGCTTTTACAATGTTAAGGTATGTTTCTACTATCCCTAATTTTTCTAGTGTTTTGAACATGAAGGGGTGCTGTATTTTGTCAAATGCTTTTTCTGCATCTATAGAGATGATCATATGATTCTTGTTTTTAAGTCTATTAATATGAAGAATTACATTTATTGATTTCCGTATGTTGAACCAACCCTGCATCCTTGAGATTAATCCCACTTGATCATGGTGCACTATCTTTTTAATATGGTTTTGTATGCAATTTGCCAGAATTTTATTGAGAATTTTTGCATCTATGTTCATCAGGGATATTGGTCTGAAGTTTTCTTTCCTTGATGTGTCCTTGTCTGGTTTTGGTATCAGGGTAATATTAGCTTCATAGAATGAGTTTGGAAGGGTTCTCTTCTTTTCTATTTCATGGAATGCTTTGAGGAGTATGGTGTTAATTCTTCTTTGAAAGTCTTTTAGAACTCTGCTGAGAAGCCATCTGGTTCTGGGCTTTTTTTGGTTGGTAGGCTTTTGATGGCATTTTCTACTTCATTACTTGAAATTGATCTGTTTAAATCATGTATGACCTCCTCATTCAGTTTGGGTAGTTCATATGTCTCTAGAAATTTGTTGATGTCTTCCATGTTTTCTATTTTATTAGAGTATAAATTTTCAAAATAGTTTCTAATTATCTTATATATTTCATATGTGTTCATTGTGAGGTCTCCTTTTTCATCTTGTATTTTATTAAGTTGAGTTTTCTCTCTTTTTTTCTTTATTATCATGGCCAGGAGTTTATCAATTTTATTTATTTTTTCAAAGAACCAACTTTTTGTTTTGTTAATTTTATTCAATTGTTTCTTTTGTTTCAGTTTCATTTATTTCAGCCCTGATTTTAATTATTTCCTGTCTTCTGCTGCTTTTGGTATTGATTTGTCCTTCTTTCTCTAGGGCTTTGAGATGTATTGTTAAGTCATTTATTTGGTGACTTTTTATTCTTTTAATAAATGCACACAATGAAATAAACTTCCCTCTTAGTACTGCCTTCATAGTGTCCCAAAGATTTTGATATGTTGTTTCAGTGTTTTCGTTTACCTCTAAGAATGTTTTCATTTCATCCTTGATTTTTTCACCTATCCATTCATCATTCAATTGTGTATTATTTAGTCTCCATTTGTTACAGTAGCTTCTATTTTTTATCTTATCATTGATTTTTAATTTAATTCCATTGTGGTCTGATAGAATGCAGGTTATTATCTCTATTTTTTAGTATTTACTAAGAGTTGCTTTGTAGCATAAGATATGGTCTATTTTAGAGAAGAATCCATGTGCTGCTGAGAAGAAAGTATATATGCTTGTAGATGGATGGTATATTCTATATATGTGTCTGTTAAGTCTAAATTATTGATTGTGTTATTTAATTCTATAGTTTTTTTACTTAGTTTTTGTTTGGAAGATCTGTCCAGTAGTGAGAGAGGTGTGTTAAAGTCACCAAGTACTATTGTATTGTGGTCTATTTGACTCTTGAAATTCAGAAGAGTTTGTTTGATGTACATAGATGCTCCATTGTTTGGGGCACAAATATTTATCATTGTTATGTCCTGCTTATATATACTTCCCTTAAGAAGTATGAAATGTCCTTCTTTGTCTCTTCTGATTAACTTTGGTTTGAAGTCTATTTTATCTGAAATGAGAAGGGAAACCCCTGCTTGTTTAAGTGATAATTTTTCCCCATCCTTTCATCTTCAGTCTGTGGATGTCTTTGCCCATGAGGTGAGTCTCTTGAAGACAGCATATTGTTGGGTCTTACTTTTTAATTCAATCTGCCAGTCTATGTCTTTTGATTGATGAGTTTAAGCCATTAACATTCAAGGTTATTATTGAGATATGATTTGTATTCTCTGTCAATTTCTGGTTTTGATTTGTCTTAGATTCTCATTTAGTTGAATGTTCCTTCAGTGTAGATCCTCTCTTTGCTGGTTTTCACTTTTTTCTTTTCACTTTTTCTTTTCACTTCATCCTCATAGAATATTCTGTTGAGAATGCTTTGTAGTGTAGGCTTTTTAGTTGTGAATTCTTTCAGTTTTTGTTTATTGTGGAACGTTTTAATTTCGCCTTCAAATCTGAAACTTAGGTTTGCTGGATATAAAATTCTTGGTTGGCATCCGTTTTCTTTTAGAGCTTGAAATATATTGTTCTAGGACCTCCTAGCTTTGAGGGTATGGGTTGAGAAATCAGTTAAGATCCAAATTGGTTTTCCTGTATACATGGTGATTTGATTATTTTCTCTCGCAGCCTTTAAGATTTTATCTTTATTCTATGTGTTGGTCATCCTCATTATAATGTGCCTTGGAGTGGGTCTGCTGTAATTCTTACAGGACTTGGGGTCCTGTAAGCTTCTTGTATTTGATTTTCCATTCTGTTCTTTAGGTTTGGGAACTTTCCTGCCATTATATCATTGAAAAGATCGTGCATTCCCTTGGCTTGTATCTCTGCTCCTTCATCTATCCCAATATTTCTTAAATTTGGACTTTTCATGTTATCCAACAATTCTTGAATATTCTGTTCATGGTTTTTTACCATCTTCTCCACATGTTCAACTCTACTTTCAAGATTATAGTTTGTCTTCATTGTCTGAGGTTCTGTCTTCCAAGTGGTCTAGTCTGTTGGTGATGCTTTCTATTGAATTTATAATTTGGTTTACTGATTCCTTCATTTCAAGGAGTTCTGCTTGTTTTTTTTTTTTTTTTTCATGATCTTTAACTCCTTATTGAAATAGTCTTTTACTCCCTGTGTTTTTTTCTTTGATTTCACTACTTATACTATCCTTTACTTCACATATCAATTTAACTATATACAATCTGAACTCCTTCTTGGACATTTCTTCCACTGTGTTATCAGTAGTTTCTCTTATTGAAGCATCTTGGTGTGTTTGGGCCACTTTATTCCCATTTTTTCATGTTGTTAGTGTATTTTCCCATCTAAAAGTATGGATCTAAGGCAGGAAAAATTCTACCCTGTAGACCAATAGTGTCTCTGAAAGTTTCCAGCACTTTGCCAACAGTATTCAGTGTACACAATATGTAGTCTTAAGCCTAATAGCTCCCACTAAGTCATCTATTGCTTTCTTGCATTAACCCAAAATGATGAGTTAAATAACTATCTCTAGTACAAACAGAATATTTGTTAAAACTGCTTACAATTTCAAATGGTAGATGAGAGGACAGAGGTAGTGTAGTATGCAATTTTCACGAGGAAGGAAGAGAGAAGCTAGAAGTAGAAATTCATAGGAAGAGTGGAAGAGGAGCCAAAAGAGATTGGCTGTTTGAGAATAGTTGGAAGGAAAATCCAAGAAAATAGATAAGAGAGAGGAAGACTATGAACAAAGAGAAAAAGTTAAAGACATAAGAATCCAACAAAAATGCAAAACATCATTCATATATCATTGTCCTCCACATACTGATGCATTAAAAACATCCTGTTTCAAATATGGCAAACAGTAGTGAATCAAAATATAAAATAAAATAACTCCTGTTGGAAAGTCAAACAGTCTCTGTTACTGATCAACAGTTTCTCAGCACTCTCTCTGATGGTTTCAGGATCACCAAACCCAGATCAACCCTCGGAAACCCAGTCTCTATCCCACCAATCTGGGCTTCAGATACCTCAGTCTCAGCCACACTGCAGTCTCAAGATCTCAATGTTGCTCCTGCTTGTGGAGAGACCACCAAGGATACCCTCATGCAAAGGAGCAACCCTGAGATGCAGCAGCAAGACAAGGGCCACCAGCACTCTCATCAGGAAGACCCTACGTTCCTCCCAACCTGCAGGTTCTCCCACACTGGAGTCCTCAGACAGAGGCTCTTGTGGTGGTAAGCCTGCTTGCACCCAGACCCCAGACCCTGGTTGGTGTCCCCACATGGGTGCAGCCACGTGCAACCAAACCCGGAGTCTCACTCGAAGCAGTCCTCTAGGCACCATAGCAGTGGTAGTGGCAGTGTTTGTTGGCAGCAGGAAGCGGGTCAGCAGCAACAGCAGTTTGTGGTTGTGGGGGCAGGGTCACCAGGTGATCTCTGGGGGTCAGCAGCAGTGTCAGCTTCAGTTGCAACCAGGGCAGCAGCACCAGAAGGAAGACCTCCAAGTGATCTCAGGCTGGCATCAGGCTGGCAGCAGTGGAATCAGAGGCAGCAGCAATGGTGGCAGTGGTGCAGATGGCGGTTGATTGACAGGAGACTTCTGGTTTCCAGCAGCGACTTTGGAGGTATCCTTGCAATTCTTATTTGAGGTAACCAATGCTGTGCCCTCCAAGCACAGCAGTGGCTTCTGCAGCAGCCCAGAAAGAAGACCTCCAGGCAACCTCAGGCCGGCAGTGGTGGAATCGGAGGCAGCAGCAATGATGGTTGGGGTGCAAGCGCGGTTGATTGACAGGATCCTTAAGCCACTGCGACCACAGAGGTGGTTGGAATTAGCGCCTAACGTAAAGGAGGCTGTGGCCAGAAAGGAAATCTCCATGCAGCAGCTTCTGCAGCTTCTGACTAGGCTTCTTTGTAATATCTTTTATTAATATTGTTTTTCAGTTGTAGGTGGACACAATACCTTTATTTTATTTATGTGGTGCTGAGGATCTAACCCAGGGCCTCACACATGTGAGATGAGCGCTCTACCACTGAGCCATAGCCCCAGCCCCTGTAATATCTTTTCTTATTTATTAATTATCCTTGACTCTCTATTTTGGTGTCTGTTCATTTATTAGAAAAATAACACCTCTATCAATTTTAGGACCTTCCTCATACAAGAGAAGACTCTCACCAAGCAGCCAGGCCAGAAATTCTGGCCTTCTCTCAGAACTTTGTGCTACTTTAACCTGTTTGTGTTCTTTTCTTTCTTTCTTAGCATCCCCTATTCATCTAGAGTACACCAGGTCCTATCAACTCTCTAATAAAAGTAAAACTAGGGCCAGTTCCACAGAAAGTCCCCAGAAAGGATGGATAAGTGAATACTATGAAAAGTCTTCTTTTTCCCAGGATGTACTTTTGTTCTTGTTTACTCTGTGTTGAGCTGTCTTGGGGGAATGTGGTAACTAATTCTGTGTGAAATCAAGCCCTTATCTTTGTTCTCACTACTCCTCAGGTGGCTAGACTATGCTGGTTCCTGTTAATGCTCTAAGATAGGCAAGACAAAAGCCAGTGCTTTGGGCAGTTCCAGAAAAGTTGGGGCATTGGCCACATGGTCCACTTCTTTCATTTCCCAGGGAGGAAGCTGGGACCTAGGGTTTTCATCTGCTCACCCTGTGCTATGCCAGGGTAGGACCTAAGACAACTGCCAACAAAACCGCAGTATTTGTTCTCTCTCTGTTTGCTAGTTACTTACAGTTCTAAGTATTCAGATCCCATCAATGCTCCAAAAGTGAAAGGGCATAAATCAATCCTCTGGGGAGTAATCTGAAAAGCTGGGGTGTTGGAAACATGTCCAACCTTTTTTCCTCCCCAGGGAGAAGGTGGAGGCTAGGGAATTTCCCCATAATCATAAGGCAGTATGCCAGAGGTAGGGATTTTGGTGAGATGGTATGTTGAATTTCTTTACTGGCTTCAATATATCAGGTTTTATGTTTATTTAGGATATAGGAGCCTTTCAAATAGCTTCTGGATTTCCCAAAATGGGTATTTGCTTGCATATTATTTAATCAGCGTTCTCACAGGAGAAAAGAGTGTATAAAGCTTCCTATTCTACCATCTTGCTCATGTCATCCTTCAAGAGTCAATTAGTTCTATTTTTTTCTGTTTTTAACACTTTTTTTAGTTGTTAATGAAACTTTATTTTATTTAGTAACTTAATTTAATTTATTTATTTATATGTAGTGCTGAAGAATTGAACCCAGTGCCTCACACATGCTAGGCGAGCACTTTACCACTGAGCTGCACCCTTATCCCTCAATTAGTTCTTAATCAGGTCTAATTCACCACATAGAATTCTCAGAAATACTTAAGAAACATATGCAGTGTCCTAAATGCCCTGCATGAGGATATATTGACAAGACTATCAGAGGCTTGACTATTATGACCAGTGTGATTCCATTTCCCAACCTGGGGAAGCCTAGGGAATATCAGGTTGCAGATCTAAAATATGTGGGAAATAAGGGGAAAGCGATTGGTAGAGTAGTCTCACTGATTAAGTTCAGGTTATATAGCATTCTTATTCTACTTTTGTTGGAGCATACACTTTACAAACTGACTTTATCATCCCCAAAGTGAAGCCAGTGATATGCTCCATCCAATTCAAACCATCTTCCCAGAATGGATGTATGCATCACTTCTCATCTTGCTTTTCAGTGACATCATGTTGAGAACTTGAAATCAGACACAAATAGGGCATTTACTTCACGAAAATTGGCAAATGCTAAAAAATAGGGCTTTTTTTTTATAAAACATTCATTAAATATTTAACACTGCAACATTTGTAAGCATAAGAACTTAAAACATTTTGCATTGTGGGTATCAATACCTAAGGTATCTTATATCTGGTTCCTAGGTAAACAAATTCTGAGATGATTTGCATTAGAAAGTTATTTAACCATGTCTTATTTTCTGTATTCTGATACTTTGACATCTGAACCCTTGCTGACCCTGAAGAAACTGTCCCTAACAGAGGTAGGCAGTTCCTAGAGATGGTAAACAACTTGTCCAAGTGTGTGCATTTCAAAAGAAAACCAACAACCCAGAACGCACACTCCCAACTGCTTGCTCTAATTACTCCAGGGCAGTACCAGATGTGTAGGGACGACAGATTTTATTCCCAGTACCCAGTGATATTACTCAAACTAGTCAATCCTAAGCCTGTGTACCCTGCCTTGTCTATTTCTTCTCCTGATAATAAGGCTCTCGCTCACAGTTTCTTCCTCTTCCTCTGCCTCCTGACTGACTCTGGTGCTTCCCCTGCGGTCCCCAATGACATGTATGCTCCTTCCCACTGAGAAGAGTAAGTAATAACTCATATCTTAGTGGCAGTTTCTCCTGATCATTGGTCTTATCATATCTAATAGTAATAAGATCGATGATAAAATAGATCTTTGGAAAATACTCTCAAGGTTAACACATTTGAGAAAAAAACTGAAATAGGGTTGGGAAGGGAGAGGGTTTATCTATGATTTAGTCTGAAGAAAAGGTCTTTGCCAATCTGACTGAGATGGTACAGTACTTAGATGTGATTCCGTTTAAGACAAGGAGCCAACCTTTCACAATCCTGCATTGATCAGGGTAGGGTATGTCATCCAGATCCCAGAGAGGAGACTTGATTTTGAACTTCAAAGAAGCTATTTGGCAAAGAGGAATTACTCAGAGGTGGACTTTGCTAAGGGCTGTGCTCTAAGCACTGGTGGAATGAATGCCTTGGTTTGAAGCAGAGTGATGGAAGTACATCTCTGCACATACTACATAAAAAGTAGATAAAATCATCTGCCAAATGCTGCCTAGCTTATATAATTCATGAGCTTTCTGAGCAAGTCAACATCATTGGAAAGAATAAATAATGTCACTGAAAAGGTGCTAAAAGTTCATGCCAAATGCAGAGTCAGATAAGTCCCTTCAGTCCTGGCAGAAAAATAAATGTAAAATAAATTAGCCATTTACAGCTTAGCAAAACCCAACACACTGTGAAGATTTATCAACTAGAGCATGAAAAAAAATTGACTATCTTTGACAAAGCAATTAAAAATAAAAATTGGTGCAACTGAAATCCAAATGAAATAAGCTTCAAGAGTAGAAGAAATGTGAAAATAAAAGTTTGTTGGATTTCTGTCTCCCATGCTTCTCCTTTTTTGTGGCTCTGGGATTTCATATCATTTAGAACATTGGGAGAGACTAAAGAGGATATGGGTTTCTTTAAAGTCTGCTTACAGGTATAAAAAATGGACAAATGCTGATTAAGATCCTCACACCCCCAAGTTAGTTAAAACAAGGACACAGAGCCAGAGTGAGTCTCAGAAATTTTGCTATTTACTCCTGTTTTCTCTGCAGCATTTAGAATATAAAAATTGTACAATCCACACGTACTATTCCTTTATTATTCAAATGATCAATAATAAAACCAAAATGAAAAAAGAATTAAAAAGACAACATAATTGAGCCAGATAGTCTTCAGGTTACTTAAAACCTATAAAAATATCATCAGATAGATGAGAAACACTCAAGAGAAGGTGTTTCATTCAAAGACAGTTAGCTAATTTACATAGAAAAGCAAATAATAGAGACCTTATAAGAATTCAAAGAAATGACCACAGAGGTACAGAGGGAACTCATTTGAGGGGACAGAAGAAATACCAATGACACTTTATCATGAAAAACTGAACACATGGAGGCTTCCCTAAGGCCACCATAGGACATATCTGAGTAGAGAGGTCTCTTGATTCTCTTGATTTTTGCTTTCTATTTCAAATATCTGTGTAGCTCATGATCCCTTACTAGATTCTGCACAATCCAGCATGTATCTATTGTTCTGGTCTTATACCTGGGGATTTTACTATGGACTTGACTCTTCATATATCTTTTTAAGCACTCAGCAACCCTTTGGTGATAAGCTCATTATAATTAATTATCTACAGGTAAAATAGCTGGAGTTCAGGAATATTAAGTAACTTGTCTGAGGGGTGAGTTTGTACTCCAGCTAGGACAGACCAGATTCACATTCAGTCTGATTTCAGAGTTTGACCATTAGTTCATTCAGTTCTATCTGCTTTAGTCAATGGTGAGAGATTTATTATTCGTAGTAGGATGCCAGGAGAAAGGAGAAATTGATTTTAACTTTGAAGAACTAGTTAGAAATACATTATTAAAATTAGTTGTGAGGAGGAAGAGAGTTTGCACAAAGACATAGCTTAAGAACGTCTCAGGGAATCCTTGGAAAATTCAAGTGGGTACTGCATCAGAAATTAGTAGAAGGTAAGATTAGGAGGCTGAGGCAGGAGGATCAGGAATTCAAAGCCAGCCTCAGCAAAAGCGAGGTGCTAAGCAACTCAGTGAGACCCTGTCTCTAAATAAAATACAAAATAAGGTGGAGGATGTGGTTCAGTGGTCGAGTGCCCCTGAGTTCAATCCCTAGCATACACACACACACACACACACACACACACACACACAAAAGAAAAAGGTAGGATCATAGGAACTACAGATTTTTGTGGTACATAAATAAACCCAAAAACTATTTTGATCTAGTAAGTGAAATTTGTATGTAATATTTAGGAGAATGACTGTATTTTCACTGTGGAGACTTGATTGCTGAGAAAACATGTGAAATTGAAATTTCTTAGGAACCAGGACAGACGTGAAAGGAACCAAGCTCATGTGAAACAGCCCCATTGTGTAGATCTCACAGTTCATGTGAGTTGACCTGGTAAGGTCAGAAGAGTCAAGAAATGACAATGTGGTTGTATATTCATTTGAAGAGATTGTTAACCACTTAATTTACAAATGATTACCATTATGTCATTCTCCAGCATCACTTGAGAACAGAATCATGGTTCCTCCTTGTATTTCTCATCTGCTCCACCAACGGTCCCAGTCAGGATCAAGAAAGTAGGTCAGTATGTTATCCTGCCAGTGGAGCTCTACATTCTGGTTTCCTTTCCTGGACGTATTCAGAAGGTCAGACATCTATAGTAGAAAAGACAAAGGAAATAGAGTCCTAGACTAGAAAGTTCCTGGAAGAGTGGCTTTTACTTCATGTAGCATCTCTGCCTTACTTAATCCTCTCAGAATTAGAAAAAGAGAGAGAGAGAGAGAGAGAGAGAGAGAGAGAGAGAGAGAGAAATCAGGTATAATCTCTCTCCCTCCCTCTCTCACACAGTTACATTTGTCCTCAGCAAACTAATACAAAGCAACTTTGAGTGATGTGGAGCAGAAAGCTTGGGTTGGTGTCCAGCTCCTCCCACACCATTGCTTTGCTAACAAGACCATGTTTTTAGTAGCCTACTCTTTCCTATTCTCGGCCATGTAGTATGAATAGGATTGGTGTCATCCTTAAGGAAACCATCCTGTGGCATCCTTCTGGTCACTGTAATTATTTAAAGGATTAGTATGTAATACCACCAAAAGTATGTCAACAAAGAAACACTGGAAATGCTGGAGAAGCAAAGTTTCTTCTGAACCATTTGAGAATTACAAAAGGGGGCCTGCTCTGTTTTCTTCAGGGCTCGTAGAAGAATGATAGGAAACTTGAAGCTGCTACAGTCCTTTTTCTACCATGAGTATCAAGTCAAATTAGAGGAAATGCAGTTGGGAAATGGCAAAGTTTTCAGAAACAAGCTGTACCTGAAGCTGGCGTGTAGATTATCCAATTAAGAGAGCCAATAAATACTTTTAAATAAGATGGTTGAGTATATTTTTCAGTTTTGTGTCACAAAAAGTGACCATGGAAGCCTCTAGCCATATCTTCCAGCCCTTCCCAGCCCCTAACATTCTTTTAAATAAAATAGCCCTTCCCAGGTCCTTAATGAACACGTAGATTATAGATACACTTCCACTGATTGACTGTGACACTGTAAGGTCAACTTAGGGCATGAAGAAATAGAACTGTCATGCATGTTAAATCCCCACAGAGAATCACCTGAGCCATTCTTTTATGAACCTGAGTCCTTTGCCACAGGCAAGATGTATTTCATGTGTGTTCTGCCCTGATGAATCCACCTGTAAATAGGCATCTTCTCTTCTGCTCACAAGTCTCAGGAAAGGGATATCTGAGAAGAGTTTGTTAATATAAACAAAAATCGTTTTCAGGCAACTGTCTTGCTGTGTTATGCTCCGTCAATACTGCTCTAGAGCCCTCTAATGTCAAATCACTTTTCCTTTTAACTTTTTGCACTTATATAACTTCTGCCTCCTCTTGGCTCTGGAGCTCAATAGGCTTTCCCTACCATTAGGCTACTTGTTTTTCCTAGACTATTCTCTACATTCTATACTTTTAGAAAATCTTTTTTATTCTTTGGTCTTAGTTAAAATGGTCCTTTAGCTGGGCATGGTGGACATGCCTGTAATACCAGGGACTCCGGAGGCTGAGGCAGGAGTATCACTAGTTGAAAGCCATCCTTAGCAACTTAGCGAGGCCCTAAGCAGCTTAGTGAAACCATGTCTCAAAATTAGAAACAAAAAGGCTGGGAATGTGACTCGGTGATGAAACGCCCCTGGGTTCAATACCCAGTACTAATAAATAAAAATAAAAAGAATAAATAAATAGATAGATAGATAGATAGATAGATAGATAGATAGATAAAATGGGCCTTCGTCAGGTAGCCTGCTATAGTCCATCATTGCATGCTATAATTTTGATTCAGAATCCATATCGTACTTACTTATTATATTTATTTTTGTGCATACATTTAATGCCTTATATCTTATACCAGGCTTCCAGCTTATCAAGGGCAAGGACTGTGTCTATTTGCTTATGGCTGTGTATCTAATGCCTAGTGAATCAATGGAAGTGGGCATGGAGTAAGTAGTGTCATTTAATGCAGTGATTATACATTGCTTATTCTGCTCTTTAAGGAAATGCTACATTAAGAACCACCTGAATATGAGATACTGCTTCAGTTGCCACAGAATGCACCTTTCAGATACTTGAAGCACACAGCAACATGTGTTTTTATTATTTGCTTAATGGCCATCACTGGGAAGAATGGGAGGGTCTACTAGCCCATGAGCCTGGCCTCTTCCTTCCCACTTTCTGAACCAGACTTTCTGAACCAGACTCACATGTTCGGGTGAATTCGTTACTCTCTTCCTGAACAAGCACTTTGGAGAAAGAAGAGCTATAAGCCTGATGAACCCTAGAAGATCAAAACAAGTCTAGATACCGCTATCAAACATGTCAGGCCACGATGCCTAGCTAATGTCAGCGCATCCCCGAGGAGGCATTATCTCAGGTATTCTTTGAAAAACAAATTATTTTAAATAAAATCGCTGGCTTCATCCTCTCCCTTCCTTTTCTTTCACTTGTGAACAGCCCAGTTAGACTTTGTCCAACCTACCTGTCAGTGTCCTGGTCAAAAACCCCAACCTGTTCCATGAGACTGGCTTTCAAATACTGTTAATTGCCTGACAAATGAGAGCAGAAACTGTCCTTTTCCTCTTTTTTCCCTCTTGAGAACAAATCATCCACTCTTCCCAGGTGATATCTGTGGAGAGTCCATAATATGGCTGGTTATTCTATGATTTAACAGATATCCCATTTCTTTAACAGACTATTTCTAACATTCTTTCTGAATTTCAGTAGCAATTCAACTTTTCTATTATTTTTAAATCATTTAAAGACCAATTGAATAACATTGTTAGGGAATATGGTCTATGGCCTTACATTGTATTCTATTTCCAGAAAAATAAACAAAATAGCTACATTGGACTTGGGCCAGGACTGTTGACTGAGTTGCAGTCATCCAAACCAGAAAGCCTGTTGTTTAGTTGGCTCTCATTTGTCTTTTAATTTACACAATGTCTGTTAGATAATGTTTGATTTTAGATTAAATGACAGGTAGGATGTCATTGTCCTTCAATGTTTAGCTATTAAAAAAAATCTTAACTGTATCCAGTGATTCTAAGGAAAAGTAATTTCAGCAGTTTAGCATGGAAGGGATTTTACTTTTGCTTTTCTAATAAATTAAACATGCAGCTTAAAGGATGCTAGAAAAGATTTACATGAGGAATATACTCAATAGGCATGCACAGCAAAATATATTTTGCTGTTGGGCTAATCTTTTGGTTTTATGTTAAGACCTTTAATTTAATTTTCTCATTAATATCTAAAGCTTGACTGTGCACAAAATGACACAATATTAGAGTGTCTTTTATGGCATTTAAATTCTATTGCCCCTCTTTTTTTTACTCATTCATGTTAAGGGAAGATTTTTGAATTAATTATAATGTTTAGGCCTAAATGAGACAAGAAACCAAAACCGAATCAGGGTCATTGCTGCAAAGAGTTCTATATTCTGTTAGCAATTTCTCTTCACTACTTTTGGAATGAGAGAATTGAAACTTTCAAGGAAAATTGCCATCATATTTGCCAAAGAGTACTTTCAACTTATTACATTTGTCCCAGGCTCTTCTTTTACACTAAATCTTAAATCTCATTTTCTGAACTCAAAAATCTTTGTCAGTGTGGAGGTCATTAATTTTAATTAAGTGAAAAATTTTTATGTACACCACGAAATGAGAATTAATCTCAATAACTTTCATTAAATAAACATGGCAAGTTAAAATTTGCAATACATCTCTAGATGGATCTAAAATAGTCTCATCAAAAGCCTATTAGTTGACAAGGAGGGAGGGAAGTGACTCAGCAGGTTACAGCAAGAGATGTACCCAGAATCAAAGAAAAAGTATATGCTTGCTGAACTTGTCCTGGGCTTTGATTTTACTTCATTTCCTTTGTAATATTACAGCAAGGAGAGAGGTAAAGGTAACATCAAGTTTACATGTTTGGTTCACATAACTCATTCACTATAATTACAACAACTCTATTGGTAGCCTTTGACAACTTACAAAGCACCTCTATATATATATGTCTCTTTTTGAGTGTTTACAATAAAAAGAATACATTTTTGGATGTAAATTTGCAGAATCATAAAATCACCTCTCTACCATTTATTAGCTTTTGACTTCAGGAATATACCTTCAGGTCTCCAAGCCTCAGTTGTCTTATCTTTAGGTGGAGACTGAAATTCCAAACTTGCAAGTATGCTGTAAAATATTAATCCCTCTAATTCATGAATGCAAGATGCTTTTTCATTTATCTGTGTCTTCAGTTTTTTCATCAATATTTTATGGTTTCCAGAATATAGATCTTTCATCTCCATAGCTAAATTTATTCCTGAGTATTTTATTCTTTTTGACATTATTGTTAATGGGATTGCTTTCATGCTTTCCTTCCTAAATAGTTCATTGTTTGTGTAAAAAAACACTAATGATTTTATATTTTGATTTTTTTATCCTGTGAGTTTACTGAATTTTTTTTTATTAGTTGTTAACAGTTATTTAATGATGGTTTTAGGTCTTTCTACATATAGGTTGATGACACTTGAAAAGAGACAGTCTTACTTTTCACTTTCTCATTTGGATGCCTCCTGTTACCCTTTCTAATCTGATGGCTCTGGATTGCGTATTCAGTACTATGTTAAATAAAAACGTCAAGAATAGGTATACTTGCCTTGTTTCCTGATATTAGGAAAAAACTTTCAGATTTTCATTGTTGATTATGACAGTAGACAAACAGCTTCTACTGTGTTAAGGTAAGTCTCTTCTATACCAATTTTGTAGAGAGTTTTTATCATGCACAGATGTTGAACATTGTCTTGTGTGTTTTCTACACATATTTAAATGATCATATCTTGCCTGCTTCCAACACAGGCAGCGGAAATGGGGTTCCCCTCAGTGGATTGGGCTGGCTGAGAAATAAAAGCTAGGAATAATACAATGATGGAAAAACCACAGGACACAGAAAGTAGTTTCAGAAAGTGGGGGCAGGTCAGGCTAGCTGTTCATACTGATCGAGCTTCTATACTGTGGCAAAATGGAGCCCCTGCTTGCTTTATTTATATGGGGGACACCAAAGTCAGGGATAAGGTTTCAAGGGCAGAGTCTTGCTTTGTGGTGTCTTACAGTCAGCAGGGTGATTGACCTCTTGGCAGGTCACACCCATCTCAAGTGCTGTGTGGGCCACCACAGAGCTGGAAAGAGATTCAGATTGTCCCTGGGCAGTTAACCAGAGAAAATGTCCACTGTCCATTCCCAGATACCAGATGTCTCTATCCACGAAACTTCCATGTGCGATGACCCACATGCATCCCATGGATGGCTTGTGACAATCATGTGGTTTATGTCTTTGATTCTGTGAATGAGATGGATCGCACCAATAGATGTGAGTATGTACAAACAACCTTGCATCCTAGAGAGGAATCCCCCTTGATCATGGTGTGTAGTTTTCTTAATGCACTGTTGAATTTATTTTTCTATTATTTTTATTTTTTTTACATCCATCCTTATCATATGTTTGGCCTATAGCTTTCTTTTCTTGTGTTATTTTTGTCTAGCCACAGTGCCTGGGTGATGTCCTCATAAAATTAGTTTGGAGATGTTTTCCCTTCTTCTATTTTTTAAAAACATTTTAAAAGGATTATTATTAAGTTTTCTTAAATATGTGATAGAAGTTAGGTGTGAAAGTGCTTGGTCTAGGGCTTCTCTTTATTGAGAGGTATTTGATTACTAATTCAATCTCCTCATTCATCATTGATCTTTTTAGGCTTTGTATTTCTTCTTGATGGCAAGTTTCTAGAAATGTATCCATTTATTCTGTGTTATTCCCTTTGTTAGTGTCTAATTGTTCATAATGGTCCTTTATGGTGTTTTTGTATTTCTAAGACATCTATCTCATTTCTAATTTTATTATTTTGCATCTCTTTTTGCATAAAAGAGGAAAAGATTGGTTGATTTTTTTTTGTCTGTTAGAAACCAACTCTAAGTTTTGTTAATTGTTTTCTCTTCTTTGAATTATTTCTGTTCACACCAGCATTATTTTCTTCCTCCTTCTAATCTGGGGCTTTGGTTGTCTTTTGTCAGGTCCTGGAGGTTTAATATTAGAGTGTTTATAAGGATTTTTCTTCCCTTTCAGTTAGGCATTCACCACTAAATCCTTCCTCTTAGTATCCCCTAGTTTTGGTATGTTGTATTGTCATTTTTGTTTATGTTGAGATAGTTTTAAAATCCCATCTTCATGGCCTTTTGGAGCTAGTGGTTATTCAAGAATGCTTTGTTAGTATACATGGATTTGTGATTTTTCAGGTTTTCCTTCTGTTAGTGACTACTAATTATATTCCACATGGTCAGAAAGTTTACTTGGAATGATTCTGATCTTCTTAAAAGATGTGACCTACCCTAGAGAAAATTTTGTATGTGTTTGATCCCTCTGGCGCTGGGTGGAAAGTTCCGAATATCTCTGTTAGATCCATTTAGTGAATAGTGTCATTTAATCCATCATATTTTTATTGATTTTTCAGTCTTTAAAATTCTGTCCATAAATGAAAGTGGAGTATATCAATTTCCTACTTTGGTATTCTTGGATATGTTGTATGACTCTCAATTTTTCCTTTAAACTGGGTCAATATTTGTTTTATGTAATTAGTGCTCTGGTGTTAGGTGCATGTATTTTTGCAATGGTTATATCTTTCTATTGAGTTGATCCTTTTATCATTATGTAATGATTTACCTCATCTCTTTGTTTTGCTGCTTTTGATTTAAAATCTATTTTATCTGATATAAATATGCTTATTTCTGCTTTCTTTGGAATTCTATTTACAAGGAATATCTTCTTCCATTCCTTCTTTCATTCTATGTGTATCATTAGATCGAAAATGAATTTTTTGTACATGGTATTTAGATAGATCTTGCAGAAAAAAAAAATAGATAGATCTTGCTTGTTAATCCATTCAGCCACACTATATATTTAAATAGAGAGTTTAATGCATTTATGTTTTTTAACCTTATTTTATTTATTTATTTTTATGTGGCACCGAGGATAGAACCGAGTGCCTCACACATGCTAGGCAAGTGTTCTACACTGAGCCACAATCTCAGCCCCTGCATTTATATTTAAAGTAGTTATTCAGAGAGAAAGCTTTGCTATTGAGATTTTGTTTACTGCTTTCTGTTTTACTTATCATTTAATTATATCTATTTTCCTCTCTTTCTGTCTTCTTTGTGTTAGGTTGCTTGCTGTTTTTATATTAATTAGCTATTTTTTATGATTCTTTTTCTTTTATATAACTTCTGTAGGTACTTTCTTTGTTTGCCATAGACTGCACATAAAATGTAGTGATAAAAGTCCATTTTATGCCGATAGCAACATAACTTCAGCCCTAAACTTAGAGCCCTAAACCTTTACCTCTTCTAACCTAAACTGATGTTTCAGTTTACATGTGTTAATATTGTATAACCATAATTTAAATTTATTTTATTTCTTTCAACTTATTACATTTACATAGCATAAAAGTTGGCTTTCTACACCTATTACAGTAATAGAATATTTATCTTTGTCTATATATTTACCTTTAACAATTAATTTCACACTGTCTTATACTTTTGTGTTACTGTTTTGTATTTCTTATAAATAAATTCTGGTAGGGATGAATTTCCTCTGCCCCCCCCCCTTTTTTTTGTCTGATAAATTATGTATCTCCCTTTCATTATTGAAAGATAGGTTTTCCACATATAGCATTCTTTGTTGGCAGTTTTTTTTTTTTTTTAGACACTTTGAATATACCATCTCACTGCCTTCTGGCCTACAAGGTTTCTATTGATAAATACACTGATAATCTTAGGGAGACTTTCTTGTAGGTAACAATTCACTTTTTATGTCTGTTTTAAAAACTCTTTGTTTTTTTAACTTTTGACAGCTGGGTTATGATGTATATATCTTGGTTGAGGTTTGAAATTGCTCTTACTCAGCATCTTTGGGATTCTTGGATATTGATATTTCCTTCCCCATGTTTGGAAAAAATTCAGTCATTATTTCTTTGACTATGCTTTCTCTATCTCCTTTCTTTATCTGATTTCTGCAATGTGTAATTTTGTCTGGTTAATGGTGCTCTATAATTCTGTTAAGCTATCTTTGTTTGGTTTTTATTATTTCACCTTTTTACTCCTCTGATTTGATGATTTCTAACAACCTGTCTTTGAGTTTGATTATCCTTCCTCTTGCTTAATCCAGTCTTCTATTTAACTGCTCTGTTGAATTTTTTATTCCAGTTATTGTACTCTTTAGCTCTATGGTCTCTGTTTGGTACTTTTTTACAGTTTTCTCTCTCTGCTGAAATTTCTTTCTTTCTTGATTCATTGTTTTACTGACTTCACTAAGCATCTTATTAAGATTATTTTGAATAATCTTTAAATTCTGTTGTATACATCATTATATCCCCATTTTATTACAGTTAGTTTTGGAAATTTAACCTGAACTTTTATTATTTGAAACAGAATTCCCTGTTTCTTCACTTCCCTTTACTCCCTGGATTGTGTTGGATGAAACATACACCTCTCCTAGTCTCTATATGCTGATCTTAAGTATACAATCCTGGCTATTATCATGGCCAGAGATTCTAGGTGCTTCTCAAACCTATATGATTGTGCAATTGTCATCTTTCTTGATAGTAGCCCCTGGGAAATTGGAGCATTTTACTTCCTGTCAGTTCTCTGAGACAAGCAAGATAAGATACAGTCCTTTGGTTATCTACTACTGAAGTTGAGATGCTATATGTGTGGTTCAGTTCCTTCTCTCCTCAGAGAGAATATGAAACTTGGAATTTACAACCTTGTTATGGTTTGAATGTGAGGTGTCCCTGAAAAGCTCATGTGTGAAACAATGCAAGAAGATTTAGAGGAAAAATGATCAAGTTATGAGAATCTTAAACTGATCAGTGAATTAATCCCCTAATGGGATTAACTGAGTGGAAACTGATGGCAGTTAGGATATAGGCTACAGGAGGGGGGTTATCGGAGATATGCTTTTTGGGTATATATTTTGTATCTGACCAGTGGAATTTCTCTCTGATGCCTGATCATCATATGAGCTGCTTCCCTCCACCACACTCTTCTACCATGATGTTCAGCCTCACCTCAAGCCTTGAGGAATGGAGCCTGATGTCTATGGACTAAGACCTCTGAATCCATGAGCACCCAAGTAAACTTTTCCTCTTCTACAATTGTTCTTGTCAGGTCTTATAGTCATAGCAGCAAAAAAGCTGAGAAGGTGAGCAGTGATACATTGCCTGTTTAGACATTTCAAGTTGTTTCTTTGCTCTCTGTTACCCTCAGGGTCTAGAGAATGCCTGGTGGGTTAGGGACCAGTCCCTCATATAGCAACCAGAAAAGCTTTGAGTTAGAAGAAAAGTACAACCTCTTCTAGAAAAACACCATAGTTTGTTTGTTTTCTTCAAAAGAGCGAGCCGGGGGGAGGAACAGCAGAAAGTGCCCCCATGCTCATTGAAACTGCCAGGGAGATAGTAATTGCCTTTGCTATAGCAAAAGAGACAGACAAGATAGAAGGCAGATCTCTAGGCAGTAGCTGAAAAGACAAAAGCACTAGATGTGCAGTCTACATCTTCTAGGTTGAAGCTGGGAGCTGGGGTTTATAGCTGAAATGAGCCAGGGAAAGGAATCACAGGAAGAGCCTGTAGGGCCATTCAAAACTGCCATTTTGTTCTTTATAGGCCCAGGGAGATGAGCAAATCCAAGTCCTTAGCAACTCTAGCAACTTAATATTGAGACCCTCAGGCAGAAGCTGCATAGGCGGGGAACTAATTATGTGCTCTAGACCCTTCCAGGGAGAAGATAGGAGGCTATTTTTTTTTTTTTTTTTTACTATACAAAACTTGAGGAGGAGTTTCAGGAAACATCCACATGTTCATTCAAATTTCTGGAGGACTAGTGATCAGCTCCCTAGTCAACTTCTAGACATGAGCTAGTTAGAAGTCAGACTGAAGGCACAGTTGAAAAAGCTACAGGGTTAAATGTGCACTATAATCCCTTCCAGGGAGAAGCTGGAGGCCGAATTTTATTACCTGCTCACTCTACACTGAGCCAGGGGAAAGAGCAATGGAAGTGCACCTGTGCCTGTCTAAAAGCACATCTTTTATTCTCCCTGATCCAATAGGATTATTGAATGCTGTTCCCTGTAATTTTTCGAGATAAGCAAGTTGGTTGCTCTTGACTAGTAGCTATAAAAGTTGGGGCACAGCATGTGTGAACCAAACCCTTCATTCCTGCCTGTAATACTAGCTACTTGGGAGTCTAACTAAGACAGGAAGATCACTAGTTTGAGAGTAGCCTGGGCATACAAAACAAAGCAAAACAAACAAACAAAAAACCCCATCACTCCTCACGGAGAGGTTGGGAAATAACCCTTTCCTCCCAGTTGCCTAGCACTGTGCTAGGGATGGGGTTGGTGGAGGGAGTATGCCTCAACATTTCCTATCTATTTCAACAAGGATGTTTTCTCAGTTACCTGGTATATAAGATCCTCTTAACTAGTTTATCAATTTTTCTTAGAAGGAATGAGTCTATGTGTAGCTGTTTATCTGGTGCCTCTGTGGTGAAAAGAGAGTCCTGGGCCTTCTATTCTGTTATTCTGCTGGTAGTTATAGAAGGCTAATGGTTTTGGAATCAGTTAGGAAATTCCCAAACAGCTAACTTAATAGCAGGATGTGTTCTACATGGTTCTGAAAGAACCTAGAGAAACCACTGAATTTTCAGCATCCTGACACCGTGTATGCAGCCTAAAAGAAAGAAATAAAAGTATGCCGAGTAGACAGACATTAAAAATGACACAAGATTGCAACTCAAGTAGTCCCTGCTTTTCTCAGAGGGATTTATTCTCATGTTGTGTTCAATATAAAAATCACAAAATTGACTTCTGCTTTGATGTGAATTCTATTTTTCACCAAAATTATCCCTAGCTTCTGATATGTCAATAAATAATTTAGAAGTTATTATTTTTATTATAATTACATATAATAATGATTAGTAGCTGTTATTTATTAATAAATAATTAAAATGTGATCATAATTCAATTGACAAAATTCAGTTTTCAGTGTGGTGAAAATTTCACACTAAATATATGTATATTTGTGTATGGGTGTGTGTGTGTGTGTGTGTGTGTGTTGACATTTTAAACTATTTAAACTTTTTCTGTGAGTGGTACTGGGGATTGAACCCAGGGCATCTTGCATGGTAGGCAAGAAATCTACCTCTGAGCTATTATCCTCAGCCCCTAGTTAAAATTATTTTTTAAAAATAAAAATAAAATTGAGTTATTCTGATACATATCCTTCCTTTCTTCTCTTTTTTTCTATTATGACACAAATGAGCACCAAAATGTAATATAACCTAGTTTGTTTAATTTATTTTGTGAAGACAAATAGTCTAAATCATGGCTTGGTATCTGGGATATCCTCTAGTGGTTTTGTTTGTTGTTTGTTTTTTCCCATGGATTGCTATGGAGTTATAAATGCATAACTTCTATGTTTGTAAGAAGTAGAACTGTATGTCGTCTTATGAAACAGAGAGGAAATTTTATTTCAAATGAATTGCCTGAAAAACTTTAGTAGCTTATCTTTACATCAGTGGTTTCAATAATTATAGCATCTATATGTAGAAGATGAGAAGGAAACCGTTATCACCTGTGTTCCTACCAGACCAAAAGATAATTTTTTATTGTATCTCTGTTCTATGGCAGTACTTCTAGCTCATACTTGGAGAGGAAGAACAGATTCCCTGTTGATCGATCAAGAATTTGCCTACCCGCCAGTAAGTGGGTGTAGCAGTCACTACTACACTAAATATATGTATATTTGTGTATGGGTGTTTGTAGAGAGGTTTTCATCACACAAAAATGCATTTCCCTCTGCTCTTACCTACTGGTGCCTATGTTTCTGGAACAGTGTCACCTTTTATTATAAAATCATCTTCCTATTAACTTCCAGTGGATAATAATGATAATAGTTATAAGTGAGGTGCTTATTCATATGTGTCCACCTGTATGAAGTGCAGACTTCACACTATGAGATGAGGAGAATTGTTAGCCTTATTTAAAAATGAAAAAAAAAAAAAGAAAGAAAGAAAGTCAAATCCTGTTAAATACTTGTTAGATTCAGCTAAGAAGTTGCAGAAACATGATTAAAATCTTGGCTATCTGGCTCCAGAAACTATGTATTTTAAATATCATAGTCAGGGAAGACTATATGGAGAAGCTGACATTTGAACAATAACTTAAATAATATGAAAAGAGAGGCATGCAGGTATCTGAGGAAATGCATTGTTAGGTAGAGGGAACAGCCAGTACGAGGGCCCTGAGGCAGGAGCCTACTACTGTGAGAAAAGGGGAAGGAATAATTTCAGGTGTTTTTGCAGAGTATCTGAAAAGAATAGTTGCTATTATCAGAAATGGGGATATTTGGGTGTCATCGTTTTGGTGGGATAACTAGAAATTCAGTTTTGAACTGGTTAACTTTGAGAAATCTATTGAATCTTCAAGTGATGTCAAGTAGGTAGTTCAATACAGTCTGAGTTCACAAGAGAGAAGGGATATGGACATGGCCAGCTTTATGCACACACTTACCAGAAGACCAGTGAAGAGCACCATGGATGCAGATGATGATGGGCAGGTGCTCCAGGAACTAGCTTTCCAACCTTTAGAGCCCAGAGATGAGGAGTCAAAAGGTCTCGAGGTCGAGCAACTAGTGTGGCAGGGTGAAAACCAGGTGAATGTGAATCTGGATTACAATGAGAAGAAAAATAAAAAAAAGGCTTTCAGTGAGAAGGAGGTGAGATCTGTCAAGTGTTGCTGGTAAGTCAAGTAAGGAGAGTGCTGGGAATTGAGCATGATTATGGCAATACAAATGACACTGATGACCTTAACAAGTAAATTCTCATTATAATGATCCAGGCAAAGATCTAGAGAACATTCACAAATGAGTAAGCATTATTACCAAGTCACACAACTGAGATTTATCAAAGAACAAATATCCTTACTGATTGCCCTGAACAGTGTATAGTTTTATGGAAAGAGAAATTTTTAAAATGATGAATAATTTTAAATACAATATTTAATTCAATAAAGAAAATTCTAAAGGACAGTGGAAATGTGCAACAAAATATTGAGTAGAGACATTTAAAAGAGAATCTCATCTTGAAAAGATGGACTGAAAGGATACAACCAGGTCATGTGCTCCAATTTGGAAGTGCCAGATAATCCACCTGACTTAGTAAAACAATGAGAGAGGATTTTTGGAAACCTAACTGAAAAGTTCAGGCATAGGTTAATCAAGGTGGTCTATGCTACTGTCTGAAAGCTCTAGCTTCACTTTCTGGCAAGTTCACCAAACATGTTGGTTATCAGGGGCTCCAGGCTCACCTCTCATGGTCTGGCAATCCCTGTGGAAGGGAGTTTTCTTTATCAACAGCTCCTGCAAATTTCATGTATTGATTTGGATTAGTCTGGATTATGTTATATATGGGCCAATAACCATTTATTCTGTTCCTGGGAGTGGATTAGCTATATTGAGGTTTTATCTCCTCTTATTGGAAGTGGAATAATGATGACAGTTCTTTCCAAACCATAGGGATTAATAAGTAGAGAGTTAATGATAGAAAAAATAAGGTTATAACACTATATAAATGAGCAAATGAATGTTGGGCACATAAAAGAAAGATTTCTGTGTAGGGAAAAAGGAAGAATATTTGAAAGAAAGAAGAATGCAGACAAGCAGCTATGCAACACTCACTCTATGCTTCCTAGACTTGCTGACATCTCCTGTAATACTCCTGGAAACCCCAAGAAGTGTGTATATCTGTATTGGGGAAAACTAAGAAAAGTGAAAGGATCTATCTTGGGGAAAACTGAGAAAAGTGAAAGGATCTTTAATATTATGCTAGAGAAAATTTGTCCCTAAGACTAAATTATAAACTCATCTTTCAAGCCTTGGGATATTTTTATTCATAATCATGCACTGAGATATGTGTAGTTCCCCTATGTAGCATTAAAATTGACAACCAAGGCAACAACATCCCTGAGCAGAGACATGTAACAAAGGAGTAGTCCTACCATGTGACTAGAGTCTAGAGACTCTCTGCCTTGGTTTCCCCAGCAGGTGAACTTCTTGGCTTCTGAAGGTGAACAAAAGAGTGGTCAAGTGGGTGGCAGGGGTGGCAGAGGTGCTCTAGTGTGAGGTGGGAGGCAACTTACCCCACTTTTCAAATATTTCTCTCAATTCATCCTCTTCTCTGCATCATTTAGATTTGTACAACAGCTCTAAATCCTGAACTTTGCGGGATTTCTATGGCAAATCCTGGCTTGTTTCTCATTGGCTGTTCCACATCAGGCAGGTAAAATTCAGCTTCATTTGCTCTGCTAAGTTTTTGCCAAACTTCCATCCATTTCATTCCTTAGGATGCTGTTTACATCTTCCACCCCGGGTCCTCCCCTCTGTCTCTCTTTCTTTATAGACTCTCTCTTTATGTCACTGTCATTTTTCCATCCAACTGGGATGTTTGAGAGATAAAAGACATTAGCATTTGTTTTTAATCTCTGTCATTTGACAGGAGGCCCTTATGACCATTTCTGTATCATCTCTTCACATGTTCAATAACTGATGATATTCAGCATATTATTGTAATCTCCATAGCCTCAAGACCCATCTCATAATCTCATAACTCTACCACTGCCATATGCATATACCTGCCTCTAACTGCTACCAACCTCCATACATTTGAACACATTCCTTGGCCTTAGTCTTACTTCCACATTTATCTGATCACCCTGCTTTTAGATTGCTTCCAACTCTAATATGTCAATATGTATTAATACAGATTTACCATTCTAATCACATTGTAACTAAGATGACAGAAATTAATATGGCAGCATTTAGATTACATATTTTTAACTGTTTTTACCAATGTTTCCAAGCATTGTGGAAAAATGATTGATCCAAAGTAAATTCTCATTCTATCTGTAACTTTCTAATCTAATGTAAAGTTAAAACCATAATTGCCACAATGTTTGTAAAACCACATATTAAGTATAATAAAAAGATTATAAAGGTTTGTATAAAGTGGTGCTCAAATAAATATGTCATGTATCTCCCCACGAAGCTTTAATAGCTTACAAAGCATATGCATTTGGTAAAGAAAGAAGAACCAGAGAAAATGTGGCTTGAAGCAGCCCATTTCTTTTAGTTGTTAAATTTTTGGTTGTTGCTTTGCCTTGTTTTATAGCTTTCTTTGGCTCTATAAAGTATGTTGACATACTACCTATGACCTCTGGCTTGCTGTCTATTCCATTATTTAATTTTTTTTTTTTTAGAGTGAGATGCCATTTTGAAAGGCACTGAGGCATCACTGTTAAATCATACCCACTGTATGTGCAGATGACTGTGTAGTGAACTCACTCCTACTTACTTATTTGGCCTTAATTTATTTCTAGCTTTAAAGAACTTTGATGATCACCATGATGTGATGGATTTAATAGTTAGATAGATTCATACATGGATAATCTTCCTTATAAGGTATGACCATTATTTCATATTTTACAGGTCAACAATATCCCCAAGAACTCATATACACTGTTCAAATGAAGGATGTGTAATAAGTTGGAACACAGGTTAATAACCTAGCATACTGACTGGCATAGAGTTGCTCAGTAACCATCCATTACTCTATCACATTGAACACCTTTAGTCAGTCCTTTGGTTAAGGCCTTTGTCCCAGATGTTCCACTGTCTTAAAAGCCCTTCTTCCAGGTCTTAGGATGGATGTTTGTTCTGTGTATTTTTACCGTCAGTCTGAAGGTGACTTCTTCAGAGAACTCTCCACCATTCAATGATTCCAGAGTCTCACTCCTTCATGAAACCCATTTTATTTTATTTTTTGTACTCATCAGGACTTGATAGTCTCTCAAATATTAATTTTATTATATAATAGAAAAACATAATTCCATTTTGCCATTTTATTTCCAGTGCCTGAAACAGTGAACTATAGTAGATAGGTATCTTTTTATATTTTACAGAGAAAGGGGCTTTATTTGTCTTGTTCATTGTCATGGTCTTAACACTTTGCATGTGGTATGTCCTTCATATGTGCTTTATTAACTAATAAATGAATTTGTTTTGTATTTCATGCCTAATTATATTAAAATTTTATAAGTAAAATTCCCATTTTTTTTCCTTTTTACCCAAGACAAATGAAAATTTGCAATCAATATGCAAAATTAATGTTTTTAGAGAATTTACTCATAACTGGATACTGGATAAAAATCATAAATTCTAGTGAATGAATAAAAAAAGTGGTGCATCCATTCAATGGCATAATGCTCAGTGATAAAAAGGAGAAAAATACAAAAACGCACAACATGGTTGAAAAATACATAATTCTAAGTGAAAGAAGCCAGACTGAAAAGACTGTAGCATCCTGAGATTCTGTTCACGTGACATTCTGGAAAAGCAATACCATAAGGACAGAAAACAGATCCATAGTTGTTAGGTCATGGGTATTGGGAGGGGTTTGCTACAAAGGGTAGTAGGAGGGAACATTGTGGAGAAATGGGACTGTTGATATCATGATCACAGTGGTCATTGGATGAATGCAGTTGAACAAATAACAGGAGCCCAGTTCTGGAAATAATTTGAAAACTGTTGATAGGGTACTATTTATCCTGAGATAGAAGGCCAGGGAAGTTTACATTGTAAAAATAAATTAATGAAGGTATGTATTTTGCCAAAAAGATGCCACAATTGAAAGTGTACTTTTTGGTTTGTGAGCTTTCATAAACACTACAACCAAGACCTACAACATTTTCATTATTTCATTCCAGTTTGCAGCCTGTTTCCTTAGGGCTACTTTTCTGATAACCAATCCTTTATTTCCACCTGATACAGTAAATCAATGTTCTATAAATTTAAGTAATTTAAATAATACATTATGTGTTCTTTTGTGGCTGGCTTTTTATATGCAGAATATTTTCGATTTTCTTTAAGTTTGCCATCTTCTAAGGCTAGTTACTTACACTCCTAAGTAGGATTCCATTATGTGGACACTTCAACTGATTCACCTACTAATCTGCCAATGGACATTTGGATTGTTCCCACTCTTTAGCAATTAGGAACAAAGTTACAATGAACCTTTGTGTTCAAATATTAGTTTGAAATAGATTTTTATTTCTTTTGGGTTATTACCTAGAATTACTGGCTCACATAGTATATACGCACTTAGTGGTGCATTAGGAAAAGCAGAATTTAAATTTAAAAGCAGAAAATAAATTTTGATGAAGCCCAACATATCAATTTTTTATTCTAATTTGTGATTTTTGTGTCTTATGTAATAAAAATTACAAAGATTTTATGCTATGTTATCTTTTAGAATCTTAGAATTTTATGTTTATGTTTGCAGTATATTTTGTGTTCAATTTTATAGTTGGGAGTGAAGTAAGATTTGATGATGGTGCCAGAGTATTTCAAGAGAGAAAAAAAAAAACTGATAAAACAGTGGCACCACATTTTCTTTATCCATTCATCTACTGAAGGGCATCTGGGTTGGTTCTATAGTTTAGCTATAGTGAATTGTACTGCTATAAACATTGATGTGGCTGTGTCCTTGTAGTATGCTGTTTTTAAGACCTTTGGGTAAAGACCAAGGAGTGGGATAGCTGGGTCACAAGGTGGATCCAATTCAAGTTTTCCAAGGTATTTCCATACTGCTTTCCATATTGGCTGCATCATTTTGTAGTCCCACCAACAATATGAGTGTGCCTTTTTCTCCACATCCTCGCCAATATTTATTGTTGTTTGTGTTCTTAATAGCTGCCATTTGGATAGGTGTGAGATGAAATCTTAGAGTGGTTGTGATTTGCATTTCTCTGATTGCCAGAGATGTTGAATATTTTTTCATGTATTTGTTGATTGATTGTATATCTTCTTCTGAGAAGTGTCTATTCAGTTCCTTGGCCCATTTATTGATTGGGTTATTTTTGTGTGTGTGTGTTTAAGATTTTTGAATTCTTTATATATTCTAGAAATTAGTGCTCTGATGTACATGTGGTAAAAATTTGTTCCCAATTAGTAAGCTCTCTATTCACCTCACTGATTGTTTCTTTTACTGAGAAGAAGCTTTGTAATTTAAATCTATCCCATTTATTGATTCTTGATATTAATTCTTGTACTACAGGATTCTTATTAAGAAACTTGGGGCCTAATCCAACATGTTTGAGATTAGAGCTTACTTTTTCTTCTATTAAGTGTAGTGTCTCTGGTCTAATTCCTAGATCCTTGATTCACTTTGAGTTGAATTTTGTGCATGGTGATAGATAGAGGTTTAATTTCATTTTCTTGCATACGGATTTCCAGTTTTCCCAGCACCATTTGTTGAAGAGGCTATCTTTTCTCCAATGTATGTTTTTGGCACTTTTGTCTAATATAAGATAACTGAAATTATATGTGTTAGTCTCTGTGTCTTCTGTACCATTGGTCTACCGGCCTTTTTGGTGCTAATACCATGCTGTTTTTGTTACTATTGCTCTGTAGTATAATTTAAGGTCTGCTATAGTGATGCCACCTGCTTCACTCCTCTTGCTAAGGATTGCTTTAGCTATTCTGGGTCTCTTATTTTTCCAGATGAATTTCATGACTGCTTTTTCTATTTCTATGAGGAATGTCATTGGGATTTTGATTGGCATTGCATTAAATATGTATAGTGCTTTTGGTAGTATGGTCATTTTGACAATATTAGGGATCTTTTCATCTTCTAAGGTCTTCCATAATTTCTTTCTTTGGTGTTCTGTAGTTTTCATTATAGAGGTCTTTCACGTCTTTGGTTAATTCACAGGTAAATGGATGGAGTTAGAGAATATAATGCTAAGTGAAGTTAGCCAACCCCAAAAAGCCAAATGCCAAATGTTTTCTCTGATATAAGGAGGCCGATTCACAGTCAGGTTGGGATGGGGAGCATAGGAGGATCAGAGGAACACTAGAATGGCCAATGGGTAGGGAGGGGAAGGGAGGGGGCAAAAGGGTCAAGAAAAAAAAAGATGGCAGAATGAGATGGATATCATTACCATAAGTGCATGTATGAAGTCACGAATGGTGTGAATATACTTTATATACAACCAGAGATATGTAAAAATGTGCTCTACAAGTATAATAAGAAATGTAATACATTCTGCTGTCATTTCTAACAACTTAGAATAAAAACTAAATTTGAAAAAAAGATAAAAAAAAACAACAAATTTTTTAAATGTAAAAAAAAAAACAAAAAACAAAAAAAAAAAAACAAAACAATGGCATCTTTGTCAAAACCTATTGACAGAGGAAATGCCATATTCTGGATCTTCTGTTCCATTCTTTTGACCAATATGGCTGAGATATGCCAAAACCTCACTGGCTTCATTATTGCAGCTTTATCATAAATAATGACATTAAATTACACATGTATTTCAATAATGTTATTGTTCAAATTTATTTAGCAAGGTATGGAATCTTTGACATTCTATGTGAATGTTAAAATCAGTGTCAATTTCTCAAAATGTTGTTTAGGATTTTAATTGAGATTGAGTTGAGTCTATAGACATGTACCCTAAAAATAAATATCTTAACAATACTAAGTATCCTTATCCATGAGAAGAGTACATGTCTGTTTGAATTCAGCGACATTTCTATATTTACTGAGGTCAATCAATTAATTTCTCTCCACCATGTTTTGGTAATTTCAATATACAGATTTTTAAAAATATATTTTGCTGAATTTTTCCTAGAAGTTTTGTGGTAAATGTCTTTTGAAAATATTCTTTCCACTTGTTTATTTAGAGTATGTATAATACAACAGAAATCAATAGTACCTATAACTTGAGACAGCACTAAATTCACTTAATAGCTTCATGAACACTAGGAAAATTTCTGAGGACTCTTTATGTGTACAATCATGTTGCCCACAGATAAATATTTCTTTTTAGACTCTACGCTGTACATATGATATATATACATATATATGCACACAGTTATATATTATATTATAATATACATGTGTGTATAGATAGATAGGTATATAATTTTCCCCATCTTAATATTTAAGCTGGGCCTTCCAACAAATTTTGAATATAAATAGTGAGTGCTGGTACTCTTTCATGAATTGTCCTTTAGAATATTGAGGAAGTTTCTTGTTATTCATAATCATTTAAGAAATTTTTAGATGAAAATTTATTAAATTGAATCAAAAGCTTTTTCTTTATTGTTCTTTTAATATAGTCAGTTATGTGGATTGACTTTTGTAAGTTAAATCAACCTTGCATTCTTAGAATAATTTGGCTATGGTGTGATATCCTTTACACATTGATACATTTGATTTGCTACCTTTTGGGAAGTATTTTTGCAGGTATGCATCTAAGGGATATTGATATTAAAAGTTTTTTAAGAAACCTTTTTATCCTCTTGTTATAAACACCTGGCAAACTGGGCAGTATATGTGAAATAACTGCTTTTTAAAATTGTGTAACAGGAATTTTCTGAAAGAAGGTAAACAAATAATGTGAGGCCTTCAGTCACTCCAGATTTCTGCTTGCAAGAACTTTTCTATCCCTTTTATAGAGTGGGAAATGATGAACAGAGGACGTGAGTCTTGCTGAATTAAGGGTGGAGGGAGAAAATTTCTGTGAGGCTAAGTCTCCAAAGAGGAGGTAATGATGCAGAAAAGAGCCCCAAATAAGGGATTTCTTTTATTTTTTTACTGAATGATAAGCCTGCAAGCCTAAGGCCTGGTAGAATATTTGTTTCTCTATCTTCTTTTCTACTTAATCAAATGTTTGGCATAATGGTGATTCAACCTTGACTTATGGCTCCTTCACCAAAAGTGAAGAGTTTAAAGTATGAAATTTATTCACTTTGTTAATTGTATTCAGGTGCTTCACAAGTTGTTTTCCCACTGAATTGGTGTTTTCTTTGTTCTGGAATAAACAGAAGAATGGCGTCCAGAAACATCTTGTTTTAGCAGTAGATAGATGAAGTGATTAGGTGTGGTATGATCCTTTTCCATGTTTAATTTCATGATGATAGTTGGCAGAAGGCAAACAGCAGGCAGCATCCACGTCAGGTGTTCCAGCATATTGCAATTAAAGGAAGCGACTCAGGGTCTCCCAGAGGAAAGGGAGAGATCAATGTGTCACGTTATTTACATTCAACGTAAACAACAATTCCCTGACCCCAATACTACAATTTATTTGTAGGGTAGCTTCCAAATCCAGACACATATTATTCTCAAATTTTAGTACATGTATGAAGTAATTATTCTCCAACAGTTAAACATATTTGGTGGCTTCTCTGCATTCATCTTTATTATAAATAATTTTTCCAATTAGTGTTATCCAAATGCTGTGAGAAAGCTCAGGTGAGGATGCAGTTTAAGCAATGTAAGCAAGATTAATTTTTATCGTCAGTGAAACAAATCCAAGTCAGTCAGGGAAGGGTCTCATGGCAGAGAAATAGAGATGCAGATGGAAAACAAACTTGAAATTACATAACCAAATTAGGCCAACCAAAGAAGAGTATAATATAAAGGCAAGTCACTCTACTTACCACTACTGTCCTAGTACTTTATATTGAGCAACCATGGACAATTATTCATGATCGCTAGTTAGTTTGGTGTGAAACAAATCCCATGATGTGGGACTTCCTTGACTGTACAATGTAAAAATGTACTGATGATGTAGGATATATGTAACTCTAATATTGGTATTGTGCTTTTCTCAAGTAGCATTTAATGTCTACTATATCATTTTCATTTTACAATGCAAATATAATATTGTGGAAGAGCTTATTATCTGAAGCCACACTGCCTTGAGTTCAAGTGATGATCCTGAACTTAATCTCTGTGAGCTTCACTTTCTTGAGCTATGACATATTGGCTAATAAAAGGATGTTATTTCTTAAGCATGTTAAAGATGAAAATCAATGAAAAACATTTGGAAAGTTAAAATGACAAAATATTTTAATGCAGGTTGGTAATGAAATTCAGAGGCAAAACACATAATCAACTTCTTGAATCAACCATGCGTGTTGTTTGGATATGTCCCCCCAAAGTTCCTGTAGAAATGATTGGATTGTGAGATCTGTAGCCCAATCAGTCTATCCTTGTTTAAATGGACTGGCTGGGTGGTAACTGTAGGCAGGTGGGATGTGGCTGAAGGAGATGGGTTACTAGGGGGCATGCCTGGGAAGGGTGCATCTTCCTTGCAGTGCCTTCTCCCCTCTCTCTCTCTGCTTCATGGATACCAGGAAGGAAGCAGCTTCCTTTTGCCACAAACTTATCCCATGATGTTCTGCCTCAGCTTGGGCCCAGAGCAACAGAGTTGGCCATCTATGGACTGAGACCTCTGAAACCCTGAGTCCCAAATAAATTTTTACTCATCTAAGTTGTTCTTGTAGGGTATTTTGGTCACAGTGAAACAGTTGTTGGTTAAAACACAAGGGTTTGGGAGGATTTAGCAAAACTATGCCTGTGGGCAGTTAGTCCATTGTTTGGTGTACGATATTCAGTAAGGAGTAGCTAAGAGGAGGGTATAAAGAAGTTAGATGAAAGAGAGAGAGAGAAGACTGGCCACTAAGAGAATAGAATTCCAAAATTTACTCTAATGGGTCAGGTAGTGAACACCTCAGGTTTTGTGGAATATACATTCTGTCACAAGTACTCAACTTTTTCATTGTAGATAACAAGCAGCAATAGATACAACTTAAGGGATAGGCGTGACAGTGGGCCAATAAGACATTATTTACCAACATAGATGTTGGGCTGGATTTTACCTCTCAGGCCATAGCTTGGCAGTGGGAGCAAAGAATAATACTCAAATGCAGTCTTTTGATGAAGTTCAAAGTTCCATCCTTTCTCTCCCAGCTGCCTTCCTTTGGCCTGTTCATCACTGGAACAATGAAGATAAAATCATATGTCCTCTTTGGCTGTTTTCAGAACTCAAGATCTAAGATTTTATGTATGGTCCTAATGTCTCTGAAGATGATTTAGTGACTGTCAACCAGGAAAACACTAAAACCAAATTTGAAGCATGGGGGACATGGCTCAGATGGTGATAAAAATTACACCTTTGGCCCCTCTTTCTCCACTAAAAGCAAAATTAGGTATTATGCAAGGTGAGAATACATATTTGTACCTGGAACCCTTAATCCTCTTCATCCACTGGCTGCCAGGTGATGTTTGTAGGTAGAGTGACAACATATGCTAGTTAGCTTATGAAAGCTCCAGGGTTTGGCCATGATGCCCATCTAATACTGATAATCTCTCTCTCTCTCTCTCTCTCTCTCTCTCTCTCTCTCCTAAAAATGTCACAATTTGTTGAAAAGTCAGGTAAAATCTCTGCTAATAGGAGATGGAACCCAGTTCTATAAATTGCTACTTCTTTTTGGAAGCTACAAAATTTCTATCCAGAAGATAAAAAAGATAGATAAACAATTCTAGAAAAAAAAATTATTTTAGAAAAAAAAATATTGGGTATGCAATGTATGACTTATACTATGCAAAGACACTATGGATAAAATACTCCCTCAAAAGTTTCATTTTAGTTTTTGGAAGAGATTTTTTTTTTTTTTAAAGATTTATTCCAAAGTCACAGACTGTGTTTTTCATATGTTTTTTCCATCCTTATTTATTCCACGTGACCCAAAGCCACATGAGGGCAAAGGCAGATCATACCTCTCTTCCCCTGTCACCAGCAGCTGGTCATGCTTACTGCATTATTAATTGAGCCCTCAGCAAATACGGTGCACTGAATAACTCAGTACTAGTCAAAGTTTTCCTCATTAAACATTGATTTTGTATTTCCATATTGTACTCTGAAAGGGAGGTAAAAGGAAGTAAATTATTTCACAAAATTTGAATGACTTATACAAGTAGCTGCAAATACTTACCTTCATACTCTATACTCACTCTTCATTAAAATCCTACTGCATTACTGGCTCTTATATATAAGAGTTCTGAGCACTTAATCCTTACAATTGTCCAAAGGTAGGAGCTAACATTTCCTCTATTTTATGGATAATAAGGCTAAAGCTGAAAGAATTTAGGGAATTTACATAAAGCAACATAGCTAGTAAGTGGTGAAGACAGGATTTCATACCACCTTTGATTCCCATGAAGACTGAGAATATTTTGAAACCTGTTAGACATAGTTTAATTTTAAATATAAATGGCAGACTGAGTTATCCATGATTACCCTAAATACATGTATGAAGATACAATTGTAAAAATACTTTATATAAAACCAGCAACTTGAAAAATTGTGCTCTTTATATGTAATATGAAATGAAATGCAATATGTATAACAAATTAGAATAATAAAAAATTTAAAAAATTAAAACCTCAATGATAACCTTAAATTAACCATTTTCTTTAATACTCCTAGTATCACTACTATAAATATTGCATGAGTCATACTTACAATAAAAATTATTACTTGTTTTTCTAAAGTTTAAATTTAAGTATGCTGTAATTGTTTTAATGGTAGACCTGGCAACACTATCTAATACTCATTCTATATAGACTACTTATAATTTAAGAAAGTGTAAAGAAGTGTCCAAATATAGTTCCATCTTAAAATATGAGTTTTGTATCTCTTCCCTGATTCCATGGCTGTATGCAGAAAAAGACAATGATCCTAGTACAGTTCTTCCAAAGAACAATGAAAGCATTGTTTATCTTCTAATCTGTAATTATCATGTGGATTATTTGATCCCAGCCAGAAGCTGTTAAGTACCCAAATGTCCCTTGAGCAATCAATATCATATAGAGCATTGTTTTGCCTTGCTCAATTTAATCGCTGAGTGTATTCCTCTAGCTTTCCTTTCGTAGTGATGAGATGCAGCACAGAGTCCACCTGTAAGAGTGGAGTACATCTAACTACAGCAAGAGCCAGGTAGGATGAGTACCAGCCAGCAGCCTAGAGAAACATACAAGGAAAGCCTAAGACTAATTCCTTATTCAAAGATCCTATCATCTCATTGTAGAGAAACTGAAGCAATTATGTATAAAGCTCCTTAAATAAAGAATGCTTGCAAAATTTTGGGCCTCAAGGCTTCTAATTCTAATTTATAAAAGTACTCCAAATTTCCCATCTAAAATCACCCTTCCCCATTTAAAACCAGATTTTAAAAAAATCAATGATTATAAAATTTCCTGTAAACTTATAGATAAACCATTTGGACAAAGGAAGACAAGGGGCCCGGTAAGTACAAGTAATGAGAAGAGACACTTATTTCTGGAGAGAAAAACCTCTCCTCTGTTTGTGGAAGCAATCATCTGAGGCCTTTCCTCTTGGTGGTTTGGGTGCTTCCGGTGTATCATTGCATTTTGGTACCATGAAGAAGGCAGCTAGAATCTCAAGAATGTCTGAGAATAAAGCTGAGTCTACAGAAGGCTAAGAAGGGTGACTTACAAAATAACTATAATCTGAGTAGCATAATTTGAATTTCTGGATCAAGCTTCAGATAAAGGGTCTAGACAGTTTTTTCCCTCATAAAGAAATTTTCCTTATTAGATAAGCCAGTTTTAGATGGGCTTTTTGCCACTTGCAACTCAAAGAGATGTCTACTGATTTCTATTCAATTTGAACACCCCATAAAATACATAAATACAAAGTCTACAAAAATGGAACACAGATTATTACTGTGTGATAAGGAAAAAGTGTGTGTATGTGCACAGGAAGAACCACTTAGATATGAAATGGAGCCAGAAATGAGGCTCAGATAAAAGATTCAATGAGAAGTCTTTAGTCTTGCTATGGGTGGCCCAGAGATTTAAAAAATACGCTCCTTAACATGCTATGCAAACAGAACCATTTGTTTACCGAATTCACAGTATCCTCAAGCTAAATTCCAAGACATTGCTCAGAAGAATCACAATTTATAAAATATATAAGTAGAAAGTAAAATGACCATAATAGGTTGGAGCAGTTAAGAAGTTTCCTACTGGACACCAGACTAGAGTTGATCCCTAAGAGTATGGGAGATATTGTGTAAGGAGAGAGGCAGGAAATTTCAAGGAAGGGAAACAGCATAAGCAAACTGAAACTGTGAATGACATTGTGAAAAGATGAACACAGATGCAGTCAGGAGGTCATTGTGTAATCTTACTATTGGAGACAATGTTACAGAAAGGTTATGGACTACTTGAATTTCTTGGGATCTCAAAATATATCCATGTAATTAATTTTGGTTTGATGAAAAATGAAAACAGTCTACAAATAAATCTTGACAAAAAAATAAAACTAAGAATAAACAAACTCCCCTGCAAGAAAAATACACAACAATTTGAGCTCAATTCTCCTATTGTGTAAATTAGCCCTCAAGAGTAATTTAAGTAACTTTCACTTCCCAAACTAGAAAGCTAAATCTTTAATAAAATAAGTCTCATTTTCACTCTGTCAAAATTATATTTTGGACTTTCAGCCACACTTTCTTAATCTGGTCGAATGAACAATGGAAAATATAAATAAATTCTTACTGCTATCACTCTAGTTGGAGTGTCCCACTAATTGGCCTTATCACATACTTAAATTACAATACTCACAGATCATTCTGAGATCATGGATTATCAGTGGATAGCATGTAATGCTCACCCACTGGGTATTTGTGGATTTCTTATATTTTGATAAAATTGTCATACTAGCTCTCTGTAACCATGAGAAAGTGAATTAACTATATTGAGACATTGGTCACTAATTGCAAAATGGGTGTTTATTCCTCATAAAACTCTACCTAACAGAGTTTTATGAGAAATAAAGTTGAAAATATACAGTAAATTCCCAGCAAAGTAACTGTCATTTGAGCAATTACTATGAGCCAAAGTCCAAAATAAGTTACATGTTTTATTTTAATTATTATTAAAATCCTGTGGATATTTCCCCCCCCCCCCCACATATGCGTAAACTCAGACCCAGAAAGGCCTTTCTATGTACCTAATAAAATAGTTTTTAAAAATTCCTGTATTGTACTGGGGATGTAGCTCAGTGGTAGAGCAATTGCTTATCATTTGCAAGGCCCTGGACAATCCTGGACAATCCATTACCATCACCAAAATAATAATAATAATCCATATATTACTTCTCTACTTAAGAAATCACTCTTTACCAATAGCATGACAAATTAACAAAATTTATTTTATAGCTATTTCTAAGGAAACAGAAAATATTTTACATTAAAATAAAATTATTGGTCCTCAGAGAGCTCTTTGAAGTAGCTGAGGTCATAGATTGTTTCTGTATTATTGCAATTCTAAGAAGTGACAGTTGTAATATATTAACTCAGTGGTTTATTCTGGGAGAATTATTACCTTTATTTAATGATGATGTGTTTCAATGATTATTAAACTTTAGAACTTCTAAGAATCACCTGGGGAATTTGTTTAATACACAGATCACTAGGCCTAACTTTTAGGGATTCTGCCCTGGGGAGGAGTCCAAGAATCTTCATTTGAACAGATACTACAGGAGATTCTGACATAGTTATCCATAAACCAGTTTTTATGAAAAACTCATCCGAAGTGCAGTAACTCCTTGAATTCACGGGCTGAAGGTAAATAACGAAAGCATTGACAGGAAAGAAAAAGAAAAAAGAGGAAAAGATGGGTGGAGGGGCCGCTGCTTGTTTTCCTCCAAACCAAGAGCTCTGGTTTTTCTAGTAAGCATTCATCATACCTAGTTTTTCCATGCCTGGTTCTGGGTAGCATCCACTTCACCTCCAAAGAGGATCATGTGATTATAGGTCTCAGCCAATCAGCACATCAGACTGCTGTTGCACACCATGATTTGTCCAAACCTCGCACAGCATTCCCTGTCATCTTAAATCACAGAGCTATCAGAGAGGAAGTTCTGTGTTTCTGAGGCAGTGAGAGTATTGAGGAGCCATTCCTGGGTCTTTGGATTGGGCAAGGTGTGGGGGTGTGAGGAGTCTACAAACTTTTTGTCACTGTAGGCTGTGATTAAAGCTAAATTCCCAGAATTCAAATCCTAACTTTGAGTTCTGAAGCCAGCCTTGCCAGAAACCATAACCTACCTCAGTCTTTTGTGCTGGTAAATTCACAGTTTGACTTGAGCCAATTTCACCTGCAACCCCTAGATCTCTATTGATGGTTTTCATCTAAATTCAGGACCAAGAGAAAGAAATTCACTGTGGTGGTGGAAAGTGTTCTAAAATTTCTTTAAGGATAACATTCCCAGGCCTTGTAATATTCTTAGCAGTTCAGGAATTAAAAAAAAAAAAAAATTAAGTGTTACCTACTGAAAATTCCTTACACCGGGAAGTATTTCAAACACTCTACCCTTTAGTCCTCAAAGAAACCTTCTTTGGTAAACAATATCATTCCAATTTGGGAAAAAAACAAGTCTTAGAAAAATTGAGAAACCTGACCAAGATCATCCAGTTTGTAGATGGTGGAGTCAAGATTTAATCCCTGGCTGCCTGACACTGAGGACAGATCTTAACCATTCAGTACATCATTCTTTAACATTTTTGGTTAGAGATGAGCAGTTACTGTACTTAGGTTTCCTCAGAAAATAAAGTGCCATGGGAAATTTGCTATTTCCAAACTTAAATTGCAATTTGACTCCTTTATTTGGGACAGGTGCATTTTCACCACATTAAACCAACCTTTCAATTACACATGGCTGGCAGGTCTCCAATCATCTAAAATTTCTTCCTCATTTCTAGTGATTTAACATGTTTCATGAAAAAAAAAAAAAACCTGGAATTTTCTTTTGAATCTTCTTGTCTGAATGGTGGTGAGGAGATAAGGCAATGGTGTGTGTGTGTGTGTGTGTGTGTGTGTGTGTGTCGAGTGTAGGTGTGGGGTAGGTGTGTGATTGCCACATTCGCTGATGTTTCAAATGACATCAACCCTCTGTCAGGCTTCTCTCTACTTACAGATAGATGCTTTCCCTCCTTTTGTTCATTTATCATCAGCAACCTAATGCACACTAGAATTTGCATCCAACTAGATGGCAAACTTGCCAGCCAACAGATACCATAATGATGACAGCTGACTTGATATGGAGGATCATGGCTTGCTATTGCCCTGGATGCAAAATGAAGCATCTGCTTGTGACAAAGATTTCTTGCAGCAGAATCACTTGCTGCTGAAATCTGTCATTTTTTTTTTTGCATGCATTTGAGTTGTTGAAAAGTAAATTATTATTTTTTAATCTCTGGGGAATTATTTTTGATGATCCAGCATTCTTGATGTCACCTTCAATTAGGAAACATCTTGGACTCTCAGAGCTAAGTGATGGAAGTGATACTTATGATGCTCATTTGAATCTCAAACATTTATTTGTGTATTTTGTATACATTATCCCATTTGTTACAGACCTATAAGAAAGAAGCTTTTATTGCTTCCATTTTATAGTTCAGGAAACAGAGGTTCAGAGTGGTTCAGTGACTTGCCAATATATCTAATGAGTTGGGAAGCTTGGATTAAATCCTTGCCTATTTGCTTTTAAACTCTTAATCATTATATTAAGTTAGTTAAGAACAGGGCATATCAGAATCACATAGAAGTCTTGTTGAAACACCAATTACTGGGTGCACCTCAGGGTTCCTGATTCAGTTAGTGTGGGATGTGCCATGGTAATTTGCATTTCTAATAAATTCCCAAGTGGAGCCAATGTTACCAGAATTGTACACTTTGAGATCTACTGATCTAGTCTGAATGCCTCCCTTCAGAGATGTAAAACCAAAACTCAGAGAAGGGAAAGGATCAGTTCAAGATCATAGTGTGAATTTAATGCCCCAAGAAAACTCATATCTAGATCTTTTTGTTCTCAACCAAATGGTCTCTTAAATATGAAAAAGCACCTGTCCTCTACCCCTTTTACATTTGCAAAGAAGAAGCATAATATGTCCTGACTGATAACTCCTCTGAATCATGTCCTGATTCACCAAGTTGGCAATCAATCATAAATTACGGTTAAAAATAACTAACCTTCTTAAATCTTAAATTCCTACAAAATTGGGGTTATCAATTCCTACTTTCCAGCTCTTCTATAAAATTACAAATAATTAGGCATTTTCTCTCGGTAGAATGTAAGCTCCATGATGTCAGGCACTTTATTGATCTTTATTTCCTAGTGCATTTCTCCATTAGGAACATGGCCTCCCACATACTAGGTAGGCATTTGCAAAACTCTTATCAAATAAATATGAATACTTGACATATCATGAAAACTTAACAAATGGTGGCTTTATTGACATTTTAATATGATCATGATCATTCCAGAGTTTTCTGATGCATTCTCATTTTTTCCCATTCAATATATTTTTTCTACTCTCTGTACCTGCCAAGCTTTATCATATTTTCTGGTAATGATGTTTCCATTTTATGGCTTCTGAAAAAAACAGGCCAGATGTTAAGCTTGCTTTTTTGTTATTCTTTCAGCAAATTCACATTGCAGTCATTGATCTCCAGTTTTCAGATGGGGAGCTCTAAATTACTGTAAACATTCTGCCTCAGCTGTCTTTTAAATCCTTTCAAGCAGTCAGCATTGAAAGGAAGATGGTCATTAGTCATTTGGGACTATTTTAACCCTTTGGGTAACAGTGAGACATCTCCTTCTACAGTGTTGGAAGTGGCCCTTCTATTGCTCAAATAGAATTCTCTTATGCTTTAGTTAATAGGCTAACAACAAAGAAGCTTTGCTGAATTTGCTTGCAACGCATTCTTTTTTAAAAATTTTGTTTTAATCAGTTATACATGATGATGGAATGCTCTATGATACATCACAAAAAAAGGAATATAATTTCTCATTTTTCTGGTTGAACATGAAGTAGAAGCCCACCAGGAATGTGGTCATATATGTATATAGGGTAATAATGTCTGATTCATTCTACCATCCTTCCTATCCCCATATACCTTACCATCCCTTCAGTCCCCTCTACCTAATCTAACATTCTTAAAGCCCAATATGATTTGATATGAAGTATCCAAGCTATTTGTGAAAGGAAATATCCATATAAACTTATGCTACATTTTAGCTTTGAGCAATGAAGAGCTCCTAGATTAAAACAGTGACAGAGGGGACTAATGTCCTGCTAGATCTAGACCAATGGTTCTCAAGCCTGGTTGCATGGTAGATTCATTGGAAAAATATTTTTAAAAATCCTGAAGCACAAACTCCTTTCAATACTATTAGAACACAATCTTTGGGGAGAGGGTCCTAGCTAGAAGCAGCTCTGAAAAACTCAATGGTGTCTCTTCCTCCCAAGGACGAGTTTGAGTGCAGAGTTTTTCACAAGTGTTCAACAGAGTGGGAAAACTAAAGTTAAGTGCAGGGTTTTTATTAATACAAAACTTGATCCTTTAAGAAAGGTTGCCTTTTCTTCTAAGAGCAGCTATTTTGCTTTGCATTGCTTGAGAAAATCCTTTACCATCATTAAATAAGTAAAATGCTGTCACAACTCAGCTTGGAACAGTTTATGCATCCTGAGAAAAGGCAAGATTGTAATCACAACCTGTAATCAGGACATGTGCCCTTCTGGCTTCAATCTGGGACTCAAATTTGAAATCACCAATTTCCTTTGTTTGTAACAGAGACATGTGACAAAGTCTGTATGTGTTACCTGTGTTTCCCTGTCAGCCAAGGCTCAGTTTTACTTGTTCTCCAGGTCAAGTGTCTATCATTTGGGTTTCCATCCAGGCTTCCCAGCAAGAATTTCACGGATTGTATTCAGCTTCCACTTTCAATCATATTATCTTAGACATATACTCTAGATATCTTGAGAATCTATGATGACTTGTATGAAATGCATTAGAGACATAAAAGAACAGCTTGGTTTTATTTATACATTATGCTTATTTTTTTAGGCTTCAAAATATGCTTTTTTAAAAAAATAACAACAGCCATGCTTGGTGGGGCATGTCTGTAAGCCCAATGACTCAGGAGGCCGAGGCCGGAGGATTGCAAGTTTGAGGCTGGCCTCATCAACTAAGACAGGCCCTAAGCAGATTAGCAAGACTCCATCTCAAACTAAAAAAATAAAAAAGGTAAGGGATGTGGCTCAGTGGTTAAGCATCCCTGGATTCAATCCACAGTACCCCTTCAAAACAAGGACAGCAATACTAATTGCAGTTTCAAAAAATTCTGTATTTGCATGATAACATAAAGTAGTTGGTAATACTCTTTGTTGGAGACCCTTTAATTTATTGATTTTTGATTGTACTGGCTTTTGTAACTCAAAAATCTTGGGACTCCATACTCTGAAAGAAATACTGAGCACAAGGTGACTTGCAACCACAATTGTTTTGTCACCAGTCAGTGGTGGCTGTCTACTATTCAAATGAGCTATTTAGTGAAGGTCCCCATTTTCTCCTGGGCAAACATAAACTATCAGACAACCACCCATTTATGCCTAGTTTTCATTATGTTCTATTCTGAGGACTGAAATTGGTTTCATTATATCAGAGTTCAGTTATCAAATGATAACAGATAAATATATGCTTTGTGAGAAGGGCATTCTAGCTACAGCCTGAATAGCTCCTTCAAATGCTACCCTTCCCTCCTCCAACCTCCTGCAGGACCTTGTCAGTCCTCTTGACTGGCATTTATCACTTGCTTCCTTGAGATATATGCAATTATATATGAGCAGATCCTTAGCATCTTGTGAATTTAACATTTCCAGTTTTAACTCTTCACAAGTGACCCTGAAGTGCTTATAATTTGTATAATGTGTCATATTGTTGTGATATGAATTTAAATCACACTTTGAGCTGTGTGACTTAGCCACTGTGATAGCTGAACAACTCCTCAACATCTCCTCTCCATGCAGCCCAGTTGTTCTCTGTAAATTGTATAAGATCAAGACATTTTATTCTTGTTGAAACAACCAAAAATATTTTAGTGAAAATTGACAGATAACTAATTGGTGATGTAAAGATCTTTGTAGTACACCTTTCAACCTTGATAGAAACAAGACTTAGAAAAAAATAGAAGAACATTCAGTGTTTGCTATGTGCCTGAAATTTTACAAATAACTTTATAATCATGATCTCATTGGATCCTCATAACCCCACAAGCAATGTTGTTAAATTCATTCTGCAGAAGAGGAAAACAAAACTTAGAGTGTGGGGCTTAGAAATAAATGAACAGAAGCCAGGGGAGGTGACGCAGGCCTGTAATTCCAGCAGCTCTGGAGGCTGAGGCAGTAGGATTAGGAGTTCAAAGACGGTCTCAGCAAAGGCCAGGTGCAAAGCAACTCAGTGAGACCCTGTCTCTAAATAAAATACAATATAAAGATGGGGATGTGGCTCAGTTCTCGAGTCCACAAATAAATAAATAAAAGTATGTGAACAGAACTGTGATGTGGGATAAAAGGTATGTTTGACCCCAAATGTGCTCAGGTTGAGTGTCCCTTTTCCAAAGTGCAGAATTGTTGCAGATGTGTTCTTTTTTTCTTTTTTTTTACAAATTTTGAAATATTTACCTGTTCCTAATGATGCATCTTAGGAAGAGGACCCTATTCTAAACACAAAATTCATCTGTTGCACATATACACTACCTACATAGATTGAAGGTTATTTCATGTAAGATTTTTAATAATTTTGTGCATGTAACAAAATTTTATAGTATTAAATGTTGCATTTGTGGTGTCAGATTGATGTTAAAAAAAATTCCAGATTTTGGAGCATTCTGAATTTTATATTTTCAGATTAAGGAGGCTCAATTCTACCTACTTCCTCTCATCACTCTACATTATTCTCATATTCCTTCTCTCTGGTTATGAGGTTTTTCAAATTTTCCTTGGGGCACTTATATAAGAACATTTATTATTACTGATCTGGTGGACACAGGTGGATGAATGAATAAAAATGAAATGAATGATAGATCTGCTCATTCATTAATTTATCCTCTTGCCTTTTCCTTCCCTCTCTCCTTCCTTCCTTCCTTTCTTTCTTTCTTTATTTTTTGTACTGGGCATTGAAACCAGGAACACTCTAACATTGAGATAGATCCCCATCCCTTTTTAATTTAATTTCTAAATTTTGAGATAGGTGGCTGGCCTCAAATTTGCAACCTTCCTACCTCAGCCTCCCAAGGAGCAGGGATTATAGGCATGAGCCACTGAGCCCAGCCACTTGCCTTTTCTTTATCAGCAAAAACTAAATGAGACAAAAAAAATATTCTATATATTTTAAAGATCAAACACTATAAATTAATCTCTAGCACTTATTCCACTGTCATTTGCAGATCAAGAGAGCTGTGGTCTGAACCCAGAAGGAACTATAGACCCTATGTCGACAGGGTGCCATGCCTAATCTACTGTCAGAGAAAGACAACACTACCTCTCCTTTGTTCATGATAAAGGCTTTAAAATAACATGTATTCCATATTTCCATCTGTATATATTTCCATAGCTCTAATTAGAAAACTATTTATAATAATGAAAGAGAAGGACAGAGGGCTAATAGGGTACATAACAGGCAATATACTTTATTTTGATAGTTTCTGAGAAAGTTTCCCATAGGAAATGGTATTTCAGTGGGAAGACGCCCAAGGCAGATGGGACACCATGTCCATGGGCTTAATAAGCCAAAAGGATCAGGAAGCACTTGAAGAGTTGAAAAAAAAATGCAGGTAAATTTTGGGGACTGAAGTCCTAAAGCTATGCCATTCTGAGTGAGAGGGAGGTTACCAATTAAAAGAGAGAGAGAGGGAAGGGTGTGGGGAAGGATAGGGGTAGAGAGAGATAAGGATAGAGAGAGAGAGGGATAGAGAGGGAGAGGGTTAGGGGTGGAAGAGGAAAAGCAAAGGAAGAGAGAGAACAGGGATAGAGATCATTTAGACATAGTTAGCCAATGAAAACAATGAAGCATGTTCTTTTTAAAATGATTTCTTCTCCTCAAAGAAAAAACATAAGTACATCCTATTAATTATTGGGCCAGAAAAGAAATCAACCCTAAATTGAACTCTTATACAGCAGTGGAGAGAACACACATATAAATATAATAAAGCTTGTATTTGGAGGATAATTTATAGTTTTCAAAGCCTTTAAAATTTAAAGACTGAATTATTAGAAACTTAGTCCTTATCTTAAGAAATTAGTAAAAGAACAAGACAATGCATCAGAATAGATAGGAAGTGGTAGTTTAAAAAGTTGAAATTGAAAATAAGGAATTATAGTGTTCTGCCGTCGGCTTGTTGAGGCTTATGAGAGCAATCATATGTCTCTCTCTGTACTTCCCACTTGCTAAACTGACTGTTGAGGGACATGCACACCACAGACATTGGTAAAATTCTGTGAATCAGAGTTTTTTTTTTTTTTTTTTTTTTTTTTTTTGTGTGTGTGTGTGTGTGTGCCCTCATATCGCTCAATCAAACATTTTGGCAGTAAATTTTTTAAAAAGGAAACTAGAAGAATATACATTATACAAATTAAATGATAAAGAAAAAATAAGTAAGTGAAACTAATTATCAAAGGTTATTTAAAAGGTGTTTAACCCTACCATCATCAACAGGACCAGCTGACTTTGCTCTTGTGGGGGTATTTTGTACATAGACAATTGCTTAGATTGATGTTTCATTAGAAACACTTGTTCTGCCATCTTGCTGATGTCACTCCCCAAAAGACATTTTCCAAGGTACTGTTGAGCAGAGAAAAACAAAGCAAAGGAGAACAAAATAGAAAAACCTTCAGCTCAGGTAAATAAATGAATTTTTTTCTGTGTGTGTGTGTGAGGCAATTCTTTTCGTAACTATTAGTATATACAAGTGTGTGAATAGGCTATTTGTATATGGTTATATAAGTGTGATGATAATGCACACCAAATTCATTATACACACTGAGTTGTTGGAGAAGGAGGATATAATTGGGGATAGAAAGTAAAGAGTAGAAGATGGGGAAAATTTTTAATGGGAAAAAAAGCAGTAAAATAACCTGACTATGCATATTGATCAACCATGTAAAAGTATACATAAATGTTTGTTTAGGAACCAAAGAGATACATTAATAATTATTTTTATATATACCACATTGTAACACTGGTTAAGATATGGTCACATGAAAAGAAGTGATATATATAGTCTGTCTTGATGAGTTTATTTCAATGAAGCAAAACCCATAAATGAAAATGATACATCTACATATGTCTATAAGATGTTATATTTTAGTTCTATTTACTTGTACATCTATGCAGCTATCTTTCAGTTTATAGATCTTTCTTCAGTCTAAGAGAGGGAGTTTTAGAAGGATACACCTATCCAAGAGGGATTCATTGAAAAATTAGTATTTTACTTAGTAAGAATAATATATATATATATGTGTGTGTATATATAATACACACACATATATATATTCTCATAATATTTTCTTGTAATTTTTCAAATATAAAGTAAATATTTTAAAGTGGGTACATAAGAAATGCCAAGATTCTAGCATCAATAATGAAAGTTGAAAACTATATGACATGAGGAATAATAATTCAAATGATTCAAAAGTTTTCACTTAGTAAAGTCAGTAAATGATAAATGAACTAAATAGACACTTCTCAACAGAAGTACAAATGGCCAACAATTACATTTAAAAAAATACCTCAACATGTTTAACAATCAGGGAAATGCAAATCAAAACTTCATTGAGATTCCATCTCACTCCAGTCAAAATGGCTATTATCTAGAATACAAATAACAATAAATGCTAGCAATGATTCCTAGGGTGAGGTGGGATAGGGGATGTTAATGCATTGTTGGTAGGAATGTAAATTAGTACACGCATCACTGAAATCAATATAGAGATTCCTAAAAAAAAAAACAAAAAAACTAAAAATAGAACTGACATATGACCCAGCTACACTCCTTTGTATTTATCCAGAATGAAAAGTCAATATCCTTTACTGATACATGCATGACTATGATTATTACAGCACAATTCACAATTGCCAAATTATGTCAAGCATGGTGGTGCATGCCTTGCAATCCCATGACTGAGGGACTGAGGCAGGAATTATATTTTAGAGGCCAGCCTCAGCAACTTAGAGAGACCCAGTCTCAAAATTATAAAAGGGGTAGGGGTCCTGGGGATAAGGCTGAGTGGTAGAGCATCCCTGGGTTCAAGCCCAATACCACAAAAAAAATTTTTTTTTTGCCAACTTATGGACTCAGCCTAGGTGTCCATCAATAGATGGCTGGCTAAAGAAACTGTGATACATACAGACAGTGGTATTTTATTCAGTCATAAAAAAGAACAAATTTGTCTTCTGCAGAAAAATGGATGGATCTGCAGAGTATCAGGTTAGATGAAATAAGACCAACTCAAAAAGAAAAGTATCGAATGTTTTTTCTCATATGTGGACACTAGGGGGAATTGAAAAAAAGATGCCATCAAAGTAGAAGAAAGACTTGTAGGCTAGAGGAAGGAGACCCTGTGGAGGGAGGAGAGGAAGGTAAATGGGGGTATTGTAGAGTAAAACTGATCAAATTATGTTATATGCGTGTATGAATATGCCAAAAGAAAGTGCACTGTTATGTATAATTGTTAAGCACCAATAAAAAAAGAAAAGAAAGAAATCTATTATATTTTCTGGGCAGCAGTTTAAAGGAGTTTTAACTTCATCTGCAACAGACCCACAAATACTTAGGGCTTTGCAGAATCTTGCAATGGCACAGAACATTTGGAAAATGACCTCTAAATCTCAACTTGAACTCGGGCTTCAAGTTCTTGGGTATTGATAAAAGTATACACAAGCTATGACATTCTCAAATTTATCCATCTGTTTTTTTGACAAATGGAGAGCTATATTGTCTTAATTTATCAGTGGTGCTTCACATCTGATGCATCTCCCTGAGGCACTGGTGATAGTCATTTTTAAAGTGAACTGTAATCAGGATTCTGGGCAGGACAAGATGAGAATTAGCTGTCTGTCTATTTCTTTATTTATCTTCAAATGTCATCACTCTATTCTGGAATATTTGATAGGAAGTCATCATTGATTCCTTCTGCAAGCATTAGCTGAGAATTGGAACTCAGAAATAGTCTAATTGAATCATATTGTATGACAATATAAGTGGAATGTGCTCACAGAAGGTCAAAAGAAGTAACACATACAGATATCGTATAACATCTACAATGACAGGCTTGCTTACTTCTGGAGAGATTTTTCATCAGTATAGTGCTGGTTACAACATGTAAGACTTAGAACGAGGGAAAACCAGAATGTAAGTCTCACAAATCACTGTTTCTGAGCTAGGATTGACTTATTGTCATGAGCACAGTTGTCATTTCTCTGATACATGTTGCATTATGCATGTTCATCTAATTATATCATACCTGTACTCAAAACTCTACATCTGTATGCTGTTGCTCATATGTATGGCATAAATGTAGGTTCCTTTGAAAGATGTCCATGTCCTCTATGATTTGGCCTCTGCTTTAGTCAGCTTTTTCATGCTGTGACTAAATGACCCAACCAGCACAACTGTAGGAGAGGAAAAGTTTATTTGAGGGCTCACGGTTTCAGAGTTCTTAGTCAATAGAAGGTCGTCTACATTCCTTAGGACTCCAGGTGAGGCAGAACATCATGGCAGAAGAGTGTAGCAGAGGAAAAAAGCTCACATGAATATCAGAAAGCAGATAGAGTCTCCACTTTTGAGATACAAAATATATACCCCATAGCCACACCCCCAATGTCCCACCTCCTCCAGATACATCCCACCTATCTCCAGTTACCACAGTCAATCCCATCAAGGATTAATTCACTGATTAGGGTAATGTTTTAACCCAATTATTTCTCCTCTGAACCTTCTTGTGTTGTCTCACTAGTGAGAGTTTGGGGGACACCTCACATCCAAATCATAACGGCCCCAGTCTAGTTTTCCTCTGCCTCTCTCCACTAATCTGCAGACTCCTTGAGAACAAAATGCTTCCTTGATGATGTCTTCAATGCCTGGAAGATTGACAGTCATGTTGTAGGTATTGATTAAACATTTGATAAAGGAATGAAAGCGGCGGATCCAAGATGGTGGATTAGAGGAAGCTGCTCTTCAGGGCAGCTCCAGGAAAGAATCCAACAAAGCAGATAAATTGCTTTTCAGCATGTATATATAGGCTGAAAATACCATCTCCTGAATGGTTTGAATACCGCAACCGGGGAGTGAGACAAGCTGTCTGCAGCAGCTAGAGCCGTGTGATTTCTGCAGCACCGCCCAGAGTACAGGTGGTGCGGAACAAAGCCAGAGCAGGGAGACTGCACCACGACTGCAACCCCAGCTACAATCGGCATGCCACAACCTTCTGAAGTGAAACCAGAGAAAACAGCCTGCAGGATTAGTGCTGAAAGACCATGGGAGACCCTGGGACAAAAACGCCAGTCCAAATCCACACTCGAACAGACACTACCCTCAGCAGTAAAGCCGGAGAGAAAGCGGCACAGAGACCGGCGAACAGGCAAGGAGGAACCTGAGACTGGGAGGACCTTCAACAGACAGTGGGGGAACGCGAGTCCAGCGTGACAACCCTCTGTGACCCTTCAACTGAGGAAGAGCACGTGGAGTAGACTCCAGCTGGATGGATCGATTTTCAGGACCAGCCACACAAAGACCCATCTCCAGCATCACTCCTCGCTGACCAGGTATGCAGACTTGACTCTACCCACAAATTCTCCACATCAGCCAGGGCAGATCTGCCGAACAGCTAATTTAACAAACTGAGAGAGGAAGAGAATAAGCTGCCTAATTGAGACTTGTGAATATGACTTTGTGGGTTTTTTTTTTTTTTTATGTCATTGTCGTAGTTGTTGTTTTTGTTTTGTATTGTTTTGCTTTTCTTTTTTTCTCTTCTTTTTTCCTCTTTCCCATTTTCATTCCCTCTTGTCTCTCATTCCTTATTCCCTCATCTTTCCTATCTACACCCTGCCCCTACATTCTCAACAGAGAAGAAAACAAGTTGTGTACAAGAACTTGGAATTTTAAAACTGGGGTAACTGAATAGTACATCAAATGGGTGTTTCATATAGTCTCCTCTCTCTTTTTTGACTCACCCTGTCTTCTCTCTTTCATTAATTCTTACTACCCGGCCATTTTCTAATTTCTCTCAATGTTTGCATAAGCTTAGCTGAAATACACATAGTTCTTCACACTTAACTGTATACTCCAATTCCTTTCCTCCCTCTTATGCTATTAAACTACTTCCATAGATTTCTATTATTACACTCCCGAAGGGGGGGGGGAGCAACATCCTTCCCTCCTTCCTCCTAAGCATATCACCTTTGTACCCAATATCTAAAATTATAAACCCCATTACAATCACTCAGAATATATTGGAGGCAATATCTAAATTCTCTAACTCTGTAAATTGTGACCAAATTGTTATTAACTGAATATAAAATGTCTGGTTTTAAGGTGTAAGTATATATAAGGGGAGCTGATAGCATTGTACAACAGGAGCATCATTAGGCCTTAAGGTAAAAACAAAAAAAGTCAAGGTTCCACAGTATCAAACAAAAAGACACATAAGCAATATGAAAAAACAAGGGAAGAAAATGTCCCAAACAAATCAACATACCTCCTTAGCAGATTCCTTGGCAAGCATAGTAGATCTAATGACAGAACAGGAATTCAGGAAATACATAATCCAAATGATTATGGAGCTCAAGGATGAATTCAAGAAGGAGGTGAGAGCAAATACAGGTAGTAAAAGATCACTTTGACAAAGAACTTCATAAACAAATACAAGAAGCAAAAGACTACTTCTGTAGAGAGAGAGAGGTTCTAAAAAGAAACCAAACAGAAATTCTGGAAATGAAAGAAGCAATAAACCAAATTAAATGCTCTATTGAAAACATGACCAATAGATTAGAACACCTGGAAGAAAGGACCTCAGATAATGAAGACAAAATATACAAACTGGAAAAAAATGGAGAGAACAGAGTAAAAATGGTAAAAAAAAGCAAGAACAAAACATTCAAGAAATTTAGGACAACATAAAAAGACCAAACTTAAGAGTGATTGGGATAGAAGGAGGAGCAGAATTCCAAGCCAAAGGAATGAATAATTTATTCAATGAAATAATAGCAGAAAATTTTCCAAACTTGAGGAATGAATGGGAAAATGAAGTCCAAGAGGCTTACCGAACACCAAACGTACAAAATCACAACAGATCCACACCAAGGCACATCATAATGAAAATGCCTACTATATTGAACAAGGAGAGAATATTAAAAACCACAAGAGAAAAGAAGCAGATTACATATAGTGGGAAACCAATTAGACTATGTTCAGATTTTTCAATCCAGACCTTAAAAGCTAGAAGATCCTGGAATAGCATATTTCAAACTCTGAAAGAAAAGGGATGTCAACCAAGAATCTTATACCCAGCAAAATTAAGCTTTAGATTCAAAGATGAAATAAAAACCTTCCACGACAAACAAAAGTTAAAAGAGTTTGCAACTCGAAAGCTAGCACTTCTGAACATCCTGGGCAAAATATTTCATGAAGAAGAAAAGAAAAATAACAATGAAAGTCAGCAAAGGGAGATATTAAACTAAAGGAATTACCAACCAGAGGAAAAACCAAATCAAATTAAATACCATAAACAAATAAAAATGGATGGAAATACGAATCACATCTCAATAATAACCTTGAATGTTATTGGCCTAAATTCACCATTCAAAAGACATGGATTGTCAGACTGGATTAAAAGAAATGACCCAACAACATGCTGTCTCCAAGAAACCAACCTCATAGGAAAAGACATCAATAGACTGAAGGTGAAAGGCTGGAAAAAATCTTACCACTCATATGGGCCATGGAAGCAAGCAGGGGTTTCCATTCTCATATCAAATAAGGTAGACTTCAAGCCAAAGTTAATCAAAAGGGACAAAGATGGATATTTCTTACTGATTAAGGGACCCATTCATCAACAAGATATAACAATTATAAATCTATATGCCCCAAATAATGGAGCACCTACATTCATCAAACAAACCCTTCTCAAGTTCAAGATTATAATAGATCACAACACAGTTGTCCTAGGGGACTTCAACACACCTCTATTACCACTGGATAGATCATCCAAACAAAAGCTAAATAAAGAAACTTTAGGCCTCATTAAAACAATTAATAACTTAGACCAAATGAACATATATAGAATATTTCATCCCTCAGTAAGTGAATACACTTTCTTCTCAGCAGCACATGGCTCCTTCTCCAAAATAGACCATATTTTATGCCACAAGGCAACCCTCAACAAATATAAAAAAGCAGAGATACTACCCTGCATTCTATCAGACCATAATGGGATGAAATTGAAAATTAACGATAAAACAAGAAATAAAAAAAAAACTACTCCAACAGACGGAAGCTAAACAACATGCTACTGAACAAACAAGGGGTTTAAGAAGACATAAGGAGGAGATTAAAAAAATTCCAAGAGGTAAATGAGAACACAGATACATTGTATAGAAATCTCTGGGACACTATGAAGGCAGTAGTAAGAGGAAAATTCATTGCACTGAGTTCATTCCTCAAAAGGAAGAAAAAAAACCAACAAATAAATAACTTAACATCACACCTCAAAGCACTAGAAAAAGAAGAACAGACCAACACCAAGAGCAGTAGAAGACAGGAAATAATTAAAATCAGAGCTGAAATTAATGAAATTGAGACTAAGGAAACAATTCAAAGAATTGACAAAACTAAAAGTTGGTTCTTTCGATCCCTGTTCAGCCTGTGGGCCCTGTGACCTGTGGGCGGAATTACCAGTTCAGCGGCTGGCTTAAGTTCCCAGTTCGTCCTGCCCGCATGAGATCCTGGTTCAGTATGCGGGCACTGTGACCTACACACAGAATTCCCAGTTCAGGCTGCCAGCGCACCCGAACTGAAGGACAGACCCAGCCGCCAGTTCGCCTGGCCTCCAGGGCCCAGAGTAGCAGCTCCCTGCTGCTGCACACAGGACCCGACCTGAGGAAAATCCCCTTCCACTCCCGGGGAAAGTGCAACCTGCCCAGCTGTGATCAGAACAAGAGGTAGGCACCCGCCTAGCCACTCTTCTGCTGTGCCATTATGCAACTAGCCAAAAGTGCAGCCTTGACTCCAATAACAGGATTCCTGACTGGATGTGAACCAGGTCAATTGGCTTAAACTGGAAGGAAAAAAAGAAGGGCTTCCCAGGGTCCATTTTGTTTGAGACTTATTCCTGGGTTCAACTTTTTGATTGTTTGTTTATTTGTTTTGTTGTTTTGGGGTTTTTTGTTTGTTTGTTTTTGTTTTGATTGACAGTGTGTTTGTTTGCTTCTGCTCCTCCTCTCTTTCTTTCTTTTCTTCCTTGTCATTTTTGTATTTTTTCTTCTTCCTTCATCTTCCCTATTTACACCCTGCCATTGCATACTCAACAGAGGCAAAAACAAGTTATACGTAGAAATTGGGATTTCTAGAACGTGTACAATTGAAATATATAGCAAAGTGGTGTTATATATAGTTTATTCTCTATTTTCTTGACTCACTCTCTCTCTCCTCTCTCTTACACTAATTTCTACTCCTTTGTCATTTTTTTTTTCTTTTCCATCTTTCTTTATTTCTTCTCTCAACTGCTGCATAAGTTAGGCTTATATATAAATCAGTCTTTCCACCTAATAATTCACTACAGTCTCTTTCCTCTCTCGTCTGCTGATACTAAACCACTTCCATAAAACTCTCTTCTCATACTTTCTAAGAAAGAACAATTCAATACACTCACTTCCTTCTTCCTAAACATATAACCTCTGTGTCCAATACTTGAAACTATAAAATCCCATCTGAAGCATAAAGAGTGAATTGGAAAGAATAACTGGGTTAACTAAATCTGTACATTGTGATCAAACTGGGATTTTCTGAATAGAAAGTGTTTGATTTTAAAGTGTAAAGGAAATATAAGGGGATCTGATAGTATTGTACTAAAGGAGCAACATAAGGCTTTAAGGTAAAATCAAAATAGTCAAGGTCCCACAGTGTAGGAAGATAAGACACACAAGCAATATGAAGAAACAAGGGAAGAAAGTGACACAAACAAATCAATATACCTCCTCAGTAGATTCCATGGCAAGTACAGTTGGTGAAATGCCAGAGATGGAATTTAGAAATTACATATTCCAAGTGTTTGCGGAACTTAAGAATGAAATAAAAAATGAGATGAGGGAGCAAATACAGGAGGTGAAAGATCATTTTTACAAAGAACTCCATAAACAAATATAGAAAGTAAAAGATTACTTCAATTGGGAGATAGAGGCTCTAAAGAGAAACCAAACAGAAATTCCTGAAATGAAAGAAGCAATAAACCAAAATAAAAAATCAATCGAAAGTATCACCAACAGAGTAGATCACTTGGAAGAAAGAACTTCAGACAATGAAGACAAAATATATATCCTAGAGAAAACTCTAGATTACACGGCAAAAATGGTAAGAAACCAAGAACAGAACATTCAAGAATTATGGGACAATATAAAAAGACAAAACTTAAGAGTGATTGGGGTAGAGGAGGGGGCAGAGTTTCAAGCCAAAGGAATGAGTAATTTATTTAATGAAATAATTATAGAAAATTTTTGAAACTTGAGGAATGAATGGGAAAACCAAGTCCAAGATGCTTACCGAACACCAAACATACAAAATCACAACAGATTCACACCAAGACACATTATAATGAAAATGCCTAATATACTGAGCAAGGAGAGAATATTAAAAGCCACAAGAGAAAGGAAGCAGATTACATATAGGGGGAAACCAAACAGACTATGTTCAGATTTTTCAACCCAGACCTTAAAAGCAAGAAAATCCTGGAATAGCATATTTGAAGCTCTGGAAGAAAAGGGATATCCAGCAAAATTGAGCTTCAGATTCGAAGAAGAAATAAAAACCTTCCACGACAAACAAAAGTTAAAAGATTTCACAACTCGAAAGCCAGCACTTCTGAACATCCTGGGCAACATTTTTCATGAAGAAGAAGAGAAAGATAACAACGAAAATCAACAAAGGGAGATATTAAACTAAGGGAAAGAGGTGAAAGACCTCTATAAGGAAAATTATGGAACACTAAAGAAAGAAATCATAGAAGAACTCAGAAGATGGAAAGACCTACACTGCTCTTGGATAGGTAGAATCAATATTGTCAAAATGTCCATACTAAAATGTCCACAAGCATTATACAGATTCAATGCAATTCCAATCAAAATCCCAATGTCATTCTTCAAAGAAATAGAAAAAGCAGTCATGAAATTCATCTGGAAAAATAAGAGACCCAGAATAGCCAAAGCAATCCTGAGCAAGAAAAGTCAAGCAGGGGGCATCACCATACCAGACTTTATACTACAGAGCAATAGTAACAAAATAGCATGGTATTGGCACCAAAACAGACTGGTAGATCAATGGTACAGAATTAAGTATACAGAGACTAATACATATAATTTCAGCTATCTTGTATTAGACAAAGGCACCAAAAATGTACAGTGGAGAAAGGATAGCCTCTTCAACAAATGGTGCTGGGAAAACTGGAAATCCATATGCAACAAAATGAAATTAAACCCTTATCTCTCACCATGCACAAAACTCAATTCAAAGTGGATCAAGGACCTAGGAATTAGACCAGAGACAATACACCTAATAGGAGAAAAAGTAAGCTCCAATTTCCAACATGTCAGATTAGGCCCCAAGTTCCTTAATAAGAATCCTGTAGCACAAGAATTATTACCAAGAATTAATGAATGGGATAGATTTAAACTAAAAAGCTTCTTCTCAGCAAAAGAAACAATCAGTGAGGTGAATAGAGAGCCAACTAATTGGGAACAAATATTTAATACATGCACATCAGATAGAGCACTAATTTCTAGAATATATAAAAAACTCAAAAAAACTTAACACCAAAAAAACACAAAAAAACAAAAAACAAATAACCCAATCAATAAATGTGCTAAGGAATTGAAAAGACACTTCTCAGAAGAAGATACACAATTAATCAACAAATACATGAAAAAATGTTCAACATCACTGGCAATTAGAGAAATTCAAATCAAAACTACTCTAAGATTTCATTTCACTCCAGTCAGAATGGCAGCTATTAAGAACACAAACAACAATAAATGTTGGAGAGGATGTGGGGATAAAGGCACACTCATACATTGCTGGTGGGACTGCAAATGGTGCAACCATTATGGAAAGCAGTATGGTTATTTCTTGGAAAATTGGGAATGGAACCACCCTATAACTCAGCCATCTCACTCCTGGGTCTATTCCTGAAGGACATAAAAACAGCATATTACAGTGACACAGCCATCTCAATGTTTGTAGCTGCACAACTCACAATAGCTAGGTTGTGGAAACAACCTAGATGTCCCTCAGTAGATGAGTGGATTAAGAAAATGTGGTATATACACACAATGGAAATTTGCTCAGCAATAAAAGAAAATAAAATAATGGTATTCACAGGTAAATGGATGAAGTTGGAGAATATAATGCTAAGTGAAGTTAGTCAATCTCAAAAATCCAAATACCAAATGTTTTTTCTGATATAAGAAGGCTGATATATAGTGGTGTTAGGCCGGGGTACATAGGAAGATTAAAGGAACACTAGAATGGTCAAAGGGGAGGGAGGAGAAGGGCGGAAACAAGGAGGGCATGGGGGGGGGAGTAAAGGTGGTATAATAAAAAGGATATCATTATCCTAAATGCATGACTAAAGACTTGAATAGTACGAATATACTTTGTATACAGTGTTATGTGAAAAGAGGCTCTATATGTGTATTATGAATTGTAATACATTCTACCATTACAAATACAACAACTTTGAATTAAAAAAAAGAATGAAAGCCAAATTTATTGAGTATTAACTGCTTTGATTCAAAGAAAAAATACCATAATAATTTCTGATAATAATCATTACTATTGGTACAAAGGAAATTATACATCCTTGATTCTAAAAGCAGCAATATATATACAAAATGTCAGTTATTGTTATTACAAATTGTTCTGCCTAACATTATATCCCATGCAACCTGGTTAGGGAAATCACATGGTTAAAAATTATTTTCTACTTCAAAAAGAAAAAAACCACAGTCAGAACTCTCATGATACCTATTTTATATAAAATCATTCTTAACAAAATAGACACTCCTTTTTAACTTGCACTGCCTTGAGACTAGGAATTTTTGTTTTACATTTTAATGAAGTTACATTTGGTGGTAATGTTTTCACTGCTGTATGAAGGCTTTTGGTGAAAGAACACTGATTCTAGCTGAGCAATACCAAGGAGTAAAATTCTTTTAGGGAAACTTGCAAGTAAATTTGTTTCCTCTTGTAGATCATGACTGCAACATGGTCCACTTGGAAAAGAATATAAACAAGTTCAATTGTATAAAGGTAATATGTGCAAAGAAGCTAAAACTTTATATGATCTGGGGTTTGTAAAATATTCCAAAACAAATGTGCATTCCAAATATTTTCATTTATTCCAGAAGACCCCACAGAAAACAATTAAAGCAAAGGAGGACTAAAGAAGTAATAAAAATATCTAGAAAGTAAACCTTTATGATACTAAAGGATTCAATTGAATCTGCTGACTTTAGCATTTTTGATAAAAGATAGGATTCAAATAATTATTTTTTTAATGTATAGTTCAATTCAATTAAATAGACACTTGTTCTAGTTACACATTAACTTTATTAACCATTGTGATACTGCTATCAATAATACCCAGACCTTGCCCTTCCTCCCTTTCAAAGGAAGCAGAACAGAGCAAAGTTCATGTGATGGATTCTATGGAATTTGAGTAAGATATCATCAAATTGTTTGCTTTGTGACTTGGGCTATTTAATATTCCTAGGTCTTAGTTTATTTGCTTGCAGAAAGCAAAAAATATTGGTAAGTCACAAGGTTGTTGCAAAGATTATATTTTCAAAATTCCTGTAAAGTGCTTGGAAATGCCTGGCTGGGAATTAACACACTAATAAAGTAATATTTTCTTAATTTACTTTTGGGCAAGTTTTAGGTCTAAAATGAACATTAGGAGGCTATGGTAACCTAAGAAATTACCAGAAAAATATATTCACGATTTTAAAGATAATTTTAAAAACACTAAAAACTGCAACTCATTTCTGAAGAAGAGAGAGGCAAATAAGGAATCTTCATGGTTCCCAGGACAGGTAGATAGAAAGAAATGGTGTCCTGTTCATTTTCAAGAAAATTACACATTCATCAGAGTCATCTATCCAGAAATGGAATGATCTGATTCACAAGTTAATATATTCTCTGCCATCTGATTTAATAAACAGCATTGAAGGATAATTTGAGACTGTAGAAAGATTATGGTAAATGACAATTTAAGAATAACTGGTAATACATACTTAATCCAACCAAATGATATGAAGAGTCTCCAACACTGAATCTATGACCTGACTCTCCATTAATTTTGCCTCATAGAAGAGGCCATAATCAAGTGGCTGCTGCTTTACCATTCAAACTAACTGTATTCTGGTTGCTTATGAACTAATTTTAGAGTAATTTATTAACCCTGCTGTGACACTAGGTATTTCTCAATGACTGGCCATCATTTTGTTTCCCAATACCCACACCCAGTGAAATCAACAAAATCCAGATAATTACATATCAGTGGTGAAAAAGCTGTGCACCATTACCTGCATGGGTTTGCTGTTTATTTGGATTTGTGGCTGAAGCTCTGAAAACAATTTTTTTTCTATTATTGAAACCTCTCATCAGCACATATGTTGTACTTTTGCCAGAATAAAACAATTGATTGGAAAGTTCATCACTGATTGCTTTGAAATGTAGTCATTAAAAGTTATCACTTGGTATTGAAAATGATGGGTCTTGGAATCAGAAAGACCAAGACCTAAGCCCCAGCTTTACCCTCTGGGGCTCTGGGGAAAGGTAATTACTGGTAATATAAAATATTACCCATATTTAACATGGGCTAAAGTGATTGCTGCACAGGAAATTTGTGGGATCAAAAAGTGATGTTGTCATGCCTAGAATGGTCCCTGACATCTTTAATATCAAGTAAGAAGAGAATGACTTTTGTGTTATTAATTTAACTTCTTATTTTCACCCCTTGGTATGGTCTCTCCTATTTACTCTTACATACTGTAAAAGAGACCTGGAGATACAGAAGTCAGAGCAGGGATAAGTTGTTATTTACTTTAGGTTTCTCCTTTTATAGAGGAGTAATTGAAACCCAACATCCCATACCTTAAAAAAGAAAAAAAAGAAAAAAGAAAAAGAAAACTACCCTGTCTCCAAGAAATCCAGTGCTCTTTCTACAACAAATTCCTACATGCTGTCTCTGGCAATGAAACAGTTTTGAAAGAATCATTTCTCTATTCTTAAGAAAGGTGTTAAGTACAGCAATAAGGAGTAGAGATGATGGAAATTTTGAAGTCACACTGCTCTGGATTTGACTGTGAGGTCTACTACTTGTTGGTTGGGTGCCTTAGGCAAATTATATTATTTCTGACCCTCCATTTTCTCACATAACCTTGAGGTAATCATGAGTATTTCATGGGGCATCTGTAAAATTTTGAAATAAAAAAATGCAATGCCTTTAGAACAGCATTTTCCACAATAAGTTTTCCTGCTAAATATTAGTTAATAATATCCAAGATAATAGTAAGAGGTTTAGATGTCATAGCCCATTGAAGGAGGAAATAGGGACAAGAAGTCCTATTGGTTCTCCTTAAGTTCCCTATATGTGGTGCTTGCTCTTGGAACAGAAGTGTGTTTTTCACAGGAAAATACTGTGTGCCGTGTTCTCCGTCCCCAGTAGTCACAGGAAATAAGAGGAAATATTTTTCTTAACCTCTCCCTTCAGCTTTCCAAGTTCTGGTTCTTTTTCCACTCCTAATTAGCATTCTCCTCAGGAATGCTCATGGAGTGCCTGCAACTTTATTTCTGGCCCAATTCTGTTTCTGAGGCTCCTGGGCAGCCCTGAGTGCCTCACACCTGGGACCCGGACATCCATCAAAACCTCCTCTCAGTGACTATCACTGTCCCCAGGGTCTGCTCACTGTTCTGAATTAACTTCCACCCAGGGCTGAACCCAATCCTGCCAGCTTCTTTGAGGAACTTAGTGCTCACAGGTTTAGCTCTCCAATGTCCACACGCCAATACACTACATGCAACCAAATCCACTGTGCATCATGTTGCAGTATATTCCATTGGACTGAGTCTTCTTCAGTTGCTTTGCTATTTTTCACTTCCACAAGGATGTCCTGACCTGTGATTCTAGTAGGTATTTCTTTGTTTGCTAAATATATCTGCTGGAAAAGTTGGTTATATTTTTTATAGATAAAAATGTTCTCATGAGTTTTATGACAGAGTCGAAGATAAGTTTCAACAAGAACTCAAAAATGTATTCCCCTCAAAAGGAAGTTTGAACTTTTAGTTTGAATACTGAAAACAACTGGTTCATTTGTATTGTGACCATAGCAGCATAATGCTTGCCAGAGTATTTATAATAATTTCAAAAGTTCCTTAACTCAGGGAGCTGCTGTCTGCCACTTTCTGGTTCATCCTCCCGAAAACTTTTTTTTAAAAAGTTGGCAATGCTGAGGTTTGAACCCAGGGCCGTGCTCACTTCAGACAAGCACTCTATGCCCCCAGCCTCTTCCTAGTCTTTATAAACAGTCTAAATTTACATCCTGCCTTCTTTACCCTTAATAGACCAATAGATGCAAACACTTTATAAATAAATCTGTGTTTAGGAGCACTGATCTAGAATCAGATACATATCGTTTGAATTCTGCTTCCTCTATTTTGTGACTCGCATATGTTGTCTTGATTTTGTTTTATCTTAGTTTATACATGTAAGATGGCATTACAACAGTAGTATCTTACTTATAAAGATATAAGGATTTAATTATGCATAAAAATGACTGATATAATGTTTTTCATGGAGTATATATTAAGTAGCATATTTTTAAAGACTAGAACATCTAGCTAATGGGGTTGACATGCACAGGACTATGAAAATCAGGTGTATAAAGAATGTTGAGGTTATTTCTGTTAATTATCATCACTATCATCACTATCACTATTTATGAACTACTAGTATATTATCTCAATTCTCACAATTTCAAGAGATATAGTTTTTTTCACAATTGAGATAATTGAGTCTCAGAGAAGTTTAGTAATTTTCAAGGATTACTCAGTTAATAAGTGGAGGGGGAATTTGAACAAGTTCATGCAAAAAGTTTAGGTTTCTAATCTTTACACCATATTACTTTTGTTGTTAGTTTGAAAAGTTTAGACAAATGTGTAATATCGGTAGTTCACAGATGTATTTTGGTTGTTCTACTAAGGATTTTGTTTTGATCATCTCCCATTGAAAACAGGAAAAAATCAGAACATCCAACATTTCCGAATCACCTCCTACAGTTTTCTGAAACCCATTGTCACCACTTTTATCACTAGACATGCTTCTCTAGTTCCCGCCACCCCCCCTATTAATAATCATTGTTATGCTTTAGATATGACGTATTCCCCAAAAGCTCATGTATGAGACAGTGCCAAAAAGTTTGGAGGGGAAATGGTTGGGATATGAGAGTCTTCACCTAATAAGTGCATTAATTTCCTGATAGGGATTAACTTGGTAACTGTAGGCAGGTAGGGTATGGTTGGAGGAGATAGGTCCTGGGGTTGTGCCATTAGGGTTGATACTTTCTCCGTTTTGAGTAGAATCCCCACCCCCTTGCTTCCTAGTGCCATGTCTCCAGTTGCTTTTTTCCAGCACACTCTTCCACCATGATATTCTGCCTCACCTTGGATCTCAAGGAATGGAGCCAGCCTTCTATGGACTGAGACCCCTGAAACAGTGAGCCCCCAAACAAACTTTTCCTCCTTTAATTGTTCTTGTCAGCTCTTTTAGTCACAGCAATGAAAAAGCTGACTAAAATAGTCATCAACTGCTTGGTCTTCATGGTCACGTAAATTTTCTGGCTCATTGGAAGATATGTTAAGTATGCATTTTTTTGTCCATCAGAGAAACAATTTTAACCTTGTGTATATTGAACAGATATCAAACCAAATACACTACACTTCATTAATAGATTTGCTAATTGATTGAACGTTTGTATACAGTCTCTAATGATAAGTTTCAACTTGGTCCATGTAGACATAATTAAAATGTTTTACCTCACAAACATTGATGCCTTTGCTTATGTGATAGAAACCTCAGGGAGCGCAGTCTTAAGGATGGGTTTCCCGGCTATCCCAACAGAATTTGCACAAAGCACCTGGACAGTAAGTTTTGTAAATGTCTCAGCCTGTAATTCCTTCCTAGCAGTAGTGCCATGAATAAAGTGGGCAAATATAGGTGGCCACATAAATACATGGTGGTCTGCTTATCTTGGGTTCACTCTTATCCACCAGAAGAGGATAGAGAGTTGCAGAACTTACAAGCTGTTTTGAGCAGGGAAGGATAACTATTTTATACATAAATTGTAATCTTTATACATCAATTAACTATCTAAAGTCCAAACCCCTCCAAAACTCTTCTCTAGACCTTGCCCAACATATGGTTTCACCTGTAATTATTATTTAATTTGTTTGTGTTAGTTTTCTTGTTATAATGGCATTATCTTGGAGGCAGTTTTGATGGATCCCTTAAACTCAGAACTTTGCTAGTTCAGATCATATTTCTGTCCATAGCTCTTGAAAGAAGGCATGATTCTGCCTATTTTCCTTCTCTTTCTCTTGCTTAACAAAGTCCTTCCTAAATATTTTAATTCAGCTCATTTTTATTTCTTGCTATCTTTGATGCTATGTTGTTTTCTTTGAGTTTTGAATTTCATTTTGAATGTCTCTCTAAATATTGCTTATTTATACCTAGATACCAATAATGAAATTTTTCCTTCCTTGTAACAAGCCCTTGTCTATATCCATAGAATAGATGATTCAATAGTTAATAGATACAGATGAACAGACAGAAAGAGAGATGTGGATAGACAGATAACAGACATTTAAATAATTGACTGATCAGTATATAATAGAGATATTATGAGGCAAGAATTCCCATTCTCAGAAAGAAGGGGAGATGTTGATGTGCCCATTTTTTGTTTGTTTGTTTGGTTGGTTGGTTGGTTAGTTCCTTTTCAATCCTGTCTGATCAATCTGCAAAATATATTCTGAATCCAGCCACTTTCATCACTATAATAATGATATCGTTTGATAGCAGTTATACAATGCAGGTATGTTCAGAAGTGAAGTGATTAGATTATGAGAGCTGTAAACTAAAAAGTGAATTACTCCATTGGATGGATCAATTTGAAAGGACTACTGTATTGGGTTCTAACTGTGGGTAAGGGGTGTGGCTGGAGGAAGTCGGTTACTGGGGCCACACCCTTGGGATTATATTTTGTCCTTGGCTCCTTGCTCTCTTTCTCTGTTTCCTGGCTGCCCTGAGCTGAGCAGCTTTTATCTGCCACTCCCCGCCCCCCACCATCATGTGCTTAGGCCCAGAGCAGTGGAGTCAGTTGACCATGGACGGAACCTCTGAACCAGTGAGCCCAAATATACTATTTCTCCTCTACACTGTTCTTGTCAGTTATTTTGGTCACAATGATAAAACACTGACTAACATACCTCCTTCATGATGGTTTAGAATGAAACACCTAGCCGTCTATTCTACAGAACAGCCAGAATTCTGATAAAGCATAAATTGGATTATGCCAATCCTCTCATGAAATTCTCCAGTAGAAATCCATCTTACTCATAGTAAAACTAAAACACCTTATCATGACCTACAAAGGCCAACATAATCTTCCCCCTTGACTCCACCTTACCTCCTTGGCTTCATCCCTCTTTATTCTTCTACTCAAATCATCTATTCCAGGGACACTGGCTTTCTGGGAATTCCCACACCCTTTACCTGCAGCCACTACAGGGTCCCTGTATTTTTCATTTCTTCTACCTTGAACACTCTCCCCTAAATTATCCACATTATGTCAATCTCCTTTTTAAAAATGTTTTTGTGCAATAAGCACTTTCTCTGAGAAAGCTTCCTTGATTACACTTCTCAAGTTTCAATCTCCTATTCACAAACAATTCCCATCCCATTTCCTGCTTGCATTTTCTCAACTCTTATCAACATTTAATACTGTTATTTTGTTTTCTTGTTTAATTTTTTTATCTGTGGTTCCATGTAATTTCTAATTTGTATGTGTCCTGATGACAGAAATACTTTTCCTTTTTTATTATTGTTTGTAGGTCAATGGGCTCTGGACTAGGACCTGGCACTGAGAAAGTCTCATTTTAAAATGAATAGGTGGATATTAGATGAGGTAATGCATACCAGGCCATTGGAATAATGCCTGATACCTATTCATGTGGTTTCTTGATTTAGACATAGTGTAAAAGAGGATAAGAATAACGTTTCTCCTTACCCCTGTCTTCAAAAATCTATGGTCTCACAATATCTTAAGTGTGCTATCCAAACTACAATACAACTGAAATCTAACCTGCTAAATTTCCTTTCTCAAGTAGATTTTGGAAAGGCATTTCATTCACAGTGTTTTAGGAAATCTTTTGTCCAAAGCCAAGAGCTTAATAGCTCATTTTTTTCCCTTCCACTGTGAAATGAAAACTAAAATAAATCAAAGTAGCAGCCCAACAGTCCAGAACAGTCCTAGAATAAAAGTGTAAATGAAGGTGCTCAGTGATAAAAGAATAAAAAAAATTCAGGTTGAGAAATACATTTCAATTCCTATTTCCTAGGGATTTTGTATAAGCAAAACCAAAGCAAATTTTATACACACTTAACTTCAGGATACTCCTTTATTTATTACTCATAACTGCCAAAAAGTTAAATAAGCATCTACCAAACTTTGTAAACCCTGAAGAATCAACTGTGTATTTGCTTAGTTCCATTCAATAACTTATTTTAAAAGTCAAGATATCAGAAATGAGCAAGTAAAGTTTATGCACAAAACAATTCAGCTCAGGAGCTTTTTGGCTTTTCTTGGATTGATTGGGAACAGAGACAAATGACAAATAAGGCCTCATCTTTTAAAGAGACAATGGAGTTTTTTTAAGTTAACAAAAATTTTCTTACACTCTCCTGAAAGCCCAAATTAATTTTTCTACATGCATCATAGCATATTTGTGAAAATCAATAGTTTTTGTAGATGTGAATCCTAGGGTAATCTTTCCCATATCAATTTACTCTGGCTGTCAGAACACATAGCTTTCAGCAACTCCTTTATGAAACCTAGTTACTGACCTTATGCAGCCCTCATCTGATAAAAGTATGTGAGCAAGTCAAATGGAATTTTTAAATTCCCTGGCTTGGTAATTCTAGTGAAAATTGGTTGTGCTTCGTCTCCCCAGCTTTAAGAACCCTTCTTCTACTGACATACTGCTTTAGTCAGCTTTTTCTTTGTTGTGATTAAAAGACTTGACAAGAATGATTTTATGGGAGGAAATATTTATTTTGGGGCTCACCATTTCGAAGTTCTCAGTCCATTGCAGACTGTCTCCATTCCTCAGGGATGGGGGTAAGAAGAACATCATGGAGGAAGAGTGTGGCAGAGGGAAGCAGCTCACATGATGATCCAAAAGCAGAGAGAAATTCCACTCACCAAAAATCAAATATATAACCCCATAGCCATGCCCTAATGACGCATCTCCTCTAGCCATACTCCACCCTCTTTCAGTTACCACTCAGTTAATCCCATTAGGAGATTCATTCACTGATTGAGTTAAGCCTTTCTTAACCCAATCATTTCTCTTCTAAACCTTCTTTCATTGTCTCACAAATGTGATTTGGGGGGATACCTCATATCCAAACCATAACATATTCTACTACTATTTGGAGAAATTATGTCTCCTTCAATGTAGGCTGGATGGTTCCATTAGTCAAGGTGTCTTTCTTCCTACTCCTCATTTTTGAGTGACACCATATTGTTCTAATAAGTTGACACTTTAGTTAAAGTTGTCAGGAATCAGTTGTTATTTGTGTATTTCAATAATTATTTTTAAATTAATTTTAATTAACAAAAATGTATGTGTGTAGTATATAAAAAGTTATGTTCTGAAATATTTATGTATTATGGAATGGATAAAACAAACTTATTTGCATATGTATGATTTCATATCTCTATGTCATGTGAGAACACTTAAATTCTACTCTCTCTGATTTTCAAGTATACAATGCATTGTTTTAAATTGTAATCACCTTGTTGTACAGTAAATCTCTTGAACACATTCCTCCTAACTCAAAGCTTGTATCCCAAATGAGCCCCCAAACCTTAGCCCCTTCTCTCTGCTTCTAGGAGTTCAAATTTTTGGATTTCACATACAAGTGAGATCATGCAGTATTTGTCTTTCTGCCCCTGACTTATTTTGCTTAACATAATGTCTTCCAGTTTCATCTATGTTGTTGAAAATAACTTTTTAAGGTTGAATGGTATTCTACTGTGTGTATATAAACTATGTTTTCTTTATCCTTCTACCCCAGTGATAGACATTTACATTGATTCCCTGTCTTGGCTATTGTGAATAATGCTGCAGGGATCAATGGAGTGTAGATACTTTTTTGACTTTCTGATATAATTTTATTGGTTATATACCCAGAATCAGGATTTCTGGATCATTTGATAGTCCTGTTGTTATATCTTATTTTTTAAGGAATCTATACTATTCTACACAGTAGCTGTACCAATCTACATTTCATTAACAGTGTATAAATGTTCCCTTTTCTTTACATTCCCACCAACTTCTGATATCTTTTGTCTTTTTCGTAAGAACCATTATAACAAGTTGTGAGATGATAACTCATTGTGGTTTTACTTTGCATTTCCCTGGTAACTACTAATGTCCAGCATTATTGCACTTGCCCATTGGCCATTTGCATGTCTTTTTTGGCACTATGTTTTTATAGTATCCATCTGCATCGGATTCTTCTCAAAAAATGTTTTGTTTATTAAAAGTGAATAAGTGTAATGAAGGTTTTCCTTTAAATACACTATATGCAATAAACAATGTTATCTGCCCCACCCCCAAAAAAGTAAATGGGATGGATTTAAAAAAAAAGTCTACCTAAAAGGCTACCTCAGATAGTCTTTCTATGCTGGTCTTTCATTAAATGCTTTGTACACCATGGGTTGAGCCACTGTGCATACCTGGTGCATGAAATCCTGCTACTAAGGGCAGAGTCAGAGCTCTCTACACAATGAAAAGGCAGTCAATACTTTAGTTCTCATCATGAATCCCACTCTGGGTGAAAGGGATTTGTTAATTTCACCAACTTCAAAATCACATGCTTATTCTAGATTTTGGATATTAGAGTCCTAGCAGAGGCTTCCATATTACCAGTTCATGAGTAAGTTGTTGCCAGTCTATTCTGACATTTCAACCAGAATACTACAAATCAAAAGTGACCAACCTGAGTAAGGGATGAAAATTTGCCAATATCATCAATGAGGAGATGCTGTGGTCTTTATACATCTGTCAATAAAAATGTATGCTGTAAACTGATTAACACACTTATAGTGGACATTAAGTAATCTTTCTATTAAAAAACACACAGAATAAAAGCAGGGAAGAAAGAATATGAGCTCATAGGATTAGACAAAGGGAATGAAAGGCAGGGAGAAGGGATGACAATAGGAAAGACAGTAGAATGAATAGGACATAACTTTCCTGTTTTCATATAGGAATACATGACCAGTGTAACTCCACATCATGTCAACCAAAGGAACAGAAACTTTAATTAGAATAAGTTATACTCCATATATGTAAAATATGTTAAAATACACTCTACTGTCATGTATATCTAAAGAGAACAAATCAAAAAGAAACTTGGCTTTTCTTTAAAGAACTACAACTACTCCTTTCTATGTGCTATTGATAAGGCTATAAATTCAAGTCCCTCCTTCAAGTCACAAAGATGGGCATTTAATCAAGACTGTTCAATCCAAACCCCCAATACAAAACAATTCACAAAAAGCAAAATCCTCCAGGCGGGCCCGACCAGTGTTCCTATTTAAAGAACAGGTGCAGCCACTGAGAAGGTGGGAATTATGAAAAGGATTATGATGTATAAGAATAGAATGTGGAGCAGATTATAAGATTTATGCAGTTGTGAAAAAAGAGATCTAAAAAACAGAGTAACCTACGTGGAAATAAAGAGTGGAGATGGGTAGTGTCATTTGTACCTCCAAATCCTCCATTACCTACAGCCAGTACTATTGTCTTGGGTTTCCTCATCATGCCTATTAGAGCCTCGGCCATTCTTTGTCTTCTTTTTTGCATAAATAAGTTTGAGTTGGGCTTTTGTCACTTGCAATTGAATAAGTTATGATTAATCTTTGTATGCCTATACACTGGAATATTTATTTAGAATTTTCAAGCATATTACTCTTTACAACATCAATATACTTTAATTTAGCTACGTAGTTACTTATCTACACACACACACACACACACACACACACACACACATTTTCTTCAAGATTTGAAAAAACACATGAGCTATTACTATAAGTCACTGCCTCTTCATCTAGAAACATTGAATATAGTATGAACTGTAATACATACTACTATAAATAAAAATTAAAAGATATGTACCAACCAAAAAAAAAAAAAAATCCTCTCTGAAAAAACCTCAACCTCTGAAAGAAAACTTAAAATGCTAACCATTTAGAAGCATGCTTCAAGTATCTATTTGGTGTCATATGTTCCAAACAGCCTCCTTAATTTATGGATTTTGTTTTACATCATGAAAGTCTTCAGAATCTTCTCCTTTTACCTAGTTGGCCCATCTCTTATTTTCTTCCATTAGATGTATGAGATAATTTTTTTCCTCCATGATCAAGATCGGCTTTTCCAGGAATTCAGTGCAAACATCCAATATTCTAGTTCATTTTGGACTTATCTTATCCTACTCATAAAAAAATACTTTTATCAGTAAGCTGATGTTTGTATACCTCTATTCACTGAATATGGACAGATTATTAAGGCGTTTCCTAATAAAAATAACTCTGTAATTCTGTAGTAGACATGTTTTCAAAGTTGTCACATACATTAACTCATTTGTTTTTCACAACATTCCTTTACATGGAAATTATCTCTTCTTTTAGAGAAGGAAAAATGCTAAGAAAGACAGGAGGCCTCAGCTGACTTAGCTATCAAGAGATACAGTCTCACATATCCAAATCCATGTCTTCTGACACTAATTCAAGCAACTCTTTACTCAGATCTCCTGTTATTTTATCTGGTTCCTACATATAAAGGATTCTGGTTCTATTTTATTATGACATTAATTTCTGCTTCATTAAAAAGTCTTAAAATAAGCACAGTTGCCCAACATTTTTATTTTCAAATTTGGAAGGACAGAGCTAAGATGCAGTTCTGAAGACTATGATCATAACATGCACATTTCTTGCCTGAGATTCAACTTAGGAGAAGCCAAATTTAGGTATTATTTTGGTGGATTGGAGGAAGGGAGAAATCTTTTTACTTTTCTAGCATATGAAAACTGATACAGACCTTTCTTATGCACCAATGACAGTTTAACCATGATGGTTTAACTTTCTTCTGTGTAACCCTGGTCAGTTAGTTTATTCATGCCTCCCTCTATATTAGGAGCCATTTTGATTCACAGCCTTTTCTCCACAGTACAGCTGTTGTTAAGAAATATGTGAATTATCTGTGAAACTAAAAATACATTCCTTTTTGACCTGGTTAAATCAAACTTGAGCTCTGTGAGCAGCCTTGATCTAACTATCTTTTATTATTTATTAATATCTATGCCCTATGATCTTAAGTCTCCCCCACTGCCAGGGTGTTCATGCTACACAGCACAGTTTTGGACCAGGGCTGAGTTCCCCGGGTAGTCTGTGGACCGACAATAGCTTCAAAACCTCTTGTCTCTCAGTGAAAAAGAAGAAAATCTATCTCAAGTTACAGTCTGTTTAGGGGAACAGGATCTAAAAATCTTCATGTCATTTGTCATTTCTAGCCTTCTCTATGTTATACATTAAATAACTCTGTTTTAATGTCTCCGGCTTGTGACCTCCTGTCATCTGTTGTAGAGCACCGTGGTGTGTTGGGAGTTTGGTCAACCTTTGCACAGGAAGAGGGCATATTAATCTCCGTGGGAAGTGTCACCAAAATGACCCCATTTCTAAAGACTTAGAGATGATGATTGATTATCTGTAGTAAATTGTCATATACTTATTATCTTAGCATTTGTCATAAGTCATAAAAATATAACTGAATTTTCTCTGTCAATTTTTTTACAATGTTTGAATTTAGTTTTTTAATAGAAGATGTTAGCCTCAGGTTTTTTTTTTTTTTTAACTAGGTTCTAGAGTAAATGAAAAATAAGAGTGTTCACACACACACACACACAGACACACACACGCAGTGCTCACTTACAAAACAGGTGCTTTTATAATTTTGACAAGTAATAAAGGTAATGTAAGTTTCTAGTTTTAGATTATATTGGAAATGATTATGATTTCTAATCTTTCCATTATCATACCAAAATACTACTTCAAGTTTTCTTTTTATGCAATGGAAATTGCATATGGAAATTGATATAGATCTTCCTTATGCAGTTTAACCACAACAGTTTGACTTTGTTCTGTGTAACCCTGTTCAGTTAGGTTATTCATGCCACCTTCTGTATTAGGAGTCACTTTGATTCACAACCCTTTTTCCACACTACAGTTGTTGTTCATAAATGCATCAATTATGTATCTTTTAAAATTTAAGAATATGTGAGTAGAAATATCTAAGAATATGTAAAAGAATTATATTTTTGGCAATCCAGCTTCCACTCAGTTTTCCTAAGCTAACAGCCTCCCCATTATCAGTGTGGGGCCAATGCTTTTCCAGTCTGGATCCATGGGGTTCAGCTGAGGCTCACCCTGTCTCCAATTGCCACAAGAGGAAAACAATGTGGACTATCAAAGCATGATATGGATGCAGTTCCCATGACCACTTTAGGCAGGGTGTGCAAGCACAGCAGGCAATGCCCGGAAGCCTGAGCACTTCTTCTAAAACTTTAAAGGAAGTTCCCTTTTCTCTGGTGTTAGAATGGGTGAAATCCAAACCCAGAGAAGATGCTATTCATTTTATAGCCTTACAGGGAAAGAATGTCTCAGAATGAGTCAATAAGAACGGAAGAAAAAGACAGAGACTGAGAGAGAGCATTGATTTTATACCTTGATCTAGCTTTGCTTAACATGATCTGTCCTTGAACTTTTCAATTCCATAAGCCAATACATTTTCTCTCTCTTTCTCTTTCTCCCTCACTCCTTCCCTTCTGACTTTTCCTTAAGCCACTTTCAACGAAGTTTCTGTCAGTTGCCATTGAAAATATCCCAACTAACATAACAATTGAGTAAAACATTAATAAATAGTTTACCACAATATCTCATCAATATTTTAAGTAGCTATAAGTAATCCCATTATTAATATAGAAGTACTTTGAGAGTAAGGAAGTGAGAGTGATGGCGAAAGATGATTTGTGAGTTAAAAGCAGCTTTACATATAGTTACAATGAGTACTGCATGAATGGTCTACATGAGGTAATGAATTTTGAAATACAAAGCTTTCAGTCAAATAATATACATATATATATTTATAAATATATATATTTGGTAGGAGAACTGGAAGACCGTATTCATCACTCCCAAAAGTCAGCATTTTGCCCTCTTCAAACATCTTTCTGTTATAGATACAGATTGAATTGTGGAGACTTTGACTGATTTCATTGTAAGATGCACAATCAAGTCCTGCATGTATGTTCAGGCATCTGTGCTTGTAGCATGAGTAACTAACTCTACCAAAGTCTTTTCAAAAGTATATCTAAGTAATTTCTTTTTTTTAGAACTATTCCATGGGCTGTAGAATAACTTATGCTAACAAGATCTGCCATTTAGTGGTTTGTTCCTATGTGCCAGAATCTCAGCTTTGACTCTACATACAACATTCCAAATTCACTGAAATAACCCCCAAAGGGGAATTTTTTTCTCCCCTCAATAGATAAAAGAGTTTTAGTCGCTTGACCAAGGACACCATTAAAGAAAACACAAACCTGAGATTTATCCTTGTGCATGCCTATCCATGTGACATGCACGGGTCAAGGTATACCTTCATGAGACCAGGATTATTTTTTTCTCCAAGCATATTTGCAAATGCCTGCCCTATGCCAGGCACCATACTAGGCACTAGGGATCTATCATCAAATGAGGTACAATCTCTGTGCTTAAGATATTTACAGTCAAGAAGCTCACTTTCCAAACAAAACCAAGGAGATGATAAACTGTTTAATACTGCAACACGGCTACTTTGGATTTCTTTGCAAGATATCAAAATTCTAAACAGAATCCACAAAGCCCTAACATAGGATAAAATTAGCAAAACCAAAGACTACAGAGGACACGTCATATGACCTCAACACTTGCAGAAAAATCAATGCTAAATAAGAGATTTGGAGCATTATTTTGCATCTCTGTTCATCAGTTACTGATGTATGAAGTGTAATGGGAGCAGTGTCTAGCATTTAAAAGTGTACCATGACATCAGACAAAATGTGAGCATCATTTCACCACCTACTGACATTTTGTGAAATTACTTCTGTTTTTGACTTTCTGTTTCTATATCTCTGAATGGAGAAGATAGTTACTAGCTCAGAGAGTAATTTTAAAGATCAAATTAAAAAACACAAAGTTCTGATATCAGAACCTCAATATTTCTTCTTCTTTTTTGTATCATAGAGATCTACCTTTTTTTTTTTTTTTTTTCACATTTCACTGTGGTTCACATGAGGGTGAATAATCCTCTAGCTATAAAGTTTGGCCTTTGATATAAGCCTGTAAAACAGGAATCCTATTGATTGTTTTCAAGTTAAATACATCAGCAAATATGGGTCAGAAAATGAAATTGTAGAACTTTTGCTGAAAATCTGTATTATTAGCTTTTCATCACTATAACAAAATACCTGAGGCAGGCTATTTAGGAAGAAAATAGATTTATTTAGCTCACAATTGGGTGATCCAAGAGCAACATGGCATTAGCTATGTTCTGGTGAGGGTCCCTTGACTACATCAAATCACAGTGGACAGAAATGGCAGGAGCGTGTGTGTAAGCAGTTCATCACACAGCAAGATAAGAAGCGTTCCCAGATTATTGAAGAGTGTCCACGCACATTCAGGGTGGCTCTTCCCCATTCAGTTTACTGACTCATATGCCTCTCCTCCCTGGAAATACTCTTCCAGACATCCAAAAGTGTGCTTTCCCAAATCCCAAGATGTCTCTCAATCCAGTCAAGTTGATACCCCGAATTGACATTCACAAGAAGTTTCTTGTTTTGTTTTGTTGAAGTTGTTAATTGTTAGCCTAACTGTGGTAGAATGCATGCACTGATAGCCATCTACCATGTTGGAGAATGGGCCTGCCTGATGGTGAACACAAAATAAGAAAATGGGCCCAAGATATGGAGGTAGACATTTCCTTAAAGAAATTAACCATATGTGAAAGTAGATGCATTTCTTAATTTTCTTGAACTGTGAGTTTGAATATTACTAATCTCCTTAGCAACTGGAAAGGGTATTGAAGAGTGCCTCGAGTAGACCATTTATTATAATGATAGTGTATTTCCTAATGACATATATTTAATTATTTCTGAAACTGTCATATAATTATCTATTGTTTATATCTTTAATTAAATTTTATGCATTATATTATAATCCTTCTAATCTAATTGCGATTTTTTTTTGATGGCAGGAACTAATGTTTCTGTGTATCTTCCCAGTCATCTAGTACTTAGGTACAGAATAAATACCTACATATTTTGTTTGTTCTTTATTATTATAATTAATGTATAATCATTGCTGAAACAATAGGCTTCTGATTATATTTCTGTTTCCCCCATCACATAAATTTTATGTCAGCCAGGATTTAAAATAACATTTAGTGAAAGTTACTGAATATGTTTGCAAAACGTTCAATCATTAAAATTGTTTTACAAGTATAAAACTGTGGCAAAAAAATCTAAAAGGCAAATTAAACAATATTGATGTTATAGTTAGAATCTACTATTAAAAAGTAGGATTCACTTACAGCTGAAATGTTTCCTTCATATTTCAATCTAAATTAAATGACCATTCTATCCTGCAAAGAGAATATGGGGAAAATGTTCAGTTATAATCTGGGCATGAAACGTTTTTAAACATGAGTTATGCAGAGCTTTTAAATTTTTATTCTCCCTTTGCAATTTTTTTGGTCAACTGCCACTGAAAGATCTCAGTGCCTGGCTTGCATCTTACCATAATGCAATGGAATTATATCATATCCTGGGGTATGAAAAGCGACCATCTATTGTATTTAGCAACCAGGAAATTCTATGAGGCAATGGTATCTGTAAAGTCCTCCATGACAGCAAGAATTTTTGTCTGTTTTCCTTCACTGATATACCCCAAGTGCCCAAAAGAGCAATGTAAAGCATTGGGTGCTGAATATTTTATTTTAAATTAATACATTGACTCATAATACATTTTCCTGTTAGAAGCATAAAATAGTTACATTTGAACAAAGTGAGAAAGTGAATCTTAAATCTATTGCACTAAACCTGCTCCTCTTATTGGGCCATACTGTTGGAGATTTCTATTATATCAAAGGGAAAATGACTCCAAGAAAGAATGAAAATGTGTATATACTAAGTACGTTGTTTCACTATAGGAAAATTTATGGTAAAAAAAAAAAAAAAAAAAAAGATAGAGAGAGGGAAGATGGCCGACAGGAGGGAGGTGCTCTCTGGACACAGCTGCTGAAAGACACGGAGTGGGAAGTTTGAGCACATTGCTGGTGGTTCTATTGCAACTGAAAGGGAGCCGAGACATTCCTGCACCTCTGGACAGCAAAATACAAGGTTCTACAGGACCACAACAAGCAGAGGCAGAGTCACAGCGGTCCACAGCCCGAAGCAGCACTGTCTGTGCTACAGGCGCAGGGGCCGATACCATCTCAGCAAAGAGCCGATCCACCCAGCGGCTTTGAAACCGATCTGCGAGGAAGGATAAAAAGAGGCCTAGAGGCGTGGGCGGGGTCCACGTGGAGCTCTTTCGCACTGCTTGCCAAGCCGATCCCGCACGCTCTGGAGTGACACAAGGGTCTGCAGAGCTGCTGTTGAATGGGAGAACGCCGCCATCTTTGAGAAGTGCAGTGGCTGACCCAGACAAAGGGGAAAAGACAGAGGAGACAACAGCTGCAGACATCCAGGGAGCCCCAGCGCCCTGAAGGCAGCGCACACCTGGGTGAGACTTGGGTAACCAGCAGGGGAGGGCGTGTCTGAGGCCAGCCCAGTGGCAACAAGAAGCTACAACTGTGGGTGGGCGTGGGGAAAGGGTGCCTTCTGGAGGGTCCCCTTCCCGGTGCCATTCATCTGTTGACACACAACCGCCCTGAGCCAATCTTCCCCCTGAGCCATTCAGCCGCTGGCCTAGGGTGCAGACGTGACTTCACTAACAGGGTCGCAGACTATCTGGACGTGGTTCAATGCAGTTGGCTTAAACTGGAAAGGGAAAAGAGAGGGGGGCTTCCCAGGGCCCGTTTTGTTTGAGATTTGGGGTTCGACGTTTTTTTTGTTTGTTTGTTTGTTTGTTTTTTGGTTGGTCTGCTTGTGTTGTTGGTTTTTGGGGTTTTTTGTTAGATTGTTTGTTCTTTTTCTTTTTTTGGCTTTGTTCTGTTTTGCTTTTTTTTTGCATTGATTGTCAGTGTGTTTCATTGTTTGCTTCTGCTCCTTTTCTCATTCCTTCTTTTCTTCCTTCTCACTTTGGCATCTCTTCTTCCTCCTTCATCTTTCATATTTGCACCCTGCCAGTGCATACTAAACAGAGGCAAAAACAAGCTTTATGCAGAATTTGGGATTTCTAGAAATGGCACAATTGAACTGGATAGCAAAGAGGTGTTATATATAGTTTACTCTCCATTTTCTTGATTCTCTCTCTCCTCTCTCTTACACCAATTTCTACTCTTTATCATTTTTTTCTTCTTTTCCATCTTACTTTATATATAAATGGGTCTCTCCGCCTAAGTGTCAACTCCATTCTCTATCTTCTCTCTTCTAATGATACTAAACCACTTCCAGTAAACCACGTCAATAGAACTCTCCTTTCATACTTTCCAAGAAAGAACAATTCAAGACACTTCCTTCTTCTTAAACATAATACCTCTGTATCCAATATTTGAAGCTATAAAACCCCATCAGAAGCGTACAGAGTAAATTGGAAATAATATCTGGGTTAACAAAATCTGTACATTGTGATCAAAATAGAATTTACTGAATAGAAAGTGTTAGGTTTTAAAAGTGTAAAGGAATTATAAGGGGAGCTGATAGCTTTGTACTACAGGAACAACATAAGGAATTAAGGTAAAATCGAAACAGTCAAGGTCCCACAGTGCAGGAAGAAAAGATACACAAGCAGCATGAAAAAACAAGGGAAGAAAGTGACACAATCAAATCAAGATTCCTCATCAGTAGATTTCATGGCAAACACAGTTTGTCAAATGCCAGAGATGAATTTAGAAATTACATATGCCAAATGTTTAGGGGACTTAAGAATGAACTCAAAAATGAGATGAGGGAGCAAGTACAGGAGGCAAAAGATCATTTTGACAAAGAACTCCAAAAACAAATACAGGAAGTAAAAGATTACTTCAATAGGGAAATAGAGGCTCTAAAAGAAACCAAATAGAAATTCCAGAAATGAAAGAAGCAATAAACCAAAATAAAAGTTCAATTGAAAGCATTTCCAACAGAGTAGACCACTTGGAGGAAAGAACCTCAGACAATGAAGACAAAATATATGTCCTAGAGAAGAATTTAGACCATACAGCAAAACTCATTAGAAATCAAGAACATAACATCCAAGAATTATGGGACAGCATAAAAAGACCAAACTTAAGAGTGATTGGCGTAGAGGAAGGGGCAGAGTTTCAAGCCAAAGGAAAGAGTAATTTATTTAACAAAATAATTACACAAAATTTTCCAAACTTGAGGAATGAATGGGAAAACCAAGTTCAAGAGGCATACTGAACACCAAACAAACAAAATCTCAACAGATCCACACCAAGACACATTATAATGAAAATGTCTAATATTCTGAGCAAGGAGAGAATACTAAAAGCCACAAGAGAAAGGAAGCAGATCACATATAGGGGGAAACCAATCAGACTATGTTCAGATTTTTCAACCCAGACCTTAAAAGCAAGAAGATCCTGGAATAGCATATTTCAAGCTCTGAAAGAAAAGGGGTGTCAACCAAGAATCTTATATCCAGCAAAATTGAGCTTTAGATTCGAAGATGAAATAAAAACCTTCCATGACAAGCAAAAGTTAAAAGATTTCACAACTCGAAAGCCAGCACTTCTGAACATCCTGGGCAACATTTTTCATGAAGAAGAAGAGAAAAATAACAACAAAAATCAACAAAGGGAGATATTAAACTAAAGGAAATACCAACCAGAAGAGAAACCAAATCAAGCTAAAGACCATAATTCAAATAAAAAATGGATGGGAATAAAAATCACATCTCAATAATAACCCTGAATGTTAATGGCCTAAACTCGCCAATCAAAAGACACAGATTATCAGAATGGATTAAAAGAAACGACCCAACAATTTGCTGTCTCCAAGAAACACACCTCATAGAAAAAGACATCAACAGATTGAAAGTGAAAGGCTGGGAAAAGTCTTATCACTCACATGGCCGGCGGAAACAAGCAGGGGTTTCCATTCTCATATCAAATAAGGTAGACTTCAAACCAAAACTAATCAAGAGGGACAAAGATGGATATTTCTTACTACTTAAGGGAACCATTCATCAACAGGATATAACAATCATAAATCTATATGCCCCAAATAATGGAGCACCTACATTCATCAAACAAACTCTTCTCAAGTTCAAGAGTAAAATAGACCACAACACAGTTATTCTAGGGGACTTCAACACACCTCTCTCACCAATGGATAGATCATCCAAACAAAAGCTAAACAAAGAAACTTGAAGCCTCCTTAAAACAATTAACAATTTAGACCTAACGGACATATATAGAATATTTCATCCCTCAGTAAACGAATACACATTTTTCTCAGCAGCACATGGCTCCTTCTCCAAAATAGACCATATATTATGTCACGAGGCAACTCTCAGCAAATATAAAATAATAGAGATACTACCCTGCATGCTATCGGACCATAAAGGGATGAAATTGGAAATCAACGACAAAACAAGGAATAAGAAAAACTACTCCATCAACTGGAAGCTAAACAACATGCTACTGTATGAACAAGGGGTTGAATAAAACATCAAAGAGGAGATCAAAAAATTCCTAGAGGTAAATGAGAACACAGATACTTCATATAGAAATCTCTGGGACACTATGAAGGCAGTAGTAAGAGGAAAATTCATTGCATTGAGTTCATTCCTTAAGAGGAAAAAAAACCAACAAATAAATGACTTAACATCACACCTCAAAGCATTAGAAAAAGAAGAACAGACCAACACCAAGAGCAGTAGAAGACAGGAAATAATTAAAATCAGAGCAGAAATTAATGAAATTGAGACTAAGGAAACCATTCAAAGAATTGACAAAACTAAAAGTTGGTTCTTTGAAAAAATAAACAAAATTGACAGACCCTTAGCGATGCTAACGGAAAGAAGATGAGAAAAAACTCAAATTACGAACATTCGTGATGAAAAAGGGAATATCACAACAAACACCTCAGATATACAGAATATAATTAGAAATTACTTTGAAAACTTGTACTCTAATAAAATAGAAAATACTGAATGCATTGACAAATTTCTAGAGTCATATGATTTGCCTAAACTGGATGTGGAGGCTATACACAATTTAAACAGATCAATTACAAGCGAAGAAATAGAAGATGTCATCAAAAAGCTACCAACAAGGAAAAGTCCAAGACCTGATGGGTTTACAGCCGAGTTCTATAAGACTTTCAAAGAAGAACTAATACCAATGCTCTTCAAACTATTCCAAGAAATAGAAAAAGAGGGAGCTCTTCCAGACTCTTTCTATGAGGCCAATATCACATTAATTCCAAAGCCAGGCAAAGTCACATCCAAAAAAGAAAACTTCAGGCCCATATCTTTAATGAACATAGATGCAAAAATCCTCAACAAAATCCTGGCAAATCGGATACAAAAACATATCAAAAAGATAGTGCACCACAATCAAGTGGGGTTTATCCCAGGGATGCAAGGCTGGTTAAACATTCGGAAATCAATAAACATTATACACCACATCAATAGACTTAAAGACAAAAATCATATGATCATCTCAATAGACGCAGAAAAAGCATTTGACAAAATACAACACCCCTTTATGTTCAAAACACTGGAAAAACTAGGAATATCAGGAACATATCTCAACATTATAAAAGCTATATATGCAAGGACCCGAGCTAACATTATCTTAAATGGAGAAAAATTGAAAGCATTCCCTCTAAAAACTGGAACAAGACAGGGATGCCCCCTTTCACCACTGCTATTTAACATAGTACTGGAAACTCTGGCCAGAGCAATTAGACAGATGAAAGAAATTAAAGGGATCCAGATAGGAAAAGAAGAGCTCAAATTAGCACTATTTGCTGATGACATGATAATCTTCCTAGAAGACCCAAAAAACTCTACCAGAAAACTTTTACAACTAGTAAATGAATTTGGCAAAGTTGCAGGATACAAAATCAACACACAAAAGTCAAAGGCAGTTTTGTACATCAGCAACAAAGACTCTGAAAGGGAAATGATGAAAACTACCCCATTTACAATAGCATCAAAAAAAATAAAATACCTGGGAATCAACCTAATGAAAGAGGTGAAAGACCTCTATAATGAGAATTATAGAACACTAAAGAAAGAAAATCATAGATGAACTCAGAAGATGGAAAGACCTACCTTGCTCTTGGATAGGTAGAATTAATATTGTCAAAATGTCCATAGTACCAAAAGCATTATACAGATTTAATGCAATTCCAATCAAAATCCCAACGTCATTCTTCAAAGAAATAGAAATAGCAATCATGAAATTCATCTGGAAAAATAAGAGACCCAGAATAGCCAAAGCAATCCTGAGCAAGAAAAGTGAAGCAGGGGGCATCACCATACCGGACCTTAAATTATACTATAGAGCAATAGTAACAAAAACAGCATGGTATTGGCACCAAAACAGACTGGTGGACCAATGGTACAGAATTGAGGACATAGTAACTAATACATATAATTTCAGCTATCTTATATTAGACAAAGGTTCCAAAAATGTACAGTGGAGAAAGAATAGCCTCTTCAACAAATGGTGCTGGGAAAACTGGAAATCCATATGCACCAAATTGAAATTAAATCCTTATCTCTCACCATGCACAAAACTCAATTCAAAGTGGATCAAGGACCTAGGAATTAGACCAGAGATAATACGCCTAATAGAAGAAAAAGTAAGCTCCAATTTCCAACATGTCGGATTAGGCCCCAAGTTTCTTAATAAGAATCCTGTAGCGCAAGAATTATTACCAAGAATTAATGAATGGGATAGATTTAAACTAAAAAACTTCTTCTCAGCAAAAGAAACAATCAGTGAGGTGAATAGAGAGCCAACTAATTGGGAACAAATATTTAGTACATGCACATCAGACAGAGCACTAATTTCTAGAATATATAAAGAGCTCAAAAAACTTTACACCAAAAAAACAAATAACCCAATCATTAAATGGGCTAAGGAATTGAGAAGACACCTCTCAGATGAAGATACACGATTAATTAACAAATACATGAAAAAATGTTCAACATCGCTGGCAATTAGAGAAATGCAAATCAAAACTACTCTTAGATTTCAATTCACTCCAGTCAGAATGGCAGCTGTCAAGAACACAAGTAACAATAAATGTTGGAGAGGATGTACGGAAAAAGGCACACTCATACATTGCTGGTGGGACTGCAAAATGGTGCAACCATTATGGAAAGCATTATGGAGATTTCTTGGAAAACTGGGAATGGAGCCACCCTATGACCCAGCCATCCCACTCCTGGGTCTATTCCCAAAGGACTTAAAAACAGCATATTACAGTGACACAGCTATCTCAATGTTTGTAGCTACGCAATTCACAATAGCTAGGTTGTGGAACCAACATAGATGTCCCTCAGTTAATGAGTGGATTAAGAAAATGTGGTATATACGCACAATGGAATTTTACTCAGCAATAAAAGAAAATAAATTAATGGCATTTGCAGGTAAATGGATGAAGTTGGAAGACATAATGCTAAGTGAAGTTAGTCAGTCTCAGAAATCCAAGTGCCAAATGTTTTCTCTGATATAAGGAGGCTAGTTCATAGTATTTTTGGATGGGGGGGGGCTACATAGAAGGACTAGAGGAACACTAGAATAGTCAAAGGGAAGGAAGGGTAAGGGGGGGAGTAAGGGGGGAGGGAAGGGGAGAAAAGGAAAAAAGAAAAAAAAGAAAAGGTGGTTGAATGAGACGGATTTCATTTTCCTAAATGCATGATTGAAGATCTGAATTGTACGAATATACTTTGTATACAAACAGTTGTATGTAAAAGATGCTAAATTCATGCACTATGAGTTGTACACATTAAAAATTATTTTTAAAAAATTGCTAAAAAAAAAAGGAAATAATCTCTAAATGCCCAGAAGTAGATTATTGGTCAGATAAATATTGTATATGCTAAAATAGAATATCCTACAACTGCTAAAATGATGTTTAAGGTGCTTAAAATGTAAAAATCTATCATATAAAAAGTGGCAAGTAAATTGATAGTTATATTTTTCACATATATAATGACACATATTTTAAACCACATTCTTTAAGTAGTTGAAGATAGATAGCCCTGAGCATTTTGATGGAACCTGATCATGTACTAAATGTGTCTTTCATATACTGATATCTCTGAAAAGTGAAGCTTTCCAGATGAGCACAGTGCTAGTGGTTTGGATGGGAGGGGACACTGGGCACTGATAAAGTAAATGTCCCACCAAGTATATTTCAGAAATACCATTATTGGTTCAAACTCTTCCAATCAGTGATTTGGGGAAATCATGTCTGAAGCATGAATGGAAAGAAAGAGGAATTTTGTCTCCATTGTAAAAAATGCCAGAAAATATGGAAAATATTCTGTTTTCATTTTCTCTTTTCCCATAAGGAATGCAAAGGCATAAATAGCATCTTTCCTAGTATAGTTAACATTTATTTCTGTTCATTTAGATAAGTGATCTTAAGAGTTTGTGGAACTGTGGTGCCAATCTTTCCACTATGAGTTTCAATACGCAGTGTTACTGTTTTCTGAGATGGACAGCATGTTTTCACTTGGTCTGTCATCAATATTTAACTGATCTATATTCTCTTCTATCATAAATCTCTAAAAATTCAAGAAATTAACATCTGATATAATTATATACACATCTCCTTTCAAAAAATCGTGTCACCGCCCCTCTGAATATTTCAAAGCTCAGGTCAAAGTTTTGTGACACAGAGATTTTTATAGCTCTCCTCCAATCTGAAAATTTCATCCTGAACATTTTGTAGCATAACAAAATGTAAATATGTTCTTTATTTCCACATTATTACCTGTCTCATATAATTTAATGTTTTCATTACACAAGTTTGGATTCTGTTAAAAACCCTTGTGATATGTTTTATAAATAATGACTACACTGGAAATATCAATTTAAAAGTTAGATTTATAAAGTGTCACTTTCCAATCACATTAGAGCCTAGATTCCTAATGTGTTTAATACTTGATTCCAAATCAATAAACAAAATTTACATCACTGGAGAGTTACAACCAATCACCCATAAAGTCCTCCTGATGTAGCACAGGTATTCAATACCATTGCTTTTGATCAGTAAAGAAAGTAAACTATCCTTTATTAAAATATTTATTGGCCCTTTATCACCTGTAGCATAGCAAAATGTTAGATGAAGAAAATTAGTGGCTATAACCTTTATCACCTGTAGCATAACAAAATGTTAGATGAAGAAAATTAGTGGCTGTATTCTATCACTTGAGTTACTCTAGGAGCATGTACTTAGCTCGAGTACTAGGTACTTAATTCAGAACTAATTGACAGAAACTTAATTAGCAGGAATATTCTAGGTCAGCATTTTTACCATGATTGTAAACTTTTTGAAGGCCATGACTGTGTCTTAGTCACTTTTACGTTTTTTTTGGAAAATGCCAGTTAATCACTCAGAAAATTTTATTAAATTTAGTCCAGCAGTCAAATAAACAGCAATGTTCCCATGTATTCTGCAGATATTTGGTGCATTTGGGACTATAGGGAACAGTCCAGCTCTTTTCCGTTCTACTGACTGACTCTGAAATGAACGTTCCTCACCATTTCTTTTTGGGTTCACTGAAAGGAGGTTCCATGTTCAAATCATTAAAGGAAAATAAGAAATTTTGACCTCTTTGTCGTACAATTTTTGTTTAGAAAGCAGTGAGCACAATGCTTCATTTCAGGGAGCTGGGGTGATAAATGTCATTGCTTGCCATGTGTCTTTTCTTCACAAATATGGCAGTTCCACAGTCACCAGAACCTTGCCTTGCTTGTTGCTGTATCTTCATTGCTCAGCCAATAGTCTGGAACATGATGGTTTGCTGAATAAGTGATCCATGTGATGCCTCTCTGATAAATATTTCATTAGTAAGCACAACAAAAAAGCAAGAACAACCCCCAGCAAATTGTTAAGATTTGTTCCTAAGAATGCCAGTAATGGGACTTTGAAAATTGATAAGACTTGTGCAGTCAGCTTCATTCAAATTAAAGTTCAACAGAGAGCTCATAAATTGTACATAACCAACTCTTAATTTATAAATTCAGTGAGACCATTTTGTGCCACTAAAATTCTTCAAAAGAATAACATTATAAAAACACACACTCTCAAAGATTTCTATCTGTTGGGTAGAATAAAAACATATTCAGAGACTATGACAGTATAAATCTAAGAAGATAAGTAAGACATGTGGCAATGCACTGTATCATGAAATGTTTAAACCTGTACTTGGTACAGGGATGTGGTAGGGATTTATGTGCTGGCAGAACTGCATGCATGTATTGACATGCATCACTGGAGAATGACAGCAACAATAAAATGGGTATTGTGACTAGACCAACCCAGTGTGTTTCAAATTAAAGTGAAGAAAAAAAAATAAAGAAAATGCAAAATCACATGAATCACTTTTGAATATCCAAGAGGAAAAAATCCTACTCTGCTGAAGCCTTACTAGTAGACTTAAAATCTTACACATAGCAAAGACTAGAAATTATCTGGATATACCTAGTGAACCTGCCCTAAATTCACAGTTGGTATGGATTCAATGCTAGCCTTTGCACCTTGAAAATGAAAAGATATTATTCATATGTACAGTCTTTTTCTATTACTATTTATGATATTATTTGACTCTAACCTAGAGAATTTTAAAGCACAGCTGGACCACCAAGTGTAGAAGAGTTTGGCTTTTTTTTTTTTTTTTTTTTTTTTTTATATATATATATATAGGACCTGTGTGACTTAGGGTGATGGGGAGATTGATATTCTGTTTACCTTCCTGACAGCGGCTTCAAGTGCCTCTATTAACTGATGAAATATGACTTTGGAAACGCTGACTGTGGCGATTCTGGGTGAATGCAGTCACCATATCCCTCTTTCCAAAGGGTGTCCCTTTCGCAGAATAAAAATAGAGCCCACATGGAACAATCTCAGTTTGAAAGTTTAAAATCATTCAGCTGATTACTGACTGACAAAACACTAAAGAATTCTTTCATTTTTTCTTTCCATTTTTTTTTTTACTAACCTACTTATTCCCAAAGCAGTGTTTTATAAAAAGGTAAACATAGTTAAATTCAAACAATTTGCCCATTTGGTCATGTGCAACCAATTTAATACTCCAAAGAACCTGCACTTATTCAATGGAATTCCATCACATTTAAATTCCAAAGATCTCTATGTAAAAAAAAATGATTGTACAAACTGGATGGCTGAAATTCCAGTAGCCACAGGCCACATTGCTAGTCATCTCTACAAGTAGTACTAGTTTGAAAGAAAATGAGCATTAGTTTACAGGAAGAAGGAAAGGAATAAAGGCTTCCCTTCTTTCACAGGATAATGATTTCATTGATCAATAACAAAGCCAACATCTAATTTTTTTCTACATTTAACATATATTTTTAAGGCAGAAGGTTGAAATCCAAGAAAGAGCATAAAATCAGGAGACAAGGAGAAGTTGATGATTAAAATACTCAGTGTTGGAGTCAACCAGAATGATTTGTATCCAGATTGTTCCACTTTATCTCGGGTTTCTATAAGGCCCCAGACTTCCATTTCTGGTTAATGGTAGCACCTAACTCCTAAGTTATGAGTTTTAAATAAGATAATACATTAAAAATGTAATTTTGGACAGTGCATGACACGTAGCAAATATTACTAAATTATAGCTTTTAATCTTGACTATACCATTAGCCAGCAGTGAGATTTTCAGCTGGTTGATAGCAAGAAACAGATTTATGAAACTTTATCTGGATCACATTAACATAAATTTAAAATTGCAACATAACACAGTTTCTCCCCTTGTTGTCCAGATATAAAAAATTGAGATTTTCAAGAAGTTATGGGATTGATCTTAGATGAAAGGTCATGTATAATTGGCATCACAAGTTTGAATCCAGGCTATAAGTTAGAGCCTATACATTTGCCACCACACTCTCCACTCAGAGAGGAGAAAAATGCTGAAAAAGTGCTTTCTACCTGGAAGATAAGAGGAGGGAACAGAAACTTCTTGAATTCCTGTTCTGTATGTGTTGAACTCTATGCTAAATCTTTGACAGGAACAGTTCATTTACTAATTCTCACTAAAATCTTTAAAAAAGCTATCATGCCTATTTTTATTAGAAGATAGCATGTAATATATATAAAATATATAAAGAATAATTTTAATAACACCCACCTCAACAGCTTTTCCTCTTAGTCTGTTACAAGTAACTAATATTCAAAATTCAATGTTTATATGGCCATCGATTTTTTATGCATTCACTATATGTGCTTATCCCAAGTATAAAGCAATATTTACTATATTTTAATATCTACATGTAGCATTGTACTTTATGTATTCTGTAAACAATTACTTTTTCACTCAAACATGTTCATCCATTTTGATATGTTTAGTCCCAGCTCCTTGAATTTCACTTGGTTATTCAGTTTTAATAAAACATCACATTTGAGTATTCAATTTTAAGAAAGTGTCATAGTTCAACCATTTTCCTGTTGATGTTTTTCTGTCTCCATTTCTGAACAAAATGTTTCTCTCTATATTATCTATGCCCATGTGTAAATGTGCAGAACTTTATTCTGGAACATACCTGAGGAATTGAGTCACTACACAGGGAATGAGCACTTCAGCCATGCTGCTAACTATGCCCGAGTGCTTCACTTCTTCAACTTTACTAGGTACTACCAAGTTGTTCTTCAGTAGGTACACTAATTTAAAGGTTTTTCTTACCTCACATATCTCAGTGATTGACATTATCAGACTCTGACAACTTTGCACATCTGATGGGTATATATAAAAACCAAATTGTATTTGAGTGCAATTTCATTTATTAGTAGTGAGATGGAATGATATTTTTCATGTTTATTTGGTACTCAAGGTTTTTTGTTTGTTTGTACATTTGGTATCAGTTATTGAACCCAGTTGTGCTTAACCAGTGAACCACATCCTCACATTTAAAAAAATATATATATGTATGTTTTATTTTGAGACAGGGTCTCCCTAAATTTCTTAGGGCCTTCCTAAGTTGCTGAGGCTGGCCTCAAATTTGTGATCCTCTTCTCTCAGCCTCCTGAGCCACTGGGATTATAGGCGTGCACCAGAATGCCCAGCCTTGATATTCAAGTTTTTTCCTCCACTACATTTTGGTTGTTACATTTTCAACTATTTTACTTAGGCTATTATGTTTTCCTTATTAATATGTTGGAATTATTTTTAATTTGGTTATTACTCTTTTGTTAGTTGTTTGTAGTTTTAAAGGTATTTTTTCCAGCTTGAAACTTCTTTTTCTTCCTTTCTCTTCTGCCATAGTATTGAGGACCCAGGGCTATTCTACCATTGACCCAGTCCTTTATATTTTTAATTTTGAGACAGGAAATCACTCACTAAGTTGCTAAGGCTTGCCTGGAACTTGTAATTCTTGTAATTCTCCTGCTTCCATCTTCCAAGTTGCTGGAATTACAGGCATGTGCCACTGAGACTGAACTTTTGTGCATATTAACAGTTTTATTTTTAAATGGATTTAAATAATAATATTCAAATTGTGTATCTTTATCCTATGGCTTGGGCTCACTGTGTCTTTTTTAAAAGCCATTTCCTATCTAAAAGTCTAGAAGATTATTTACAATTTTTTTTCCTAAGATAAAGTTTGATTTCAATTTAGGTGTTTAATCCACCAGAATTCATTTGTAGATATGGTGTGGTTAAATAATTCTCTATTATTTATTTCTATGTGGATTTTAAGTGGTTAAACTGCCAAAGGTGAAACTGGGACACCATATTTGTCATGCCAAGGAGATTGTATTTTATCCCAAGGCCAATGAAAAAAACATCATTCTTGATGTAAAAAGAACAGCGATTTTTACCAGATGGGCAACAGAGAGAGTAGCAGGGCAGCAGTTGTGTAGTGCAGGACAGATAACAGAAGCCTGACCCAAGGCAGGAATGCACAAGCCATCATCCTCACTGCCACAGCATAAACTGGGGAGTTACAGGCTACTTGGGCCTCTGTGGGACCCCAACCTCAGGGCCTTTCACTGCCTTTTGTAAATATTTATTTGTACATCTGGATCTTCCCACCAAAAATCTGAATTTGTAAGTGATAGAAAAACACCTGAATTTCTCTGGGCCTACTTTGTAGCATCAGAATCCTCTCTCCAATAATCTCTAAATAGCTGCTCTCAGGAAGCCAAACACAAACAAAGGCAAATCAGGAAGGGTAATTTGAGGAATTTGAGGCAGTGTTTATTGAAAGCACAGTGATTGTGAGGTTCTCAGGTTGTGACTCCTAGAGGCAGCAACTTACTCCAGTTCTGAAAGGTAAAGAAAGAGAGAAGTTGCAAAGCAGGCCAGAGGAAGAAGGAGTGCTGAGTGAAGGGTTTGTTGCCTCTGAGGTGATGTGACTTTGACCACTGGTGCGTGGAGTCAGGACTATGAGGGTGCTTGGTCATAAAAGGTCTAGGGAAGAACAGCCGGATTCCACTCTTCTTCCTTCAGTTCATGGCCAGTGCTCACCATTGGCAAATTCAGTAGAAAGCTGGGTGCAAGGGAGCTGCTTTATGCCATTTTCACAGATGAGCCTTGGAGAAAGGGCAGAGCAGAGAAGAATGGAAAGGTCTTGAGGCACCCAAAGGCATGTTCTCCTCAGTCTTGATAATCTAAGCAGAAGCTCTGTGTTTATGAAGTACTACAAATGCAACTCTGGTTCTCCTTCCAGCCAGGATCCATACTGAGCATTAGCCCCAACACTCAACACAAAATATTTCAACAAATATTTGAATAACCAATTTTTATATAAGAGACATAAAAATGTTTTGCAATCTTTATCTCATGTAGTACTTTCGGCAAGCCACTATATTGCATCATTTTAATTTATATGTTGCAGGTGAAAAAACCATAAGAGAGGAGAGATTACTGAAGAGAGCAACACAGGAAACACATGCAAGGGCAAGCAACTTGGAAAGTCCACACAGCCCTCTCTTGAGGAGAAACCTATTCCAGCGCTCCAGATTCCAGTGGAGTCATAATTGCAAACCTGAGCAGTTGCCTGGTGGAAAGAAAACCACCCTAGGTTTTAACCCTAATTCTGAAACAGACCACAAAGCATGAGACCCCACTTCAGATGATTCTGAGGTCCACTGCAGAACACCCTTCAAAGCACAGAGTACACTTTTACCTTGAAGAATTGGCTAGTCTGGAAGAAGGATAGCAAATAAAGCTGAAAAGACTAATGCTAATTAAACTTAGAAAATATTTTAAATTTTCCTTAATCTGAGCAAATTGCAGACATGTTTTACCCTGATTCATTATAAAAAGCATGTCATCCAAATAAATAATAGAGGACTATAGTGCAGTGCTTTCAAGATTCTCTTCTCATATTCGGCAAATTAGAGTCATCAGAGCTAACAAATATAACAAATAAGCCCATAAGGAAAAAAGATAAATATTAAAATTGCAATTTGAGAAAATTAAAACTCTGTATTAAGAAAATAAAACACTGGAGTCTCTCTTTTCCCCCCAGATAAAATAATTGTAAAATATGAAAATTGGAGCAGGATACATTTTGCAATTAGGCAATAAGAGAAAAGCAGATAATTCTGGTAGAAAAAGGCTGGAAACGTAAAAGTAGGGCTTATAGTCAAAACAATTAATTATAAAGAATAATTTGGAGGCTAAAAGTAATCTTGTAAATAATATGTTTTTCATGAAAAAAAATTATCACACCACCAAGATAAAGATTTTTATCATTTTTTTTTTTTATTTTTTTTTGCAAAGGTTCTGAGGAGCACTCAGGAAATAAGAATGAGGAAGCTTAAAAACAACTTTGTCAAAGACATAAGGTTAACAGAGGTTACAGCACTGGCTTAAAGGCAAGGATATCTGTTTGCATTTCTGTGTTATTTGTAGAAGTTTCTTTAAGACCAGGATAAAACACCATCAGAATGCTCAGGATTCCCTTCACTAGTTAGGTATTTATTTCAGGAAAGATTCTGTTTTGTATAACCTTTGTTTTCATTATCCTTTGTTAAACACAGACACCAAATAAAATTTTTCTATTTTTCCTGCTTGCTTAATCCCTATTTCCACATAGATAAATCTCATATAATTAGCTTGCGCTTTGGAAAACTGTGTTGCCTTGCACACATGAAATGAAATTTTATGTCATGCCAGAGGAAGTTACTGCCTATTGTGGAAATAGAAATGCTTTATTGGGAGTTCCTTGCCCAAAGCTATGCATGAAATGAAGAGAGAACATAGAAAATTATTCAACTCTGAAAATGTTCACTTGGCCAAAAAGAAGAGAAAATATTTTATTTTCATATGGTTTCCTTGATATTGTACACCTAAAAATATTATTGTGACTACATTGTAATTATGACAGCAAAACATTGTAAGAAAAAAAGTTAAAGAATCAGTTGAAATAAACAATTTAGTTATGTCTCCTCAGGGCCTAGCAGAGGGCCTGGTACTCATGGATAATTGTTTTGTGAAAAATGAAAGATAATGGTATCAGCTCTATGAGAGCATTCAGTTATAATACTTTTATTCCTGCTTCTGGGTCCAATATTTGGCACTGTATTTTTCTTTTTCCTTTTCATTGTAGAATTGTTCAGCTGCATAGATTCATTGTCCTGGGGGGATAAGGTGAATTGTTAAGTGGTAAAATAACCAGTTTAAATATGCAATAGTAACAATATAGACAAATACACACACACACTGACTTACACAAGGGAACAATGAGCAAGACCAGAAAAAAAAAAGAATACTTAATTTTATAATTCATTTCATCATGTAGAAAAATATATATTAATAACAGGTTGGAGTGTTCATTTTTTCATTATCAGGATATTTTATATCAAAGATACATACAGTCATTTCTAGGTACCCTCAGGGACTGGTTTCAGGAACACCCAGAAACCAAAATCTGTAGAAGCTCAAGTCCTTTATATGATGTAGTCTTTATAAAGAATATGGAAATCTTCCTGCATGCTGTAAATCATCTTTAGATTATTTGTATTTATTATTATGTTTATTATTATGTTTATATTTATTACCTAATAAAATGTAAATACTGTGTAAACAATTGTTATGCTATATTATTAGGGAATAATGGCAAGAAAAACTTGTACATGTTCAATACAAATACAATTTTATTTTTCCATGGTTGGCTGAATCCACAGATGCAGAACTCATGGGTACATAAAGTCAATTTTGCAGCTTAAGGTAAAAACAAACAAAATAAATTTCAGAACAAAAGACGCATTTTTGTCTCCTTTATTTGAATCCTGTCAATTAGTTTATATTGCCTAAATCATTCATTCTCAAGTGCAGTACCTGCAGCATCAGCATCACCTAACAAATCCACCTTGGACTTCCTGAATCAGAAACTCTGGGCATGAGGCCCAGCGATCTGTTTTTCACCAAGTCCTGAGATTCCAATGTGGACTCCAATCTGAGAACCACTCATCCAGATCATCTACCAAAATACCTGATGTGTGTTACAAGTGCATGTTTTTCAATGAATTCTCCACTATTTTAAAACACAGAGAACATACTATTTAGAGGAGGAGCTGATCTTACAGGAAATAGCAAAATAAAAGGTGAGGCAAACCACACTTAACCTGCTAAATTGTTATTTTTATACTTTTCTCTGGAGTAGTAGATGTACCTGCTATATCTGTACTACTCCATCTTTTGGTAACTATCCTAGTTACAAGAAGAGCACATGGTCTAAGCCAAACCAGCACATAAGCCTCCCTAGCCTTTATTTAATGGAAACCGTAACCAGAAGCTCTTTTCTCATTGATTTGCTGAGCTAAATGGATGTGAGTTGAGAATTTCCTTCATCCATACTTCTTCCTATAAAGTTTTAGTTATAATGTTGGTACTCTTAAATCTCTATTTCCATGCAGATGCCTTCTTTGAACACTGACTCTGATGGTTACACTCAATTTATCATCTCTTTATTTATGATTGATGGGCATACTGCACTGGATTCTTGATATTTCCCAATGACATTCCCATTGACTTTTTGTTAAAACTGAAGTAATATCTCTACTCCTTACCATGGACAATAAACCCTTCATAATAAGACCTTGTGTCATCAAAGTAGTGGTCTATATACTGCTTTCCCGTAGTTCTCTTTTCTCCACTCACATGAAGCTAGCCTTTATGTCTTGAATACTAAAAACCCTTTTTACTTTAGATCCTATATATTTGCTGAACCTTCTTCCCAGCTCTTAATAGCTGCTTTCAGGGAATTAAAGTCTTCTAGGTCTCAACTCAAATGTACCTCTTCAGAGAAGCAGCCCTGACCACCCTGTTCAAAGTAATACACTCTTCCCCCTACAGTCATAGTCCATTACTTTATTCTATATTACTTCTTAATAGAATGCTTTATTATCTGAAATTAGATCATCTATGAATTTATTTTTAAATGCTTTTATTAGTGGATTGTAATTATACATAATGCTGGGGTTCATTTTTACATAATCATGCATGTGATTTAATTTAATTTGCTCCATTTCAGTCTCAAGGGCTTCCTCTTTCCCTCCTTATTTCCATCCCTTATTCCTCTTGTTCTACTCTACTGATCTTCCATTTTTTTATTTATTTGTTCTTTTTTTACATCTTTTCACAGAAATACTCATGGTTCACTTGGTGTCATGACCCAGGCAATCACAAGTTCTTTTATTCCATTCCAATCTGTCTTTTTATTATTATTCTAATTTGTTATACATGCTTGCAGAGTGCCATTCATTTTGTATTACATATAAAAAGCACAATTTTTCAAGTCACTGGTTTTACATAAAGTATTTTGCACCATTTGTGTTTTCATACATGTACTTAGGGTATTGATGTCTAACTCATTCTGCCATTATTCCTATCTTATTTGTTCTTTAAACATACGCATAAAGGCTGAATTCACTGTGGCATATTCATATGTGTACACAACATAATTTTGTCAAATTCATTTAATATTTTCTCTTTCCCTATCCCTCCTTCCTCCACTTCAGTCTCATTCCTTTACTCCTCTAATCTTCCCTCTATTAAAAAAATGCAAATAAAAAGACATTTCTCAAAAGAAGAAATACAAATGGTGAACAAATATATGACAAAATATTCAACATTCATGGCAATCAGGCAAACACAAATCAAAACTATACTGAGATTCCTCTTGCCCACGTTAGAATGCCAATCATCAAGAATACAAATAAGCCCTTGTGTCAAATGCTGGCAAGGATGTGGGGCAAAGTGTACATTAATACATTGTTGGTGGGTCTACCAATTAGTACAACCACTCAGGAAAGCAGAATGGAGATTCCTCAAAAGACTAGGAATGGAACCACTATTTGACCCAGGTAGCTCGGTATTTATCCAAAAGAACTAAAATCATCAGGCCAGAGAGATACAGGCACATCAAATTTTAGAGTAGTGCAATTCACAATATCAATGTTATGGAATCATCCCTGGTGCCTGTCAGTAGTGAAAGGATAAAGATAAGGTGGTATATAATATACAAATGAGTTTTTTCTCAACCATAAAGAAGAATGAAGTGATGGCATTTGCCAGTACATGGATGGAACTGGAGAACATCATGCTAAGTGAGTAAGTCAGACTCAGAAAGTCAAGTGCTGAATGTTTTCTCTCATATGTGGAAGCTAGTTCAAATAAAGGGGAAAGGGTGGGGATGGATCTCATGAATTTATTTTTCATTGATATTCTGTCTTTACTCTCTATGGAAGGGTATGTGCAGGAGCCCTGTTTGGGGATTGACTTGAATTGCAGTTGACTATGAGCCGTCTCACGGGATTTGTCCCGGGATCTCGAGTGACTTGGCCAAAATTGCTGATCGGGTCAGTGCCATTTTGTGTGGTATGTTTGGTGCGTGTTAGTCGTTGTTAGAGCCAGAGAGAAAAGTTATCAGAATAAAAAGCTGTTTGTTTCCAGTTCGCCTCTGAACTTCTTCCCGCGGCTCCGTTGCTCCAAGCGCTTCAGGCGGCAACAGGTGGCGGCCCGTACGGGGAACTTCGGAGCGGACAGGTAAGAACTGAAAGGTCTCTAAAGATGGGTTCGAATATAACTGAATCCCAAGAGATAGAGGCTATGCAAAGACTCCTTGATATACCTGACTCTGTTCTCAGTGAGTAGTATATAGAAAAAAGTGAAAGTGATCAAAAAAGCGTAGCTTCCACTGGGCCAACTAAGACCAGTAAAGAGAGTATTAGAAGAGACCCAAAAATGACAAAAATCCAAGCTATTAAAGCTATTCGGGAGTTATTGGTGATAGCTGAAGGATACTTGCTCTTAATGGAACCTGGGCCTCAGGATATTGCTGTCAGTGAAATTAGCAGTGGTGAGGAATCTAGTAAAAGTGATCCTGAGAAAATGAGGAAAAAGAAACTAAAAAAGACCGAGAAAAAGGACCGACAGGTAGAGGAGCCACTTGTGTCCTCTACTCCCCCATGGGTGGAATCCATTACAGAAAATATGAAGGGTATTACTAGGCATTTGCATACCCTAGAAACAGAAATAAAAAGTCTTTCTGATCGCTTATGCGCTCTCGAGGACAACTCACAGATGCATTGGGAACCGCCAGCATTTGAAAAGAAAAATGGACAGAGGGTCATTTTTCAGTAGATTTCAAAACAATAAAAAATCTCAAAGAGGCAGTAATGACTTATGGGCCCCAAGCTCCTTTCACGTTGAGTATGCTGGAGTCCCTTAACACCTTTAGCTTAACCCCCTCAGACTGGAAAAGTCTATGTAAAGCAACATTAAGCGGGGGGCAATTCTTGGTTTGGCGATCGCAATTCCAAGAACTTTGTACAGAAACGGCTAAAAGAAATGCGGCTGCAGGGTTTGAAAACTATGATATAGACATGCTCACAGGAGAAGGGCAATTCGCAGACTTACAGGCTCAAACAGATTATGACCCAGATGTATATGCTCAGATAAACACAGCTGCCTTAGAGGCATGGAAAACTGTACAAGGACCTGGGGATCTACAAGGTAGCTTGTCAAAAGTGATTCAAGGACCTAATGAGCTGTATGCTGACTTTGCTGATCGACTTTTGAGAACTGCAGGTAGTGTGTTTGCAGATGTTGACCAAGCGATGCCATTAGTTGTTCAATTAGCTTATGAAAATGCAAATAAATGGTGCCAAGCAGCCATCAGGCCATGGAGAACTAGAAAGGATCTTTCCGTATATATACAACTATGTAAAGATATAAATGACACCTTTGTCACAGGAAATGTGATTGCAGCCTCAATGAGAGGTGCTTCCCCTCGAAATTTCACAAAGGCTAAACGTAGACATTATAATCAATCAAGATATTCCAGGCAAAATTATCATAATCAATCAGGCTATTCTAGGCAAAATCCCAAAAGAGAAATAAGACCAAGCTCATACCGTGCCCCAGGCCGCTGCCCCAGGTGTAAAAAGGGAAATTATTGGGCCAATAAATGCTATTCAAAATTTGACATCCATGGAAATCCTTTGTTCAGGAATTCAAAAAACGGGGCATGGGGCCCAATATCCCGGGGCCCACAAATGTACGGGGCATTGCAGAAGGAGTATCCTCAAGCATCCACTCAGATGCTTCCCCGACACAATCCCTACTACCCATCCACTCCCTCGCCAGAGGAACAAGAGGAAATGCAGGATTAGACCTCTGTTCCACCGCCCGAATAGTGTTAACACCTGAAATGGGGGTTCAACTGATTCCCACAGGAGTCAGGGGACCTCTTCCCTCAGGGACTGTAGGACTTATTATCGGGCGTAGTCCTAAAAGCTTATTAGGTTTGCAAGTGACCCCAGGTGTAATAAACTCAGACTACAAAGGGGAAATAAAAATAATGCTTAGCTCACCCCAAAGTATAAGTTCTGTTAATCAAGGAGATAGAATTGCTCAGTTGCTTCTCCTTCCCAATTTACATAATTCATTTAAAATGGGTATGCCTCAAGAAGGGAACAATAGAGGATTTTGTTCCACTGACTCAAGACCCATGGCTTGCTGGGTTCGAGACTGTTTAAGGAGGCCTATGTGTAAAATAAAATTCCAAGGAATAGAAATGGAGGGATTAATAGATACTGGAGCTGACTCTTCCATTATTAATTTACGCCAATGGCCCAAGCACTGGCCTCTGCAAAAAGCTTCAACCAGTTTAAGAGGCTTGGGATATAATAACCTCCCAGATAAAAGTGCAGTAATTTTAAAATGGGAGGATGATGAAGGCCATAAAGGAACATTTCAGCCTTATGTTTTACCTAATCTACCAGTTACTTTATGGGGAAGAGATATTTTGCAACAAATGGGAGTATACCTTGCAACCAAGCCTGCAGATGTTAAATGTGAAAACCTACAGGGTAATCTTAACCCTAAAAGAACTCATTATCAAAAAGTACAGAATAATCTTAACCCTAAAAGTAATAATTATCATAAATGAAAAAGATATTTTTTTTCGGGGCCACTGAGAAAATAATTTTGAAAATACCATGGCTTTCTGATAAGCCAGTGTGGGTCCCTCAGTGGCCCCTATCTAAAGAGAAATTACAAGCGGCCCACCTACTAGTTCAGGAACAATTAGAAGCAGGTCATATAGAATCTTCCACCTCTCCCTGGAATTCCCCCATATTTGTGATCAAGAAAAAGTCAGGAAAATGGTGATTGTTACATGATCTTAGACAAATTAATAAAACCATGCAAGTTATGGGCCCTACTCAACCTGGACTTCCTAGTCCCGTAGCTATTCCAAAAAATTTCCATCTTATTACTCTTGATATAAAGGATTGCTTCTTTTCTATTCCCCTACATCCTCTGGATGCCCCCAGGTTTGCTTTTTCAATTCCTTCTATGAACAATAATGGCCCTGATCAGAGATATCAATGGAAGGTTTTACCACAGGGAATGGCTAATAGCCCCACCATATGCCAAATATATGTGGACAAGGCTATCCAACCCATTAAAAATAAATATCCAAACCTCATGTGTCTACATTACATGGATGATATTTTATTGGCCCACCCTAATCAAAAAATCTTATTTAATATATTCAGTGACGTGGTAGAAAATTTAAAAAAAATATGGATTATATATAGCAGAAGAAAAAGTTCAAACCAGATCTCCCATATTATATTTAGGATTTAAAATCATGGATACTTTTGTTAGACCCCCAAAAATTCTAATAAATAAAGAACATTTGACCACCCTCAACGATTTCCAAAAACTACTGGGAGACATTACTTGGCTTCGCCCTACACTAAATCTCACTACTGGCCAACTAAAACCTTTATTTGACATCCTTCGTGGAGACCCTGATCCATCTTCACCACGAACATTGACTCCTGATGCTAGGAAAGCTTTAAAGTTAGTAGAAAAAGCCATCGAAGGAGCTCATTGTGATAGATTTGATTTAACTCAACCGCTGATGTTGATTATTATTTCTTCACAATATACACCCACAGGAGTATTTTGGCAACAAGGGCCTTTATTATGGATACATTTGCCCGTCTCTCCTAAAAGTATAATTGAATCTTATACCTCCATGGTGGCTAAACTTATTCTTCAAGGACTTAAGACTTCTACTAAAATATTTGGCATTCACCCTGCTACTAATATTACTCCCTATTCATCATCACAGATTGAATATTTATGCTTCAATGATAATGATTGGGCTATAGCTAAATGCTCTACTTCTGCAAATTTTGATAATCATCTTCCTAAGTCCCCTATATTATCTTTTTGTATTAATCATCCTATTATATTTGCACAGGTAATAAAAAATCAACCTATTCCTAAGGCATTTAATGTATTTACAGATGGGTCCTCAAATGGTACTGCTACAGTAGTCACTAAAAAAGAAAATATGACTTACATAACTGCACACAAATCAGCTCAACTAGTGGAATTGGAAGCTGTGGTAAGAGCTCTGGAAAATTTTAGGGACCAGCCCATAAACATTTTTTCAGATAGCCACTATATTGTACAAGCCGTCCCAAAATTAGAGTTAGCAGGACCAATAGCACCTCATACTCCAGACTTTAAATTGTTTTATCAAATACAAAAACTTTTGTGGGCAAGAAAAGAACCTCTATTCATAGGCCATATTAGAGCACATACTAATTTGCCTGGTCCCCTCCATGAAGGTAATCAAAAGGCTGATGAACTTACAAAAACAATATTTATACTTTCAGTGCTACAACAAGCTACTTTATTTCACTCCCAGTTTCATGTCAACAGCACCACCTTGCAACGTAGGTTTAAAATCACAAAGGAGCAAGCCAGAACAATTGTAAAAGATTATAAATCTTGTATGACACATTTGCCCAATCCTCATTTCGGCATTAACCCTAGAGGATTAATGCCCAATCATTTGTGGCAGATGGATGTTAATCATGAGCCAAGTTTTGGAAAATTGCGATTTATTCGTGTGACCATAGATACATGCTCAGGCATGATTTTTGCTTCCTTACATTCTGGAGAAAAAGTTAAAGATGTTACATCTCATTGTTTGCAAGCTTTTGCTGCATTGGGCATCCCCAAAATGCTTAAAACAGATAATGGCCCCGCATATACGTCCTCATCTTTCAAACAGTTTTGCGCAGAATTCAATATCTCCCATAAAACAGGCATCCCATACAATCCTCAGGGTCAGGGCATTATTGAAAGAGCAAACCGAACACTGAAAATTATGTTATTAAAACAAAAAGAAGGAAATTGGAAAAGTCCTAAGGACAGATTGGCAGTTGCCCTGTTTACCTTAAATTTTTTAACTTTAGACTCTAATGGTTATTCTGCTGGAGACAGACATTGGAATCCACACCAACAACATAAACCTTTGGTTTACTGGAAGGATGTTCTTTCAGGTACATGGAAGGGTCCAGATCCAGTATTAATTTGGGGAAGAGGATCTGTTTGTGTTTTTCCAAAACACGAATCCTCTCCAATATGGATACCATCTAGATTAATAAAACAGGTACCACATCAAAATGATCAAGATGAAGTTATTGAAGAATCAAGATTAATACAAAAGGTACAAAATCAAGAGGACCAAGATGAAGGTACAGTATGATTCCCTCAAAAGAGTCCTTCAAAATATTTCACAACTTAAGTGTCATTCCTCCCGGCCGGGACGAGGAGATCTCTCTTTAGTGTGCACACAATTGTATTTTTTTTCTTTTTATACATGTCTTTATGTCTGTACATTTGTCTACATTTCATGTTAATGTGACGTCACAAATATATGTTTGTATGTTTGTTCGTCTGTCCAGTGTGACGTCACAAAGAACAAAGCGCTTATGAAAAAGAATATATATATAAAATATATATATATATATATATATATATATATATATATATGGATCCAAATAACTTTAATTCATTTTAGGTTAAGAGTATTCAATTTAGGTAAATAATTTTATAAATGAAGGTACTTTCAATTTTGATTATAGGTATCCCCGGGACTTCTCTTCAGCAAACAATATGACTAGTGCTATATAACCTGATATTTTGGTGTTTTGACATAAGATTGTTTATTTGTTATTAACTTCATTTGTTTAATAGCTCATTAATTTCAATTATCTCAACAGGTAAAAGATTGCTCTGTATACAGAGACTCAAGGGTTACAGCTAACAAATTATTTCTCTAAAGTGCCTTTACCTTTTCTTTAATCTACCTTTTATCAGTAATTACCCTCAGTCTTTCTTTGTTTTGTTCTAAATATGATATTTTTCCAACTTATGTTTGTAGAAGCTCAACCAGCGATGTGTGTGAACAAAAATCAACTTTAATTTTCAGCTCAACCAGCGATGTGTGTGAACAAAAATCAACTTTAATCTTCTAATCTAATTATTCTATTTTGTAGTTTGACAACTTGCCTCTTGACTCAGTGCTGCAATAGCACTGCCTTTTGTTTAATAATTGATGCTTGAGTTTCTAGGTAGCGGGCCCTGAAGATTTGCCGGTGGCATTGTCTAAACATAAAAAAGACGTCTGCTGCTACAGCTGCAGGGATCGCGGCTGCCGCAAGCATCCCTGCTGCTCAAGCATCAAACAACCTCACCAACAGTGTGGCCTCTGCTCTACATGCATGGGGCCTCCTATATCAACATGTTACAACAAATGGACATTTTGATCTTTCATTGTTTGGGACTTTACGGGACAATGCCTTGCGGGTATTTGTCTAGAGAATTCAGTGTGTTACTTGATGGAACTTAGGGCAGCTGATTTGTTTAAACAATTTGATATGCTATGCAATTTGGCTCATCACCAAAAGGCTTGTCGCCTTAAAGCCGCAACATCTCCTCACAATTGGACGGCTGTTAGTCATCATACATAGTCGATCCTAAAGGGCTCCATTGGATGGCTGGTTAGCCAATGACGGGTAAGATCCCCAGAGGGGGACAACCTAAGACAGGCACAGTCGCACGGGACAGTCTCATGTGGCCGACATATCAACCTAAGACAGGAGTCAAGGGCACAGCCTTGATTATCCGATGACGGGTAAGAATGTTGGTTGCACATAGACGTCCTAGAGCATTACCTCTTTTAAAACAAAAAGGGGGAAATGCAGGAGCCCTGTTTGGGGATTGACTTGAATTGCGGTTGACTATGAGCCATGGAGATTTGGGCATTGTCGCCTTCCGTAGTCTCACGGGATTTGTCCCGGGTTCTCGAGTGACTTGGCCAAAATTGCTGATCGGGTCAGTGCCATTTTGTGTGGTATGTTTGGTGTGTGTTAGTTGTTGTTAGAGCCAGAGAGAAAAGTTATCAGAATAAAAAGCTGTTTGTTTCCAGTTCGCCTCTGAACTTCTTCCCGCGGCTCCGTTGCTCCAAGCGCTTCAGGCGGCAACAGGTATGGAGGCTGTGACGCTCCATATTCTCACATGGAGCTAATCTGATTTGATTGCCACTCTGTATCCAGAGCTTAACACAAAACGTTTCACATACAAGTCGGAGCTCACAAAGTCCTTACAGATTTGATTAATGAGGTCAAACTTTGATGAACCCAAATGGCAAGAAGAAGAATTGAGTCTTTATGTAGACAGTGAAAGAAAAGCTTGATGTTCTCCACACTCTTACATCCATACTGTACAAAGTCTTTTCTATTCTTCCTCTTTTTATATTTTGACCATATGAACCAGAAAAAAATAAAAATAAAAAAGCTAACAAAAAATAAAGCACGATGCAGTTCATATTGGTTTCCTACCTCCAACAGTAGAAAGAGCTAGGACTGACATAATGGCTTACACATGTGGACATTTGCAGGGTCAGAAACTTGAATTTACTTCTTCTTGCATGGGAAAATTCCCTGGGATCTTTATATAACTTGGAAAGTGATTAATAGAATTATTATCGCGTGTGATTAGAAGAGAACTTACCCAAAGCAGCATAGAAATGCCCACCACAGGCTCTGCTGTGGACTGAGGGATGGAGGATTAGTTAGCTGTGGTCTGTTCATCCAGGCCAATAACCACAAGCCAAATGCAACTTATTATGCAACTGGTTATTGAGATTGCCAGAAGAACATTACAAAAATAATTAGATTCAATAACTATTAACTTCAAATAGCCACACATTGTCAGGGTCTCTGAAGCCTTTTCAAAACTAACATATTTGTTCTGTCATAGAAATATTAGATTGTTGAATAACAGTAATCTTTGTACTAATGGAATTGAGGAAGCAAAGCAATATCCAAGTCAGGTTAGATTAGATCATTAGTTAATTTTCCACTGTAAAACAAAACAAAACAAAAAAGTCAGGATTGCTTAATTCTACCACTCCCTCTCCAAACAATGTGTCCTGTCCGTTCTCCAAAGCAAAGCTTTTGGAAGCCTCAGAGCCCCACCTCTGGCTGCCCTCCCTCCACAGAATCGCCTTCCCTTTCCTTTTTCTCCAGAAATTTTCCTGCTCACCTTTAGGAATTGTCTTCAATTGCACCTCTTTAGAAAGGCCTTTTTTATCCACCCCAACTGGATTTCCCTGTTATTGTCTATTTTAGCTGCCTCACCCTTTTCTTTATAGAATTTCTCATAGTGTATAATTATTCCATTTATTTGTTGGTTACTTGTCTGTGATCTTCCATTTACTACTAGAAGGAAAACTCATCCAGTAGAGAAGAGACTACTTCTGAATTATTTGTCATTTGCTCCTTACCACCTGTTTATAGTAGGCACACCAGAAATACATGTCTGATGAGTGAAGGACCCCGATCACAGAGAATGAGTCACATGGGAGACATATTCTGAGTCCCCTTCAATGATCCTTATCCAAAGGTGTGCTGCTGTACCAAAGCCATAAAGTGGTGCAAGCACAAAGAGTAAGGAGCCCTGTTGATTAATGAACATAGGGCAGCCCCTGTGACCTCTCTTCTACTTCCTGGATGATGCTATAGCAATGATGATAATAGCATCATGATTGCATGTTATAGGGGTTTCCTCTTAGGAGACAAATGAACTGTTCTATTGTTTGCCTGGGCAAAGAATGATGACCTTCAAAATAGCTACTACCATGTTCAGCTAAGAAACCATTTACATTGGTGACTTGTCTTACCTAGGGATTGAATTTCAAGTTTTGTTGATAAAATGCAGAGGTTGCAAGTGAGCCCTGTACAGCCAGAATGTCTGTGGGTCAATCCTGGCTATGTCATTTTGAGCAAATTAAACAACCCTGTAAGTATGAGTTTTCACATTTGTAACAGTGGGACAGGGCAGGGAGAATAGTTCCTACCTTGCATGGTTGTTTTGAGGACTAAATGAGCAACTAAATAGAAAAAATAAATATAACTAAATAACTAAATATAACACTGTTGGATTCATAATAGGAGCTCTTTTCTTTACCTAAATCCTCTTACTGAAAATAAAATCCTATCATTTGTAGGAAAATGGACGTAGATGGAAGATGTTTTGTAAATATAAGCCAGACACAGAAAATCAAGTACTGCATGTTCTCTCTGATATATGGATGCTAAAATCAGTCAACATGAAAGTAGAATAGTGATTACCAGAGATGGGAAGTGGAGGGCGAGGGTGGAAAAAGGGAGGGTGGATTTGATCAGTGCATGTTATATGTATGAATGGAAATATTGCAGTAAATCCCATTAGTACATACAATTAATAAAACAAAAATTAAATAATAAACCCTCTTCTTGGGTGTTCTCATCCAGTTCTAAGGCCCTAAGTATGATCTCTGTGCTGATAATGCCCAGGTTCCTCATTTGAACTCCAGATTTGTATGTCTAGCTGCCAGGACACCTAAAATCCATCTCAGACTTTACATCCAAACTGAGCTATGGATTCCCACATCCATTTCCCACATGCTAGCAATCCTCAAAAACTTCCTCATTTCCATAAATAGCCATTCCACCTTAAGTTTCTCAGTCTAAACATTTGCATTCATCCTTGGTTCCTCTTTATCTTACTATCCATGTACTTTCCATAGCTGATCTGTTGATTCTTCCTCTGAAAGATACACAAAATCTGAACACTTCTCCACCTCCATTTCTATAACTACAGTACAAGCCTCCAACAACTCTCCCTTGTATTAGCACTAATAGTCTTTTACATGGTCCCCTGTTAACACTCTTGTCCTCTCTAGATAGTTCTTCCATATCGAATCACAAATGATATCCTTAATTTATCTATACAGTGGCTTCTTCTCAAATCACTCAGAGTAAAATCTGAACAGGTTGCTATGGCATGCAAAGCCCCCACATAATCTGGCCCCTGTCACTTCTCTGACCTCAAATCCTACTACAGACTCCCTCACTCACTGCATTCTCATCTCTCTCTCTGGCCTCTGTGCTACTGAGAAACACAGTGACAGGCTCCCACCTTGATGCCGGTGTCCTTGCTGAGCTCACCCCCAGGGCCTTGACCATGACTTTTCCTACAACTCCCACCCTTCCAACCCCTACAGCTTTTCTTCAGCCACCCCCTAACCCCCCAACTGCTCCCTAAATGGCACTTCATTGAAGAGGATTGATTTCTCTAACTTCTTTGTACAAACTAGCCCTCATTTATAAGCTAATCCCACTTTGGTCTTGTCCACGTCACTTAATGCCACCTAGAGAAGTTAATACTTTGTTCTTGTTCTGATTTTTTGCCCAAGGTAGAAGAGTCATGAGAGCAAGAATTTACAGTTTTATTCACTGCAATTTCCCTATTTCCCTATAACAGTGTCTGACCTATGGTGGAGCCCAAATAAATACATTTATTAAATAAGTACATGCAAATCTATTATTATACTTTTAATACTTCATCCACTAACTAAAGGTATTCCAGGCACCAGAATGCAGTCTGAGGAAGGTATTCAGGGGGAATGCAGAGTCTTTTGAACAAGTCTGAAATAATACTAAAAAAAAAAAATAATAATCTGTCTTGGGTAAGTTAAACTGAAAATAAAATCCTATCATTTGTAGGAAAATGGACGTAGATGGAAGATTTTATGTAAATATAAGCCAGACACAGAAAATCAAGTACTGCATGTTTGAACTAACACTTTCTTATAAGAACTTTCTAGGTTCAAATTCTCCAAACAGGTTAAGTAACATGGAATTACACACATGTAGGCATATATACACAAAAATTAATGCACGTACAACTGATGAAATCTGAATAAACTATAGATGGGACCAATGTTAAGTTACTGGTTTGATAGTTTGACATAGTTATGTAGTATGTTAACAGAGGGGGAAAAGACCACACTGTATAAAGTTTTCTCTTTCCTGTGCTTTTATAATGATTTCAAAAATATATATTTAAAGTGGAAATACTGGGGACTAAATTTTAGCAAATTATATTCCATGCTTTTTAAATTATGTCAAAATGAATACTAATGTTATGTATAACCAAACAGAAACAATAATATAATGTTTAAAAAGTATTTTTTTAAATTAAATGCTGCAAGCCTCCTTGTCTGTCTGTACCAACAGGCAACCACTTTTGTATGAAGCTTCAAACAGGTACTTGGATATTATGTTCCAGATCAAAAAACTATATTTTAAACTCAAATGTCACCTGCATTGGGAAGTGATCAAAAAACAATATTGCCATCTGAAATCTGAGATAATTAAAATAAACATAAAAGCAGTAAGTTAATGAGGCAAAGAAGCATTAACTCTTAGAAATTGTTTTAATTATTGCCAGGAGTCTAGAGCTCAGTTTCTTAATGGTTTATTCTTAAGAAAAGTATCCATTCCATAAGAGTTTGGTAGGAGAAAAAAGTACCTTATGAGGTAGAAAGGCTTAAGTTCTAAAATAAATGGAACAACTTACACATTTTGAGTTTTCCCTCTTAGAGACTCATGCAGCACTATTACCACAAAGGCTCTAAGAATCCTTAAGTAAAACCTTTACAGAACACTTGAGAAATTCAACCAGAAGACATACAGGTAGCTTTTAAATCTCAACCCAGTAAATAGGTATTTTTGTAATAAAGGGGGTGACACAATTAACCATGACTTATCTAAGTCCGCATCTTCACAACAGGTCTGGAAGAACATTCCAGAGTCCTTTGCACTCTTCACAGGTGTCACTGCCACAGCTGTTCCAGTTACCTCATCAGAAACAGGATAAACACAGAAAAGCAAAGGATTTGAAGACACAGGGGGACTTGGATTTTAAAATGTGGTGTCTTTGCTTATGTTTTCATATGCACCAACTCACTTCCTAATATGCATTTTTTTCTCCAGAGTATTCCAGAAGGGGGTCTCCCATTCAGATGATCTATAATATTAACCTTGCTAGATAAACAATCTCCAGCATAATTTTTTTAGTTGAATAAATTATTACCTTGTGAGTTTAATGTATTTTCTCAGATCTTAATTGCTTTTTGATGAATTTACAAAGTCTAATTTCTGAGTGATGCACCAACATTGAATGGGAATCAGACTGTACAGAAATTATAACCTTACCTTCCCTCACCCCCATCACCTCTGCCAATGACACTTTTATCAAAGGGCCCAACATTAAGTGGTCATGCCTTTGACAATTAACTATATTTTTAACAACTAATACCCAAATGAGTATGCCATGTGTTTATCTATACTTAAATATTTTGAATGGCATCTACCTTTTCCATAGTTCAACATTTGCCTAGAATCAAAAATGCCAAGGAGTTACTTGTCTTATTTAAGCTCACCTTCACAGAAACAGATACACCATATTTGGGTATACAAAAACAATAGCTTAATGACTTTCTATGCATAATGTTTAAGGTGCAGGGCAGTTTGACTTTAGGGATCTCTTTTTCTTTCTTTCTATTCTATTCTTTCTTTGTGTATTAAGTTGTTGCTTTTTAATTTTTTGTTGTTGTTGTTGTTGTTGTGCTGGGGATTGAACCCAGGGCCTTGTGTATGCAAGGCAAGCACTCTACTAACTGAGCTATATCCCCAGCCCAAGTTGTTGTTTTTTTGTTTTGTTTTGGTTTTTGGTTTTTGTTTGTTCGGTAGAGCACAGGCTGAACTACATTAATTGGAATGAATGATTGCTTACTTTCCCAGATTTTTAACTCATCTTACTGTAAATTTGAAATGTTTTTCTCTGTTTCCTATTATTGCCATGGCTGACTTCTCTGCTGAAAAATAGACAGTGATTCCAAGGCTTGACTCCTTTATTTGGTTCTGACAATTACATATATCTAATTTGTTGGGATTCCATAAGTAGTAAGAATGCTCTTCCTGTTCCCATGATTCACAAGATTCCACAATGAATAACATTAGGCGGTCAAACTTAACAGTATTTGGTCCAGTCCATAGTCCTTCACATTTTGAGGTGCCTTTTACTGCACATAGATTATTATATAATTAAATCATAATAGAAATAACATTTTACTTTCTAAAATAAAATTTTCAGTATGTACTTTGAAATGATTTAAATTTAAATTTGTTATGGCAAATGAGCTATTTTAATTAAGGTAGTGTAAAGAGTTTGTGCACTTGGCAATGTTCCAGTAAGATTTGGGGAACCAATAAGAACAGCATTTTAAAGTTTCAAGTGTTTCCTTTATAACATAAAAATCTGTTCTTTGCTCTTACGTGGGTCAGTTGTACAAACTTTCCTTTGGTCTTATGAGCAGTTGAGAGCATCTTCTCTTTTGTCTGAAAGACTTGGCCTTGGGACCGCAGCAGTTTTAATCCCATGTGTAGGTTAAGGCATACAATGAATTCATGAAGTAGTATTAGAAATTGAGACTAAAAAAGGCGCAAGGGGAAAGCTTTGTGAGAAAATTATACGCAATTAATCCTACTGCATGTCACTGTCTGTCATCCCAGGTCCCTGTAACAGCTGTCCCTGTAAGCATCGTCAGCTGTCTGCAGAGTGACGCTCTTGTCTCCATGCTTGGCTATGTTTTCTCTCTCCTGATACAATCTCCCATGGCTCCCTTCTCTCTAATATTTTTTTGGGAATAAGACATCCAGGAAGGTGATAGTTCACAGAACTTTCCTTCTATCTCCTACCATAACCAAGCCCTGGATTTCTACTAAGGATGCAGTGTATGTGGTGTCTCCTGAGAACTATTCAGGAGGAAACAGAATCGCAAGTTCAAAGTCAGCCTCAGAGACTTAGTAAGGTCCTAAGAAACTTATGAGACCCTGTCTCAAAATAAAAATGAATAAAGGGCTTGGGATATGGCTCAGTAATAAAATATCTCAGGGTTCAATTTCTGGTACCAAAACAACAACAACAAAAACCACTTATTCCCTCAAAAAGCCACAGACCTAGGACTGGGAAATGTATCTCAGTGGTAGGGAACTTACCTAGCATGTAAGAGGCCCTGAGTTCAATGCCAAGAACTGTCTAAAAAAAAAAACAAAGCCTCAAACCCTCAAGGTCAGGGATTGAAGCCTCCTTTCTGGTAACTTTCACCTTTTGAGTCAACATCCAACATTTTGGAAGGGCTAAGTGCTGCAGAGAGAGAACCAGTAGCCTTGGGGACACATTGGCTTCATTCATCTTCCTATTTGTCTCTTATGTCTTGAATATGGTTCTTGATGGTAAGCGATTTTCATAATTTGTGCTGTAATCCTAGTGACTGACATAGTGACATAGGGTCACTTAAAATATATTCAATATGGGGTTGTTGGAAGGATTAAGTAATGGCAGAATAATAGCACTGTTAATCTGTATGTCATAGTAGCTCACTTTTTGGGAATTCTTGGTACATGACAAGTTGGCTCTAAGCAATTTATATATAACAGCTCCCTTGAGCCCCCACAAGAGCCATAATCAGGAGTTATTGTTGCAGATTAGGGAATTTTGAGTGTAAGCAGCTTAACTTCATTCAAGTCATGCAGTTCAAATATAGTAGAATTGCTATTTGAACAAGAATGTTTTATTTTTAGAGCTTACAATCTTAGTCACCTTCCTAAAACACTTGGTGTGGTCAGCATAGTGAATGGTGAGTGAAGAATAAGTCCATACCTGAGAGCCCCATTTCTTTTATAGCACTGGCAATGAGCCTATGGTGGTTGGAACAGTCTTCCCTCAGGGACTTTCCTGGCCTCCTGACAGTCTCAGCCTCACAGAGCATAAGGCTGACTGGTGACCAGACGCTCTGTCACAAGGGAAGGAATTATCACCCTTAGGATTAGGGGACAGCAGTGGCCAGAGTACCTCCATGATGGTATTTAAGGCTCTTGATCATCAACACACTATGTACTCATCACAGCCTGGAATAGAAGGAGGAGGAAGATGATTAAGGAAGGAGAAAAGAGGCTGAAGAACAAAACAAAACAATTCAAAAGGAGAAAGCACCAAAAGAATCAATACAACTGACATTTACATGTGAGTATAAACTGAGAAAAAAGGTCCAATATCTGAAGTTCTCTTTTCATAATTGCAGAGGAAGAGACTGAAGAGGCAGGAACCAAAGTGAGGGGCAATTCTGGGCCAGGAAAGAAGGAACAGGAGGAGGCAGGGCCAGGGTGAAGGAGAGTTGAATGAGGGTTGTTTTCATAGGAGTGTAAGGAACTTGAAGTCAGAAAACCTTATACAATGTTTGAGTCCTAAGCTCAGTGCCTAAGCCAAAATTCACCTGTGAGCAAATTTATCTTTGAAAATTCCTAAAAAAACTTCATAAATATGTATAAAAGATTGTCTACATTCAACCCTGTGAAGTCACATGTATGTAGAATCCACAAAGTGAAATACAAGATTTAATAAAGCATGCATATGAAAATATCATTTTTTAAGATATTCATAGCATGAGACTGAGGCCTGAGCACGTGTTGTTTGATGTGTGTCAGAGGTTTATATGATGAGGCTTTTCTGCATCTATTTATTGCTTATCTTCTGAAAACTCAAAATACTTACATTGAATGCACTCTCATTTGAAAATACTGGTGCCCCCTGAAACATACCCCATCGAGGGGAGACAGCCTACACACTATTTGCTTAAAATGTGCTTTACTCCTGAGTCACTGAGTAGTAGGAGTTTGCCACCTGTTCTGGAGTTAATGTGATGTTCAGGCCTCCAACTTGGGGAAAGTGATGCATGAATGCAAAGGAAGGCTCCGGCTCATAATAAACCCTGAATGCCAAGGATTTGCATCCAAAATTATCAAGTTCTGAAGTTTGCATGCTTTGATATGGACATTGTTCAGCACTAAAAGCCAGCAGTCAATTTAATAAAAATATGTATATGTATATGGACTATTAATATATTATTTGATTTTTTTTGTAAACCTCTCAATATCAGCTTGTTTATTGAAAATTCCTGGAAGCTACAAAATGCCATCTGTTTCTTTATCAAATGTCACCCCCACAATCAGAGACAAATACCACTGCTTTTTTTATTCGTGAGGTTGCTTAGGAACAATGTGATTGTATTCACAGGTCGGCTCTGATTGAGTCACTCATGATGGGCCTGATGCAAATATTTAAAAACTTGCCCAAATTCTAGAAACTGCCTGAAAATCAACTTCCAGTCCAGAAACATATCCCAGAGGAAACTCCCCCAGGAAGCATTTCACACAGACACACACATTTAGAATGATGTCTTCTTTAGAATCTATCATTAACAATCACATGACATGATAAGGACTTTTCATGTCAGCTGGAAAACTTAACAGCAGCTTCCCTTTGCAGGTGATCTTCAAACAGTGTTAGGCTTACAGAAGATGGGACTAACTATGAAGAGCCCCCTTGAAGAGGCCCTTCAACTATGGATTTTTCCAGCTGAAAATGGTCAGAGCATCCTTCCGCCAACCCACCAGGGGAGAGTCAATATTCCAATTCTATTAGCTTCATTGAAAATGAAGAAAGATGTTAGCAAACAGTGCAATGTTTCAGAATACACATTCCAGGAGAAAGGTGGCCTCTCTGGGGGAAAAAGAAAAGGAAGAAGGGAAAACAAACAAAAACACTGTGACTGCTATGGTTTTGTTTATACAAAGAAACACACCAGCTTAAAAAAAAAAAAAAATCAACCCAGTGATATTTCTGTAGCCTTTTTTTAAATAAAAATGTCTATCAGATCAATCTATTCCATTTAAAGTGATCAAGGAAATCTCTTACAATTTCCCAAAATTGGGAATGCTCAATTTTATGCCTAGTTTTAAATGTTATTCCAGACCTCGGTTGACATAAACATTATTCCAAATATTTGTCAGAAAATTGAAGTGTCAGCAATCAGCATGGTATTTAATCTATTCTGAATGGGATGCATTTGATTTTGTGCTAAAACACTGATCCAGATACACACATCATGCTAACCTACAATTCAGTCACGTTGCCCCTTTACTTGAATTTTCTTGCTTTTGAAAGTCATTTTGAGCACCTACTATTTGCTGGACACTGTAATAGGTACTGCATGGAAGTTTATTCTTTCTAATGGCTGCAATGTGAACTTTGTTTGCACTAAAATATGATCCCAGGAGAGTATATTTTTATAATTACTCAAGATGGACTATGTTCATTCAAAGATGGTTGCAACTCAGTTTCCTCTGGCTCTTGTGTCTGAGGTGTCAAAATACCATTAACATTAAGTCTTCCCATTTTCCAGATGGAGAGTTTACAAGACGTTTATTATCCTTTCAATTTATTATTGAGGAGACTGACACTCCAGATCTTGGTAATTTTCTCCATGTTGGTTTGATTACAAAATGTATGGTCTTTCTGCCAGAGTACAGAACAATCTTTTCATCAAGATGCTTAATAGCCGGCTGGCTAAGGGCAGAGAGGTGGCTTCAGTGCAGGACCCCAGTGGAAAGAGCCCAGGCCTGCAACCTCCCCAGGTAGGCCCCCACCTGCAGACTTTCCCAGCTGGCTAAGGGCAGAGAGGCAGCTCCAGCACAGGACCCCAGCAGAAAGAGCCCAGGCCTGCAACCTCCCCAGGTTCTCGGTAACTGCCTGGATGTGATCCAGGACAAGTGGCTTAAATTGGAAGGGAAAAAAAAAGAAGGACTTCACATGGCACTGTTTGACTGAGATCTGTTCCTAAGATTTGTCCCTGGGTTCGACTTTGGTTTTTTATCTTTATCTTTATTTATATTTTTTTGTTTGTTTTGTTTTCCTGTTGTTGTTGTTGTTTGATTGTGCATTTGTTGGTTTGTTTGCTCTTAGTCCTCTTTTCTTTCTTTTCTTCCTTCTCACTTTTGTCTCCTTTCTTCTTCCCTCATCTTTCCTATTTACACCCTACCATTGCATTCTCAATAGAGGCGAAAACAAGTTATATGCAGAAATTGGGATTTCTAGAACTGGGGCAACTAAATTATATAGCAAAGTGGAGTTATATACAATTTATTCTCTTTTTATTTTTAATTTTTTCCCCCTCGCTTTCTCTTTCCTCTCTTTTACACTAATCCCTACTTCTTTGTCATCTCTCTGTTTTTTTCCTTTCTTCTTCTTCCTTTCCATCATTCTTTTTTTCTTCTCTCAGCGGTTGCATAAGTTTGGCATATAAACAAATCGGTCTTTCCACTAAATTGTTCACTCTCTTTCCTCTCTTTTCTGCTGATATTAAACCACTTCCATAGAATTCTCTTTTCACACTTCCTAAGAAAGATCAACCCAATACCCCCACTGCCTTCTTCCTAAACTTATCACCTCTGTGTCCAACACTAGAAAATATAAAACCCATCACAAACATACAGAGTAAATTTGAGACAGTATCTGAGTTAACTAAATCTGTACATTGTGATCAAACTGTGATTATCTGAACAAAAAGTATCTGGTTTTAAAGTGTAAAGTATTTATAAGGGAATCTGATAGCATTGTACTAAAGGAGCATAATAAGGATTTAAGGTAAAAACGAAACAGTCGAGGTTCCACAGTGCTGGAAGAAAAATCACACAAGCAATATGAAGAAACAAGGGAAGAAAATGACTCAAACAAATCAACATATCTCCTCAGAAGATTCCATGGCAAGCACAGTTGGGCAAATACCAGAGATGGAATTCAGAAATTACATATTCCAAATGTTTATGGAACTTAAGAACGAACTCAAAAATGATATAAGGGAGCAAATATAGGTGGTAAAAGGTCATTTTGACAAAGAACTCCAAAGACAAATACAGGAAGCAAAAGATTACTTCAATAGGGAGATAGAGGCTCTAAAGAGAAACCAAACAGAAATTCTGGAAATGAAAGAAGCAATAAATCAAACTAAATGTTCAATTGAAAGCATCACCAACAGATTAGACCACTTGGAAGAAAGGACCTCAGATAAGGAAGACACAATATATATCCTGGAGAAAAATGTAGATTACACAGCAAAAATTATAAGAAATCAAGAACAGAACATTCAAGAAATTTGGGACAACATAAAAACACCAAATTTAAGAGTGATTGGGGTGGAGGAAGGTGCAGAGTTCCAAGCCAAAGGAATGAGTAATGTATTCAATAAAATAATAATAGCAGAAAATTTTCCAAACATGAGGAATGAATGGGAAAACCAAGTGCAAGAGGCTTACCGAACATCAAATGTACAAAATCACAACAGATCCTCACCAAGTCACATTATAATGAAAATGCCTAATATACTGAGCAAGAAGAGAATATTAAAAGCCACAAGAGAAAGGAAGCAGATTACATATAGGGTGAAACCAATCAGAATATGTTCAGATTTTTCAACCCAGACTTTAAAAGCTAGAAGATCCTGGAATAGCATATTTCAAGCTCTGAAAGAAAAGAGATGTCAACCAAGACTCTTATACCCAGCAAAACTGAGCTTTAGATTTGAAGATGAAATAAAAATCTTCCACGACAAATAAAAGTTAAAAGATTTCACAACTCGAAAGCCAGCATTATTGAACATCCTGGGCAAAATATTCCATGAAGAAGAAAAGAAAAATAACAATGAAAATCAACAAAGGGAGATATTAAACTAAAGGAAATACCAACCACAGGAGAAAACAAATCAAGTTAAATACCTAAACAAATAAAAATGGATGGGAATAAGAATCACATCTCAGTAACAACCCTAATGTTAATGGCCTAAACTCACCATTCAAAAGGCACAGATTGGACTGGATTAAAAAAAAAGACCTGACAATTTGCTGTCTCCAAGAAACCCACCTCATAGAAAAAGACTTCAATACATTGAAGGTGAAAGGATGGGAAAAGTCATATCACTCACAAGGGCTGCGGAAGCAAGCAGGGGTTTCCATTCTCATATCAAATAAGGTAGACTTTAAGCCAAAGCTAATCAAAAGGGACAAAGATGGATATTTCTTACTACTTAAGGGAACTGTTCATCAACAAGATATAACAATTATAAATCTATATGCCCCAAATAATGGGGCACCTACATTCATCAAACAAACCTTTCTCAAGTTCAAGAGTAAAATAGACCACAACACAATTATTCTAGGATACTTCAACACACCTCTCTCACCAATGGATAGATCATCCAAACAAGAGCTAAATAAAGAAACTGTAGGATTCATTAAAACAATTAATAACTTAGACCTAATGGACATATACAGAATATTTCATCCCTCTGTGAGTGAATATACTTTCTTCTCAGCAGCACATGGCTCCTTCTCCAAAATAGACCATACATTATGCCACAAGGCAAATCTCAGCAAATATAAAAAAGTAGAGATACTACCCTGAATTCTATCAGACCGTAATGGGATGAAATTGGACATCGATGACAAAACAAGAAACAACAACAACAAAAAATATTCTAACAACTGGAAGCTAAACAACATACTACTGAATGAACAAGGGGTTGAAGAAGACATCAAGGAGGAGATTAAAAAATTTCTATAGGTAAATGAGAACACAGATACATCGTATAGAAATCTCTGGGACACTATGAAGGCAGTAGTAAGAGGAAAATTCATTGCACTCAGTTCATTCCTTAAAAGGAAAAAAAAAAAAAAGCTAACAAATAAGTGGCTTAACATCACACCTCAAAGCACTAGAAAAAGAGGAACAAATCCACACTAAGAGTAGTAGAAGACAGGAAATAATTAAAATTAGAGCTGAAAATAATGAAATTGAGACTAAAGAAACAATTCAAAGAATTGACAAAACTACAAGTTGGTTCTTTGAAAAAATAAATAAAATTGACAGACCCTTAGTGATGCTAACAAAAAGAAGAGAAAAAACTCAAATTAATAACATCCTCCGTGATGAAAAAGGAAATATCACAACAAACACCTCAGATATACAGAAGATAATTAGAAGTTACTTTGAAAACTTGTACTCTAATAAAATAGAAAATAATGAATGCATTGACAGATTTCTAGAGTTGTACGAATTGCCCAAACTAGAACGGGAGGCTATACACAATTTAAACAGATCAATTTCAATAGAGTAAATAAAAGACACCATCAAAAAGCTATCATCAAGAAAAAGTCCAGGTCCTGATGGGTTTACAGCTGAGTTCTACAAGACCTTCAAAGAAGAACTAATACCAATGCTCTTCAAATTATTTCAAGAAATAGAAAAGGAGGGAGCTCTTTCAGACTCTTTCTATGAGGCCAATATTACATTAATTCCAAAACCAGGCAAAGACACAGCCAAAAAAGAAAACTTCAGGCCAATATCTTTAATGAACATAGATGCAAAAATCCTCAACAAAATTATGGCAAATTGAATACAAAAACATATCAAAAAGATAGTGCGCCATGATCAAGTGGGGTTTATCCCAGGGATGCAAGGTTGGTTCAACATTTGGAAATCAATAAACATAATACATCACATCAATAGACTTCAAGATAAGAACCATATGATCATCTCAATAGACACAGAAAAAACATTTGACAAAATACAACACCCCTTTATGTTAAAAACACTAGAAAAGCTAGAAATAACAGGAACATATCTCAACATCATAAAAGCTATTCATGCAAAGCCCCAAGCTAACATTATCTTAAATGGAGAAAAATTGAAAGCATTCCCTCTAAAAACTCGAACAATATGGGGATGTCCCCCTTTCACCACTGTTATTGAACATAGTACTTGAAACTCTGGCCAGAGCAATTTGACAGACAAAAGAAAGTAAAGGGATCCAGATAGGAAAAGAAGAGCTCAAATTAGTACTATTTGCCGATGACATGATAATATACCTAGAAGACCCAAAAAACTCTACCAGCAAACTTTTACAACTAGTAAATGTATTCGGCAAAATAGCAGGATACAAAATCAATACCCATAAGTCAAAGGCATTTTTGTACATTACTGACAAATCCTCTGGAAGGGAAATGATGAAAACTACCCCATTTTCAATAGCATCAAAAAAAAAAAAAAATCTGGGAATCAACTTAAAAAAAGAGGTGAAGGACCTTTATAATGAAAACTATAGAACACTAAAAAATGAAATTATACAAGACCTCATAAGATGGAAAGACCTACCTTGTTCTTGGATAGGTAGAACTAATATTGTCAAAATGTCCATACTACCAAAAGCATTATACAGATTCAATGCAATTCCAATCAAAATCCCAATGACATTCCTCAAAGAAATAGAAAAAGCAGTCATGAAATTCATCTGGAAAAATAAGAGACCCAGAATAGCCAAAGCAATCCTTAGCAAGAAAAGTGAAGCAGGTGGCATCACCATACCAGACTTCAAATTATACTATAGGGGGCTGGGGTTGTGGCTCAGCGGCAGAGCACTCGCCTCGCATGTGCAAGGCCTGGGTTCGATCCTCAGCACCACGTAAACATAAATGCATTGCATTGTGTACAACTAAAGTAAATAAATAAATGTTTTTTAAAAATTATACTATAGAGCAATAGTAACAAAAACAGCATGGTATTGGCACCAAAACAGATGGGTGGACCATTGGTACAAAACTGAGGACACAAGAGACACATATAATTTCAGCTATCTTATAATAGACAAAGCTGCCAAAAATGTACAATTGAGAAAGGATAGCCTCTTCAACAAATGGTGCTGGGAAAACTGGAAATCCATATGCAACAAAACGAAATTAAAATTTTATCTCTCACCATTAACAAAATTCAATTCAAAGTGGATCAAGGACCTAGGAATTAGACCAGAGACAATATGCCTAATAGAAGAAAAAGTAAGCTCCAATTTTCAACATGTTGGATTAGGCCCCAAGTTCCTTAGTAAGAATCCTGTAGCACAAGAATTATTACCAAGAATCAATGAATGGGATAGATTCAAACTAAAAAGCTTCTTCTCAGCAAAAGAAACAATCAGTGAGGTGAATAGAGAGCCAACTAATTGGGAACAAATATTTAATACATGCACATCAGATAGAGCACTAATTTCTAGAATATATAAAGAACTCAAAAACCTTAACTCCAAAAAAACAAATAACCCAATCAACAAATGGGCTAAGGAATTGAAAAGACACTTCTCAGAAGAAGATACACAATTAATTAACAAATACATGAAATAATGCTCAACATCACTGGCAATTAGAGAAATGCAAATCAAAACAACTCTAAGATTTCATTTCACTTCAGTCAGAATGGCAGCTATTAAGAATACAAACAACAATAAATGTTGGAGAGGATGTGGGGGAAAAGGCACACATATACATTGCTGGTGGGACTGCAAAATGGTACAACCGTTATGGAAAGCAGTATGGAGATTTCTTGGAAAACTGGGAATGGAACCACCCTATGACCCAGCCATCCCACTCCTGGGTCTATTCCCAAAGGACTTAAAAACAGCATATTACAGTGACACAGCCACTTCAATGTTTATAGCAGCACAATTCACAATAGCTAGATTGTGGAACCAACCTAGATGTCCCTCAGTATATGAATGGATAAAAAAAATGTGGTACATATACACAATGGAATTTTACTCAGCAATAAAAGAAAATAAAATAATGGTATTCGCAGGTAAATGGATGAAGTTGGAGAATATAATGCTAAGTGAAGTTAGTCAATCTAAAATATCCAAATACCGAATGTTTTCTCTGATATAACGAGGCTGACTCACTGTGGTGTAGGGTCAGGGTACATAGGAGGATTAGAGGAATGCTAGAAAGGTCAAAGGGGAGGGAGGGAAAAGGAGGAAGCAAGTGGGGATTGAGGGGAAAAAAGAAAAGGTGGTTGAATAAGATGATGTCTTTATTCTAAATGCATGATTGAAGATTTGAATGGCACGAATATACATTGTATACAAACAGTGTTTTGTAAAAAGATGCTCTATACGTTTATTATGAATTGTAATGCATACTACTATTATAAATACAACAACTTTGAATAAAAAATAAATTAAAAAAACAAGATTTAGGTTTATGTTACAACTATATAAAACATACATAATTCAATGTACTTTTTTTGCTTTCCCCCCCTTTAACATTTTAAGCATTTTCCTATCGTATAACCTATTTGCATTTCTAATATTTTCTGATAATTTCACTCCCCTCGCCCATGTTTTAGGAATATTTATTTATGATAGATTATCAGAGGAATAATTACTATGTCAAAGAGTATGGACATCTTATACATAATGCCAAATTATTCTTCATAAGAGCTGTTGCCAAATCAACAATGTTCATTTCATTGTACTCTTGCCAGCCATGTTTTCTGGGGTGGTGGTTATCATTGTTAGTGTTGTTTAGGGGTGGGTGCTTATAATGTGTCTTAAATGTATATCTCACAGTGTTTTAGAAAAAAGTGTATTCTTTGTTTATCAGGTACAAAAGTATTTATGGTACACATATATGACTTGTCAAACTTATTACTAACATTTTCTGTAGCTGTAGGTAATGCATGAAAAGCACATAGTTCAGTGCCACTCACATAAGAGGTGCTCAGTGTTAGCTACTTTTTAAATCTAATTTGAAATCTCTTCTTGTAATTATGGATTTGTCAATTTTCTCTTTGCATTTCTCAGACTATTTGTTTTATGTATTTTGAAGCTACCGTTACATAAAGATCATGTTTTTTTTTTTGTTTGTTTGTTTGTTTGTGGTACCGGGGATTGAACTCAGGGGCACTCGACCACTGGGTCACATCCCCAGCCCTTTTTTTTTTGTATTTTATTTAGAGACAGGGTCTCACTGAGTTGCTAAGTGCCTCGCCATTGCTGAGGCTGGCTTTGAACTCGCGATCCTCCTGCCTCAGCCTCCCAAAGTGCTGGGATTACAGGCGTGCGCCACCGCGCCCGGCTAAAGATCATGGGTTTTAGTGGGAAAAAAAAAAAAAAAAAAGATGCTTAATAGCAAGCAAAATGTTGTCCTGTGTCCTGTGCCTCTTAAAAAGTGAAGCTCAGGAGTTTCCAAATGAATAGCCAAAGTGAATTAATCAAGGTGAAGATACACACTAAACTACCACATACTTCCTGGGAGCATTCGGGACCTAGGGAAAGTTGCCAATAATACTGAAACAAGATCAGAGTTTGCTGGAAAACCAGACTTAAGGGTGACAAGCCAAAAGAACCATTCCTTTGGCAAACCGTAGAATGAAAGGAAGCAAACCTACTGAGGTTAGTCTCCACATGTAAAAGTTGGAATAAACTAAAATTTATGTTTGCAGCTAGCATTGTATAATGGTTATATGAATGTTACCTATAAGAACAGGGAGACAGCAGACATTGTTGAGAATGAAAGAATGTAACTTTGATCTTATAATGCTACTTAAAACACTGCACTGACAAAATAACTGATCAAACTTCATTGTTCTGATTTTTTTTTCTCTTTATCTGTTTGCTCCTAATGGGCACAGGTGGCAGAGAAGAGCCTGCTCTTCGTTTGAAAGCACTGTGGTTTGACATGCCAGCATGTGAGGGACCTTTTATTTTTAATGTTGTAATTGTCTTACTTGGCCAAGAAACAAAGCATGTTTAGCTTTTACAAGAGAATGTTAAACAAGAGGCATGGTCAACACGTACCCTCCACCCACCACTGGCTTTCTTTATGCCTATCAAAGCCTGGAAATTTTAGCCATGAAGCAGCAGGCTGCCTTCTCTCAGTGAAGGAGTGTTTTAGTCCCTTCAATAGTCAGAGACCCCAAAGAAAGTAAGGATGCCTAGGCTTCTACCACTGTGTCATTTTGTCTTGCAACATCTGAGAGAACAAAGAGAACAGAGTTGCAGCCATCTTTGAATGAACACTGCTTCTTGAATAATAATAATAATAATAATAATAATATATATACATATATATATGTATGTATTAAATAAAGGCTACTCCCCAAGAGTTTATATGTTGGTACAAGTGAAGTTCACATTAAAAGACATATGGAGTGTCGCTGCCTGCGGCTGCTGCCGCTTGCAGCAACGATACCGCGGGAGAAAGTTCGGAGGCAGACTGGAAATGAAAAAGTTCTTTTATTCTTCTTTCTTCTAACTTCTCTCTCCGGCTCCAACAACCTCTCCAACTCCAACCACACCTCTAACTAACCCTCACCCGGTTAAATACTTTTTACCTTAACAAGGACATGTGCTAACAGCTCGAGCTTACAGGTACATCACGCAGTGTTCACGGGCATAAAAAGATTCTTAGATAAATGCATGAATATCAGGTGAAAATAGTTGAACACCTTTATGGCTCTCAGCTAGCCACCATCTTAGCTATCTCCTCAATTAGGGCTCTTACAATGGAGGATCGCCTGCCCCTTGGTCTTCCCCTCAACTTTATTTTTACTCCTTTACCATTTCCCCAAAGTTCTGTTTTTATCCTGCTAATGGTTCCTGTGTCTGAGGTGTTAAAATATCATTAACATTAAGTCTTCCCATCCTTTAGAGAATCTCTGAGACACACAAAAAAATCCCTTGGAAGAAATGAGTGCCTATCAATTTTTTCACTTTTAGAAGTGAAAAAGGTTTAAGGAAGATTAAGGACAGAAATTGCTGACTTACCTGAAGTTCTCCAACCCTTAGATTTGTGTCACTGTGGGGAATATGATCTCAGGGGCATTTTCTCAGTGACAGTTCAGATAAGAAGTCAGTGACTGTAGAAAAGAATCAATTTTTGTCCTTTGGTAACTATGGCTACCTCAAATTCCACTGCAGCAAACTAAGTCAAGGGTCAAATGTAGTTTTCTTATCATTCACTTATTCATTCTTTTATATACTCAATTCAATAGACACCAAGTGTCTACAGTCTGCAAGACAATGAGTCAAGTGCCAAAGAAATAATAATGAACAAAAACACGAAGAAAGGAAATGCTGAACAAATTGAAAAATCAGCAACTCTTCTTAGATCAGTCAGAAGTGAGTTCCTAGGGTAAACTACTGCCTCCAGGATGGAGAGACAGATGGGTGGATGCAGACAATCATAGCTTCCTAAAGCAGAAACCTCTACAGGAAGCAGAGTCAGGGTGGGGAGATCTGGAGCATAACTGATGAATTGCTGGGTCCTGTGAGGATGAGTCTGGGAGACCTTATGGAACAGGGTGTTTTGTGAGTTTTACATCCAAGATACTGGAAAAGAAATTCTTTCATGCTTCCAGCAGAGGGAAAAAAGAACCATTTCAAAATAGTTCCTTAACATGATCTGTCCTCAGGAAACTGTTTGGCCATATCCTATCCTGTGGGGGCTTTATCATAAGCTATTCTATTTGTGGGAAGACAAACACCCTACTCCAGCCCCTGTAGACTTTTGCTCCACCAAAGGGCTGGGGGAACAGAGAAGCAGTGGTGAAGTTCATAGTCCAGGGCTACAGGCTGACACAAGGACAGACCTAGTCATAGGATTGTAGAACATTCCGCTTTCTACACCTTAGCACTACTGTACACAAGTCCTGTTTACCAAAGTTCCTTTAGCCTATTGCACTATAACAAAAAATGATATGCATACTAAAAGTTAAAATAAAAACAGTTTGAAAATATCAAATAAGGATCAGAACCAGAGTCAGATACCACAAGGATATTGGAACTATTCATACCAGTAGTTATTAAAAAAAAAAAAAAACTAATATGTTAAGAGACTTAATAGAAGATAAAGAAAACATGCATGAATTGATGGCTAGTGTAAGCAGAAAGAGAGAAGTTCTAAGAAAGAATAAAAAAATCTGAGTGATTAAAAATAAACACAACACCATAACTGAGATGAAAATTGCCTTAGATGGGCTCATTAGTCAATGGCAGAAAGCTGGGCATAAGATCTGTAAGTTTGGTGATATGAATAGAATTTTCTAAAATAGAAAAAGAAAGAGAAAAACACCAATACAAAACAAACAAACAAACAAAATGACAAAAGGAAAATAAGAGACTATCCAACAATTCAGGATAACTTTGAACTTACTTGTAGAAGGAAAACCAGAAGCAGAAGAAAGGAAGATAAGCTGTATTTGAAGCAATAATGACTGAAATTTTTCCTAAATTAATGCCAGACAGCAAAGTTAAAAAAAATCCAGGAAGACAGAGAACACCAAACAGGATAAAGCGCAAAGACAAAATGATAAACAAAAAGTGACACTCAGACACATCATTTTCAAACTTAAGAAAATTAAATTATAACAATCCTTGGAGAAGCTAGAAGAAAAAATCAACTTGTATATAGAGCAGCAAATATAACAAATATATTTTATTTCTCCTCAGACACCATACAAACAAAAAGTGAGTGAAGTAGAACATTTAAAGTATTAAAAGGAAAAATATCCACAGCCTAGAATTCTATACCCTTCAAAATTATTCTTCTAAAGTGAAAGAAAAATAGGATTTTCTCAGACAAACAACTGTTGAAGGAATTTGTTGCCAGTAGAACCGCCCTGTGAAAAGTAGTAAAACATATTTAGGGAGAAGGAAAAATGATTCAGGTCAGAAACTCAGTTCCACATTGAGAAAGGCAGAAACAAAAGGAGGGAGTTAAATAAAACATTTTATTTTCATATTCTTAAATATTCTAACAGATAATACTTTGAAATAGTAAGAACAAATTGTATTTGGATATATGTGTATATATTTAATATATATATGTTCTGTATACTACAAGCACATATGCTTACGTATAAGTGAAATGAATGACAATAATCAAACAAAAAACAAGAGAAATAATATCGAGGTATTATATTATAGTAAGGTATTTGCACTACCTGTGAAGCAGCGTAGTGTTATTTGAAAGTAGACTTGGATTAGCTGCAAGTACATAGTGTAAATCACTAAAAAAGTTATAAACTGGGTGTGGTGGTGCACATAAGTTATCCCAGCAACTCCGGAGGCTGAGGGCATAAGAATTACAAGTTCAAGGCCAGCCTCAGCAACTTAGGGAGGGCCTGAGCAAATTAGAGACCCTGTCTCCAAAATTAAATAAATAAAGGCTGGGGAAGTAGTTCAGTGGTTAAGCACCCCTGGATTCAATCATTGGTTAAAAAATAAATAAATAAAAAGAAATTATATAAGTTATAAAAAAAGTATATCTGATAACTAAGAAACGAATACTTTATATGAAATCATTAAAACCACATAAGCAGAAAGTGTGGAAAACAAAAATCACAATAGGACCAGAACAGAACACAGCTACAATATTAGTCCAAATGTATCAAAAATCAATGATCTGAGGCCGGTGGGTGGTGCATGCCTGTAATCCCAGCACTTGGGCGGCTGAGACAGGAGGATTGCAACTCAAAGCCAGCCTCAGCAATGGCGAGGCACTATCAACTCAGTGAGACCCTGTCTCTAATACAATACAAAAAAGGGCTGGGGATGTGGCCCAGTGGTCAAGTGCCCCTGAGTTCAATCCCAGGTACCAATATAAATAAATAAATAAATAAATAAATAAATAAATAAATAAATAAAATCAATGATCTGAATAAACACCTATTAAGAGACAGAGATTAAATGAAGGGTTCATAAACAAACCTCACTTTACACACACTATATATACATTATAAGTAAAAATATGGAGAAAGACTTGCCATCTTAACTCTAATCAAAAGAAAGTGGAAGTAGCTATATTAATTGCAGGCAAAAAAGTACATTAAACAAAGAAAAGTTACTTGGGGCATTACATAATGACAAAGGGGTCAATTTTCGAAAAAGATATAACAATCCTTAATGTATATGTCTATTATCAGCATACAAACGTGTGAAGCAAAAACTGATTGAACTGAAAGGGTAAATAAATTAATCCACTATTGGCCATCCACAGTGGTGCATGCCTATAATCCCAGTGGCTCAGGAGGCTAAGGCAGGAGGATTGTGAGTTCAAAGCCAGCCTCAGCAAAAGCGAGGTGCTAAGCAACTCAGTGAGACCCTAGTAAAATACAACATAAGGCTGGGGATGTGGCTTAGTGTTGAGTGCCCCTAAATTCAATCCCCAGTACTCCCCCCAAATTAATCCACAATTATATCAACATCCCTCTGTGGTGATGTGTCCATGTAAGTTCACTGATCATAACCATCTTACCACTGTGGTGTGAAATGTTGACAGTTGAAAAGGGGGTGAGTGTGTGAGGACAGAGGGTGCATGGGAAATCTGTACTTTGTGCTCGATTTTGCAGTGAACCATAAACTGTTCTAAAAATAAAATTTATTTTAAAAATATTTTTTAAAACATAATAAATTAGCAAAAAAATATTCCTCAAAAAGTATGGCATCTGGTAGGGGTTATAGCCTACTAAGCAAGAAATTAATAAATGGAGATAAAAGAAAAATTATAAAGGAAGTGGAAGATGCTATCAAGCCACAGAAGAGGAATACTGACCCAGGATCTGGGGGCATGTGTACCATCAACTACATTGTCATTTTTAAGCAGCAGCTGCTATTTGAACAGTTGTGCTGGACATCTGGCTACTGATCTCTCCTGTTACCATGGGAAAGTTTAGAAGTACAAACCAGCATTGTAGTTAGTCATGGGGCTTCTAGTTCTGGCAGAATTAAGGCTAAGTACGTTAATAAACTCTTCTACTAAAAGACAAATGAAGAAAATATTGGATAAAATACATTGTAAAATTAAACAAACAATTACATTGCAATAATCAGTCAAAAAATGGTAAAAAAAAAAATTCTCAAAAAGTGAAATCATCATCTGTGAGTTGTAAAAGAAAACCATAATTGGCATTTCCTTATGGACACTTAAAGACTCTGAAGCCACTGAGACTCATTTTCCAAGGCCTAGACAGGGTCCCAGGACATACAGCTCAGTGTACACCAGTTTTGGAGAGTTTAATTGGAGGTAAGAACTATGATCTCAAAGGACATCCCTTCAAGGCAAGTCAGAGATAGAAATACATACTCTTTAAATAACCATGAAGAAAAGGTGTTACTTGCCTTAAACCTTGGCATCACGTGGAGAAGAAAATATGCCTCTTCCATGAATTGGCAAATATACAAGGGCCATTTTTCAAGTTTGCAACTTGAATTCATATTATCTGTGTGGCCTGACAAAGTTTAAGGTGAATATTAAGTTTAAAGTAGTAGGCAGTGGTTCTATACTCCAAAACTCCCCCTGGAAATAAGTGGAAATGCTCTTTAGAGAATCCATCTTTAGTCAGGGACTAATGGATTTTGATGAGCAAAATTCCATAAATTATAAAGTCATGGGTTAAAATAATAAAACACACAATGAAATAAGATGCCTTCCTAAGAACCACTGGAGACAAGATGCTAAATCCAGACCTATAAAGACTTTTGATACTCAACAGACACAAATTTAAATTAAAAACGTGCTTAGTGGGCTAACTTCAAACACATATCTTGAGTAAATAAAGAGAAAATCAAATAACCATTCCAATACAAAAAAATAAAAGAGCAAATAAAACCACTAAGTATTAAAATATTTAATTAAAATTAAAATTTCAGTGAGTTTTTAACCAGCTCAAAAGACAGAATTTTTAACTTGTAAGATCCATATGAGGAACTAGGTATACAGTATGAAGAGGAAAAACATGAAAAACAAGGTTAAAGACATGAAGGAGAGAGGTGCAATGCTTAATATGCATAAATATGATTTTAGCAGCAGAAGAAAGAGGTTAGCAACACAAACATATACAGATGCTTTTATTATTAGAATACATAAAGGTACCAGACTTTATCCATTTCTCTGTAGTATGAATACTATATATTATGATCAGTTGGTTTTTAGTCTGTACTGGGACAGTAAGTAGAAATCAAAACAGAATTATTCAAATTAATGAATTAATTAGTTTCCAATAAATGAGTAAAAAAGTAGAAACATTTCATCAAGGTGACAGGTTATTTGTAATTTGTAGATACTTGAGATTATAGTTAGGAAGTCTAAAACACTTTTTATTTTCTCTGAGTTAGTTGCCCATTGAGATCTAACACCACCTTCTCTATTAACTTGGTTGGGGTGAAAACTTAAAAGAAAGCAAACATTTAATCCTGAAGATACTCTGTGATTCCCTTTCATTGGTTCCTGTTTTGTAGCTGCAGAAGTGAAGTCACTTGTGTCACTAGTTGCTTCAGGAACTTTTATACCACTGGTACTGAAGAAACCAGTGTGCTACCTGGTACCTTCTGTAGGAGGTAGCTAGGAAAACCACCCTGTGGATGAAGGTTGTGATAGTGCTTATTGCTAGAGGTATGGGTGTGTCAGGCAAAGGTGCTAAAGAATCTCAGTGGTGTTAAGTTTTTCATGACTAAGAAGAGAAATTATGAAGTTAAGCGGTTAGTCAACACATACATGTGTTACTTTTAACTTCATTATAACCACTATCATCTTACATCTATGAACACAAACACTCATAGGCCTAAAGAACCTTTGATGATTTTGATGTGACACTGATAAATTTTACAAATTACAAGTCAAATATTTTTTATTGAGCTCTCATACCTAGTAGTCACCTGATCCTTAGTCCATGTTTATCTTTCTCTCTCTCCTTTCCTTCCTACCTACCTTCCTTCCTTCCTTCTTTCTGTCTTTCTTTCTTGATCCAGGCATGGTTTATCACTGAGCTACATACCCAGTCCCTTTTATCTTTTATTTTACTTTGCCAAGTTGCACAGGATACAGTTATATTGTACCACCATGCCACGTCCTTGTTTCTTTTTCCCTTTCCCCTTTGCCTGACATGACAGTTTAACAGAAGGCCTTGTGATTAAAAAAAATAATAATAAAAAGTACTCACTGGTAACTCTGGTGAAACACACAAGAGTGACATAAACCTCATCCTGGAGCAGAATTCTAAAAGACATCGAAGCCAGCTAATTAAATGTGGCTCAAACACACAGAAAACGTGCTGAGTTAAAGATGTGCTTCTTGTCATTGCTAAGAAGTCAGGCCACTAAGTCAGAAACCAGTAAAAGAAAGTAGGCTGAGGATTTGCATGGAGGCCAAAGTCAAAGTTAAAAGGATGTAAGCACCTGCTCCAGGGGAGACGATGTAACCTATTTCTCCCTAAACTTCCTGGTTAAACACAAATTCAAACCTTGGAAATAATGCAAGAGGCAGTCCAAGAGGAATTCTGAAGGACAGTAAAGAAGAGGAAATACACAGCAACACATAATCTTATGTCCCTCTACCAATAGAAGAAAGTACCTCAGACACAGCCCAGCCCCAACCCCACAACTGAAGAGAACATCATTCCTCCTGGACTGCAGAAAAGATCTTCCAACATCAAGCAAGAATGACATAATTGTGGACGAGGCCAGATCAAATGTTCTCCTTCCATTCCTGACCTAAGGCTTCTTTTCGCCACTGTCAAATAACCAAGAAATCTGAACCAACAAGAGGAACCAGAGCACAAAAAAATCATCTGGTTCACAAAGCCTCTTCATTACTGCAGAGCAGTTCAGTTTTGCATGAACATCCAATTGCTCCAGCACTCCTTGCTGAAAAGTTTTCCTTCCTTTATTGAATTGTTTCAGCACATTTGTCAAAAGCCTGTTGAGAATATTTGCTTGGGTATATTTCTGGTTTTCCTATTGTGTTCCATTGATCTGTTTGTTTATCTCTCCAACAATACTACACTGTCTAGATTACCATAACCATAGTAAAACATAATAACAGGTAAAGTAATTTATATTACTTTGTTCTTCTTTCTAAATATTCTTCTATTATTCTAGGGACTGTGATTTGCCATATGAATAATAGAACAAGTTTGTCTGTCTAGCCAAAGGCTTGTCATATCTCCTTGTGGTAAAAAATGGCTAATGATACTGAACATGACTTTGCTTTCTTATTTGTATCTGAATCTGATAAATGGCAACCACTAGTATGATCTGACTAAAATATTGGCAAAAGGAGTGAACCCACAACCTTACCAAAGAAGACATATAGATGGCAAGTAAGCATATTAAAAATGTTTAAAATCATATGCCATTAGCAAATTTCAAATAAAATCAACAATGCAATATCACTACATACCTGTAAGAAAGGCCTAAATCCAGAATATGGGGAAAAAAAAAAAAAAAACTGGAAAGAATGTGGTGCAGCAGAAACTTTCATTCATTGTTAGTGTGAATTCAAAATGGTATGGCTGGTTTGAAAGACAGTTTAAGCATTTCTTACAAAACTAATCAGTCTCACTGTATGATCCAGAAATTATATCCCTTGGTAATTACTCAAATGAATTAAAAACAGATCTACTGAAAACTTTCACATGAATGTTTGCAACATACATCTTTATTCATAATTGTTTACACTTGGAAGCCACCAAGACGTTCTTCAGTAGGTGAATGGATAAATAAACTGTGGTACATTCAAACAGTGGACTATTATTCAATGCTAAATGTGCACATTATTAAGTAAAAGAGACCAATCTAAAAAAGATACATATCATATAATTTCAACTATATGACATTTTGGCAGAAAACTATAGAGAAAGAAAGAGAACAAGGCTTTCTAAAGTTAGGGGAAAAGGAGGCTGAGTAGGCAGAACACAAGATTTTCCTAGGAAACTATCTCTGTGGTACTACAATCATGTATACACATCACTATACACTTGTTCAAACCAATTTAATGTACACACCCAGAAGGAACTCTAATGTAAATTATGGAATTGTGTGATAAATTTAGGTTCATTGATTTTAACACATGTATTACCATGACACAAAGTGTCACTAGTATGGGAGGCTGTGTGTGTGTATGCATAATGATACAGTTATATTGGAATTTCATGTTCCTCTCAATTTTTCTGTGAACCTCAAACTACTCTAAAAAGTAAAGTTTGTTAATTTTTATAAATCCAACAATTTTTTTCAAATCAAACATTTCAGTAAGAACCCAGGAAAAATATCTGAAATAGAATATTATACAGGAGAACATATATGCATGGAAAAAAAGCACTTGAAGTTCAACAACACTGGCCACTAACAAAGTTTCCAATAAAATTACTATATCACCATGTTCCTATTAGAATGGCTGAACTAAAAATTAATGAAGCACCAAATGATGGCAAGGATGCTGAGAAACTGGATCAATGATATATTGCTAGTGAAAATGCAAAGTGACATGAAACTGTAGGAAGTGGTTTGTTATTTTCTATAAAGCTAAGCATGCATTTATCATGTGACCAAGCAGTTACCCTCTTGGGAATTTATTTCAGAAAATTGCCTGTGAATCTCAAATACACAAAAAAATGTACACCACTATTCAGAGCAGCTTTATTCATAATAGCAAAACATCTGAAAGCAATTCACATGGCCTTCAATAAGTCAATAGTTTAATTAAATTGTGGCTGGCCCGTATCATGGAATTCTATCAACAATATAAAGGAACAAACTATTGATACTCTGGACAACAACCTAGGCAGGTCTCTAGAGAGTTGTGTTAAATGAGAAAAAAAAAAAAAAAAACTAAAAGCTTAACTAGACATTGAGAAAAAGGACTTAAGCGCACAGTGATAAACCAATACATGCCTACAAACTAGGAATTTAGGATTTATGCTTCTAGAGCTTTATAAAATCATAGAAACAAAAAATGAAGCATAGGACTCACTGAGCCTTGGAATTTAACTGTAAGCCTCTGCATAAAGTATGACTCTGAAGGCTATCAGCTCATGTTTTATAGTGAACAAGTAACAAATTCTTTCCTAAAAAAGGATGAAAACTTGACTCTTAATAATCTTTATACTTAGTGGAGGGGGGAAATTCCCTTGGGAAATGACAACCAAAAGTTTGCCATCACCATGATTTAAAATCAGTATTTATTAATTCACATACAGAAGCCAAAATTTATTTACAGAGGTTCTTAAACTACAGACTATAGATAATTGGCAGAGGCAAGGGGAAAACCAATTAAAGGAATTAAAAAACGTTTCTAGTTTGGACAGATAAATTATTAAGAAAATGTGCAACTTAATAAACTGATAAATACAATTAATAAGAATCTATGTATCAAGAACAAAAACAAGTAACAGTAGAGGCAGATGAAAAAATACTTAAGTTATTGATATTATCAGACACAGGAGGTGAAGTACATATGCTTAACATTTTTAAGGAAGTAAAAAGTAAATAAATAATAAACTCAATAAACACTAATAAACCCAAGCAAATTTGAAAAACTCAGACTATCAAGACATGCAAAAATGTAATAACAAAACCTCAATAAGTGGGTCAAAGAGCCCTGTTGGTAGACATAGCTGAAAGGAGAATTTGTAAACTGGATGACAGGGAAAATAGCCATGTCATTTTTTTTGAAAGAAAGAAAAATAAATGAAAATATAGATTACATTTAAGTGACAGAAACCAGGAAAAATTCTAAAATTAACCTAAAGTTTCAGAAATGTAAAACGGAGTGAAAAAATAAGGTAATAGTTTAAAAAGATATTGGCTGAGAGTTTCTAGAATTCTTGAAAAGAATATTAAAGAAATAATCCTTAGATCAAAGAAGATTATTTCATCATCAAAAGAGACAATAAAAATCTCCAAACATTGACATAACATCGTGAAACTTCAGAAGACCAAACATAGAAAATTCTTAAAAGCTGTCATAAAAAAAGATAAAAGCACTAAAATACTGATAGCTAAGCATGTAAATTGCTATGGGGATGAATATATTACCCAATAACAGGTTAAATCACCACCAAAAGATTGGCTACAGAGTATATAACTTCCAAATAAACAGAAAGGAAAACTAGGAAAGACTAATTATCTTGAGAGGCAAATGGTCTGTGAAGACAATTTCCTCTGGGGCTGTCTTTGCTGGAGGAAGTCATCTGTCTTGGGGTCACATCCTTCTTGGGTCTGTTCAATGGACTACAGTAAAAGGAGCTGGAGTAAATATGAGTTGGAATAAAAAGACCCATAATGCTGGCCTCACACAGGATTCCCTAATAGGCAAAACTCACTCCAGAATCCCAGCTGGGTGGGTTTAGGCTTCATCAGTACTGTTTCCAGTTCAACTTTTTCCTCTGCTTAATCCTTTTCCACTTTGTTCTTCTTTTCATAGTATTGATCTCTAACACACACACACACACACACACACACACACACACACACGCACGCACGCAGATATATTTATTTATTTATTTTTACTCCAAACCTGATTCTAGCAGCTAGAATCAAAGAACTCTACTGATGATAGCTGGTTCTGAAATGGTCTGGAAAAAAGAGGAATAAGATGGAATTTTAAATCCAAATCATTCATCACCAAGAACAGTAAGGACAAGATTGTTACGCCTGATATGTGAACTGTCCTGGAACAAGGTTGCAGTCCATGTTTAAAACTTTCCTGGTGGTGAAATATGAAGGGACCCTGGTAGAGGGGAATGTATTGGCTGGCACAATGCATACAACTTTTGAGATGTGTGAAGAAACAAATATCTGTAAAGGTGATTGGATTGGATGACTATTGAAAAGCATAATTGCCCTTCTATAAAACGATAATGAAGATTCTAGACTGAAAAAAGGGCCCAAGAGTATCCTTGTTTGCAAATAAGGAAGCTCCTATATCCTGTACCATGAGGGCAGAAAAGTCCAAAGACCATGGTCAGAACTTCATAGTCCCATAGCTGGGCGCGGGGGGTGCAAGCCTGTAATCCCAGCACTTGGGAGGCTGAGGCAGGAAGATCGCGAGTTCAAAGCCAGCCTCAGCAATGGCGAGGCACTTGGCAACTTAGTGAGACTCTGTCTCTAATAAAATACAAAAAAGGGCTGGGGATATGGCCCAGTGGTTGAGTGCCCCTGAGTTCAATCCCAGGTACAAAAAAAAAAAAAAAAAGAACTTTGTAGTCCCAGGGGCTGAACTTCAAAGGTTTAAATATCAAAGGAGGCAGGTCTGCTTTCAGGTCCTGGATGGAAAAAGTTAGAACTCTGACACATGGGATAGGGACATATAGTAATGCATCTCAAGATTTTTGACTTCTCAGCAACCTCTGAACTTTCTAAGACTTTGGAAATGGCTTCAGCCCTTTTTACTGGCGCTAACACCAACCCCTCTTCCCTTAGACTCTCCCACTTGCCAACTGAAGATAGATCACTCGCTCTTATGGGGCAACTTGTGTCTGCCTCAGGACTTGCTCCCATTTCCCCTTCTGCCAGTAGCCCTATAAGTAGGATTAAGTCACAGCATGACCTTTCTGGAGATGGGCTGAGACTGACAAAAGGATTAAAAGGCTTAGTGAAGTGTACATGCTGGAATAGATCAGAAGACACACCAAATGACTGTTTCACAGGAAGACCCAGGAGACACAGCAGTCACCAAAGCCATAAGGAATGTGCCAGTAAGAGGAACATGAGCATCCTAAAGATTTCAGTAGTGGTTCCCCTCCAGAGGGCAGAACTGATGATAGGAGAGGCGTTTTCGAACTTAAATCATTCATAGCCATGAGTTTGAGAGATCTTAAGATTGTAAATGTAAGATAGTGATGACACCTAAAAGAATCAGAATCCAGAGTCAAGATTACTATAATGAGCAGTAAAGTCAGAGCAGCAGCCAAGGACAACTGCTGACAGAAAATTTGGGAGATAATTAATAGAATACAGCATTCCAAAGAGTAAAACGGAAAACTGAGAGTTGTGAATAAAAATTCATAATCCATTGTCCAGTTTCCAAACTTGAGTCAGTTTTCAGACTTCAAGCTGAAGACATGGCTGAGTCCTGAGAAAGGACATTGCAACACCATTCATATATGGTTGTGATTTCTCCAGTCCTGATTGCAAGCATCATCAGAGCATTAGTCTGATTTGAGAGGAGAACCAAAGTCTTAAAGCATCCTCAGGGCCCCTCTTAGGGTAGGAGTATATGAAGTCCAGGTAGTATGGAGGTTTGTCCCAGTGGGTCCAGTGTGTCTGCAGACATAGCTGGTGGTCATCTCTCTAGTCACACAATGCCTCAGATTAACATAATTGGCATATTCTACAAACTCCATACTGGATTCTTAGTTTAAAGTGTAAGAACTAGCTCTGAAATGGCAAAGTAGAAACCTCTGTAACAAACACCTTTAGCCAAGACAGTAAATAAAAAACCATGATACATCTTGTATGGTAAGAGGTGGCAGGTATTAGTGCTAGCCATTTTTTTTTTAATTTTAACATATTTAATGATAAGATCAATCCCAACCAGCAAATCACAACTATTAAAATATTTTTATTTTTACAAAATTCAAACAAATTTTATATGATTACCCCAAAACTTAAATAAATGCTAACATTTTAAAATTTCATTTTTAATGGACGTGTGAGATTTTGATACATGTGTACATTGTGTAATCAAATTGATGTAATTAACATATGTAGCAATAATATTTTTCATTGTGTATTTTTCCTTTCTTTTAATTTTTAAATTTATTTTATTGTAATTTGTTATACATGTTTGCAGAATGCAATTCATTTCATATTACATATAAAAAGCACAATTTTTCAAGTTGCTGGTTTTATATATAAAGTATTTTTACAACAATTGTGTCTTCATACATGTACTTAAGGTAATGATGGCTAACTCATTCTGCCATTATTCCTATCCCCTGGCCCCCTCTCCTCCCTCCCCCCTCTTTGTTCTATTTAAAGTTCTTTCATTCCTCCCAGCCCTCCTCCCTTGCCTTTATAAGTTAGTATCTTCATGTCAAAGAGATCATTCGACCTTTGGTTTTTTACGATTGGCTAACTTTACTTAGCATTGTTTTCTCCAACTCCACCCATTTACCTGCCAGTGCCATGATTTTTTTCTCTTTTAGTGCTGAGTTGTGTTCCATTGTGTATATATACCAAAGTTTCCCTATCCATTCATCTGCTGATGGGCATCGGGGTTGGTTCCACAATCTAGCTATTGTGAATTGTGCTGCTATAAACATTGATGTGGCTTTGTCCCTGTAGTAAGCTGTTTTTAAGTCCTTTGGGAATAGACCAGGAGTGGGATAGCTTGGTCAAATGGTGGTTCCATTCTAAGTTTTCCTAGGAGTCTCCATATTACTTTCCAGATTGGCTTCACCAATTTGCAGTTCCACCAGCAATGTAAGAGTGTGCCTTTTCCCCCACATCCTCACCAGCATTTATTGTTGTTTGTTTTTTTGATCACTGCCATTCTGACTGGAGTAAGATGAAATCTTAAGAGATGTTTTGATTTGCATTTCTCTAATCGCTAGAGATGTTGAACATTTTTTCATATATTTGTTGATGGATTGTATATCAACTTCTGAGAAGTGTCTGTTTAATTCCTTGGCCCATTTATTGATTGGGTTATTTGTTTTCTTGATGTTAAGGCTTTTGAGAGCTTTATAAATCCTTGAGGTTAGTGTTATATCTGATGTGCTTGTGGTAAAGATTTGCTCCCATTCTATAGGTTCTCTATTCACCTCACTAATTGTTTCTTTTGCTGAGAAGAAACTTTTTAGTTTGAATCCATCCCATTTATTGATACTTGGTTTTAAATCTTGTGCTATAGGGGTCTTATTGAGGAAGCTGTGGTAAGGACCCATAGAGTGAAAGGGGATTTTTCCTTCCTATCACCACCAACTCCCCAGAATAGCCCCTGTAGATGCTGAATACTCTGGAAGGTAAGCGTACATTGTCACCTGTGTCATGTTGACTCATGGGCTGAACAAAGACAAGTCAAAGTCCTAACCTCCAGGGCCTCAGAATATGACCTTATTTGTAAATAGGCTCACTGCAGATATAATTGGTTAAATTAAGATGAGGTCATACAGCACTAAGGTAATATTCCAAAATTACCTATAAACTTACAAGAAGAGGAAAAGAGACAGACATAGAGGGAAAATGACTCAGAAAAACAAACACAGGACAGGAGAATTATATGTGATTTTGTAGACAGAAATTAAGTTTCTGCCTTCACACAGGAGAGCTGTAGATTGTTGGCCAACCACCAGAAGTTAGGAAAAAATGTGGAGGGAGTCACTCCTATTGATTACAGAAAGAGAATAGCCTTAAAATGTCTTGGTTTCTTACTTCTAGTTCTAGACCCATGAAATAATTAATTTCTCTTGTTTTAAACAACAGGGTTGTAGTGTTTTTTTTTTTGTTGTTGTTTTTGTTTTGTTGGGAGCAGCTCTGGGAATCTAATGAAAGCTCAACAAGTAAGTAACTCTGATCTCAGCTACTGTGTTAGATATGGGCTCACAGGTTATGACCGATGATTAGGTAAATGAGTTCTCTTCTATGCTGATTAAACAAAAAAACACAAAATCAGAATAGTTCATTATTCACATGGATTAAAGAGCAAGATGTAATTATCATTTTCCCTCAAACCATAATAACTCTCCTTTCTTTTATCATAATATGGTACCAAGAAATATGAAAAGTCTGGGCACCAGAGTACATCGTGTTGATCTGCACTTTCAATAGAGGTGAATTGATTATCCTGGAGGAGCAAGACATCACTAGCATGAGGAAGACCATTAAGACACATACTGATCAGTGTGTAAAAGATAAGCTCCGCATCTATAATAGAATTTAAGTGGTCATGGTGTGAAGGCTAGTCTATCCTAAGTAAAAAAGAGGCCACTTTATTTTGCATCTCCTATCACAAAGAAGAAAGTACAGTGTGTGGTGGGCCTCTTCAGACTCTGAGAGTAGCAAACTGAATCTACCCTTGAAGAAAATGTGAAGGTCTGTCACCTTGGAATAGGACCCAAAGAAAGAAAGAGTTATTTTGCAATTTAAGCTATGATTAAATAGTCTTCTTGCTTACACTTAAAATCCAATATCCTTTATGGTGTTGAAAATATTAAAAGTGGAGAGAACATTCAGCCTTTGGTTTTTTGGGATTGGCTTACTTTGTTTAGAATGATATCCTCAACTCCATCCATTTACCTGTAAGTGCCATAATTTTATTCTCTTTTAATGCTGAGTAATATTCCATTATGTATATATACCACAGTTTCTTTATCCGTTCATCTACTGAAGGACATCTAGTTTGGTTCCACAGTTTAGCTATTGTGAATAGAGCTGCTATAAACATTGATGTGGCTGTCTCACTGTAGTATGCTGTTTTTAAGTCTTTTGGGTATAGAGCGAGGAGTGGGATAGCTGAGTCAAATGGTGGTTCCATTTCAAGTTTTCTAAGGAATCTCCACACTGCTTTCCTGAGTGGTTGACCCAATTTGCAGTCCTACCAGCAATGTATGAGTGTGCCTTTTCCCCCATATCCTTGCCAACACTTTTTGTTGTTTGTATTCTTGATAACGGGCATTCTGACTGGCATGAGATGAAATCTTAGTTTTGATTAGCATTTCTCTAATTATTAGAGATATGGAACATTTTTTTCATATATTTGTTAATCAATTGTATATCTTCTTCTGAGAAGTGTCTGTTCAGCTCCTTAGCCCATTTATTGATTGGGTTGTTTGTTTTTTCGGTGTTAAGTTTTCTGAGTTTTTTATATATCCTAGAGATTAGTGCTCTATCTGATATGCATATGGCAAAAATTTGCTCCCAAAATATAGGCTCTCTCTTCACCTCATTGGTTGTTTCTTTTGCTTCTCTCTGATAAGTGGGTGCTGATCCATAATGGGGAAGGGAATAGAGGATCTTTGATTGGGCAAAGGGGAGGGAGAGTAAGTGAGAGGATTTGGAGGCAAGAAAGATGGTGGAATGTGATGGACATTATTACCCTAAGTACATGTATGACTGCACATATGGTGCAACGCTACATCATGTGCAATCAGAGAAATGAAAAGTTGTGCTGCAATTGTGTATAATGAATCAAAATGCATTCTCCTGTCATATGTGCCTAATTAAAATAAATAAATAAGCAAATATATAAAAAAAGAAAATATTAGAAATGGAAAATAAATGTATGTATTTTGAGTCAACACCTAATCATAACTCAGGTGAGAGGGCATTAGAGCAAGTCTAAGGCATGTGCAGTACAGAATTATATACATGTCAAGATAAAACACCTTTGAACATGCTACTGAGCACTTGTAAAGATAGAATTTCTGATTATGGGGACCATGTGTCCGGAACTGCCCATCACTGACTGGGTCATATCAGACCCAATGATTTATAAGACCAAGCAAGAATCCATTGTAAGATGCAAGTGGTATATTCAAGATTGAGTATAAAAAGTATTAGAAGGCACAAGCAAGCTTCATGAGCAGGTAATTCACATACCCATGACTCTCAAACTTCTGAACTACTGCTTCTCCAAACTGATGAAAGATGAGGAAAATGATGCTTTATCTATCTTTAAATTATCTTTTATATTTTATAGTATATATGCATGATGTCTATTCCTGAGACCTTCAAAGAGTGGCAAGGAGAAATCTTACTTTACAATGTTGGGCAGGGCATCTGGTCAACTCAGCTAATCTGGAAAGAAAAGTAGCCTTAGTAAGTGTGTGTGTGTGTGTGTGTGTGTGTGTGTGTGTGTGTGTGTATACATACATACATGTATATATATGTGTGTGTGTGTGTGTGTGTGTGTGTGTGTGTATGGTCTCATAAGACATGGAATATGTCTAATTGGTTTCAGGAAGCAAAAATATCAGATGTGGAACAAGGAGTCAAGGAGTTGAGAGAAACTATGATTTGATTTTTTTATATTAGTTTTTTATTTCTTCATTTTAGTTATATATGACAGTAGAATATATTTTGACATATCATATATACATGGAGTATAACTTCCTATTATTGTGGCTGTACATGATGTAGATTTACACTGGTCATGTGTTCATATAAGACTTAGGAAAGTTATGTCTGATTCATTGTACTATCTTTCCCATTCCCATCCTCCCACTCTTCCCCCTCGTCCCCCACCAGCAATGTATGAGAGTAGCTTTTTCCCTACATCCTTGCCAACATTTATTGTTACTTTTATTCTTGATAATTGCCATTATGAGTGAGATGAAATCTCAGTATATTTTTTAATTTGTATCTCCCTAATTGCTAGTGATGTTGAACATTTTTTTCATATCTTTGTTGACTGAACTTATTTCTTTTTCAGTGAAGTGTCTGTTCAATTCCTTTGCCCATTTATTGATTAGATTATTTGGGTTTTTGGTGTTAATATTTTTTTTATACATCTTGGAGATTAATGCTCTATCTGAGATGCAGGTGGCAAAGATTTTCTATAATTCTGTTGATCATTCTTGATTGTTTCCTTTGCTGTGAAGAAATTTTTAGTTTGATACCATCCCATTTATTGATTCTTAATTTTATTTCTTGTGCTTCAGGAGTCTTGTTGAGGAATTTGATTCCTAAATCAAGATTTGGGCCAATTTTTCTTCTAGTAGGCCCAAGGTTTCTGGTCTAATGTCTATGTCCTCAATCTACTTTGAGTCAAGTTTTGTGTAAGGTGAGAGATAGGGGTCCAATTTCATTTTGTTACATATGAATTTCCAGTTTTCCCAGTACCATTTATTGAAGAGGCTATCTTTTCTCCATTGTATGTTTATGGCACCTTTGTCTAGTATGAGATAACTGTATTTATGTCAGTTTGTCTCTGTGTCCTCTATTCTGTTCCATTGGTCTTCATGTCTGTTTTTGTTACTATAGCTCTGTCCCATGCTGTTTTTGTTACTATAGCTTTGTAATATAATTTAAGGTCTGGTATTGTGATGCATCCTGCTTCACTTTTGTTGCTGAGGATTGCTTTCACTATTCTGTGCCTCTTATTTTTCAAAATGAATTTCATGACAACCTTTTCTATTTCTGTGAAGAACATCATTGGAACATCATTGGAATCTTAATAGGAATTGCATTAAATCTGTACTTTTGAACGTATGGCCATTTTGACAATGGTAATTCTGCCTACCCACAAACATGGGAGATCTTTCCATCTTCTAAGTTCTTCATCAGTTTTTCTTTAGTGTTTTGCAGATTTCATTGTAGAAGTCTTTCACATCTTTTGTTAGATTGAGTCCAAAACATTTTATTTTCACTGAGGCTATTTTGAGTTGGATAGTTTTTCTACTTTCTCTTTCAGCTGATTCATTACTGATGTATGGGAATCAAATTAATTTATGGGTGTTAATTTTATATCCTGCTACATTGCCAAATTTGTTTATGAGTTCAATAAGTTTTCTGGTGGAGTTTTTTGGGTCTTCTAAATAGTGAATCATGTCATCAGCAAATAGGGATAGTTTGAGTTCTTTTTCTATTTGTACCCATTTAGTTTTTTTCTTTTGTCTAATTGCTTTGGCTAGAGTTTCAAGGACAACATTGATTAGAAGTGGTGAAAGAGTGCATTTCTGCCTTGTTCCAGGTTTTAGAAAGAATGCTTTCAATTTTTCTGTATTTAGAATGATGTTGGCCTTGGGTTTAGCATATATAGCTTTTATAATGTTGAGGGATGTCCCTAATTTTTTAGTGTTTTGAACATGAATGGATATTGTATTTTGCCAAATGCTTTTTCTAAATCTATTGAGATAATCATGTGATTCTTGTCTTTTAAAAATATTTTTTTTAGTTGTAGTTGGACACATACCTTTATATTATTTATTTTATTTTTATGTGATGCTGAGGATCAAACCCAGTGCCTCACACATGCTAGGCATGTGCTCTACCACTTAGCCACAATGCCAGCCCTGTAATTCTTGTCTTTAAGTATATTGATGTTATGAATTACATTTATTGATTTCTGTATGTTGAATCAATCTTGCATCCCTGGGATGAATCCCACATGATCATGTTGCACTGTCTTTTAAATATGTTTTTGCATGTGATTTGTCAGTATTTTATTAAGAATTTTTGCATCTATGTTTATCAGGGATGTTGGTCTGAAATATTCTTTCCTTGAAATGTCTTTGTCTGGTTTTGGTATCAGAGTGATATTAGATTTATAGAATGAATTTGGAAGAGTTCCCTCATTTTCTCTTTCATAGAGTAATTTGAGGAGGAATGGTGTTATGTATTCTTTAAAGGTCTGGTGGAACTCATCTGAGAATCTGTCTGGTCCTGGGCATTTTTTTTTTTTGGTAGGCTTTTGATGGCTTCTTGAATTTCATTGCTTGAAATTTATCTGTTTACATTTTCTATGTCCTCCTGATTCAATTTGTGTAAGTCATATGTCTCTAGAAATTTGATAATATCTTCAAGGTTTTCGATTTTATTAGAGTATAAATTTTCAAAATAAGTTCTGATTATTGTCTGTATTTCATTAGTGTCCATTGTCATATTTCCTTTTTCATTGCAAATTTTAATAATTTGAGTTTTCTCTCGCTGTTTGTTAGCTTAGCTAAGGGTTAATCAATTTTTTTTTTTTTTTTTTTGCAAAGAACCAACTTTTTTGTAGATTTTTTTATTGTTTCTTTTGTTTCAATTTCATTGATTTCACCTCCAATTTTAATTATTTCCTGTCTTATACTGCTTTTTGCCTTGATTTGTTCTTCCTTCTCTAGGGTGTTGAGATGTAATGTTAGGTCATTTATTTGTTGACTTTCTATACTTCGAATGAATGAGCTCAATGCAAAGAGTTTTCTTCTTAGAACTGCCTTCATAGTGTTCCGGAGATTGTAATATGTTGTATCATTATTCCAATTTACCTCTTAGGTTTTTCTTTTAAGTTTCAACCCTGATTTTTTCTGCTATCCATTTGTCATTCAATAGCATATTAGTTAGTCACCAGTAACTTCCATTTTTATTTTATCATTGATTTCTAATTTTATTCCATTATTATCTGATAGGATGCAAAGTATTAACTCTATTTTTTTTTTTTTTTTTTGGCATTTGTTAAGAATTGCTTTTTGGCCTAAGATATGTTCCATTTTATAGAAGGATCCATGTGTTGCTGAGAAAATAAATGTATTCAGTCCGATGGATGAAATATTCTTTTATTTTTTAATATTTTTTTAGCTGTAGGTGGATACAATACCTTTATTTTATTTATGTGGTGCTGAGGATTGAACCCAGGGCCTCACACATGCGAGATGAGTGCTCTACCCACTGAGCTATAGCCCCAGCCCTGATGTATGAAATATTCTATATATGTCTGTTGTGTCTAAATTAGTAATTGAAATTTTTTGTTCAATAGCATCTTTATTAATTTTGTTTGGATAATCTCTCCAGCAGTGAGAGAGGTGTGTTAAAGTAACCCAGTATTATTGGACTGTGGTCTATTTGTTTCTTTTTTTAAAAATTTATTTACTTTAGTTGTACACAATGCAATGCATTTATGTTTACGTGGTGCTGAGGATCGAACCCAGGCTGCGCACGTGCAAGGCGAGCGCTCCGCTGCTGAGCCACAACCACAGCCCCTATTTGTTTCTTGAAATGGAAAAAGTTTTGTTTGATGTACATAGATGCTCCATTTTGGGGGGCATAAGTATTTATGATTGTTATGTCTTGTTGATGCATAGTTCCCTTAAACAGTATGAGATATCCTTCTTTGTCCCTTTTGATTAACTTTGGCTTGAAGTCCAAAAAATAGAAACCCCTGCTTATTTACAATATCTTGTTTCCCATTCTTTTATCTTTGGTCTTTGGATGTGTTTGACTATGAGGTGAGTTTCTTGGAGACAGCATATTATTGCTATTGTTTTTTTTTAATCTACTTTGACAGTCCATGTCTTTTAATTGATGAGTTTAGGCCATTTATATTCAATATTATTATTGAGATATGATTTTTATTCCCTGTCATTTTGATTTATTTTGTATTTTTAATTTGAATTTGTTTCTCCATTGACTCACTGGTCTTTTAGTTTAGTTTCTCCCTTTTCTGTTTTTCACTTTCATTTTTCATTTCTTCTTCATAAAATATCTTAGCAAGTATATTTTGTAGTTCAGGTTTTCTAGTTGTAAATTCTCTTTTGTTTATCATGGAAGGTTTTTATTTTGTCATCTATTCTGAAACTTAATTTTGCTGGGTTTTGTATTCTTGGCTGGCATCCATTTTCTTTCAGAGCTTGTTATATATTATTCCAAGTCCTCCTAGCTTTGAGGATATGGGTTGAGAGTTCAGCTGAAATCCAATTTGTTTCCCTCTAAATTTTATCAGTGATTTTTCTCTGGCAGTCTTTAAAATTCTATCCTTATTCTGTATGTTAGGCATTTTCATAATAGTGTGCCTTGGTGTGGGTCTGTTGTAATTTTGTATATTTGGGGGTATGGCAGCCTCCTGTATTTGATTCTCCATTTCATTCTTTAGGTTTTCTGATATTATTTCATTGAAAAAAAATGTGCATTATTTGTGTCATCAAGACTTCATCTATTCCCCAAAATCTTAAATTGATCTTTTCAGCTTATCCCATATTTCTGGGAAGTTCTATTCATGGTCCCTTAATATCTTTTTTTCCATGATCAGCTTTGTCTTCATTGCCTGAAACTCTGTTTTCTAAGTAATCTAATCTGTTGGTGATGCTTTCAGTTGAATTTTTGATTTGGTTTATTTATTCCTTCATTTTGAGGATCTCTGCTTGTTTGTTTGTTTTTTTTTTTCTCTCAGAATATCTCTTTATTGAAGTCATCTTTCACTTCCTGTATTTTCTCTCTGATTTCACTCCTTACACTATCCTTTACTTTGCAGATCAGTTAACTATGTATATTCTAAACTTCTTCTCTGACATTTATTCTACTGTGGTGTCAATGGATTCTGTTATTGGAGTATCTTTGTTTGCTTGGGGTGATTTGTTCTCTTTCTTTTCATGTTGTGTATATGTCTACCCATCTCACAGCATGGATCTGAGGCAGTAGAGTTTCTAAACTATATTTATAGTGTCCCTGAAGGTTTCCATCACCTCAATGTATAGGATGAGACAAATAACAACAACCAATGCAAACAGTATACAGCATTAAAGAAAATACTTCCTACCATGATGTCTACAATGTTACTTATCATAATAAACACAAATGACATGATCAGTTATTGCCTATAATAAAACAGCAAGTGTGCAAAAGGGTTTCCAATTTCAGATGGTGGACAGGGAGCAAAGAGAAGTGATATAAGATGTGATGTTATGAAGGAGGAAAAGAAAAGATAGGAGTAAAAAATTAAAGGAAGAGTGAAAGAGAGAAGAATAGAGATTGCCTGTTAGTGGATGAAAGGAGAGAAAGTAAAGAGAAATAGGTAAGAGAAAAAAATCATATATTTAAAGTACAAATTTTAAAAAAATAAATATAAAAGAATATGAAACAAAACTAAACTGTAATCATTGAACATCTTGGTCTTCAAAAAACTGATCCATGAAAAATAACTGGCTTCTACAATGCCAAAGTGAGAAAAGAATATGAGTATGTATAAATATCCAGGTACCATTAATGTCATCATTATACAGGGAAAAGAGGGGGAAAAAAAGGAAAAATGAAAAAAGAAAAAAAAAACTCTATGAAAAGTTAAAGAATTCTTTCCATTGGAGTTCAAAATAATCTCAGCTTCTCTTCTCAGCAGTTTTATGTGGAGTTTTCTGGAGTGTGATGCTCCACCCTCCAGATTTTTTTTTAAGTTGCTGGTTTAATATAAAGTATTTTTACAACAATTGTGTCTTCATACATGTATTTAGGGTAATCATGGATAACTCAGTCTGCCATTATTCCTATTCCACCCTCCAGATTGCTGGAGAGGGAGATGTAATCCCATAGGCAGAATTTGTGGAGGCAGGGTTTAGGCTTAGGTGGGCTCCAGGCTCCTCGCGGAATGCCTGTTATTCTGGAGATTTTAAATCAATGCACCTCCAGGTCCAGTAATTGCCAGTGCATGCTGGAATACTGTACCCCAAGGATCTGCCCTGGGTTCCACTCATGTGTTGGAGGATCCAATTCTTAGTTCCACACATTGCCTGTGGCCCTCACATTTCCTGGTCTTTTGTTCAGTATCCAAATTCATTATCTCCAGATCCCACTCTTCAAAATTTCCTGTCAGATGCATCTCTCCCCACCGGTCCTCCAAGCAGCCAGATTGGAGGGGGAAAGTTAGATCCTGGTGGGTTTCTACAACCAGTTGTCTCCCTGTGTCAACCTCTCTCCACATTTGATTTTCTCCTGGTCACTGAAGCACACTCAGTGTTGTGCAGTGTATGTTTACTAGTCCTATATTTTGGGCCAAGCTCAGGTTTTCCAGGAATCTGCCCCCTCCAGCTGCCAGTCCCCATGTCACTGCTGCAAAATGGTTTTTTCTTTCTCCTCAGCATGATTCCTGGAGAGATGATGGCTTCTTTCTCACACAAGGATATTGGGCAGCACAACTTTCAGTTTATTTGGGCAATGTCCTTGATTTCTAAATGATCTGTACCCAGACACATCTCATGCCCCCTAAAACTGTGGGTTCCTTTCATTCCCTTATCCCTCCACTTTGCTTGTGGAGAAACAGGTCTGGCTGGTGCTTCCGGCCAGCTGCAGCAGTGGCTGTGTCGCTTGGAATTTCCTCCGTATCTCTGTATTTTATTATATCCAGCCTCCTGAGTCCCTGATCTGTTTTGAATGTCCATTTTTTTTAATTGCAGTAAAGTAACCCCTCCTTTTTTGTTCACCCACCTTGCTGAGAAGCTGCCTATCTGCTTTATTGGTTTCATACCATGGAGCAACCAGAACAGCAACCACTTCTATTCCTGATTTGTACCTTGAGTGTCCACCAAAAGCCATCTGTTAAAGGCTTGGTCCCCATCTTGGTGCTATTGGTAGGTGGTGGGAACTTTAATAGATTAGGCATAGAGAGAGATCTTTAGTTCATTGGGGGTGTGCCCTTGAAGAGAATTGTGCTACTTGGGAGCAACTGACCACACAGGCAATTTATATTATACAGGAGTCAATGATTAGGTCTCACAAAAGAAGATATGTTCCAAGTATGGGTTTGCTTTTCTGCCTGTAGGGCCTCAGCCAGTACTACTATCTGAGTGCTTAAATGGATATTTAACATACCCACATGTGTTACAACATAACATTGTTTTGGTTGAAGGTGTCCATTGTTCACTTCCAAAGGAGATGTGGAAGTGAGTCCATGAAGGTGGGCAAAATACAATTACTGAATCTATCATGTATCACATCACACTAAAACTGTAAAATTGTAACAACTTATGAAAGGAATGACTAAAACAAGAGTTCAGAAGTAAGACTCTACAAGCATAGATTGCCATACTTCATTCAAGATTCAGTATATAAATTGAAGTAAAGATATATATACATATATATGTATATTTGCATATTTTTATATATGTATACATATATACATATCTTTATTTCAAATATACAAATTATTTGAAATTATTTAGATTATATATTATATTATTTATTTTTTAAAATTATATATATATATATATATATATATAGATATATAGATATATAGATATTCACAGTAGGAAGAAGAATCAGGGTGAAAACTAATGTGTTGCCATTTATTGTTACTTCCAGTTAGCAGCAGTGCCTACCCACAACTCTGGGATCAACAGGGTTAGAGGTTCTGGTCAACACACATCCTAAGTGTTGTAATGAATAATGAGCTAATAAGCTGTGGCTTCTGTCTGAGCACTTTGAGCTCCTTGTGTCCAGGCACCAAGAGGCAAAAAGAGTTATTACCTTATGGGGGTGGTTGACTGGGATCATTAGGTAGGAATACCACAACTAGGAAAGAGTACATAAGACAATAAATTTATGTGCTCAGGTGCCTCTTGTCATTCCCTTACTCACTTTTGACCATAAATGGAGAGGTACAACAACCCTAAAATGGACTTGGTGACAAGGGTTCCTGAACCTTGGGAATGAGGGTCTAAGTCGGTGTACCCAGTAAGCCAATGCGATCCACAGAGGTAGTAGAAAAGGGTGAGAGAAATCTAGAATATTGAATAAAGGAGGCAATGAGTATTCATTGCAGTCCAGAAACAATTAAATGAAGCTTTGGAAACCACAGTTTGTCCCACTTTCCTCCTTCTTCTAAATTTCTCCTCAGAAAGAACAAACCACTATAGTCTTGGAGAAACTGCTTCTTAGAGATATAAGGACAAGTAGACCTTTTTTAATCTTCATAACAAATCTATATGGGAAAAGCCATTTTTACTTCCAATATGTGAATGTTAGCATTCAGGAGAGGGGTCACACAGATGCACACAGGAGCCAGAATTTAAACTGCTTCATCTGTCTCCAAACTTGGTACTCCTAGGGACCAGCCGGTATTAGCTCTCTAAAAAGCAAAGGTTATTTTTATTTGTGTTTCTACCTCTTTATAAATAAAACTACTGTTCCATGTATAATTCAACACTGGTGACTATTTTAAATTCCCATATTTCCAGATATGCCCTATTTTATATAGCTGACTGGTCTACAAAATGTTCAAATAATGAATTCTATCAACCATGGTCTTAGTTTATTTATATCATTTTTAAAGTCCTTTGCTTTTGCCATTTAATCAGAATTTTGAAAAATTGATAAAGGATATATTTAATAAATTAATCTAGATAATTTATTTGTCACATATAGATGAAGGCAAAACGATTATAGTCTGGAATATGGCAAAGTCCTGGCTATAGCAGTCAACTTCCTACATTTTATTCATGCCTTTATTTACCAGGCTCTTTCATTTCACATCAAATTGGACTAATTTGTGTATTTGTGTATACAGTCACATTTTATCCTTTATGAGTATCTTTCTATAGAAGTTACAGAAAAGAAAGAGAATAAGATCTTAAAAAGTCTCCTTTTATTACTTTACTTGATGGAAAATTTGGGGGACAATTTAATAGAGTTGACTCTTCAAACACACTGATGTTCTATTTCTGAGATTCTAATGAATATTAATAAGACTTTAAATGATTTGTCAGAAAAAAGGCAACAGATTGCAGCATTCTGAATGTGCAGTTTAAAATAGAATTATTTCAGTTTCATATTCAAGTATAAACTGGACTAAAGTACTATTTCCTATTCTGATTTTTCTTCCTGATGCAAAACATGAAAGTTTAAAATAAAACCCAGAAATTCCTATGAAATAGGGTTTGGGGCTTAATGTTCCTAGATGGACACATACAACATAAACATACATACAATTTAAGTTGCAGATTATTTTGTGTGTTGAAATAGCTTCAGTGTGGCTTTAACAAAAAAAGAAAAAACAAATCAAACAATGTGATCCCAGTACCATTTTCTTCTAAACTCTTAACAAGATTTCCTACCTCTTATGTTCTCTATACCTTCAACACCAGAATTTTTATTAGATTCTCTAGTTAGAAGCCTAGTGATCTGGGCTCATTTTGGACCATGTTGAATTACCTGTATCAGTTGACTGAGAGTGTGGGGTGAGGGTGAGGACCAAATCCCTGATTTAATACCAGCACTGATTTTGGGTGTGTGCTTCAGTGTTAAATGCAGAAAAAAAGTCAGATATCTGGGGCTAGTTCAGGAAAATCCCCATGGGTAAAATTCCCCTGCTTTTAACTAACCCACTTATAATCCACTGAAGGACATAAATTTACTTGCCTGCAATATTTAAAGCAAAAAAATAGCATCTTTGTACAATTATCTTGAAACTAATAGAAACAAATACATCTCCTGTATAGGAAAATGTCTCAGATGTTGTGCAGATATCATACAGAACTAATTTGTTATGAACAGAAAAATATGTAACTAAATGTCTTTTATCTGGGAATGAGTGAGTCTCAAATATTTCTGTTCTTTGAGTACTTCATTATACTTACTCATTAATTAATAAATCCCAATATTATTTTGAGGGCTTCCTTATTTTAGGTATTGGGAATATGGAGATGAAACAGAAAAGACAATAATCCATGCTCCATTGGAACCAGGAGGACTGTCTTTTCAAAAAAATCTAAATTACTAGGTAGTTAATTAATTTCTCAATATAGTAGTAATTGTCTTCCAGCTCAATTTTTCTGGTAGAATAAATCATGGTAGGATTATGGACACTGGACTCAAAGCATTTGATGTTTCATTTCTTCTACTTTCTAAATGAGATTCAGCTCAAATTTCTTAATCTTTACAAGTATCTATTTTCTGTTTTGAGAAATGAAAACTACTTCATGGAGTTTTTTTTTTTTTTTTGGTAAAAGTTAAATTTGATATAATATAGGTAAATTGCTAAGTAGAATTTGTGATACAAAGTAAGTGTTCAACAGGTGTCAAATATTATTATAATATTTATCATGATGGCTAATTATCAGATGGTTAATATTATGTGTCAGTCTGGCTGAGCTAAGGGTTGTCTACAAGTGGTAAAACAGTATTTTTAATAATGTTTTTAATAATGTGTATGGGAGGACATTTTGAAAGAGATTAGTGTTTTAAAAGGTGAACTAAGTACAGCAAATGGTCCTCCACAGAGGGCCTGCATAGAACAACATGGTAAAGGAAAAGTGAATTCCCTATATATATCCTCTCCTGTCCTTGGACATTGGCATTCCTGGTTGTGGTTTTCGGGATTAACAGGGACCTATCCTATTGCCCCCCTCAATTCTCAGGCATGTGGGCTGGGACTGAAGTACATCTCAGGCTCTCTTTGATCTCCAGCTTGCAAGTGACAGATTGTGAGGCTTTTTGGCCTCCATTACTGTATAAGCATTCAGTACAATAAATTTTTTCATATATACTATATATTTTCTATTGGTCAGTTTTCCTGGAAATTCTTTTTTCTTATAATTTTTAATATGTATAACTCATAGTGCATATATTTAGTATCTTTTTACATACAACTGTTTGTATACAAAGTATAATCGTACAATTCAGGTCTTCAATCATGCAATAAGGAAAATGATATCGTCTCTTTCAACCACCTTTTCTTTTTTTTTTTCCTTTTCTCCCCCTCCCTCCCCCCTTGCTCCCCCCTTACCCTCTCTTCCCTTTGACCATTCTAGTGTTCCTCTAGTCCTCCTATGTACCCCCCCCCCCCATCCAACAATACTATGAACTAGCCTCCTTATATCAGAGAAAACATTTGGTACTTGGATTTTTGAGAATGACTAACTTCACTTAGCATTATGTCTTCCAACTTCATCCATTTACCTGCAAATGCCATTAATTTATTTTCTTTTATTGCTGAGTAAAATTCCATTGTGCGTATATACCACATTTTCTTAATCCACTCATTTATTGAGGGACATCTAGGTTGGTTCCACAACCTAGCTATTGTGAATTGCACAGCTACAAACATTGAGATAGTTGTGTCACTGTAATATGCTGTTTTTAAGTCCTTTGGGAATAGACCCAGGAGTGGGATGGCTGGATCATAGGATGGTTCCATTCCCAGTTTTCCAAGAAATCTCCATACTGCTTTCCATAACGGTTGCACCATTTTGCAGTCCCACCAGCAATGTATGAGTGTGCCTTTTTCCCCACATCCTCTCCAACATTTATTGTTGCTTGTGTTCTTGATGGCTGCCATTCCAACTGGAGTGAAGTGAAATCTTAGAGTAGTTTTGATTTGCATTTCTCTAATTGCCAAAGATGTTGAACATTTTTTCATGTATTTGTTGATTAATCGTGTATCTTCTTCTGAGAGGTGTCTTCTCAATTCCTTAGCCCATTTATTGATTGGGTGATTTGTTTTTTTAGAGTAAAGTTTTTTGAGTTCTTTATATATTCTAGAAATTAGTGCTTTATCTGATGTGCATGTATTAAATATTTGTTCCCAATTAGTTGGCTCTCTATTCACCTCACTGATTGTTTCTTTTGCTGAGAAGAAGCTTTTTAGTTTAAATCTATCCCATTCATTAATTCTTGGTAATAATTCTTGTGCGACAGGATTCTTATTAAGGAACTTGGGGCCTAATCCGACATGTTGGAAATTGGAGCTTACTTTTTCTTCTATTAGGTGTATTGTCTCTGGTCTAATTCCTAGGTCCTTGATCCACTTTGAATTGAGTTTTGTGCATGGTGAGAGATAAAGGTTTAATTTCATTTTGTTGCATATGGATTTCCAGTTTTCCCAGCACCATTTGTTGAAGGGGCTATCCTTTCTCCACTGTACATTTTTGGCGCCTTTGTCTAATATAAGATAGCTGTAATTATATGTATTAATCTCTGTATCCTCAATTATGTACCATTGGTCCACCAGTCTGTTTTGGTGCCAATACCATGCTGTTTTTGTTACTATTGCACTATAGTATAATTTAAAGTCTGGTATGGTGATGCCCCCTGCTTCACTTTTCTTGCTCAGGATTGCTTTGGCTATTCTGGGTCTCTTATTTTTCCAGATGAATTTCATGACTGCTATTTCTATTTTTTGAAGAATGACATTGGGATTTTGATTGGAATTGCATTAAATCTGTATAATGCTTTTGGTACTATGGACATTTTGACAATATTAATTCTACCTATCCAAGAGCAAGGTAGGTCTTTCCATCTTCTGAGTTCATCTATAATTTCTTTCTTTAGTGTTCTATAATTTTCATTATAGAGGTCTTTCACCTCTTTCATTAGGTTGATTCCCAGGTATTTTATTTCTTTTGATGCTATTGTAAATGGGGTATTTTTCATCATTTCCCTTTCAGAGTCTTTGTCACTGATGTACACAAATGCCTTTGACTTATGTGTATTGATTTTGTATCCTGCAACTTTGCCAAATTTGTTTACTAGTTGTAAAAGTTTTCTGATAGAGATTTTTGGGTCTTCTAGGTAGATTATCATGTCATCAGCAAATAGTGCTAATTTGAGCTCTTCTTTTCCTATCTGGATCCCTTTAATTTCTTTTGTCTGTCTAATTGCTCTGGCCAGAGTTTCCAGTACTATGTTAAATAGCAGTGGTGAAAGGGGGCATCCCTGTCTTGTTCCAGTTTTTAGAGGGAATGCTTTCAATTTTTCTCCATTTAAGATAATGTTAGCTCGGGGCCTTGCATAAATAGCTTTTATAATGTTCAGATATGTTCCTGATATTCCTAGTTTTTCCAGTGTTTTGAACATAAAGGGGTGTTGTATTTTGTCAAATGCTTTTTCTGCATCTATTGAGATGATCATATGATTTTTGTCTTTAAGTCTATTGATGCAATGTTTTATGTTTATTGATTTCCGAATGTTGAACCAGCCTTGCATCCCTGGGATAAACCCCACTTGATCATGGTGCACTATCTTTTTGATATGTTTTTGTATCCGATTTGCCAGGATTTTGTTGAGGATTTTTGCATCTATGTTCATTAAAGATATGGGCCTGAAGTTTTCTTTTTTGGATGTGTCTTTGCCTGGCTTTGGAATTAATGTGATATTGGCCTCATAGAAAGAGTCTGGAAGAGCTCCCTCTTTTTCTATTTCTTGAAATAGTTTGAAGAGCATTGGTATTAGTTCTTCTTTGAAAGTCTTATAGAACTCGGCTGTAAACCCATCAGGTCCTGGACTTTTCCTTGTTGGAGCTTTTTGATGACATCTTCTATTTCTTCACTTGTAATTGATCTGTTTAAATTGTGTATAGCCTCCACATCCAATTTAGGCAAATCATATGACTCTAGAAATCTGTCAATGCATTCAGTATTTTCTATTTTATTAGAGTACAAGTTTTCAAAGTAATTTCTAATTATATTCTGTATATCTGAGGTGTTTGTTGTGATATTCCCTTTTTCATCACAAATGTTAGTAATTTGAGTTTTTTCTCTTCTTCTTTTTGTTAGCATCGCTAAGGGTCTGTCAATTTTGTTTATTTTTTCAAAGAACCAACTTTTAGTCTTTTCAATTCTTTGAATGGTTTCCTTAGTCTCAATTTCATTAATTTCTGCTCTTATTTTAATTATTTCCTGTCTTCTACTGTTCTTGGTGTTGGTCTGTTCTTCTTTTTCTAATGCTTTGAGGTGTGATGTGAAGTCATTTATTTGTTGGTTTTTTTTTCCTTTTAAGGAATGAATTCAGTGCAATGAATTTTCCTCTTACTATTGCCTTCATTGTGTCCCAGAGATTTCTATATGATGTATCTGTGTTCTCATTTACCTCTGGGAATTTTTTGATCTCCTCTTTGATGTCTTCTTCAACCCCTTGTTCATTCAGTAGCATGTTGTTTAGCTTCCAGTTGATGGAGTAGTTTTTCTTATTCCTTGTTTTGTCGTTGATTTCCAATTTCATCCCTTTATGGTCCGGTAGCATGCAGGGTAGTATCTCTATTTTTTTATATTTGCTGAGAGTTGCCTTGTGACATATTATATGGTCTATTTTGGAGAAGGAACCATGTGCTGCTGAGAAAAATGTGTATTCGTTTACTGAGGGATGAAATATTCTATATATGTCCGTTAGGTCTAAATTGTTAATTGTTTTGAGGAGGCTTAAAGTTTCTTTGTTTAGCTTTTGTTTGGATGATCTGTCCATTGGTTAAAGAGGTGTGTTGAAGTCCCCTAGAATAACTGTGTTGTGGTCTATTTTACTCTTGAACTTGAGAAGCGTTTGATGAATGTAGGTGCTCCATTATTTGGGGCATACAGATTTATGATTGTTATATCCTGTTGATGGATGGTTCCCTTAAGTAATAAGAAATATCCATCTTTGTCCCTCTTGATTAGTTTTGGTTTGAAGTCTACCTTATTTGATATGAGAATGGAAGCCCCTGCTTGCTTCCGCCGGCCATGTGAGTGGTAAGACTTTTCCCAGCCTTTCACTTTCAGTCTGTTGATGTCTTTTTCTATGAGGTGTGTTTCTTGGAGACAGCAAATTGTTGGGTCATTTCTTTTAATCCATTCTGATAATCTGTGTCTTTTGATTGGCAAGTTTAGGCCATTAACATTCAGGGTTATTATTGAGATGTGATTTTTATTCCCATCCATTTTTATTTGAGTTATGTTTTTTAGCTTGATTTGGTTTCTCTTCTGGTTGGTATTTCCTTTAGTTTAATATCTCCCTTTGTTGATTTTCGTTATCATCTTTCTCTTCTTCTTCATGAAAAATGTTGCCCAGGATGCTCGGAAGTGCTGGCTTTCGAGCTGTGAAATCTTTTAACTTTTGCTTGTCGTGGAAGGTTTTTATTTCATCTTCGAATCTAAAGCTTAATTTTGCTGGATATAAGATTCTTGGTTGACATCCCTTTTCTTTCAGAGCTTGAAATATGCTATTCCAGGATCTTCTTGCTTTTAAGGTCTGGGTTGAAAAATCTGAACATAGTCTGATTGGTTTCCCCCTATATGTAATCTGCTTCCTTTCTCTTGTGGCTTTTAGTATTCTCTCCTTGCTCAGTGTATTAGGTATTTTAATTATAATGTGTCTTGGTGTGGATCTGTTGAGATTTTGTTTGTTTGGTGTTCGGTATGCCTCTTGAACTTGGTTCTCCCATTCATTCCTCAAGTTTGGAAAATTTTCTGTAATTATTTCGTTAAATAGATTACTCATTCCTTTGGCTTGAAACTCTGCCCCTTCCTCTACACCAATCACTCTTAAGTTTGGTCTTTTTATGCTGTCCCATAATTCTTGGATGTTATGTTCTTGATTTCCAACAAGTTTTGCTGTATGGTCTAAATTCTTCTCTAGGATAAATATTTTGTCTTCATTGTCTGAGGTTCTTTCTTCCAAGTGGTCTATTTTGTTGGTGATGCTTTCAATTGAGCTTTTATTTTGGTTTATTGCTTCTTTCATTTCTGGAATTTCTCTTTGGATTCTCTTTAGAGCCTCTATTTCCCTATTGAAGTAATCTTTTACTTCTTGTATTTGTTTTTGGAGTTCTTTGTCAAAATGATCTTTTGCCTCCTGTACTTGCTCCCTCATCTCATTTTTGAGTTCATTCTTAAGTTCCATAAACATTTGGCATATGTAATTTCTAAATTCCATCTCTGGCATTTGACCAACTGTGCTTGCCATGACAACTACCGATGAGGTATCTTGATTTGTTTGTGTCATTTTCTTTCCTTGTTTTTTCATGTTGCTTGTGTGTCTATTCTTCCTGCACTGTGGGACCATGACTATTTTGATTTTACCTTAAAGCCTTGTGTTGTTCCTGTAGGACAATGCTATCAGATTACCTTATAATTCCTTTATACTTTTAAAACCTAATACTTTCTATTCAGAAAATCCAAGTTTGATTGCAATGTACAGATTTGGTTAACCCAGATATTATTTCCAATTTACTTTGTTCACTTCTGATGGGGTTTTATAGTTTCAAGTATTGGATACAGAGGTGTTATGTTTAGGAAGAAGGAAGTGTCTTGAATTGTTCTTTCTTGGAAAGTATGAAAAGAGATATCTATTGAAGTGGTTTAGTGGAAGTGGTTTAGTATCAGTAGACGAGGGAAGAAAGAGAATGGAGTTGACAATTAGGTGGAAAGACCAATTTATATATAAAGTAAGTTGGAAAAGAAAAAAAATGATAAAAGATTAGGAATTGGTGTAAGAGAGAGGAGAGATAGAATCAAGGAAATAGAGAGTAAACAATATATATCACCGCTTTGCTACCCAGTTCAATTGTGCCGGTTCTAGAAATCCCAAGTTCTGCATATAACTTGTTTTTGCCTCTGTTTAGTATGCACTGGCAGGATGTAAACATGAAAGATGAAGGAGGAAGAAAAGATGCAAGAGTGAGAAGGAAGAAAAGAAGGAAAGAAAAAAGGAGCGGAAGCAAACACACTGACAATCAATGCGGAAGGAAAAAAAAAAAAAAAAGCAGAACAAAAAAAAGGAAAGAGAAAAATAAACAAACAAACAACAACAACAAAAAAACCCCTCCCTGCAATCCAACAAAACAAGCAAACCAACAGAAAAGAAAAAAAAAAAGTCGAACCCCAAGTCTCAGACAAAACGGGCCCTGGGAAGCCCCCCTCTTTTTTCCTTTCCAGTTCAAACCAATTGTTATTGGATCACATCTAGACAGTCTGCGATCCTGTTAGTGGAATCAAGGCTGCATCTTAGGCCAGTGGCTGAACGTTTCAGTGAAGGAGTGGCCCAGGGGGATTGTGTGTGTCAGCTGATGAATGGCACCGGGAAGAGGACCCTCCAGAAGGCACCTCCTGCCCAAGCCCACCCACAGTTGCAGCTTCTTGTGGCCGCTGCACTGGCCTCAGAAACGCCCTCCCCTGCTGGCCACCGGAGCCTCACCCAAGTGTGCATTGTCTTCAGAGAGCTGGAGGGTCCCTGGATGGCTGCAGTCGTCGCTCTCCATCTCCTCCCCTTTGGCTGGGTCAGCCACTGCACCTTTCAAAGATGGCGGTGCTCTCCTTCCAGTCAACAGCAGCTCCGCAGACTCCCGTGTCCTCGCCGATCGATTTCAAAGCCGTTGGGTGGATGTCTCCCTGCCGGAGTGGCACCGGGAAGCCACAACTGTAACTGTGGCACGGACAGCGCTGCTTCGGACTGTGGACCGCTCCAATTCTGCCCCTGCTTGCTGTTCGCGGGGTCTCTGCGCCGCTCTCTCCGGGGCCCTACTGCTGAGGGTCGTGTCTGGTGGAGTGTGGATTCGAACTGGTGTTGTCGACCCCGAGGTCTCCCGTGGTCCCCCAGCACCAATTCCGCCGGCTGTTATCACTGGTTTTTATCGCCGGTTTCACTCTGGTGTGCAATGAGTGTGGCTGGGGTTGCCGTGGCAGCGCGGTCTCCCCACACTGACTTTGTTTCGCATGGCCTGTGCACCACCGAGGCGGTTTTGCAGAAGCCTCGCGGCTCCAGCCGCTGCAGACAGCTTGTCTCTTTCTCTCTCTGGTAGTGGTAATCAAACCATCCAGGAGATCGGTATTTTCAGCCTATATATATATATGATGAAAGGCAATTTATCTGCTTTGTTGGATTCTTTCCACGGAGCTGCCCTGAAGTGCGGCTTCCTCTAATCCGCCATCTTGGATTCCTCCTGGAAATTCTAATACGATTGATATTACTGTTATTTTCCATAATTATCTGGTCACTTGGAATAGCTGAACTTCAGGCATTAGTTCTCTCTGTCATTAAGTATAATATTAAGCTTACATCAAAAAATTGTTTAATGTTTTGTGCATCAAGAGATTATCTTGGATAAAGTTTTCACGGAGGACTGTATGAAGTAATTCAGTTTCTCTATTTCCCTGTATAATTTTTTAACTTATTTAGGGGGGTAGAGAATGCCATATCTAGGCTATGTCATATGAATTGTACTAGATATAGCTCTTCTGACCATAATTTAGAATCATTTATGTAAAAAATAACATTATTAATCTTGTCATTATATTTCTCTTTAGAATTTTGTCATGTATGATGTGCATTATACCACATTTTGATGTGCATTTTGATGATCGTCAGAAAGGATTCCCATCTCACTGACTACCAAGAAAAACTGTGTTTTTCCCTAAACAATGTGTGTATTTTTGTATTATAAATCTGCAATTCATTTAACTACTTTTCCCTCCTGCCAAAAGTTTAGATACAAGTTTTTCATCTAGCTATAAACAAATATGTATGTCATGAATGGCAAACTATGTTTCATAAGTCTTTCTTTTTGTTCTCTGTGCAGACAGTGTTAATCAGACAGTGGACTATTGCCCATGAAATTTGGTCTCAGAATCCTTCTTAATATAGCACTTCTGGCAACTGCTCCTGATCAATGACAGTTGCAAAAAGGGTTGAAACCAATTTGTCATTCTTAGAACAAAGCATTATGGTTTGCATTTTAAGCCCATTTCCAGCAATATTTTATGTTTTCTTGTTTCTTTCTCCGTTTGTATGTTATTACCACTTAAGGCTTCTATTATCTTTTACATATTCACAGTTACAAGTCACTTTAAATTCTATCTAGAATAATATTGTAGAAATCAATCACAGAGCACCTATTTTATACCATCAAAAAACTCCCAATATTTTGGTGACTGAGATGTGTAAGTTGGCAAATTACTCAAATTTGAAAATTCCTATGATAAAAAAGACTCTGATAATTAAATGAGTGTAAGAGAAGCATAGCTCCCTTTTTATTTAATGAAGGGGGAGTTAAAGAACACTTAGTGAAGGAAATAATGACATGGTTCTACATGCAGAAATGGGAATTAAAAGCTTGGTTAAGAAAACATTGTCTCTAGTAGCAGATTGAGGGGTTCACTACAGCATCTATTATTAAATTATTCAAGTTGTGTCTTTGCATCAAAGTAGTGTTTCTTAAGATATGGTACATGTCTAACACTGAGATGATTTTAGAAGCCATCATTAGGGCTGTTTAAGATTCATATGGTGTAAAAACTCAACTCAAAATGGAAAACACAGGGATAGGGAATTAATAGGCCATACTCTGTTAAATACTGAGCTAGCCAGGCTTTGGGTACAGATGAATAAGTGACTCCAGCTTTGAGTGATTACATATTCAGGGGAAGCTGAGGGCAGGATGGCACTGGTAAGTTTGACCCAGCAGAGTAACTATAGAAACTGGCAATGGTAGGCCCAGAAAATGCAAGGGATTCATTCATCTTCCATTAAAGTCTACTTCTGACTCTTCTCCTTATTATCTAATAAATTCACAGTGCTGAATTTCTATGGCCTTGGGGAAAAAATAAAGGAAAGAGAGTAACCTCTAATTTGGGTTTTATTTGACCTTTACAGTTGTAAAATATAATTCAGAATGGATCAAAAATATCTTGGATAAAGCTTATGATATTGCAACAAGCCTCCATAGAACTTTGTCATTTCTCTGTGACATTAAAATAAAGTAAAATTTGAAGAGATAGCCAGTTCCCCAGTGTTCAGTCCAGAGTACAAAACCAGAAAATAAATAGCAGGTATATGTAGAGTTTCTGTATAGTTTCTGCAATGAGACATAACAAGTTCACCTTCGTTTATTTCTAGGAATTTTATGTTATATAGAGGAAAAATGTGTTCTAATGAAGCATAACTGAATTTTATACTACACACGGGGCAATGCATCCATTGACTTCCTACTACTCAGAGATTCCAATGTCAATCTCATTGGAAGGTAAGGACCAAGACATGGTAAAATCATAAACCACAGTATTTTTTCTCTCTAGAAGTGACCTGGCAGATTTCCTCAGAAAGTTTTCAATATTAAATATGTATTGGTAAGGTAATTTTGGCTATACATTACAGAAAGATTAACTGAGACAAGCTCAAATACTGTGAAAATTGATCAGATCAAAAGCCTAGCAATCCAGAAGTAGGATGGTCTTCAAGATTGAGTTAATCTATGATTTCTGAATCAATTTCCCAATTATACTTTTGGCAATGCCCTCTTTTTTCGGTAGCTTTCTATTCTGTCTGTTGGCAAGACAAAAGACTGCTCAGAAGAAAAGTGTGAGTTATCAGTGCTGGTCAACAAATGTTTCTGGTTTGCGCATGGACTTTTTGCAATTCACCATACCTTAGAAGTTAGATATGACCATGTAACTCACTTTTTGCTAGTGATACGTGAAAGGAACTGATGCAAATCTTTCCAGGGTATGGGTTCTGGAGGCCATTTTCCTTTACAATGATGAGTAATATTCTAGATAGTGACTGCTCTGCCATCCTATGTCATTGGGAGTGGATAACAATGAGGAAAATCTTCATTCTATTTTTGATGGAAATTAATGTGAAAAGTATATAAACCTTTGTGATTATAACCCACTAAAAACTCAGCCTATGAAGACCAATACAAAGATATTCCTGAGTATTATCCAGAAAACCAAGGAAGACCTTAATGTGAATGCCCCCCAAATCCTCTCCTCTTAATTCAATAGTGTGAATTTCTATTACTGAATCAATCATTGTCAAAAGAGATCAAGATCAATCAGGCTGACCTCATGATCTTGCATGTTGGATTCAATTTCCTTTGAGTCTCATGAAATATGTACTTCGATGTATAAAATCCTAAATGAAGCATGATTTTGTTAGGTAAGAGCAAGAAATTTTACATTCACAAGTAAATAATTTTTTTCATTCAATTTGAGAGGGTGCTCTTAGCAGCATATCCCTTAGGCACAGCTAGCAGTAATGTCTTTCGGCACATTCCTCATCGTCTCAGCTAGACCTTTCTCAGCAGGAAATCATCATCTCAAACAATGTGATTTGTGATTTTCCCTCCTTATCTGGGGATAAGTGGGGAGAGAGGATAGAGATGTAAAATAAATTCACTTTTTATGTAGTAAGGCAAAGGTAGGATAATAAACCTCACATAATAAATTTCAAGTAAGTAAGAACATCTAGTTTCCCTTATTGTATCTACCTGTGTTATCATTAGAGCAGAATATCACCAAAAAATGAAGGTAATATCTGCGATTACTACATGTAAATTTTTAATTATTATTTGTGAAAATGGTCATTCTCCCAGATATATTCTAACAACCCAAACAGAACATATTGACTATACACAAACGATCACTTCAAAAGCAAAAATTTCTCTAGAATAAAAGTTATTAGAGACATACCTGGTCCTGTGAGCATCATATTTGAGTTGACTCATCCCAAGTTTTAACATTACAAGGAATAACACAGGGAGCAAATAGCATTGTAGTTGATCCTCTAAGTCATTACCTAAAATATTTTCTAGGTGGTTAATAACCAATGTATTTATTGTTCTAAAGCCCGAAAGAAATGTCATAGCATATTATGCTATACTTCTTGAGGGTGTTAGGATCTTTTAAATAAAGTCATGTAGAATGATGAAACATCCTTTACTCAATCTACCCTGATTCTGATTTAGGGAAATAACATCTCCAGTTATGCACAATGAATTTGAAACTACTGAAAAAGCACAATATTAAAACAAGACTGAAGTCCTAAATACTGCTCACAATTCAGAAACGGCTAAGCTTTTGTTCACCATATCTTCCTTTTAGCTCATGGAAAATCTTCCAAAATTGTCTGTTACATCAATCGTGAAGTTCCAAATCACATTTTCATTTATTCATATGTGAATTCATTTGTAGGGGAAAAGAAGAGGAGAGAGTGCTCTGGTTGTGAATATAGTTAACTGGATAAGCACTACCATGCCTAAATGTGTATAATAAGGTTTTGGGAAATGTTATGTCCTGGGTTATGTCTTTGAGTAATGTTGCTCATTTTATTTCTCTAAGATGTTTTCAAAATGGAACAGAAATTTTGAAAGATCTAACTACCTTTACCATGAAGGTAATCTTTGTGCCAGCATCAGTGCCTATAAAAACTCAGGGCATCAGACAAGTGATTTCCTAACTCACTCATTCCATGTCTTGCAATAAGAAATGTAAAGAGACTTAACATCTAAGAAAGATACCCTTTATACCTAGAAAGGAGGCATGGGAATGAAGTAAAAAGTTTAAACAATGCAGCAATCTAAGGATAATACTAGAACCTGGTCTCACTGTAATTCAACCAAGTGGAAACTTGAAATAAATTGAAAGTTAGAAGAAACTCTAGACAAAGTTTACTCTAACCTTGGCAACACAATAATTTCTTCTACAATACCCTCTTATTTGTGGTCATCTGGGCTCTGCAAAAATATTCTGTGATTGAACACATACATTCCAACATTGTCTATTCCATTCTCACATATTTCTAATTTTACTGTCAAGTTTGAGATGAAATTTTCTTTTCTCTAACTTAGTTAGTTACAGGTTTTCATTTTCAAATAACAAAGAATAAGTCTTCTCTTTACAAATTAATAGACACTAACTTTATACTAAGGAAAAGAAAGGTAGAAGAAGCAAGTCATTAAAAAGAAGGAAGAATCATTTTTTTTTTTTATTATACAATTTTATTGGGAACATTCTGTAATATCTCCATATTTATTTTTAATTCTTTGTCCTTCTACACCAATAGCAGGAATGAATGTTAAACAATTTAATCATTTCATACCTCAGCTTAAAATTCTTCAAAGGATTATTATCTTACCTTGGGATCATGTTTAAGTGGCTCTACATAGTTTATAAGACCCAACACACCTTGTTCTCATACTTTTTCTTCAGCCATCTCAATCTTCATGTCAACCTGGATATCAACAATCTATTCATACGTAAACACATTTCCATCCTTGGAAGTCAGATTCTTATTCATCTTTCTTCCTGTTTTTCTTTCCTCCTGAGGTTCTCACTGTTCTTTCTGACAAGAACATTCATGCCTCCTGCTCTGCATAGCTAATTCCGTCTCATCTCAAACATCTTCTGTCAGGAAATCTCTGATCATCCAAATTTGGCTTTGGTGCCTCTGCCATGGTTAAAGGCATCCTATTACCATTGTCCTTCAAAATTGCTCCCTGGGACTGTAAATCACATGGCAGCAGGCAAACTCAACTCATTCACTTTTACAGTTTTTCTTTCTTATATAATGCCTGGAATGCAGATAGTGTTTGATGAATACTTGTTGGATTTAGGTATAAATAAATGAGCAAATAGGAATACTAAGTGTAAGCCAGTGCATGTCACCCATCCAAGAACAATAAGATTATTTTCAGTATGTTCTACCTATTAAAGCAGAAAGTAGACTAATTACTTTTGGAAAGTTTCCAGTAAACAAAGATGATAGCAGAAAAAGTTTTTTAGCTAATTAAACTGAAATTCTTACAGTTAAAATCTACATTTTATATTTAATTTTTACATTGCTTGGCTCAAGGTTGATGTTCCATTACATCTGTGCTGCTGGACTTAAGTCTTGTTATGTTATGGTGAAATTATGAAAACATGTTTCTAAAGAGATACAGTCTGACAATTTTAACAATAATTTTAAAAGTTTCTATAGAGTACCAAGTACTATTCCCAACACTAGAACTACATAATACCCCCCAAATCAATGCTCTTCTTCCTAAAACAGTGAATAAATTGGGTTGATGAGGAAGGTTGTGTCCAAATCCCACACCATTAAGTTGCTGCATGTCACTTCTTATAGAATGGAAACACAACAAAGGGATTAACAAAAGGAGTAAATAAATGATCAAGAGATGTGTGGTTAGCCTTATAAACCTTACGCATATATCCAGCTTTCCTTATTACCTGCCCAGTGTGGGCCAAGAAAACAGTGGTCCAGGACAGAAGCCTGGAGCTGTATTGCACATAATCAATGTCATGAGTTACTGCTTGGTTCCATTGCACGAAGGCTGCTTCAACCTTGCACATGGCCTTTTGTTTGAATGCACTACCATATGTTCCCAAATTGCTGTGCAAAGACAGATTGTTCCATAGTCTCCTATTAATATTTTTCCAGGGCATAATGTTCACTTTTATTTGTCTAAAATTTTCTAAATTGCCAAGCAATTTTTTTTTTAAATGTTTATTTATTTGCTTTAGTTGTACACAATGCGTTTATTTTTACATGGTGCTGAGGATCGAACCCGGGCCGCTCACGTGCTAGGCGAGCGCTCTACCGCTGAGCCACAACCCCAGCCCTGCCAAGCAATTTTTAAAGTAATTGTTAAATTTTACAAGTAAGCTGAAATACATGCAGCTGAAATACATGATAGTGTTATGACCTTAGTTATCATGGCATAGCAAGATATAGATGACAACTGTCACTTTCAGCTGAAGTGACTGGGACTGAAATGCAGGGAGTAGGCTAAAAATGTATGTTTTTTTCTTTTTCCATTGCCCTACTCTTTATATTCAGCTTATTAGTCTTGAAATAACACTGTAGAATGATCTTTTAGGGAATTTAAATCACTTCAATGATACTCCTTCCAGAATATGTGGAAAGGGTAGCATATGTTCCTAGTAAAATCTTTAATATTAATGGTTTCGATTTTTCCTTTGTTTTCTTCAAGGACACAACTGGTTAGTCTCTAGCTCTCAAAGCATAGGGAGGAGTCAATTTGGAGAGGAGACCTCCATTCTCCTCCTCCAATACCATGTTATCCTTCCTGCTACTCTGCTCCAAAAGTCAGCCTCCAGCAGTCAGATATGATCTGGCAGAGTCACAGAACAGCACACCCTGAAAATATATGAAATCAGCAACATAAGAAAAATCTCTCTCACCCACATATACATCATGCTTTTTTAATATCCTCTTGGTAAAATATGAGATCAGGGCACAAATTCGACATCAAAATGGCACCACTTTTAATCCTTTTGTGTTGTTTTACCACAGTGTTGACAACACTGCTTCCTTATGATCTCCCTCCAAGACTGTCCTCAAGAAATAAGAACTTTAGGTGATTACTTATGTTTCTTTCTGTCCTCTTTCTGAGGACAGGAAGGCATAGTGATTAAAACATAATGGTAATGGATACCAACGCACAATTATATGGAAGTAATAAATTCTAGTGTTCTGCAGCACAGTGGAGTGACTTCAGTTCATAGTATCCCATTATACATTTCATGAAGACCTGGAAGACAGGAGCTCAGAGCTTGCAAACACAAAGTGAAGATAAGAAATGGAAATATTAATTACCCTGAATCAATCATCACACAATGTATATGTAGATAATATTATCACACAGACTCCCATAAGTATGTATAAATAAAATAATAATAATTAATCTTAATAAAAATGAATTTTGGAATCAGACTCACTTGGGTATGCACCCTGGCTATACTGCTTAAAAGCTGTGTGGTCAGTCTTCTACATGCAAGAGGGAAAATAATAGTGCCTACCTCTTATGGTGGTGTTTGGATGAAATGGCATTTTTCACATAAAGCATGTGGTTCTCTAACTCAGTTAGTTCTTCATAAGAGCATTAGTGACTGCAATGACAATGAGCTAATTTGGCTCATCAACACATCAGTGAATAGTATAGGATATTTTTATTTCCTCAGACTTAGGTGTAGAGGAAGGCTTAGAGATATTTACTATACTATCTAATATCAAATGTCTACTAAGTGACAGAACTTAGATTTAAGCCAAGATCTGTCTGGCTTTACAGTCCTTATTCTTGATGATATGCCGTATTGACACCATGGCCCTGTGTATGCCCAGGAAATAAGCAAATCTGTCATCATAGCATGAAAAGCCCTCAGTCTAGATCTTTACCCCAGATCCTGATGTCTTCATTCGAATGAGTGTATTTTATTGACAAATGCTGAGCATGGGACCTTTATTGATCTTGTCTTACATGGAAAATGGCCATAGAAACAGCACTAACAGCAATTCTATAGGGTTGTTAAGAGGACTAAAAACGTAAACAAGCCGAAAGGACTTAGATCTTTGCTATGTCATGGTAGCAACACTATATACATTTGTCTATTTTTACCAACTTAATATGATTATCATTATGGTTTCTTAAATCATGTAAATGAAAGCACTAAAAAAATGCTTAAGAGATAATAGAGTAACAAAGATCCAACTGGGAATGACCTATGTAAAAAGTGATACAGTCTTTTTCTCATATACTAGGACGTCTGGAAGATGGTATTTCCTGGCCTTGTTTCTATGGCTCAATGATTCCCTCAGAGGCCAAAGTTCTGAGGCAGGATGTTGCTTTTATTCTCATAGTCTTAAAATATGTGCTAGAGATTCATGATCCACACTTGTATCCAAGCCAGGAAGATGGGACAGGAGGGGGAGAAGGGTTAGGGCAAGCAATGATAACTGTTTTTCTTCAGAGAAGTAAAAAATGTCCTTAGCAGGTAATTTCTACACTCTCACTAGACATTCACTTATTTATTTATTTATTTGATAAAACTTTGTGAAACAACTCTACATGGTCTCAAAGAGTTACTTTAGGTTTTTAAAGTTTATTTTGGAGATGACTGAGAGAAATGGAATTGGAATGGATATTGAATTGAGCAACCAAATCTTCCCTTTGGATTCACACAGATGAAATACTGAAGTCCTGGTATATGAAATAAGTTGATGGCAAACGTATCATCAACAGTCATCCAACTTTGGATTTTTATTTCAAAAGCATTGAATGAAATACAGGGAAATTTTATTTCCATTGGTAGTACCCTTTGATGTGCGGATTTAATAGTTCTATTGTACTTGTCAAACAATTCTGTAATTTGAAACAACCTAAAACAGTTGTATTTAAATAGGTAAGCAGATCCTTTCAAAGGATTAAGTTTAACACCTAGCTGTTTCAAGGCTATTATTTGTTAACTACTTGGAACTAAATTTTAAGAAAGAAAACTCATTATATTTGTAAACACACCCATATTCTGGACCAGTGAACAAAATTATAGAAAAAGATAGAAAATGTTTTGGAAAAGACAAGTTAATAAAATGAACTATGCAACTACTAAGTGTCTTTATCTGCATTAGATTATTTGTGATCAAACCATACCACTATTTGCCTAAGTCACTTTCAGTTGGGTCTCTGTAACTTAAAACTGAAGCATTCATTTCAGGAACAAGTACGAAGCAGGTAAAGATAAGAAACACACTTACATAACCTAGTGCATGTAAATGGGCCGCAGGTCAAGGAAAGGTTACAGTTGCCTTCCCTAAGGCCTCTGGCTTAATTCCACATGGCTTTGAGTTAAGATTTGGTGATTTTGTAACTTTAGGACTTTTCACAAGTTGCTTTTGGAGCCTTTTTCTTCATAAATCAATTGAGAGAAATAATTGCCATTCTACTAGGTGAATTAAGATAATTAAAATATAGACAAAAGGATAAAAAGGTTTCACAATGCTTGCCAAAGAAGTTTCTTAATACATCTCAGTAACCCAACCCCCCTTTTTCTCCTCAGAAAAACCAGAAGAATTTGTGTGTTGCATGTCTAACTGTTGTAGATAATTAATAGCTATCTAATTTCTCTGTGCTTTAATTTCTCATTTGTAAAGAAGATGTCTAATAGTACCTGCTTCCTAAGATTATTTTCCCCAGAAATGGTGGAAACACATGTAGTGGTTTATTTTATGTATCAACATGAAGGGTGTTGTAGGGTAAGACTGACATTCAAGCTGGTACCCATTGGGTAAAGAACATTACTGACTATAATGTTGGTGGGCTTCAGCAACTAAGCTGAAGGCATGACCAGAACTAAAAGATTAGCCTTTCCAAGCAAGCAGTATTCTCTAACAAACCGCCTTTAGAATTTATCTGGACCAGTAGCTGTCCGGGTTCTCCAGCCTACCTGCCTTTGGACTGGAACTACATCATTGGCTCTTCTGGGTCCTCCAGCATGTGGCCTATGCTGCAGATTTTGAACTTGCCAGCTTCCATAATCACATGAGCCAATCCAATCCCTTAAAAGTAACACAAGAAAGAATAATACATATAACCTATTGGCTGTGATTCTCAGAGTTTTAATAAATACAACATCCTAGGATGATCCTCATGATTTCCTCCCACTAATAGCATCCTATGGAAGCCACAGTGACTTGCTCTTCCTCTTTCTCTGATGTTGCTTACTTTGAAAAACCAGGTTACTATGACATCTATAGCCTTAAGGGAGAGAGTTTTGCCCAAACTGAGGGAGCTTGGAAATAGATCATTCCTGTTTGTGTCCACAGATTTACTGTTTGAGCAACAGATGCCTCGTGAGGACCATACAGAGGATCTGCTGAGCCATGTGTAGACTCCTTATCCCTGGGAACAGGAGTAATGTATGTGTATTGATTTAGACAACTAAACTTGTAGTCAACTATTTTTAATTTTGGTACTAAACATTGAACCCAAAGATGCTCTACCACTGAGCTGCATCCCCAGTCCTTTTTACTTTTTAAAACAGGGTCTCGTTAATTTGCTCAAGCTAGCCTATAACTTGAGATCCTCCTGCCTCAGCCTCCCAAATTGCTGGGATCACAGCCATGAACCCCCGGGTCTGACTGGGGATTTTTAATACATTAATAGAAAACGAACATACTATTGATATCATCAAGCAGAATGAAATTATAGCAAATTGTTTTTAACATTAGTCCTGCAATTTTGATCTCTACTAGTTCAGTGGGCTTAATTTCCAAAGGATTGGGTCAGTCTACATGCTGAGTTTCTGACTAGAAGGGAAAGGAAATAGGGAGTAAGAAGTAAAAGAAAGAAGTTATAAATGTGAATCATGAGAGCCACTTGGAAATAAGGACTATAATAATTTGGAATTTTTTGTTGTCCTTTGATACTTACATAGTTATATATATTTACAAATTCTTTTCATTTTCCTTTCTTTTACTACTAGAATAATATAAGTCTGTCTATCATGCTTCATCTCATAGCTCAGTATTTAAGTAGTAAACTATTGAAGGAGGGGTGGATCTCAGCTAGAAGCATAATGAGTATCTCTTGAGGTAGATCAAGTCCATGAAGTTTGTGTTCCCTCATTTAGGGAGAGATTAATTTGTCTCCGGTTGTATATGGGAAAATAGCTTCATATTAAGCAGCAGAGATATATTTTTAAAATTCGGAATCTAAAAATTAGTAAAGAATGATGAAAAGAGAGGTTGAATTGGCAAAGGGCACTGTGTCAGAATGGATGCTGTTGACTTGCATCATCACTACCAACCACTTTCGTGTTAATCAAGATGCTCCACAGAGTCAATAGGAAAGAGATTTATTGTGAGGGGTTGGCTAATGCAATTATGGAGAACGTAACAAATCATGATTTGTCATCCACAAACTGGAGGCCAAAGTAAGTCTGTAGTGTAATTTCAGCCCAAATCCAAAGGCCTGAGAACCAGCAAAGTCCATGATATAATCCCCAATCTGACTTCAGACCAGGAGAACTGATGTCCAAGAGCAAGAAAAGATGGAGGCCCCAACTCAAGCAGAGATGACAGAGAGGAAGGGAGAAATGGAAAAAGAGAAAGAAGAGTGGGGAAGAGAGACCTGCTTTTATAGGGTATTATTTTGGAAAGGAAAGTGCCCTAGTCCTTTTGCTCTGTTGAGGCCCTAAATTGTTTGGATGATAACTTGCCCACAGTGGTGAGGGCAATATTCTATACTCAGGATGCTGATTAAAATGCTTATCTCTCTGGAAATACCCCCACATATACACCTAGCAATGATATTTTGCTAGCTACCTGATCATCACTTAGCTCAGTCAAGTTGACACATGAAATTAAGCATCACATCTTTTGAGATTGAATACTGTTTCCCAGAATCTCCTTTGCCATACAATCTGATTTAGACTCTTCTGATCAGTGGAAGTTACATGTGCTTTGGAAAGCAAAGTGAACTTGAAGTTATGATTGTTTGGAAGGCCATGGCAGTTGAAAGTGTTGGCTTCCAAACCCTTTTATGAGCCCCACTTCATTGTCATGATGCTGTGCAGATTTATTAATGATTAGCAATACTGCTTCCCAGAGATTAGGGCTGTGATGTGACTGTTTCCCCAGCCCTCCGGATGTGGTCTTCCATGTCTTCACTGTTTCAGACCCCTTTACAGCCAGTGAGCCCTAACCTCTAGTTCCATGATATTTACAGTATTTTTTTTCTTTTGAGTTTTTGCTGCTGATGTCTAAAAAGCTTCAATATATCTAAAGTGTAGTTGATGCTATATTATTAACTTATTATTTCCAATTATTATATATTTGGGCAAATGCATCTTGCCTGAAATCTGTACTGAGAACAACCATTCCTTATTCAAAAAATACAAAACTATGTATTTAAAAAAGCTTTATTTTCTATTAGAGGCCAAGTAATTAAGAAAAGTCATGATTTGGCTTCAGTACACCTCCTGACAAAATGATTTGTTGTTCACAAATATAATGGAATGTCATCCACAGAGAAAGCAGATACTTTGAGTGACAGGTGAATATTTGTCAAACTGAAGTTTCTGTTCTATGATAAATCGCTTTGGAGCATGAGAAAAGTTTGTGCTCATTTATTTTATTCTAGACAACTTGGCTCAAAAGGAGGAGATCTCAGAGCCAGAAAGCACATCTCCAATTGGTCAGGAGCCCTTGGAAAGTCCTTCCTTAGCATGCTAAGGCCATTCATATTTGCCATAATAGTGCTTCTTCTATTTATCTACAGGTGGTCGCAGTGAGTTGGTACTCAGAGGACAGGATATTTCAAGACTTGTGTCATTCTATGGTCACATCATAATTTAAATAATTTAAAACCTGACTATGGAGAGAAAATGTTAAACATTTTTATATCTTTTGTTTTATCTCATGAGAATTTTGTAATCGGAAATATCACTATTTTCACTTGGTAATACCAGTATAAGAAAGGGAGGCCGGGCATAGTGGTGTATGCCTATAATCCCAGTGGCTCTGGAGGCAGAGGCAGAATGATGGTGAGTTTAACGTCAGCCTCAGCAGTTTAGTTATGCCCTAAGAAACTCAATAAGACCCTGTCTCAAAGTAAAAAAAATAAAAAGGGCTGAGGATGTGGCTGTGGCTCGGTATTTGAGGTTTAATCAGGTTTAATCCCTGATACCAAAAAAAAAAAAAAAAAAAAGAGGTAAACTATTGCTGAATATACCAAATGAGCAAAGAAATCCTGAATTGGAATGTCTTTATTGCAATCATCTTTTGTTTGAAAAAGAAAGAAGAGCTCTCCATACTCAGAAAATAGAGAGCATGCCACATACGTGGATCTTGCCAATAGATAAAATTATTTTTGTGCAACCTTCCTAAAAATGAGAATTCCATTGGTCAGATTTTTAATACAACTTAAGAAAGGCAACCTTACAAGTTAAAACTGTGTTTAATTTCTGAACACACTTAATATTAAAACAAACTTGGTCTTAAAGGTATAATGCATAATGGACATGTAAAAGTGCAATAATCATAAGGGTGTAGACTGTTGAATTACAACAGAATCAATCACTCACAAAACCACCATTCAGGTTAAAAAGTAAAATGTTATGTATATCCCCAAGCTTCCCCATCTCCTTCCCATCCACAACCCCACTTTCTTCCTTAAAAATAGTGACTATCCTGACTTCTTTTTTTTTTTAATATTTATTTATTTACTTTAGTTGTACACACTATCCTGACTTCTAATACTATAGCAAGTGGAGCCATGTAATATGTGTTCTTTTGTGCCTGACTTCTTTGCTTGATATTATTTTACAGGATTTATCATTATTGTTCCATTAGTAGTTTTTCATATTTTAATTGCTGCAAGCAGTACCACCAATTATGTATCCATTTTAATGTTCATGAGACACTAGGTCATTTCTAGTTTGTGCTATTATAATATGTCCCTGTCCTAAACAGTTACAAATTTTAATGCCTGAATGCTTAGCATAACCAGATATATTTTCAGACATGTGAAGTGGTGGTAAGTTTCAGAGCTTGGCTGCATGGAAGAATACAGGTGTTTCCTTTCACTCCAGAAGCATCTCTGTTCCCTTATAAAAGGTTGCAAGCTTCCCATCAAAAAGCTGCTATGTGCAAATTGTTGGCCTTATTTTTTGTTGATGTCACAAAAAATAAAAGACAACCCAAAAGCAGTCTACAAGAAAAAACATTTTTGTTACCTCAAAAGGAGAGAATTATGGAAATAATAATATTTTTCCATGACACCATCTTATCACTGATCAATGCAATTTCCCTTTTATTTGTTAATTATCTATATATATTTTAATAATATAGTAATCACCCATAAAGCAACTATCCAACACAAAAGATAAAATACTTGCAAAAATTTGTATCTACATATAAGACCTATATAGCTAAGAAGTATCTTAATTGTGTGTTTTTAAATTATTTTATCTTGCAATTTACATATGGGCTTCAAAAAAACATTTTTAAAAGAGTTTTCTAAATTTCTATAAAAATTTACAATTTATTAAATATTATACTACTAAACTTCTATTTCTGGCTGTGATGGACCAACCAGCCTTTCCACTATCAATACACAAAAGTGGCTAAAAAAATAGTTGAAGAAATTGTTTTCAGGCATTGAACAATGAGCAGCACATACATGACAGAAACTTCTGAGAGAAAAATGGTATCATTAAGGTAAGTTCCCTTTTTTCTCAACCTTCTGCCTAGGGGTAGTTTCCTGCATGTTGCAGAGGAAGGTAGAGTATAGGCAGAGCACAGTGATTCCACCCACAGAGAACAGAGTCCTAGGTACTGATGTATCTGTAAACTGTAAAGCAGGGTACTTGAGAGGATGGAGCTGCACAGGGGAAAATTCCTAGGAGAGGAGGGGTTCAAGGCAATAATTTTGGGTTGCAGCCTGGGCTGAATTAGAGGTTAGACCTCTAAGGCTTATCAGGAGGTGGCTGCCATTGAGTTAGGTGTACCATGAAGACAAACAAGATTAAGACAATAATATTGGAAGATAATTGAGTCCTGTACCATTCTGAAATTCATTTAGTCATCTAGCTTAGACCACTACAAAGGGAGTAAGGACCATGCCATAGAGTCAAGTCTGTTCTATGCTTGTACTAACACAGACCAAAATCAAGCCTCAGTAAGAATGACATAAGCATCAGAGTTTGGAGCTGAATCTTGGCAGCTTGAGGAGTTAGGTAAATACCTTGGACCATCAGCAATACATATGAATCATTAGCAAGATAATTGGAGTAAACAGTATATATTGTGTCCTTAGTATCCTTTATACATACATTCATTAACTAAAGGATACATTCATGAATGGTCGATATAATGGATGTCTTTATTCTCATTTTCCTTTGCCTATCTGCATTGTTCTAGTAGAAGTCCTCTGGCATCCTTTTGAATCAATTCAAAATTGTTGACTACAATTTTGGCAGGATTACCAAACAAGATATGCTTCCCAGTTCCAGAAGAGTGTTTGACATTTCACCTAAGTGAGCCCAATTGGGCTTTTTCTCTCCTAAGACCCTGAAATCTAAGTGTAATAAATGAAGAAAGGAATCACAATGAGTTCACACCAACATTAATGTCCCAACATCACAGTCCATTAGTTCTTGTAGCATGTCTTCAAGGATGACATAATTGTTCTATTTTTTTTCTTTCTGAGTCTGGTTCTTTTCATTTCTTGTTAAGATATTCTATGTCTTCATAGCAAGCTTGTTTTCATTTAAAAAAAAAAAAGTAGAATGCATATGTAGCACTCACTCCTTTTCTGATGCTTATAGTCAAAAACATTAGCCAAGTAGATCTAGTGGTTGCAGAAGTCTTCAGAGTTCACAGACAAGCATCCTACCTTTATGAGTAGTCCACACTGCTTTTCAGGAATTAAGGGAAACTCCCTGTCTCTCTGGAGTAGGTTACAGGGATTGGATTTATTCCATCTGAACATGAGGGAGAGTCTGTTGTAGATGCCCCAAACGTCTCTGAGCAACCAATTCCATTCCACTTCTTCAGTTGGCCTTTGGACAAGCTTGGTGTAGGCTCCTTAGCCTGGCCCAGTGTCAGCAAATAAATAATAAAACAATGGCAATGGGTGTAGCCATTGATTTCACATATGTTCCAAGGTGGATTAACAGGCTTACTCTGTTACTTAGGCATTCTCCCTTCCCAGATTAAATGTAAAACCTCATTACAATTCCCCTGTGTCCCAAAGACTCCTGATTAGAAAATATTATTTCACAAGCACTCATCAAATTTGGGCCAAATGACAAGACAATGATATCACTCTCAGTTGCCTGCTTGAAGGTAGAATTTTCCAATTATTTAACAGTTCTGGACCCCTGATATGGCAAGTGGGGATGGTCAATAAAGGGATAGTTAGCACAGGCACTTGCCAAATACCTTAGACTAAGGAGAGACTGTTCCAGGAAGCTGAGAGGAATGTTTTTATCCTTTGTTTTATTTTCTTCAAGACAGAATTTGTTTTCCTTAGCTTTATGTATTAACTGATTTGTTAAGCAATTTTATGTGGGTGCACGTGCACACACACGTGTGTGTGTATGTGTGTGTGTGTGAATGCCTCAAAACAAAGCAAGATAGTTCATCAAAGAGGCTTTTAGCATCTCTGTACAAAATGTTCTCCATAGGCACAGAAACAGTCTATCTTTTGACTGAGATACAGAAATCTACTATATATAGCTTCAGAACAAAGGATATAATTCTTTAGTCCTTTCTCTTCCCGTGAGAAGGTAAAATCCCATAGAAGCCTCAGGTTCTATTTTGGAGGTCAGTTAGTCTACATCTCCCAAACATCATGGTTACCTATAGTGACAATGGGTTTTTGAAATGTTATCTCCCACTTTATCTTTTATATCATATGTGTAAAAAGAGAACACAGTCTTCTGTCTCTGGATCTTATTAACTTTATTTCAGGTTAGAATACTAGAAAATGACCCAGTTTAAATATTTGGTGTAGTCAGTGTGTTTGTACTAGTTACTATCCAGTTTATATAGTTAGTGGGATCTTGCTGTATCTATGTCAAACAAACACAATTTACATAAACTAGGCAAAGCAAGGCAAAGGGATCCAGATATTGAAAAGAACAGTTCTAGTAATTCACAGTCAAATCTTCCAGTTAAAGAAAACCTGATGGTAGTTGACATCTACATTTATCAAACTCACTGACAATTGCCTACTTCTACAATTTCTATTCCCTCTGTATATAACTGGGTTACAGGCAAACATTTATTTTCAACAAGTAGGCTGGAGTATTTCAGCTCAAAATATCTATTGAGATTTTTTTTTCTTAAAGATCTACCATAGTTGAATTGTTCCAAGAGAGCATGTAAGCTTTTTTCTGACATATAAACCTGGGAATCTAACAAATTTTAAAGTCTAGACAAATTACTAAATCCATAGCTGTTTCTGTAAATTAGCCTCTCATAATAATTGACTAAAGTAAAATGCGAGCCGAACAGAAGTTCACATATCCATGTTCCACAGGTCAAGTCAATCCATGCACCTTGAGTCATAAGTGTAATTGTTGCTTCTTAAGAGTCCTATGTCCAGCAAGTTTTCTGCTTTCAACTAGTGAAACTTTGAAATTTTTGAAATAAGAGTTTAGATCATGCCACAAGTTTGAAGCAATTCACTTAAAGCACACATACTATTAGAAGTGGTTTTAAACTAATAATCCTTAAGATAGCTCTACAAAATAGATATCTTATCCGAATTTTACAGAAGAAGAAAAAGGGGAAGAGATGAAGGAATTTGCTCAGGTTCCTTCAACTGATAGGGTGCTAGTGATGCATTCTGAATTCCAAGTCCAGAGTCTGCACTCCTGTGTATTCCTCACCATTCTTGCTTTACCACACAAAGTGTCTCTGTTGTCATGCCAACCCTAGAGCTGCTCCTAAAATGCATGGACAGTCCCCCCATCCTGGTGGAGGTGAGACTGTTACTGGGGATCTTGAGGAGGAAATGAGCAGCACTAAGGACTCTGCTTTACTGCAAATATCATTTTCTACAGAATAAGGAATCCTTTTAGTTTTTTCTTTTCAAATTTAAACAGCTGGAAGGCCAAATACAAATGTAGTAGAGATATTGTATCTCTTTCCTGTGGGTGAGAGCTGAGGGCATGATTAGCTTCAGAAATGGTATCTATACTTAAGAAATGAGATTAACTCTCTACCACTCACTCCTAGGGCTCAGACCTGCTTTAAGATAACCATAACCCTAAAATGCCTCCTAGTTTATTACTACTGTATTAGAAGTTTCTTGAAGGAAGCCAGTGTAAAAAATAAATGTTTTTAAAAATCATTTTTTAAAATCCCTGTCATCTTTATCCTTTCAGCTACCTTTCCTTGTTGAATGCACAAAATTCTGAAAAGAGGGTTAGTTATTTCCTTAGTTTGAAATGTCCTTGTCCTTTTTAGAAGATCCTTAAAACCAGTGAATTCACAGTACATTATAAATGGTTGAATACACAATGTTTGAAACTGTATTTCTCACATTTAATTAGAATTAGTATTTTCTTTAAAGTGGTACTGTGAAGAGATTAAAACATGAAAATAAACTGCACCCTCAATGTTAACCTTTTTTCTCTTTTTCCTTCTCCATTCAATCAATAACTTCCCAGAGCTGGGGACAAGGCTCAGTGGTAGAGCACTTGCCTAGCATGTACAAGGTCCTGGGTTCAATTCCTATCCTGCTGTCACCCCAACAAAAAATTCCTCTCTCTCAAATCCAAATGGTAAATGGTTTAAAATAGGTCCAAGAGATTCAAGAAGTTTTATTTTTTCCTTGCTTCCCTCAAACCTCTAGCTAACTACTTCTTTGAGTAGTCCTACCACACTGTTAAAATACTTTTCTTTGCTGTATTTCTCAATTGTTTTTACACCAAAAATTTCAATCACATCCATAAGGTAACCTTATTTCATTTGAAAAAAACTGACATTTTTGTGTCATTTTAAAGAAAAAGATCTAACATGAATTTTTCTTTTCCCTGGCTTTTTACTTCTAGCGTTTTTTCTGTGTACTTTTATTTTGTTCAATTAAGTTTAATTGCAGCATAAATCTCAGTGAACTTTAAAACGAAATTAGGCACATACATGAAATATATGTGATTCCACAAAATGTGTCTCCTGGAACAATTCTTTTCAACCAGAAGGGAATATGTGAAATCTTCTTAAGCATATTTAATGCATATATATGAAGGTATTTAATTAAGATTCTGTTCATACTTTTTCTTATCTACTGAAAACATTAATAAATTTCAATCTACATATCCATTCTTCAGTATCTATCTGTATTTATATAAACATCTATATAAAATTATGTTAAGTATTTTCCCTTGTTTATTAGAATATTCACATGCTACAGAAAAGTTTTCAATTGTTTTGTTTATTCCTCTGCACTAAAATTGACTTTTCAAAAAATAAAGGCAAATTTTCTCTACAATGATAACATCCCACTAGGTTGTGAGCTCTCAGAATGCAATGCTAGCCACTCCCTAAAAAAGTTTTCTAATCATTCTAAGTTTCTACATTTTAAGGACCTAGAAATTTATTAATATGACTGACACTATTTGATCATTTTTGGAATAATTTATAGAATTAGTAGAATAGAGAAACTATGATTGGAACTGCCAATGAGGTCGTGAAGATGTTGCTAATAGAATGATAAGACATGGTGGATATAGTAATTATGCAAGAATGATTTGCATTCAGAGAGATCTTGTTTTAAATCTTACCTCCCATCACAGGCTTCTGTGTCCCTAGGCAAGTTGGGAGACCTCTGTGATCTTCAGCTTCCTGATCTGAATAAAACCAGTATTTACTTAACAGAGATTAAATGAGGATGAATTGATATCATATTTGCACAACACTTACCACAATTGTTGCCACACTTAATCAATGTTAATTATTGTTCTTTTAATCACTACTGTTATTATTAGATTATCCATTTGCATTAATCATCCATCAGATAATTTGTGGTGCTGAATGCTTTAACTACTTCTTTATGCATTTATTTATATTTAAAATAACCCTTTTTAATTATTACATAATCAGAATTTATATGCTAGAGTTGAAAATAAAGACAAGTAACAGCATTGAAAGTAGTAACAATAAAAACGATAATTTTAAATTTCCACCACCCTAATATCAATACTAACAATATCTTTAACTCACATATTTCTGGATTTTCTCATAGAAGCATGCTCATATACACAAACATATACATACGCACACAATTTTTTTAACTGCAGTAAGCTCATATTGTCCATACTGTTCTCCAACCTTCTATTTTATTAGCTAACCTCAGTCTTTTTATTTTAGTAAATTTTTATATATTAGTAAATTTTTATCTGATATATAGATAACATTTCATTTTTCTTTATTGACCTAAAATATCCTTTATGACTTCTTTCTCTAAACTAGATCTGATCTAAGAGTATAGCAACAACTCTTCTAATCAAGCAAAATCCTTTTTATTTATTTTTTTTGGTACCAAGGATTGAACCAGGGGAGCTTAACCACTGAGTTACACTTCAGCCCTGTTTATTTATTTTCTTATTTTGAGACAGGGTCTCACTAAGTTGTTCAGGGCTTCACTAAGTTGCTAAAGGTGGCTTTGAACTTGCAATCCTCCTGCCTTAGTTTTCCTAATCACTGATATTATAGGAGTGCACCACCATACTGGGCTCATTTTCTTTTTTAAAATATACCTATTTTCTGTTTTAAAAATTGCTTGGTTTAATAGCAATTGCCTCAAACATTTACATAAATAGGAGAGAATATAGCCCTGTTTCCATCCACCATTCTCAAAAAAGATTTCTTTGTTTTTCCACCTCTTTAAAAAAATGTTATCATAATTATCTCTTAGATGGTTATATTGAGCATAAAATATGTCCAGATTATTGAAGTAAGATAGGGTCTTTGCCTAGTTCTGACTCAGTTGGAAAATTATTCATCAAGTTTTGTAAATATTAAACATAATTTCAGTCTTTTACACAACTCTTTCATAGTCTCCACATTCAATTTCCCTTGTATTAATACATGGAGCAAACATTTAAATGTATTATTGTCCAAGTTTATTGTCTCATCTTAGATTTCAAAAATAGCCAAGACCAAATGCTTGATTATCCTGACTATCCAAAAACTGTATTATCTAGATGTTGATGTTTATGTAGAAAATGCTAATAGGAATTCCCTATTTCCCAGTCAAAATGTATATTCATGTAGACCCTTAGAAAATTGCACCAGCCTTCAGAAAATATTCTAATGTCTTATATTAGACATTCATAAGTCACATAAACTCAATATGACAATATCTATCTATAAAAGGGATGAGAAAATATTCTTTAATAGGGAAGGGGAAAACATTTTTTTTTTTTATCTCTGAGGTCTCTTTTCTTTATGTCATACAAATATAAAGGGAAGAAATTGCAATGTGTTTATGTTGCTGAAACAAAATATCTGAGGCTGGATAATGAATAAAATTAAGAGGTTTATTTTGGTTCACAGTTCTGGAGACAGATCTGCAACTGCATCTAGTGAAGGCCTCATGCTATGTCACAACAGGGTGGATGCATCATATAACAAGAGTGAGTGGTGAGAAGCAAATGAAGAAGAGGGACTCAGGAACTGACTCAATGGCAATAATTCCCTCTATCAAATTATGATCAAGTCCCATGAGAGCTAGAATTCCATAAGACAGTATAAATCCAGTGTGAAGGTAGAGCCCACAATGATTTCATCACTTCCCACTAGTCCCCCAACTTTTTTTTTTTTTTTTGGTACTGGGGATTAAAACCAGGGGCCTTAACCACTGAGCCATATCCCCAGACCTTTCTTATATTTTGTATGGAGACAGGGTCTCACTGACTTGCTTAGGGCCCCACTAAGTTGCTGATGCTGGCTTTTAATTAGCAATCTTTCTGCCTCAGCCTCCAGAGCCACTGGTATTACAGGAGTGCACCACTGTACCCAGCCCCTCCCAACTCTTAAGGGTTCTGCTACCTTTCAGCATCAGCACACTTGGGAACAACCTTCACACACCTGAATCACTGGGGAACAAACCATATCAATATCATAGCAAGAGACTAATGTCAAGATGCTAGATAGTTGTTCATATGATTCCTCAAGAGGTGCTGTCATTCTGTAGAGCAATACATTTTCGACAATCCAAGTACAAGAACTAAAACTGACCTAAGTATGTCATATCAAAGTAAAATGAATTAAATTGTTTTTGAGAGGCATATATATTACTGCTCAAGGGGCCAATAGACTAGACGTAGTATGTGTGATATCCTCAAAAGCGAATCGGTCCCCACTTTCCCCTGAAAACAAACATATTATCCAACATTCCTAATTCTATTATAGTACATTTCTAATCCAAGTCCAAGATAACAGTAAGAATATAAGAAAATGATAAATGTAAAAATAAATAGTTGCATACATCTCTATAGCAAAATGTGATGATTATAACTCAGCAATTCTGTTAATTATAGAATCAACAGAAATGCCTTATATGATCACTAAAAGACACTACACAAGAATCTTCATGGCAACACTATCTGGAATTATATAAGTTTTTAAATTTCAAACAGGAAACTACCCAAACGACATTCAGCAGTTGAGTGTAAACACACATGCACACACACATACATACACACACATACACGAAATATATATATTTAATTAAAGATGATATATTAATGAAATATAATATAAAAATTAAATGTACTAATAAACAAAATATTAGTATAATATCAGTATAATTTATGTAAATATAATATAAATAATAAAACATACTAAAAACAATGAGAATAAACAACTATAACTACACACAATGTTGATAAGCTAATATATTACTGAGCAAAAGTACTTAGACACAAAAGAATGCATATAACTTGCTTCCAATTATGTAAAGTGTAAAACAGGTAATGCAAATCGATCTTATTAGAAATAAGGATGCTATAGTCATCCTACTGTGCAATAGAAGTTTCTCACTGCTAATAAATGATAAATGTTTATGGGGATAGATATGCTAATTACCCTGGTTTGATCATTACAAAATATATAAATGTATCAGAACATAACATTTTACTAATAAATATGTACAATTATTATGGGTCCATCAAAAATAAAGCAACAAAAATAAGGCAGGGTACTTTATTTTCCAGGGAGAGGTTAGGGATTTTTATAGACCACAGGAGATTCTGTGGCATTAGTACTCTTCTGTTTCATGATCTGGGTGCTGGTTACAGGATGTATGAAAATTTATTGAGCTGTAAAATTATGCATCACATATGTATGTGCTATAAATATATAATAGTTTGATAGAAAATTTAAAATTTTTTTTGTTTTTTTCATCCATCACAGCTCCAAGTTTTTCTCATCTACATAAGAAGCAGTTCTGATATGGTAGAAAGGGCACACGTTTGAATTTAGGAGATGTGGATTTGTAGTTGTGTAATCTTGGGTGGTTAACCTCTCTGAACTTCAGATTTCTCATCTGAAAAATCGAATAAATACCTTCTAAAATTGTCATGAAGAGTAAATGAGATGACACACGGTCAAGTTCTTGGTAACTTGTAAAATGCAGTATAAATACAATGTACTAAGAGAAAAGTCACTGAAGGAATATTATTTAGGTGAACTTAAAGACATTTGACATAATCACAGGCAGAAAAAAAAATACTTGGCTCTTTTTTGAGGTACTGATGAGCACTGATAACTTTTATAGTACTGTGGAAGTGTTAACCTCACATGAAACTTCAAATCATTCATTACATTTTTTAATTCATCATTTAGCAAATATTTATTCTGCATCCACTGCATGCCAGACAGTATTCTGAGAAGTAAATCAAGTCTTTTGCACTCATGAATCATGCATTCTGTGGAGGATAGATGTGAGATTTGTATCTAAATCTCACTCTGCCGTTTACTGCCCATGTAACTTTGGGCATATGACTTCAGTTCTCTAAGCATTACTGACCTTACATGTACAACAGTAATGGTAATAGTGGACAGCTCCAAACTGTTCAGAGTGTACATAGAATGAATGCCTATCAACTTACTGGCTCACATTTATCATTCAAAAAAATAAATGCTAACAGTCATTTCAACTACCAGGAGCCTGGCATCCATGGAATTGTATGAGAATGTTCCCATTTTCACTGTGGAAAGGAATGTCCTATTATTTCTTTAATTCACTCTTCACCAGACGGCATGGCTATCTTGATTTTCATGTGCATAAATTGAAATTAATTTATCTCAAAATCCAGAAAAAAAATTGTATTGACTTTCAAACAAGCCTGAATTTTCCAAAATTTTCTAGTCCTGGCAATAGTTGATTAATTTACATGTGAGAATAAGAAAAATACACATTACATGCATCACCAATACTGCTTCCCAGCTGTTCTCCTTGCCTCCATTTCATTATCTGCCAATTATTTTTGCATATTCTCTTTCATAATGATGTAACTCAAAAGAAAAACTTAGACTATTATTTTTGGTTTTTGCCTTTGAAAATCCCTAATTTCCTACAAGTCGACATCCCAGCTCCTTGAGACAACCAGTGTCAAGTACAATCTGGCTGCCACTCAGCTGCCCAATGTCATCTTCCAGTCTACGTGTCCAACTCCATAATTGATGCCCCATTAACTGAGAATGACCTACAGACACTCCATCTCAGTTCAGCTCGTGTGTCTTCCCTGGCTGTCCTACTTGCCTGACACATCCATCTAGCCCTTCTTTCTGCCCCTACCTACCACTTCAGAGATACTTGTCTTTCCTCTTTAGGAAGAGGAGGAGGAGGTCATTACTAGTCAAGTTTGCTCATGTTAGTCTTTCTACTTTTCCTTTTCCTCAATTTTCCTATAACAAAATCATATGAAACCTCTAATATACAATATGGGTAAGGACAAAAACCAAAGTTTGCTCCCTGCTCTTTTCATCATCATCCTGCAAACTTTGGGACCACTAATGAGGATTAGCAAATGTTTCTATGAGGAGCCCTGCAGCTATTATTCTACTTTGCCATCATAGGGAAAAACCAGCCACAGACAATGTGTAAATAATTAGGTATGACTTGCTCCAATAAAAATGTATTTATGAAAATGGGCTGATGTCCTGTCTCAGCTATAATAGCAGCTGGTTTGCTAATCTCTGGTTTAAAGGACAGTGACAAAGATGATGGTCATTGTACTGAAGCCGTTAGCTAAAACTTTTTTGAGTATTTACCAGATGGTAGGTAATGTGTTGAATATTATCTAACATAGCACCATAATATTTTAAGATAAAAGCATATATTGCCACCTTACAGACAGAAAAACTAAGTGTAAGAACCATCCCCAAGGTCCTGCAGATGTAGTGTATCTGATTGCAACTCTTTTCTCTTCTTCATCTGTTTTACTGAGGAGTTTCCTAAGAACATATCAGCTGTAATGCCTTGCCAGTATTCCACAGCAAAGATAGAAATGGCAAGTATTCATCCTATCCTCAGGGTTATAAATGCTTTTACAAACATGAGTAATCTTACTCAAATACCAAACATTCTCAGTTTTCTGATTCTGATTCTAGAAGATGCTAAATAGAACATTTTTACGCTCTCTAGGATGGACCAGTCAACTCATTTGGTTGCATGGGAAACGCCATCAAATCTTTAAAAAAGATGGAACCTAGTACATTTTTGTGTAGGTATGGGGCAATGTGACTTGAGAAGTGCTTTTCACAATCACTTTTTGAGACAAACATGTCAGATGTGGATAAGATACAAAGTCTCCCTGAGTTTTTGCCAGACTGGTAATAAAAGGAGTGTTCAGTGATTGTAACACTCCTTGACACTGACTGATTAAGAGGCAGTGTCTGACTTGGATTTTTTTTTTTCAGTTAGTGTCAGGAGAGAATGAAGATAATGATTTCCAGTGCTCAGGGCTTGTTCAGGGATGAATCCAGCCAACTGAAACCATAGCAGAGACTAGCCTCTCACCAAATGCTGCAACTCAAGGCCTCTTTATTACCTGCCTCTATTTCTCTTGATAAAGTGGTGGGTTTGTTGAAAGCCAACTTTCAGATTTACTTGATTATTCAGGAATGATTCAGGAGAATCCATGACAAAAGAAAAGTAAGAAAGGTGAATTATGTATATAAAATGTCATCAGTAACTGATAGGACATAGGGATGATTAAGTACATTTCTAAACTGAAATTTAAGATTCTCCAGGATAGCTTCCTAGATTCATGAAAAAAGTGGTGAAAACAGGATTAATTAACTCCCTTTACTAAACTTATTATCTTAATTGAAAGTTTCCTAAGTAGGTTCCATTTTTCTATTCTGTACCCTATATTGCCTTGAATTGTTGCTATCTGTATACCTGCCTATTCCTCAGAAACATGGTAGAATTTGCAAAGATTGGTGACTAATGCATGGGTTTTGAGGTCATAGAAATAGTTTGAGCACTGGTTTAATCTTTCATTAGTAAAATTACTGTGGGTAAAATCAGTTGTCTTCCCTGATCCCCAGTTTCTCTCCTGTAAACTCTCCAATATAGGTGACAACAGCCCCGACAATGTAGACTTTTCAAGGAAATTAAATGAGAGCATACATGAAAATGGTTTATCACAGTGCCTGGAATAGAGGGAATAAACAACCAATTGTTGGTGATTATTTGCATTATGATGCAATCAGAAGTTTATATACCAGCACATGCTACTATGCCTGATTTTATGCAAACCTATGGACCAAAATATCAATGAACATAAACCAGAGAATAAGGCTTTGACTACAAGTTGAATTGGCCCAACTAATTGAAAATAAAGCCTTTCCCTTTACTCAAATTTTATAATGATACTATATGAAGCTAGGGCAAGAGCTTTCAATGATGTGGTATGATTAATTAATTAATTAATTTAGCACCCACTAATTATATGCTAAGAGTTTGCCACATGCCAAGTAGTAAAAATTGAAACACTTCCTTTCACAAAGTTTAAAATATGATATGGAATACAACTGATGTTACTTAAAATAAAACATGAAAGTAGCAATAGGGAACATACAGTGTACTTTGGAAGCTAACAATAGAGATACCAGCTAGTGGCAGAATAAGAACTATCATCATCAAGTACATCACTGATGCCCATAAGAACCCTGATGCTGATGATAATAAAAATCTCTTCAAATTGACTGAAGTTAAATTTCACTACAACTTCAGAATAGATATCAAAAATAGAAAATAACCAAGTTATCTGACAAAACACGTGTGTCTCTTATACCTTATTTGTGAGATTTATTATTGAGTCACCAGCCTTGCATGTGGGGAGGTGTTTCCTTAAAGATCTCATGAAAAAGTACTTGGAATTTTTCATTCAATGTGAGAAATACAGTTATATGTTGGGAAGGATAATATTTGTGAAGGTTTAATAGTCATAGAGGATATGCATATGGCTAGAATATGAACAAATTTTGGTGTGGCTGGAGTGACATGTATAAATCTAAGGGATAGGCCAGAGTGAGAACATGGAACTGGTGCCTGCACAATTCACTTGACTGTTCCCCAGTGTGGTATGTACATAGCTAGATTGTAGGTAGGTGGATAGATGGATAGATAGAAAAATAGATAGACAGACATAAGTAGAGGTAATAATATATAGCTTCTATATTCATATATCCTTAGGATGGATGAAGATGAACAAATAACTAAGGTAAAATATTTTCAGACCTAGGAAGATGGTTAGGGAAAAATACCTAACTTCTTCCACATGTGAGGGTCTTAGATCTTCAAAGTCTTTTCCTGTGTCAAAGAAGATGCTGTTGCTGGGCACAGTAGCACACATCTGTAATCCCAGTCTCAGGAGGCTGAAGCAGGAGGATTGCAAGTTCAAAGCCAGCCTCAGCAATTTAGAGAGGCCCTAAGCAACTCAGCAAGACCCTGTCTCTAAATAAAATATAAAAAGGGCTGGGGATGAGGCTCAGTGGTTAAGCTCCCCTGGATTTAACCCCTGGTTAAAAAAAAAAAAAACTGATGATGCTGTCATGTGTTTCTTAGGGAGACTACGTAGCACTTAGCAACTTAGCAGCCAATGAAATCCATCATGATGCGTGGGCTACTTGATTTTTAGTATTAAAGGTATCTATCAATCTTCTATTCCTCTTGGGGTTTTCACATGAGCTAAAAGTGGCATGAACTTAGGTAATCATTCTGCTCAGTTTCTGTATAAAATGAAACAATCCAAGCATTAACAAAAAGAGGAGGAAAGATGAAAGTTTTTTCATTATTGAGTTATTGATTAGGAATAACTCTGGACTACAGAAACCCAGGGGGATAAAAAGGCAGATCTTTCTAAGGCATTTAAAAAATTGACTGTGTAGCAATAAAGACAGATATATGCCAGTTACATTTGTGAGTGTGATAGAATGTCATTCTATAAATTAAAAACACCTCAAATGAATCTATAAGTCTTATGTTGTATATGGATGAACAGAAAGAATGAGTTTGAATGACTTATCACCACTTAGTGGCTAGAGTCATAGAAGACAATATTGGTATGCTATTATTATGTATTAGTTATATTTCTGAGAAACAGACACTGTCTTTTAGGAGGATGGAGCTTCAACTTTTCTCAATACTCAGAATTCAAATGATAAAACATGAGTAATTAAGGAAGAAAGTTAAGGTAGATTCTGACTACTTTAGATGCTCTATTAGGAATATATGCAAACATATATTCACATACAGGAAAAGGAAAATATTATGTAATGGAAAATATTTTAGTGTTAACTAATTTATAATATGTTAGTATTCATTATATCTACCTTTTATATAATAACCAAGAGATTAATTCAGATTATAGAAGAAATTAGTCTTTTGGTTAAAGAACATATCATTCTGCTGATTTGCAAATATCATAAAATCATAAATGGCTGTAGGTGGTATTAGAGATGAAAACACAGCAAACCAGCTCTTCTCCCAGAGGAGAATGAAACTCACACAAAGTTTGTGTTCCATATTGATTATTAATTGTATTTTACCATCATAGTCAGTATTTGATAATCATGAATAAGATGAAAATTAGGAAGAAAAAATAAAAATTTAAGAATCTTAAAATATTTTCCAGAAAATGTTTTATTAATAACAGAATCTTAGTACTAGTAATTGTATGTGAAGTAGGTACCATAGCAAAACGTAAAATGCCAGGAATCTTTATGTGAACGTCTTTTAGAATGAAGGATTGATTGACAAAAAGTTGAATAAGAGTATTGCTGTTCAAAATAAAAGCTTAAATTCATAGAGCTATAATCTGGTGCTAAATCTCATGCATTTATCTGATAAGATTAAAATATAGAAGAATTTTCTTTACATTTTCAGCTATATACATTTTGAAGGATATACTATAAAGTTTACCTCTTTCAAAATTACTTTTTACAGAAAATATGATTAATTGTGTTAATAGATGATTTCGAATTAAGCCATATTGATTTATTTATTTTCAAATACATAAACAATACAGAAAATAGGCATGTCCTACACAAAAAGACATTCATACAATAATAATGAAAAAAATCACCTTTTACATTTGTGTGATTGGGAGGACTGGACTTATGAATTCCATCATTTGACAAAAGGAATAAGAATCAAAGTGCAAAAAAGAGTTCTCTAAAGTTAACGTGCTGGGACTGAGTCTTAAAAATATGTCTTTTGTCATCCTAAATACCATCAGCAAGATTCTCTGAAGATAAAATGTTTAATTGGGAATAAGATGAGAATTTGAAAATAGGAATATACATGGCCATATAGTAAATCATGAATGTATGCAGGAAGGCAAAGAGAGACAAGGGTTTTTAAAAGTAAAGTGAGGAGTAGATGGAAGTTATTTTGTAATAAGAACATTAGCTACAGGGCTCAGTGTAGGAGTTGGTGTAGGTTCATTACTGGCAACATGTATCAGGCACATGTTCTTGTACTTCCAGGCAGTTGTCTTTGTGACTCATGTTGCAAGCTACAGTTTGGAAGGTCCTTGATAAAGTTTTTTGCTACAGGAATATATATACATAAGAGTCCTTCAGACAGTCTTTGTAGTAGTTATTATCATAGGCAAGTGTGCATGAGAATCTTTCCATCTCAACCTCCTGATGCTATTTGTTTGAGTTAATACAAGGAACTCCATCTTGATACTGACAACTTTTATACTAAGAACTTTAAATTTATTCACAAAGCATTTTTATGGTCTACAAAGCACACTCACTTAAGTTCTTCATTTGAACTTCATGGCAATGCTGTAAGGTAAGGAAATAAATGAGCAGCAATAGGCAAAAATCCAAAAACAAGGTTGAGTTGGAGGGCTGACCTGGGTAGGCACAGCCAGTAATGTCAGTGACACTATTTTTGGCAATAGTAGAAACCCAAACATTGAAGGAGTAGGGCTAGAATGTGATGAGCTCTGAAATCTACGAAAAGGGACTTATATCTCTTTTATTCCTATATCAAATATATATTACTTTCTGATTCTAGATTTATACCTTAATTAAACCTTATTGCTAACAAGTTGTTCCAACCCTAGTATTTTTTAAACACTTGCTGATCCATGGAAAGGAGGAGAGCAAAGGTTATCTTTCAAGGGTTCTGGAAGGGAAGATACAAGTTGTCATTCAAAGCAGAAACTCGCTGAATTTCCCAACTGTTTTGAGGGGATATATAAGCAACAGAAGGAGTAATTTGTTAATATATGAAATTAATTGCCATTCAACCTTCATTTAACTATAATAATGCAAGAGATAATACAGGACATTAAAATCGCAATTTTATCATATACTTGTGTTTTCCAATTTGATTCTCAGTAACCATATTAAGAAAGGAAAAGAACAAGCATTGTATTATCTAATTAACACATAACACCTGCAGAAGTTAATTGCCTTTCAGTGTCCTAGACACCTCTTCATTTACTTGTCTTTATACCACTCTTCAACTTCCCTTTATGAGCACTAAGTGTTAGAAAGATTCTTAGCCTCACCATATCCAATGCAGATGACTGTAACCATGGATGATTGCAGGGTGCCTCAGATCCAGCGCAGATATCACACTAAGTGCTGCTATACTTAGTGCTCTCTAGTGAGGGACAATTTGCCAGATGTTATATAACTGGTCCACTGACAATCTTTGTCTCTTCATCTTTATGGTTTTTCTCTGATCCACTCATATTTTGATTGAGAGGTTCAAGATAATCAGATGGTTATCCAAATTTTGTCTTTGACTTCTTTGTCATCTATTAGAAATTAGAATATGATTCTTTAGCCCTTGCATTTACTTGCTTCCAAGGAGATATCTCCATGAATTCTCTAATTTTATCCTCTGTGGACTCTCTTTGGGCTACAGAACCCTGATGTATAAGAGGTACTACATATTTCCTAATGGATAGGAAGTGGCCTAGCCTCCAGCTACTGATGCTCAAGTTCAAGAGGGGCTTTCAGACTAGAGTCCCCGTCTGGTGGAAATGGACAACATGTCAGAGCTCCTCCAGAAACATGATTCTCCTCACATTTCACAGTCTTCTATTTCTCCATGTACAAGTGAAATCTTTAGTTAGAAAATCCACTCTGGGTAACCTGACTTTTCATCTTCCTCAGCGAAGCTTACACTAGGATGGACCTGTGGAGATCATCCATCACAGAGGCTGCCCAGAATACAGTTGCACTAGGCATTTTCTGCTTGAAATACTTTCTTTTTTTTATTATGTCTTGTTTTTCTGTTCTTTGGGAAAATGTGATCAGGGTGTTGTTCTCCAGTAATTCAATTTTATTACTAACTTGAAACAACAATGTAAACATGAGAAAAAGAAGCAAGGTGGGGGAAAGGCAGTCAGCTAAACCACTCTTTGCAGCCTGGAGAGACTTACCAAATCCCATTTAGCATGTTGTTCAGTGAGACACAACCTAAGTAGGTATACAAATATATATATGCAGTTGTCTCAATTGTCACAACATCACCAAGTAAAGTCAACAGGCATGTGGAACAGCACGTGCAGTGAATGGCATATCACCTCCCCGGAGTTGAAAAAATGCAACGTAGAAAGAGTCAAGGGTGAATTATCTTTTACGTGGAGATAACATTTCTCTGGCCTTTTATAAGCAACAAAATAAGTGTTTTAAAACGAGACATACCCTGAAGTCTGAGTCCAAAAAGGGTTAAAGTGTGCATTGGAAAATAAATAGAAATCAAAAGTGTCTGAGAAAACTTTAGATATCCTGGGCTCAGAGGAGGATTTTTGTCAAATAAGGAAGCAGATAAATAATATTTTATGATATTTATATAACAAGCATAATTATGATAATGTATAATTTGTATATGGTAATATATTACACAAATATAATTTATTTTTATAAGAAAGGTAAAGGGTCAGCATGGCCCTTTTCCTTTGTTTTGCAAATGGACCTATTTTGTCTTCAGTCTTGGTTCTGGCTTCAGCCTCTCTCTTTCTCATCTCTGTCTCTCTCACACAGGGACATCTGCTTTAGTCATCCTTCTACAAATTACCATGCTATCTAATGATGTTCAACTAGCCATTTAACAATTCTAACTCCTCCAACTTTAAATATTTACTATTTAAGAAACATTTTCAACCATATATTTGCTAAAACATACAGAAATAAGGATCCATGATTCTCTCAAAGGAAATGTGAGCTTGTAGAATTAGTGTGGTTGCCATTAAGAATTTAAAGGACAACATCAATTCAAATATACATAAATTACTCAGCATTCACATTGCCTAGAATTGTTCTGGATGCCACAGCAATTTAAAATATGTTCACTTGAGAGAAGGGAGGGAACCATTCAGAAAACCATCTTGATATATTTTCCAAATACAAAAATAAACTATCTTTAGAAAAGAGAACCCATGTCATGAGTGCAACTACATTCCCATCAGTTCCCATGATAAACGTCATTATTTGATTAAAACACACTTAACTTCTGAGCCCAGGTAGAGTCTCATGCAATCTGTCCAAAAAGTATGGGCAGCCACTGCTGATTAAATAGTGCTAGCATATGACTTAAAATCTATCTGCCATCCTCCCATAGAAATTAATTCTCAAACATCATGAAGTTTAGATTTTCTAAATCCTTCAACAGTTGAGCTGAGTAAACACTAAATACAGGTTTGTTTAACAAATGGATAAATTTAAGATCCTCCTCTAAATGTTTACACACTGTAACTTCTTCTAAAATTCCATGAGTTATTAAAATTTCAGTCAAAAATGTTCCATCACCTTCTCCTACATTCTTTCTTCACTGAACACACCATTCTTGATATTGGAGTTATCCTTTCCTCTACGTTATTTTTTTCTTTAACTTTTACTTCTAAACTCCTTTGTGGCAGATAAAGTTTAAGCAGCTAGAGAACTGTATTCCTTCAAAACAGTCTGCTAAATAATAGTCCAGTAACTAGTTGCATTAGAATTCCTTGGGTGCATTGTGTTTTGAAAGCAGGTCCTACTGCAGACCTAAGAAGAACAAAATCAAGGACCTGCATCTTGATACTGACAACTTTTATATTGAGAACTTAAAATTTATTCACAAAGCATTTTTATGGTCTACAAAGCACATTCACTTAAGTTCTTCATTTGAACTTCATGGCAATGCTTGTAAGGTAAGAAAATAAATTAGCAGCAATAGGCAAAAGTCTAAAAACAAGGTTGAGTTGGAGAGCTGACCTGGGTAGGCATAGCCAGTAATGTCAGTGAGACTATTTTTGGCAAATGTAGAAACCCAAACCATTGAAGGAGTGGGGCTAGAAGAGAGACAAAATGAGAGTGTGGAGGGTGGAGGGGTAGAAAACTAAGGAATGTGTAGTTTTTAAAAAATCTCCCATGTGATTCTGTAAATGGATAGAACTGGAAACTTTCATGCTAAGTGAAACAAGTCAATCCCATAAAACCAAAAGCCAAATGTTTTCTCTAATATGTGGGAGCTAACCCACTATAAGGGGTTGGTAGGGGGGCTAGAAGTTCAGTGGATTAGACAAAGGGGAATGAAGGGAAATGAGGGGGGATGGGAATAGGAAAGAAAACAGAATGAATTGGACAAAGCTTTCCTATGTTCATATAGAATACACCACCAGTGAAATTCCTCATCATGTACAACCACACTAATGGGATCCTATTTTACTCCATGTATGTATAACATGTGAAAATATACTCTACAGTCATGTATATCTAAACAGAACAAATAAAAAAATTAAAAAACCTTTAAAAAAAGATTTGCATACGATTTCCATGCCATACCATGCCAGTGGAGACTCTGTTGCTTTCTCATTCCCCTGAGGAGTAGCAGGGGAACCTGAGGGAATTAATCACTGCAATGTGAAGCTTTCCCATATATCATTTCATTTCTGAATTTCCATTTCTTGCTTATTTCTAAACCCATAGGTACTACATGGTGTCTTATTACTAGCAAGTTTTTCTTCCCCCTCTGCATTTTATCTTTTCAAAACACATACCCTCTACTAGATCTGAAAGTCTGCACTATCAAAGGAAAAAAATGGAGCTTTCTACTCAAGAGATTCTTTTGAACTCACCTCCGTTATTAACAATGGAGACTTTGAATTTAAAAGAACCCAATTAGGAGTCTAAGAAGGTGGCATTCTTTTTCTCTATCTCTGAGAAAATAATTATTTCTAACATAGTCTTACTTGGCTCAATTTTTACTTACTCACTGTTCACAATATTAATAATTAAAAAGATAGATTTAACTGTGTGTGTGCAAAGTGCTTAATACTATATCTTCCTTCTTTTTGAGACACTCGGGATTGAACCTCGGCCTAGTTCATAGTAGGCAAGTCTTCCACCACTGAGATACAACCCAACCCAGTAGATTTTTCAAAAAAATAATTAATCTGAATGTACTTAGAGAAATGTGTGCCAATGTGGAAACATTTCCAACCCAAATCATTTTCTCATATTCCAAATTACTTACGTGTTCACCTGTCCATTCTCTGTGCCATTTGATTTCATGACCTCTAGTCTAAACAATAAAGACATTTATCCTTTGCATAATCATCTGAGAGTCTTTCTTGACATAGGTCAGGAACTGAGAATTTTAGGAGTCAAAATTGAAGTTGTTAGATAATATCTTGTTTCTGTATTTCAGTTCTACTATTTTGCACTTATTGTATACTCCAATTTGGGACAAAACTAATTTCACACAGTAAACTACTCAAGTTCATACATAAAAAACTGTCTGGGCTACAAATACTTTATAAATCATGGTTTGGGTACTTCTTGGATATATTGGCAAGGCTATTTTCAAAATATGATTTTGGGGGGAAGGAGAAATAAATATATTAGTTGTACAGAGTATAGGCCACTTTTTTTAATTTGGAATGTTCATTGAAGATGGGTAGTAAAAAAAAATGTCTGCTCTAATTGGCAGTTATTGTCACATGATGCTCAGAAAACCTCCTTTATTGATAGGCATAAATTTGCAAATAATTGTTAATTAACATCAATTCACCCAACAAACATTTATTAGGTATATATTATGTACCTGGCACTCTTTAGGAGGATTGAAAAATAACCACTGAACAGTGTAAACTTTCCATTCCCACTGAATTGATTTTCTAAATTCAAAGATAGAAAAAAAATGTGTTTTTCATAAAGAACTGCTGACTCAGATATAGTTGCAATGTTGACTCCTCCAATATTGTCAAGACCAGATATGTAATAGCAAATAATCTGTAGTGAATAAACACTTTAACCTACTTGGCATTAGCTATGCCTATACTAGATCCCTGTATTATGATCCAATTTAAAATTATAGACATAAAGAAAAAAGAGAGTAAGGAAGAGTGTGAAGAAGAGATTTTCCTGATGAAAATCCCAGGCACCAGATAAGTTTTGCATAAGTGCTTTTAATAAAAGCCTATGTTAATTTTAGAGTGGCTGATTTCTGGCATAATAAGATCTGTCAAATGCAAGTCATCTCACTGTCCCCACAATGTGAATAGACATTCATATTATCTAGAATACAGCAGATAGATATTGCTGTTATGAGGAAAATAGAAAAGGTGACAGGGATGCCCCATTTCTTGGTGCAGTCCGGTCACATTTCACTTTAATGTGATTAGAAGCATTTGACACTTTAATCAGGGTGAGCTCTCACATGCCTGGAGCACTTAGCCTTGGACAGGAGACTGAACAGTGACATTGTTTTCTCTTCATGTTCAATGGATCACTGTTGCTCCAAGGTGGGAGGTTTCAACAGGTGTACAAAGAAGAAGATGACTAAAACAGTTTAGCAAGTTCTCTTCGGTCAAAGTCCAAATGACAAATATAGTCCATCTTTCATAAATGTACTCCTTAATGATTACGTTAACCCCACCTTCATTTCATGTTGCTGTTAGCTCAGGGCTACCCTCCTGTACTGAAACAAGCCCCCTGACAGAAATCCAGGTGGCCTATGCTGTTTAAGTTGCTAGTCCTTTTGTGTTCACACTGAAGAGAATGTTGGCCAATATTACCTGATGATGCATGTACCTGGCTAATATTTTTTTAATAAAACATTACATTTAATCATCATTACCACACTTAGAGATAAATATTTGAATTCCTATTTCAGAATGAGGAAACCAAGACTCAAAGACATTGAATTGCTTACTTGAAATCAAATGGTTTTTAAGCAGCACAGAAACTAAACCTTTCATGGTGTGTCCCACACTACTGGAAAAACTAAATGAACAGCAAAACATCCACAGATGCCCTTCACCACAGCTTCCCACCCTACTCTGGCATCTGAAACCATGTACCCTGCCTGTCACCACAGACAAAATGCCCATGCTCTTTGCAAATCTAATCTCCATTTGCATACTAATTTACACATGGTCTCACCTACTTGATAACAGCTGTGCAGAAAGTCACCTTCCTTACCTCCTCATTTTTACTCACTGTAGCATTATTCTCAATGATATACAAACATGCTATTGTTATTATTATTCCCACTTAGCCAGCTTTTTCTCTTCAGCTAATTTCTTTTGCCAGTCTCTAAACCATTTCTTTCCTACTTTCTAAACTCCTTTCTAGAAACATGTCCATACTTATGGTCTGTGATTCCCCTGCTCTCATTCTCTCTTAAAACTACTCCAAACAGGCTTTGTTGGAGCTGCTTGTGTCAAGGTCACTTCGGCTTACCTCTTGCTCAAGTGTATTGTGATAGATGTTCTTAGGCCTACAGGCCACCCCCCCCCCCAGGAAGTTTTTATTTCCTGAGCAAATTTGTTTCATTTTCCCCGGGGGCAGGAGCCAATAGATTTAAAGGTCACTCTGATACACCTCCACCAGAAATCCCTACTTAAGCTCCCTCCAGTCCAGAGCTCACACTACAACTGTTACCTGCTGAGAGGAGGCAGCCACTGCAACTCCAACCTTAGACAACCCACTGCCTCCAGCCGGATGGCAGCTGTCCTGACCCACAGCTCCAAAGACCACAGCCAGGGTGTCCAGGCACCCACCTGCACCCAGAGCTAGCTCAGGGCTCCGGAGCACCATGCCCCTTGCAGTCACCAGGCACTATGCCCCGCTGCAGGCTCCAACTGCAGCACTCTGACCATGGCTGCTGCTGTGGGACCCATTCCCTTATCCTCTGTGCTTCTCCTCGCCCTGTGCAGCCGGCTGGCCACCAGCCAGAACTGCGGTGGGCTGTGCCAGTGTGGGACAGCGCTGGTGCCACACTGCCCGGCCGGTGTGAGCCTCGTATTGGATGGCTTCGGCTGCTGCCACGGCTGCACCAAGCAGCTGGGCAAACTGTGCACTGACCCCTGCGACTCTCTCCCAGCACCTCTTGTACCTCCCACAGGCCATAAAGGCTGGTGAATAAATCTCTTGGCTGCATGGCGGTCCCGGGTGTGATTTTTGCCCTTCATGATGTCCATCCTCGTCTCACTTGACTTAGCAGCAGCATTAACACAGTTGTTTATTCTGGGCCCTTGATATGTTGTCATCAGTTAAATTCCAGAACAGCACACTTGGTTTTCATCTATGCCACCCCTACCATCGATTCATATGATGTTTTCTTCTCTTTTTTAAACCTCATACTGTTGAAGGGTCTCTGAGGCCAGTCATTGATTGTCTTCACTTCCCTATGCTCACTCCCTTGGTGAGCACATCTGATCTGACACCTTACTTTGCTCTCCATGATGGTGAGTCACAAATTTGGATTTCCCAACCATAACTCTCCCAAATTCTAGATTGGCATATGCAATTGCCTACTCAACGTTGGTAACTGAAAATCTAATAAACAGCGAAAGTTGCACAATCCATAGCAATTTAGCACAATCCATCAAAACCCCATCCATGGCCATCACCAGTCATGATATTTGTTTCCTTCTCTGATCATCACCAAGACTTCCAGTTCACAGAAGGCATTCAACAAATATTTGTTTTAAGTGCATTAATGAATGAATACCTACTGCCTAACATAGTTACCAGGGCAAAGTGTGGAATTCAATAGATGCTTTTTGAATAAACAAAAGAGTGAACAAAAGATTAAAATAATGCCAGGGCATGAATTGGATCCTAGCACATTCCTTCTCCTTTAGACTTAATTTTTTAAATCTATTTTTAAATGTAAAATAGGAATTTCAAAATAACAATTATTATGAAATAATTATTTGGATATCTCCTGTTTAAAAAGATTCCTGACAACTATAGGTAAATTAGTGAACAGGCTCCCATTCCCAACACCCAGTCATTCTAGAGAAATTGTTAAACTTTCTTCTGAAAGTTATTATGTCTATAATCATCTTTTTTTTTTTTTTTTTTTTTTTTTTTTGTGGTACCGGGGATTGAACTCAGGGGCACTCGACCACTGGCTCACATCCTCAGCCCTTTTTTGTATTTTATTTAGAGACAGGGTCTCACTGAGTTGCCAAGTGCCTCGCCATTGCTGAGGCTGGCTTTGAACTCGCGATCCTCCTGCCTCAGCCTCCCAAAGTGCTGGGATTACAGGCGTGCGCCACCGCGCCCGGCTATAATCATCTTAATCATCTGAAGGAGCCCTAATTAGGAAGGGCTGTTGTAGCTAGCTGGAAGCCATAAGTTCCACCTGATATGTATGTGACGCACCTGTAGGCACCCGCAAAGCTGAAGGTATATAACCGGGTGAAAGCGGTCCGAGTTAGGAGAACGGAGAATTCAGTCAGCCGGGCAGTCACTCGGTCGGTCAGAAGAATCAGAGCGGCCAGAACGTAGGCAGAGCAGTTACAGAAGAGAAACCAGATAGAAGACAGAAGAGAAACCAGATAGAAGAAGTAATGACTGGTCAGAGTTAGGCCGAGACTCCTGAGGAAGACAGAAGACAGAAGAAAGAAGAAGGAAGAAAGAAGAGAGAAGAAAGAAGCTCTAATCTTTCTCTAAGCTAAGCTCTATCTTTCTTTCTACTCTAAGCTAAGAAGACAAGAAGAAAAGCTCGCTTTAATCTTTCTCTCTAAACTTTCTTTCCCTCTCTAAGCTGTACAGAAGAAAGAAGAAGGAAGAAAGAAGAGAGAAGAAAGAAGCTCTAATCTTTCTCTAAGCTAAGCTCTATCTTTCTTTCTACTCTAAGCTAAGAAGACAAGAAGAAAAGCTCACTTTAATCTTTCTCTCTAAACTTTCTTTCCCTCTCTAAGCTCTTAAGAAAGTAGAAGTAAAAGTAGTAAAAGCTTTACTCTGCCTCCGAGTTTTCCTCCCGGGTTACGGTACCAGGTAGCTTACAATCATCTTGTTCACTTAGCTATTTACTTGCTTGTTTTTTCTTTTGTAATTTTTATTCCATGAGCATAAAGACCGTGTCTGCTCATTACTTTGTACAGTACCTAGCATCTAGTACATGTTCAATGATATTTATGAAATGAATGAATGAATGTAATACAGGCTAATATCTCTGAGTGAAATTGGGTAATTTGTATTATAAAGCCATGAGGAAGAAAAATCAAAACAAGAGCTGGAGTTGACAAAGTCTTCATGGAATAGAGATAATCTAATCTAATCTAGAGATAAAATTATCTGCTTGCTAGCAACAGGAGAATCCTAAGTATAAGGCTATCTCAGCAACTTAGGGAGACCCTCTCTCAAAATTTTAAAAAAAATAATAAATTAGTTAAAATATCTGTTGATGTAGCTTAGTTTTAAAGGGCTGCTGGGTTCAATCCACAGTTCCCTCCCCCAAAATTATCTATATAAAACCAGTTTGTACCACTATGTGCAGGGTTCAATTTCTCTATGTGTCAAACCATTCCCAGTGTCTTGTCTTTGTTTTTCTGTACATGAGAAATTAATTCTACAATAATGTTTCTCAACACTTTTCATTGACCCTCAAGGAAACTTTTTAGATTTTTCTAGTTATTATCATATGACATTTTAATTACACAGATACACTATGATCTATCTATAATGTGCTTTACACATGAAAAGATTGCTTTTTTCATCGTTCCCTGTCAAAACCTAATTTTTACCTCCTTCTTGGAGAGATTGCTCCTGTTTCCAATGCCTGCTCTACACCACTCCAAATTGCCAACCTCGTTTTTAGTACTATGTTCTCTTCTTTGAGACATCAAGTTTGAAGTAGATCACTGCTTTTTTACCCCATTTCCTTGTTTGTTTGTTTGTTTCTTTGTTTTGGATGCATTGTTTTCAACTAACAAGCCTGTGATTCTTAGTGATTATTTTGTGTATCTCACCTGCCCATCACCCTCCCCTCCCCCCATACCACCACTACCACCTAAACCCTTCACCATTGACTTCTATACAGATTTACTATGGGATTTGGGATTCTATCCTTATTATCAAAATTATGACAGGTTGGGAATTTGTGTGTATAATATAATTGGAGACTCAACCAAAGCATATAAAGACTAGCTCCACCCACTGAAGAAGCTACTTACACTCCTTGACATCTTTATAAAGCATGGAGGGAGTCCTTTGCTTTCTTCTTCTTCTTCTTTCTTCTTTTTTCTTTCATACCAATACATGGGGGAGTGCAACATATTTCTTTTACATTGCCAAGAAATAAGGCCAAGACTGGCAAAGCCATTCCCCAAATTCCAAGTAAAGAGCAGTACACTGTTAAGTTTCTAGACTCATAAGGCAGTGCTACTGCTACTGTTTCTGAGTCTAACTTAGAAAAATAAGGGAGAAGGAATGTTGCTATGTTTATTGGAAAGACTTCAGCTCAGGAAAACCCATAGTAAAGCACAATGCTTTACTAATGATGCAATTATGACACAATGGGATACAGCGGAGACTGGAACACATTGGATGGAGATTGTATTCAAATGACCAACTGAAGCAAACCAGCCACCCTAGCACACAGCAAGCCTTTGTGTGAAAAGGAGTATGAATCTGTGTTTGTTCAAATTATATATACATGCACACATTGTGGATGGATCAATTAGTAAAAGAAACTCCCTCTGGCATGGTTGTAGTTGGTTTCTGGATTGGATGAGGCTCAATGATTTCAGCTCTTTACTTGAGCAACTCTACTTGAAGATGAATGGCTGCCCAGTGTGAACTTGTAACTTAAGACTTAGGTGGTGTACGGTATGAACATGGCTCTTCTGTAAGCTGGAGAAGAAAGCCACATAAGAACTACATGATAGGCCTCTGAAGCCCTCCACACTGTTTCTCCCATGATAATCATTGTCTGGCTCCTGAGCACACATACGTCAGCAATTTGCTATGTGCTTTTTAATTTTCTTTTATTTTTTATTGTTATTTTTAGATATACATGACAGTAGAGTATATTTTGACATATTATACATACATGGAATATAACTTTTCGAATTAGGATCCCACTCTTGTAGTTGTACCTCATGTGGAGTTTCACTGGTCATGTATTCACATATGAACATAGGAAAGTTGTGCCTGATGCATTCTATTATCTCCCCTATTGCCATCTCCCTTATCTTCATTCCCCTTTGTCTAATCCAATGAACTTTTTATACTTCCCTCTCCTCCCTTATTATGTGTTACATCCACATATCAGAGAGAATATTTAGTCTTTGATTTTTGGGGATTGGCTTATTTCACTTAGCATGATAGTCTTCAGTTACATCCATTTCCCAACAAATTCCATAAGTTCATATTTCTTTATGGCTGAGTAATATTACAATTTGTATATATGCCACATTTTCTTTATACATTTATCTGTTGAAGGGCACCTAGTTTGGTTCCATAGCTTAGTTATTGTGAATTGAGCTGCTATACACATCGATGTGGCTGTATCACTGTAGTATGCTGATTTTAAGTCCTTTGGGTATATATATATATATATGAGGAGTGGGATAACTGGGTTGTTTTAATCAGCTTTTTCACTGCTGTGACTGAAGGACCCAACCAGCACAATTGTACAGGAGGAAAAGTTTATTTGAGGGCTCACAATTTCAGAGGTTTTAGTCCATAGAAGTCCAGCTCCATTCCTTGGGACTCCAGGTAAGGCAGAACATCATGGCAGAAGAGTGTGGCAGAGAAGTAAAGCTCACATGTTGATCAGGAAGCAGAGAGACAGACTCCACTTGCCACATACAAATATATATCCTAAAGCCACGCCCCTAAAGACCCACCTCCTCCAGCCATAACCTATCTTTTCAGTTGCCACTCAGTTAACCCCAATCAGGGGATTAATTCACTTACTGGGTTAAGACTCTTACAACCCAATCATTTCTCCTGTGAACCTTCTTGCATTGTCTCCCATGTGAGCTTTTGAAGGACACATCACATCCAAACCATAACATTCCACCCCGGCCCCAAAAGCTCACAACCATCTCACAGTGAAAAATACATGTTGTCTATTTCCAAGAGCCCCCATAATTTCATGAGTTCCGAGATTGCGAGATTGCTCAAAGTTCAAGTCCAAAGTCTTCTCTGAGGCTCAAGGCAATCTCACATTGTAAGCTCCTGTAAATCTTAAAGCAACCTACAAGTATCCAATATATAATGGTAGACAGTAAACATTTCCATTCACAAAAGCAGGGGCATAGAAAGAAGGAATGGGACCAAAGCAAGACCAAAATCCAGCTAGGCAACAAGTCCAATAGCTCCATATCTGGCATATGGGGCACATGGCATCATGATGTTATCTCCAAAGGGCTTGTGTAACTCTACCCCTGTGGCCTTCTTGGTTGCAGGCCAAGTGGCCTTTCTGTTGGCTTGTCTCTGCTTGATTCCTGCAGCTTTCCTAGGATGATGTCCCGCGTTTCTTAATCTCGGGCATCTCCCCTGCAGCTTCAGCTTCCTCCTCACATCTCTATGCTTTGACTTCTCAGGTGGTACTCACAGGGACTCCAATCCTGCTGCACTCTGCCTGGCTTCCCAAGCCTTCCTTTGAAATCTTGGTGGATGCCTCGATGACCCCCTAACTCCAGCACAGCATCTGTATTCCTACAGAACCAGCACCACGCAGTTGACACCAAGGTATACCATTATCTCGAAAAGTTGCCAAGTGTCCAGAGACTCTGACTGCAACAGCCTGTGAATGTGGATGAGCATGTTGAAAAATTTCCTGTGCTCCCTTGTGCAAGAAGGGTGTCCACTGGTCTCTTCCCAAGAGAATTTTCACCTTTATCCCCTTGAGTCTGAGATGAGTGTGGTCTTGCCAGCTCCTGAGATGACTTCAAGCCATTTTTACTATCTTCTCTGGGAGTCCATTAGCATTTCTTTAGTGGCAGTTATGTCTTTAACAACTGCAACTTTCTTTGCCCCAGTTTTACTCCTATCTTTCAAGTCCAAGTTTTTAAAATATTTCTGCTCTGCTTTCTGCTCCTAAATATTAAAATGAATTTGTTTAAAATCTGCCAGCAATATCCATGCCACTGCCTGAATGCTGTGCTGCATAGAAATTTCTTCCACCAGATTAAAAAGTCCATCAGTTTTAAAATCAGCTTCACAGAAAGTCTCAGGACATGGGCAAAATGCAGACAACTTCTCAGCCAGAACATAACAGGAATGGCTTCTACTCTAAATTCCAATAAAGTCCTTCTTTGATGAACCCTCTTGAGCCCTGTCTTCATCTTCACCATCTTATTGCCACTATAATTTTCTGAGCTCCCAACAGAATCATCCATTAAGCCTCCCTTACTTAAATCATTTACAGTTTGTACTGCTAAACATCTCAAAATTCTTCCCACCAATTACAAAAAGCTCAAAAAGGTTCTGAACCATATGGTCACATTAGTCCTAGCAATGACTTGACTTCTCAGTACCAGTTTCTATTTTAGTTAGCTATTTTGTCACTGTAACCAAAGGACCCTACCAGAACAACTATAAAGGAAGCAAGGTTTATGTAGTCCATAGAAGGCCAACTCCATTACTCAGGGCTTGAGGTGAGGCAGGACATCAATGAGGAAGAGTGTGGCAGAGGGAAACAGCTCGAATGTTGATCAGAAAGCAGAGAAATTTCACTTGCCAGATACAAATATATATCACAAAGCCACGTCCCTAAAGACCCATCTCCTCCAGCCATACCCTACCTCTTCAGTTACCACTCAATTAATCCCAACTGGGGATTAATTCACTTATTGGGTTAAGACTCTTACAGCCCAATCATTTCTCCTCTGAACTTTCTTGCATTGTCTCACACATGAGATTTTAGAGGAAACCTCACATCCAAACCATAACATGGGTCAAATGGTGGCTCCATTCTAAGCTTTCTGGGGAATCTCCATAATCCTTTCCATAGTGGTTGCACCAAATTGCAATTCTAACAGCAGTATATGAGTGTACCTTTTTCCTTCATATCCTTGACAACACTCATTGTTACCAGTATTCTTGATAATCGCCCTTCTGACTGGAGTGACATGAAACCTCAGTGTAGTTTTAATTTCCATTTCTCCAATTGCATGCTTTCAACAGGCTTCATATCCTAGAATGGGCAAGAGACTGCAATGTGTGTTCCAATACTTAAATGTAAGACAGCTTTGGGCTACAGTTGAAATTTACTAATTATCCAAAATTGCTCAGAATTTATATTCCTTTGTAGAACTTCCTTTCTTTTGATTTGTTTGTTCCATCCCTTATCCATTCCCTCATTTTTCCAGCAAACCCAGTTTAGCTATGACTTTAAAATATATCCAGCATCTGATTCCTTCCCATCACCTTTCTTCCACTACCATCTTCAGACACCTGAATTATTGCCATAGTTTTCTCACAGTAACATCCTGTATAATTGCTCCTAGCTGCATGTGGTTACTGAGCACTTGAATGGTAGTTAATTCTAGCTGAGGTAGGCTAGAAGTGTAAAATGCATGCTGAATTTCAAATACTTAATGTGAAAATACTGTAAAGTATCTCACTTGGTTAAATAAAATGCATTCCTAATATTAAGTTCACCTAGTTCTTTGACTTTATGTGGATACTAAAACATTGAAAATTACATGTTTGGCTTATTTTGTGGTTTGCATTACTCTTATATTGGAGTATCTTAACTCGCATCTCTGCTTCCACCCTTGCTTCCTTTTAGTCTAGTTTCAAGTCAGCAATCTACTGAAATATTATTCAGATTATAACAGTCTTGGCTTAAAGGCAGTTTCCATCTTACTTAGAATCAAAGTCAAAGTCTTTGCCATAATATTGCATATTGCTCCTATCACCACTCTTCTTTAGGATTCTCCTTCTGGTTCCCTCCATTCAGCATTCTCACTTGTCTCTCAATTTCAGTATCTATTACCTCATTCTGGAATGCTCTTTTCTTGAAGAATAATTACGTGGTTTGCTTTCTGCTTCCTTTGATTTCTCTCCATCTTTTCAAAACCTCTTCCTCTTGTCCCCAATACTTGATATCTCATTCCTTCTTCAATTTTTTCTTTTTACCACTTATCACCAATTACTATCTCTCTCTTTTCATATACACACATGCATGCACACACATAAAATATATATAATTTATTCAATTTAATGTTTTTTCTACCCCAATAATGTAAGCTCTTTGAAGTCTAGAAAACACATTTTGTTTATAACTGTACTCTCAGCCCCTAAAATAGTGCCTCTAGTACAGTCAATATTCAATAAACAGCTGGCAAAGAAGTGTTTGTTCCAATTCCATGCCTATAGGCTCTTGGTCCTTCATGAACTCAGTTCTGCTCACCTCACTGTTGTGACTTCTGCCCTAACATTTTCTTTTTGTTTATTCCTTTGCACTAGATTCCTATTTTTCAAATAGGTCAAGTTCATCCTGTCTCTGAAGACTTTATTTGCTTTTTCTATTCCCTGAAATATTCTTATCCCCAGATCTGACTCTTGCAATGTTTATATTTCTAGAAAGTACTTCCTCAACATGGTACACAAACAGAACACCTAACCCCTGGCCTGACTTCATTTCTCTTTCTACACCTTGTCACTGCATGGGACTATATTATACACATATGCTGACAGGCTTTCTGCTGGTTTGTCATGTCTTTTGTATCTGATCTCCATGCTGGGAGATGTGTCTTGCTTGCCATTGCACTTCAGTGCCTCACACAGTGCCTGGCATGTAGTTGTGCCACTAAAGGGGATGACCTTTCCCAGAAGATATCAGGTGCTGGTGACTCGAGATAAACAAGATATGTGAGGCTCAGATTTGTGGGAACAGTTGAAGAGGAAATACTTACATTAGTGTGTGATAGGTTTAAAGTCAGCCAAGCACAGGCAGTTCTGTGCTTTTTGAAAGGGCAACTTGAAAGCATTGCTGTAAAATTGGACAAAATATGGCTTGTAATTTTTTTTTTCATAAAATTTCCATCTTCCACCCTATAACATGCTCTTCCTGCTCTACACACTCACCATCTTCAGGATGTTTCAGGGAGTGAAACTCACCATGCTCCTTGAAATCCCCAAGCTTTCCTCCAGTAAATTAACTAACAAATCCAAAACTGCTCAAGACAATGGTGACCTAGAACTCTAGGGTTCCTCTTGATGAGGCACTGGCTTGAAGCTTGTCATAAAGGAAACTCTTCATGGTCTCCCAATCAGACAAGAACCACCATGCAAAGACAATGTTGTTGGTGCCATAGGGGCCACAGAGAACCTCCACATCCCTAAGCCAGACCCACTTCTACCAAATACTCACTCTATCAGAACAACCCCTGAGAGGAGAAGGCTCTTAATACATAGGCAGTGAATGAATCATCAATAAAGTGACCAGACAGATTATTGAAAATCATAGAGACAGAATACAAATCTTATCTCAGCTCCCTAAAAGCCATGGGGTCAATGACCATGTTGCTTATTCTTTGTGAGATCCATTCTCATCATCTATAAAATAGAAGCAATGATACCACTCTCATGGACTGGTATGAAATGTAATAGGTGTAAAATGCTTGTTGTACTAATGAGTGTGCTGTGGCCACTAAGTGAGGAAGAACCGTGATTCTTCCCAGGCTCCTGAGCATGAGTCACACTGCCAAAACTCTCCTGAGCTTCCTAGATAAGGGCCTCTCTTTTCCTCTCCTAGTGCCTGGTATATTCTGCCTGTTTCAGTGAGTATGGGTAAGTCTTTCTAAAGCAGTTCAGTCATTCCTTTTTATTAGTCCCCAGGGAGGAAAGTCATTTACTCTAAAACACATGGGCACAAACCTAAATGAGACATTAAAGATCCCTTAGTCCAACCTTCATCATTTTACAGATGAAGAATGAGTCCCTTGGGTAGAAAATGACTTTTCTATGAAAGTACATATTTTTCCAAGGGTCCTATCAGAGCACTTTCTAATCTAAGAAAAGAGGATGGTCCTGGAGACAGAATTTAAGCTTAAAAATTACTCTTAAAGTTGAAATTTGAGGCATTCTTAATTATGTCTACAGTTAAACAATAAAACATGACAATTATAAAGAAAGTCAGTCATTCCAACCTACCTCATGAGCTATTATAGGGAATATCCATAAAGCCAACAATATAGCTGAGAAATGTAAAATCCTACCTGATATCACAAATGCTGAGCACATAGTGTAACCCATTCAGTAACAAACACATACATAACCAGCTTCTTGTTTAGGACAAGGTATTGAGATGGCCAAAGGATGTGTTCAAAGGAAATACTATAAGTCACAAGCATTTACAGAAACATTTATCTTTTGAAGGACTGTGAAGCTTTCTTTGAATTCAATTTGACTCTTCAAGGGATTCTTGATTGGCTAACAGTGTGTCTAAATGATTTCCTGAAATGCATGCCCAAGGGTAGCACTTTTAGTACCTTTGGCATCTTATGAATATTATTCTATAGAAAATTTCCAATGCTTATGAAAATAATTTGGTGATCAGATCATTTGAAACAATAAGATACTTTTTTTTTTTTTTTTTTTTTTTGGTAACCAGGGCCACTTAACTGCTGAGCCACATTCACAGCCCCCATTTTTCTTGGGGGGTGTGGAGGGTTAGGGCCTCACTAAGTTGTTGAGGTTGGCTTTGAACTTGCGATCCTCCTGTCTCAGCCTCCCCAGCTGCTGGGATTACAGGCATGCTCCCAACAAGACACACATTTTCCCCTCACTAGGCTCTTAGGGTTGAAGGTTAACAGGAAAATGCAACTCTTTTGCCTTTGCCAGGGGATACCTCCTGAAAACTAGCAAGCCACTAGTGGTAACAAGAGTCTTTTCCCCAACAGCCCACAATTAGGCAGACAGGATTCTGCAGCAATACGGGTATTTTAGAATGGGACAGTCATATATTTCCTTATAGTTCTTTGAATCTTCAAAACTTCAATTTTGAGGGGGGAAAAAAAGGCTGCTAAATATTGCTTTGCACTAGTAGTCATTTTACAAACCCAAAAATATGCACTCAGATCCCACTTCAGAAGGAACTTGCTGCCCACCTTCTGGGACCCTGGTAAGCTGACAGCCTCCAGCTGTTAGCTCATTTGAGTACCTTTTTTCAGCCATGTATGACTCAACCCAGTACCTGGTAAAGCACTGGTCTAAAGGCTGAGCTTTTTCTGCCAACATAGGAATTTTCTAATGGGTGATCTTTGTTCATATATACCCCACTACACTGCTGGGCTTCCTGAGATGGACAATGTGGTTTGACAGGTTTCCCTTCCTTATCCTATCTTTTCCCTTCTCCTTCACAGATCTTCCTCCTCAATAGATGTTTTGCACTGTTAACTGTCTCAGGATTTATGTCCCAGAAGTGTCAACTGATATATCTAGAAATAGCTCCAGTATAGGAGGAGAACAACCTGGAAGAGATATATCAGATGTCTAAACCAAAATTCCTAAGAAATTTATTTAAAGGGAAAAAGAAGAAAAAAGAAAGAAAGAAAAGCCACAACTAATAGAAACAAGAACAAATACATTTTAAAATTATTTAAGTCCTGCCAGAAGTTTATACTGTTTACAGGACAGTGAAAATAAATAGGAGATGCACAGAATAAATGGGATTATAGTAAACAAAGGGTCTTCTAAAGTCCCCTCTGGCAGAATAAAGCATCTAGCTGCTTCTGTCTATGCAGAAATAAAGCCCACACTAAGGATTCCAACAGCTGATCTGTTCTGACGAGGTACATCAGCCTCCAACCAGGAATAAATAAGGGAGGTGGATGGAAAGTTTTATGCATCATGGAAAGATGGTTTTCTAAGCATTATGCTAATTGGTGTGTATTTGAAATATGCTAATGCATACAATATCATGTTGATCTAATAATAGATGGTATTTTCATTTTGGGGAGAGATGTAATGTGATACTGTTCTATCCTTGATGGAATCTTCTGGGAACCAGATGGGTTGTCAAAGAACTTGATATGAAAATCGAAATGTATGTAATTTGGAATATAATGGACCCTGAAAAATCTTTTAAAATTCTAAGATCTAAAAGCTTTGCAACTATGGTTATTGCTGCTTCTTATTTTGCCCTGAGATGAAGAAAGTCAAGGGCACTTAAGCCCCAAGAAGAGTTCTGACTTTGTGATGGAGCTCTGTTAAATATGTGGCTCTTCTTTGTGGAAATGTCATGAAAATAAAATCCTTTAATGATCCCAGTATCCTCACACTGTAAACCATTATCTTTTCCTTTACTGACAAGTCCAAATCATTGTCACATTTTAAGAAGCAGGCTAAGGTTTTCCGTCCAAATTTGGTGCCTTCAGACTTCAGTACAAACAAACAAACAAACAAAAAGAGTCAAGTGATTGTTATAAAATTGACCATTTGTTAAACGTTCATGTTCCAAGCACTCTGATAAGAACATCACATTAAGAATCTCAACCCTCATGCCACTGGAATCATATTAATTTTCACTGTTCCCAAGTATGTTTCTGATAAAACTTGCATAAAATTACACAGCAAAATCATGAAGTAAGGACTTGAACCTAAAATGTTAAATTTCAAAGCCCCGAAATGGTGAATATTGCTACATTCAATGAGTACCAACAACTAAACAGCATGTTCAATGAGCTGAGAAAAAACAGATAATGTGCTCTTGTGGGTTGAAACCTGGCCTACCCTTGTTTTTAATAATTTCCAAAACTAATCACAATGGTTGATAGTCATATTTATTCAACATCCAGTCTGGAATGAGTTTTCAGGTACTGGTACATACTTAAAAGTAGAGAAAGAAACAAAATGCCTTTTATATAATCCTCAAATTACTCTAATATTTCCAAAAAATCAAAATGAGTGACTATACCATAGAAGTTAAAAATATGAGCAACATGTGCCTGTGAATTTTGGGTGAACTCACATTTTGTCCTCAGCTCTTTTTAGCTTATCAAGGAGCTTAACCTCTGAGAATATCAACCTATAATATATTTTTTAAAAATAAAGTTTGTTTATAATGCTTTCACAGGGTCATTGTGAGATTAAATTAGATAATATTCACAAGATATTCAAATACTATGTTTGTTTTAGTCAACATTTTTGCTGCTGAGACTAAAAGATCTGGCCAAACATTTTAAAGGAAGAAAAGTTGATTCAAGGGCTCACAGTTTCAGAGGTCTTAGTCCATAGACAGCAGGCTCCATTCCTTGGAGATCAAGGTGAGGCAGGACATCATTGCTGAAGAGTGTGGCAGAGGGAAGCAGCTCACATGCTGCTCAGAAAGCAAAAAGAGAGGTCTCCACTCGCCAGATACAAATATATACCCCCAAAGCCACGCCGCCATTTCCCACCTCCTCCAGCCACACCTTACACTTCAATTACCACTCAGTTAATCCCTAATAGATTAATTCACTGATTGGGTTAAGACTTTCACTACCCAATCATTTCTCCTCTGAACCTTCTTGCATTTTTTCACACACGAGTTTTTGGGGGACACCTCACATCCAAACCATAACAACCTTATTTAGAATAAGACCAGTAGATAATTGCAATAATTTTCTTCCCTAACTTTAGCCATGAGTACTATGTAGCAATGTATGGATAACTTTCATGTTAAACTTATTATTTTAGTTGTAGTTCCATTATGTTGGTCTTTGAATTTGGTGACTCGACTGGGTATTGTAATGTGACCAATAACTTAGGAAATAAAAGTTGTGTTTGAAATTTCTGAATCACCTGAGCTTTGGGTCTTTCTTTTTTCCACAGCAAAATGAATGAGAGAGATGATACGGCCATCTATATAAATGTGTGGCCCCATTTTCTAAAGCTACTTTCTCATATCCATAGATTATTTCCTATGATCTTTCTTCATTTTCAATGTATAAAAGTAATGTGAAGCAGCATTATCTCTGTTGTAACCAATTATTATTATCTCTGTTTAAACCATGAGGGGACAGAAAAATAGAGTGGGAAAGTCACTTAATCACAGTCTCAAAGATAGCCAGAGGCAGAGCTGACTATTTGGGGATAAATATGTAATTTTTTGTCTTCCTCCTCCTTCTATTCCTCCTCCTCCCTCTTCTCCCTCTTTTTCTTCTTTGAATTGCCTATTCATTTCCCATGCCTATTTTTAACTGGGCATTCAACTTTTAATTACTAATTTGCAAATGCTGTTTATATATTTGTAGCATTATTTGCATTGATTCTTTATTCAACACACTGTTGTATACATATTTTTCCAGTTTAGCATACCTTTATTTTTGTTACTTTTCTACATTAAAGCTTTAAGCTTTTATTGGAGGAGATTGATTTTTTTTTTTCATTATAATTTCTATCTTTAGTGAAATAAGTAGGAAATCTTTCATCTCAATAGTTCAGAAATCATTACCCAACTTTTTCTCTAAGCCATCTGGAAAAACTCAAGACAACTCATCATCCCATGAACATCAGGATGATAAATACATATGGGTGATTGAGTTATGAATAAATTTTCACTTTCTTCCTCAGACTTTTTAGATTAACCACACCGGGGCTCCTCTTATACTTTTAAGCTCATTCAACCATCTGCAAGAAAAAAAGAGAGTTTGGAGGTTGGGACGTATCTCAGAGGTAAGGCACTTACCTAGAATGTGTGAGGCCCTGGGTTTAATCCTTAGCACCTAATAAAAATAAGAAGAAAAAGAAAGAGGGTTTACTGGTTCATGGATCCAAATAGTTTAGAGACCCTTTTTAGTAGAAAAATAATTTAGAGCCCATGGGAGCCAGAATCCAGTTTATGCTTTGAGCCTTTTCTTCTCCTCTTCCTCCTACTTCTCCTTTTCTCCTCCCCCTCCTTTCTCTCTCTTTCTTTCTTCTTCTCTCTCTGTATTCCTTAACTTTCCTTTTTCTGCTTTATTTACAGACACAATCTCACTTTGTGGCCAAAAGATGCCTGCTCCACACTGTTAGGGTTTGTAAGTGACATTATTATAGTTTCTTCTAAGAAGTATATCTTCTTTTTACAGAAGTCTGTCTCTCCCTGACTTATTTGGACTGATTAGATGATGTGTCCATCCCTGATCTAACCACAATGACATGCAACTCTTGGATTGTCATGAGCCAATCAAAACACCCATCCCTTAAGTTTAGAGTGGGATTAATCTTACCCAAACTATGTTGCTAAGGATAGGGTACTTTTGTGTGTGGGTGGAGGGAGGTTCTGGGGCTGAAACTAGGATGTCACAAGTTACCCATAAACAAGCACTCTACCACTGAGTTACATCCTCAGCCCAAGAAGTCCACTTTTTTTTTTTTTCAGTAGAGTACATTTCTTAAGAGAGAAACAAAACACCTTTTAGTAGGAAGGAAATATTAGGAATAGATGCCAGTGACATAACAAACAAAAGTTTTCTAAGAATATATTATTTTTATATATACATTTTTGTCTTTTTGAATAGAAAAACGATAACTAGTGAAAAAAAATTAATAGTGAAGATGTTTTCTTTTCTCCCTCACTCTGTGTCTCCTCACAGAGAGAAGGATTGTTAGTTTTAGAGGGGTACTTCCAAGTCACCATATCCAGCATCTCCAGCTTTGCTGTTGACAGAGCATGTTAACTGTGTGGTCCTGGGAAGTGTCATTCATCTTTTTAATTAGCCCTAAAGGAAGCACTTGTTTCAAATTAGAAGTATCAACATTTCTGAAGAGGACATAATAGCATTAACAGTAGTAACTCGTTTAAGTAATAGGCTTTTAAAGCTGGTTCTCCTCCCTCTCCCCCATCTCTCTCTCTCAATGATATTGGTTGAACACAGAACTATTTTCACTCTTTGGCTTTCCAGTTTTCCTAAACATCCTGATCTTCATCACCCCCAATCACAGCTACCATAGACAGCATCCAGGAACTAATCAATTATGCAGCATTTGGTAGGCTACTGTTACAACAGCAAAATTACAATAATAGTACAATCATAACTATGATCCTAATACATCGCTGTTTAGGTTTTTTGCTTCCTTATGATGTACGCAGGGCTCAAAGTGCTTTCTACATTAGAAACTTCCATGCCAGTATTCGCATATATTTGAAGAAAATAATTGGGACAGGGAAAGAGGGAAAATCAGAGAGTGAATAGGTTGACTCTAAGGACAGAAAGTGTACTTTTTCCCCACAATATGTATGATGCACACTAATTTGGTAACATCTCTCCCTGATGAGTTAAGTCTCCAGTTATTTGAGTCAATAGGGGAAACTGTAAATAGCTTTGTACCATCTTTTCAGTCCATTGTTATTACTCTGGGTTTCTGCAAATAAATCTATTTTTTTTCCCACACCTTTGTGTTCCAGTTTATGCTGATTTTACCTAAATTCATTTATCTTGTTCTCTCATTCCCAGATGCATCAAACACTTTGGGAGAATATATAAATTGTTCATTAATAATTGCATTTGTGTAGTATACAGATGCTGCTTGAGTGGCCAACTTTCATTTGGAGAAACTGCCCTATGCTATACTTTCTGCAGTGCCGTCAGTCATAGATGCTGCATCAACCACTACTCAGAAGAATGACCACATGGCTCTGGTAGTAATCAGCACCTGGGCCCCTGGCAAAGAGGTTAGTCTGAGGAAGAGCAGACACATGCAAAAGCACTGGGGAAAGTCTCTCTCTTGTGGATCATAAGCTACAATAATTTGGGTACTTTTCTCACCACAAAGAGAGATATTACTACTGAATGAAGCTAAATAAAGACAACATCCATAAAAGGAAGCAGGGCTGATTGATAGGAAGAGTCAAAACCACATTTTTTAGACTTCTAGATTCAATAGGGCCTAAAGGCAACTATATTCCTTGATCCCCTGAATTCATCATCCAAAATTTATCAGCCAATTATTTTGCCTGCCTTTCTTCCTTCCTTCTTTCTTTCTCTCTGCCTAAGACAGTAAGAGTTGGATTTCACTGTAAAAAGACTGATCACTAACATATCTATGAGACTATTATTCTTATTATCTTTTATCACATTAAGCTGTACTTAATAATCATTTGCTAAATTTAAAATAATAGGAATTCTAAATTGGAATTAATATAAGATATAGAATGTGAAAAGAGCCATCCATGAGAACGGTGGTAACAGTGGTGATGGTGGTCATATAGTGCCAGGATGTGACAAAAAGTCTTGAATGAAAGACTGAAAAAGAATGAAAAGTTCACTAGCAATGGTAGAGGAGCCTGCCTTTAAAACATTTTTTTCTCAATCTTTGATCACAATTTTCTTGTGTTGACATTATGCAAAAATAAATAATGTACTTGGGTTCATATATGTAAAGCATCATTAATTTTATAGAGTATTTTTTAAATGTACTTGTTTAGAGTAAATGTACATAGAGTCAATTGCTTGTTATATCACTTAATGATTGAAAATTAATTGTCTTTTGTCATTAAAGATATCTTCCTTTCCCCAACTCTTGCCACCACAGAATAGCAAGACTATTATATCCTGACTTTTCCTATTAATTAAGGAGATTCAAATGAGCAGTGCTGAATATGTATTTTACCTGTCTAACCATAACTATACAGACCTAGTCTACATCAAATTGTATACCTCAATGAACTCTAGGAAACATTTTAGTAGTGTGGACTTATATAAAGACACCATAGCAGCCTGACATGCTGGAGGGGCAGGATTATGCAGTGGTCGAAAGCTCTGACCTTTGCTAGGTGCTTGGGTTTTATATTCCTGGTCCAGTCCTTGCTAACAGAGTCACTGTGCACAGATAACATAGCCTGCCAAAGCTTGATTTCAAACCTGTAGAATGGAATGATATTAACACCACACCCAAAAGGTTTTGTGAAAACTAATTGAAAAAATGCTAGAAGGCCTTCTGCCAGGAAGATTGGGAGTCTTCCTAAGAATACAAACCTGCGTGTGTGCGTATGTGTTTTTGAACAGGACCCACTATTAGAGCTGTAAATAGTGAAAGCCATATGTTCTGAGTTTATTAGAGGGAAAACTGAGACTTAGTGTGAAAAAGACTCGTTTCCAACATAGCAAACTGATGACAACAGAAGCAGAGTCAGGTTCAAAACCTTTAAATTCCCACTACAGTGAGCTCTTCACTAAACTGCCAGGCCCTTCTCCTCTAGTTCTTATGGACATAAATGCAACATACCCTAAATACAAATGGTGGCTCTGGTCCTATCTAGAGCCACACACTTTAAACTTTGTCAAGCCAGCCTTCTCAAGATTAATTACTCTGCCTTCACAATCATAGATTTATATTCTGCCTATAGAATCCTCTCTCTCCCCCCTTCCTTTCTCTCAACCTGCATGTGTATTTGTGTATGCACTATTATTAGTTGTATTCATGTTTCTTGTTATGCATATCAGCACCGTGACTACAACAAGGATGTAATTAGGTCTTGGTGGTCTCACCTTAGAAGTCTATTCAGGTGTGATTGTGCAGTCTTTTCCAAAATGCTTGTCAATGCACTGCCCCCTACCCTGCCTCCAGTCTCCACAAAATATCATTTCTGGGTTTATTGCCACATACAGAGGCCATGTGAGATGCTGGAAATACAAGCCATAGGCACAGCTTTCACAGTTAGAGTGCTATTAGCCAAGTTGCAGGAGGGAAAGTAATAGCTTCAGTAGGGACTTAGTTCACTCCACAAATTTGATGTTTGTTTAATGAAATTTGGGTTTTGGTGGTAAATACAATTTTCCTTCAACTGAATGCTTTGTCTCAGTCTGGAAAAGTCTTTTCAATTTCTTCAAAATGCTCTGTAATAATGAGACAACTTGTTTTTCTTAAAAAAAAATTTTTTTTTCCAAAGTAATTGGCTTTGATTCACTTTGGTTTTGTACTTAAAAATCCCAAGCTTCCAAATCAATAGTACAGGAATAACATTTTATGTCTTAAACAATTATTTACAGACAGTGGGAGCACTTGCAATTTAACATGCCACTTAGGCAATGCAGGAGTTGGGCTGTTTGGCTTTTAATTTAGTAGAATGAGAACAAAAGAGGTGATTTATAGAAAAGAAAGAAAAAAATCGGCACATAAGGTATCAGTGTTCTAAGTGTGCTAAAAACCAGAGGAACTTCGAGTTTGGAACAACAGGAAAGGAAGCACATATTATGAAGTCAGGTATATTGATGGAGAGACTATCAAGCCATACAAGCACTGAGCTATATTAAAATGTGTCAATACAAATTAATATAACTTAATTGTGGAATTGCTGGTTATCATAACAAATCCATAGTACAGATTATTGGATATAGGTATTCTTCACAACATTGCATAGGTAGCTAGGTACCCACTGTATTTATTTATGACTCTACTCTAGTTTGCAGTGAACAAAAATCTCTTTGTCTAACACTGCTGTGGCAAGAGGATTTTGGAAATATGATAGGAATTAGGATATTTAAAAATGAAAGATGAAAATGCCTACATATAAAGCAGAACACTCTTTTAAGATTTTTTTTTTTAACATTGTAGATGAACAAAATTCCTTTATTTTACTTATTGTTTTATGTGGTGCTAAGTATCAAACCCAGTGCCTCACACATGCTAGAGGAGCACTCTACCACTGAGCCACAACCCCAGCCCCTAGAGCAGAACATTCTTGACAACAGATGTGTCCTCAGTGTGAGTCAAGTCTCAGCGTGATAGCCTCAGGTCTGAAAGCAGACTTCGCAACACAGCCACTTCTGATGTACTGTTTAGCTTTCCTGGAGTGGGACGTTGAGTGGGGACTCTGAGTCTGTCCATATGCTTGATGTTATCTATTAATTATTTTTATCAGGGTAGGTAAAGGGGAAGGAGTTATGGTGTACACAACTCACATTTTCCACTTTGTGTGTGTGTGTGCCTCTGTGTGTGTGTGTGTGGGTGTGTGGTATGGGGATTGAGCCCAAGGTCACTCTCCCACTAAGCTCCATCCCCAGTATATTTTTATTTAATATTTAGTTAATATTTATTTAATTTTATTTAATATTTATTTAATATTTTATTTTGATATTTTTTTTTTTAATATTTTTATTTTGAGACAGGTTCCTGCTAAGTTGCCACGGCTGGCTTCAAACTTATGGTTCTCCTGCCTCAGCCTCCTGAGTTGCTGGGATTACAAGCATGTGCCACTACCCCCAGCCATTTTCCACTATTATTCTGAAACATTTCCTTAAATCCTTCTCTAGTAGCTAGCACTAAAGAATCTCTCAATAAATATTGTTTAATGAATATATAAATGAACGAAGAACTCTGCCCTAATATTTTTTTCCACCTGAAATACCTTATTTCTTTTCTCCTTTGAGGCTTTTACTTATTCCAAGGTCCAACATGAACAGATTAGGTATTAAGATGCGCAGTGAATCCCCAGGTCTGTGATTTCCTGGACAGCTCTTTCACTGCAGTCAACCATTCATTCAAATATCATATTTAACTGAAGCCTAACTGACCTCCCTATTTCAAATCGCATTCAGTCTACTCTTTAATCTCCTTCACCATATTCTACAAATAGCTCTTTATTAAAACTCTTGAGCATTGCCAGTCCTCCCAGCTAGAGTGTAAACTCGACTAGCGTAAGAATCTTTGTTTCCATCACAGAGGCCTAGTATGCAATCAATAACTATGTGGTAAATAAATGATTTTTCTTAGGTAACGTTTTGGCCTAACTTCTTTATCAGTGTCATGAAGTTGAAAGCTATATTCTATTTCTTTTGCATTTTTTCTGGTACATATAGAAATGCATGGGAAATTGGCAATTTACTGAACACCACCAGTTGTCATACAATGTAATACAAAAATAAAAATAAAAGTTACTTGACTAACTTTTATAAACCATTTATCATGGTACACACTGCTGCCACGGCAAAATATTTTATATCACTTAATGTGTTCTAGGCATCTTGCCAAATGATTTATACACATTATCTCACTGAATCCTTACAAACACTCCCAGAGACAGTTACATTCATCATCCTCATTCCAGAAAAGGTAAGAGAGAGGGTGAAGGAACTACATTTTCCTCAAGCCACAGGGCTAGTAAGCCACAGAGCATGGGTTGCATTGAGACAGACTATAAAGCCCCATCGTTTAGCTAGTATACAGACCAAGTATGGGTTTGGGAGGGAGCATGAATCTACCAACCAGGTTGGAAGAAACTTTCTCAATCTTGTTCTACCAGTAGCTGGGTGATTCACTTTCTTCCTGCCCAGCATTTCCTATCTGATCAAGAGAAGTCATTTCTGCCAAGGCTAAAAAAAATTGACCAAAACTGACCTTTTCTTGCAAAGCACTTGGGATACCTAAAGAGAAAACCTTCTGTAGATTTCAAAGGAACTTACACAAAAATACTATTTTGGGTTACCAACAGACTATTGTTTCAGGAAGGTTGGATTATAGTCGGCAGTAAAACAGCTCTTAAAAATTTTATAAACCAAATCTCAATGGGAAATGCTCATCTCAAAGAGAAGGGAGCAGGAGTATGAGCAGCCAGTGGTTACTGAGAGATGCAGTCACGGTGCAGCAGGAGGCCTCTGGATAAATACCACTCAGCTAAGGAGGCTGCAAACTCACAAAGGCCAATAACATTTTTTAAGCCAGTTAACAAGCATTAACTTTCAAAATTGGGAGTTAATAAGCACATTCATGAATAGAGATCTGTTTATCTTTCTACCACACAGAAGCATTTGGGAAAACCTTTCATTTAGTTAAATCTTGATTCATTGCAAATAGCAGAAGCTCATTTATAACTGTGCAATGAATAAAGGTGTACTGTAAGCAATCAGATTCCATGTGAAGACCACCATACAGGAACCACCACAGAGAAAATTATTACTGAAAGAGGAAATCTGACAAGAACCAAAGGAAGTTAAGGCTGAGTCTCATATTTGTCTGTCCTGCCTCTCTTCACATACTTGCTACATTTTCTTCTTCTTCTTCTTTTTTTTTTTTGGTGGGGGGAGATGGGTACTGGGGATTGAACTCAGGGGAACTCAACCACTGAGCCACATCCCCAGCCCTATCTTTTATTTTCTTTAGAGATAGGGTCTCACTGAGTTGCTGAGCACCTTGATTTCGCTGAGGTTGGCTTTGAACTTGTCATTCTCCTGCCTCAGCATCCCAAGTGGTTGGGATTATAGGCATGTACCACCACTACATTTTCTTCTACTGACCAAATTCCCCTCCTTAATATGGATATGTCCTATTATTTCCATTATTTTATTCCAAAACTCCTTACAGAATATTGAATCTCCATATTCTATCATATACATATATATATACATATATATCTATATTATACACACACACACACACACACACACACACATATATATATCAACATATTTAGGGGGGAACCAGGGATTCAACCCAGGGGTGCTTAACCACTAAGCCACATTCCCAGCCCTTTTTTATATTTTTATGTAGAGACAGGGTCTCACTGGTTGCTCAGGGCCTTGCCAAGTTGTTGAGGCTGGCTTTGAACTTGCAATTCTGCTTCAGCCTCCTGAGCTGCTGGGATTACAGGTGTTTGCCATCATGTATATGATACCTGGCTATCATATATATTTTTGATCTTTCAGATTTTCTCCTATGACTTGTGTGTTCTATTTTAGGTAATTTCCTCAGCTTTCTCTATTAGTTTATTAACCTCTTTTCAGATGTACCTGCTCTTCTCCTTACTTCTTCCACTGAGTTTTTAATATCAATCTCTATATATTTTCATTTCTAGAAGTCCTTTTTGATTTTTTTATAAACCTACTTAGTGTTTCATAGTATCCAGTTATTTCATTGTTATTTCTATTTTTCTTCTATAATTTTCTTTCTTTTAACATGTTGGTTTGGTAGACTCCTCCATGTTGTCCTCTTATCTCAAATACTCAGGATTTTCCTTCATAGTTAATCATTTCCTTTTGTGATCTGTAATTGTTTATGGTGTGCTAATGTGTGGCAGGATTTTTGGTCTGTGATAGCTGTGCACACTCTGGGCTATTTATAAAAAGTCAGTTAAGATTAGCTTTCCAAGTTGTTCCAGATAGTCAATCATCTGAGATACGTTTTACATTAGTTTCTTTTTGTACTCTACATGTAATGGATTCTAAACTTAGTGTAAACTCCAATGACACAAACGTCATGGGTGCTTATAACAATAAGTAGTTCTGATCATAGCTATGTGGCCTTCCTCTCTGTTTCATGAATCTTCTTACCCCATCCCTACATTTGGCAGCTTTATTGTTAGTTACCTACTTTTAAATTTTCAAAACTGGTCTCTGATTGGACCATTTAATCTTTGAGTCAAATTAGAAAATTTTCTAGGCAAACTAGGAAATTTGGCCAATATGCTAGGGACAGTAATGAACAAGACAGCCTCATGGAACTTACAGCCTTGCCGAGAAGACAGACATTAAACAGAAAGTTATAATTGGGATACATATTATAAAGGGTTATATGTGGTAATTTAGGAACAGTATGAAAAAACATTTTTGAGAGTATATAGGCGGTCAGGAAAGTTTGTCCCTAGGAAGTGAATATTTGGTATATAGTTACCAAATATTGTTTAAGTAACTAATATATGCCTGAAACTATAGTAGAAACTAAGGATGATATTAATAAAGACTGATAATATCTACCTTCTCTCAGCTCACAATTTGGTTGAGGAGAAAAGTAGTAAATGTGGCACAATAAAAGACAAAGTAATTTCAGATAGTGCTGAGCATTAAGAAGCTGATTAAGATATTGATGGGTGGTTGGGTGGTTATTTGGATTTGAATGAGACCAGAATGATGCATAGGAGCCAAGTGGAGTTTTGGGAAAGAACCTTCCTGCAAAGGTAAAAAATGTTGGCAACTCTCAAACCAAAACAGTTGTAACACAAACAGCATTCTCCTCTTGCTCTGCATTCCAGCTGTGTGAACTGTATTTCCTCAAACATAACCACCAGTTGCCTGCCTAAAGAAAATGCTATTCTCTTTTACTGGTTTGTTCTCCTCAGCCCATCTCTACAGGAATAATTACTTCCTCTCACTCATACATGTTAAAATGTCACCTCCTCAAGCAGACTATCCATTGTCAGTGCCTATAAAATACCACCCATACTCCAAGGAGATGCTAACCTCATCCTGTGATGCCCAATAGAGTAGTCACTAGTCACATGTACCTATTTACACTTTAATTAATTAAAATTAAATAAAATTTTCTGATTAGAAGACTCTGATCCAATAGAATAACTATTCCTGCTATATGGGATTATATCCATTAAAATTTTTAGTTTTGAAAAATTTTTAATTAAATTATGTTAAAATGAAAAAAAAGTTTTATTCAGCTTTTCACTTCTGTGACTAAAAGGACCCCACCAGAACAACTGTAGAGGAAGACAAGTTTATTTAGAGACTTACAGTTTCAGATATCTTAATCCATAGACAGCAGGCTCCATTCCTCAGGACTTAAGGTGAGGCAGGACATTATGGCAGAAGAGTGTGGTGGAAGGAAAGCATCTCACATGATGGTCAGGAAGCAGAGAGAGAAACTTTACTCACCAGATAAAAATATATACCTGAAAGCCACCCTCTAATGCCCTCCACCAGCTATATCCCACATGCCTCCACCACTCAGTTAATCCCATCAGGAATCAATTCACTGATTAGTTTAAGGGCCTCACAACCTAATCATATATGTAAAATGAATCCATTTTGTTAAAGTAAATGAAAACTTTTAATGACATGAAATTTTAATCATTTTGGCACTCTTTCACTCTCAGAAGTGTGTAGTTGTGTTTAATACGATATCTCACCCAAGCTAAGTGAGACCATATTATGAGACAAGGACAGAGAAGTAAACTGGAGTCTGCACATGTAGACCTTGCAGAGTTTGAACTTTATCCTATAAGATAAAGAACTGTATATTTTATTATATTTGTAATTGTAATAGGAAGCTATTAAAGGGTTTAATATGGGAGGGGACTTATCTGATTTTAAAGTTGAATTGTAATAAGCCAAGGCAAAAAGGACTTATTGGAAAGAGCAACTTTCCCAAAAGCATGGCAATGACATGTATAGTCCTGGACAAGAGAGAGTGTAGGGGGAAAAAAAGTGGTAAACCCTAAGCTTGAATCAGAACTGTGTACTGGGTCAAGTCATGGATGCCTTGGGAACATGGAGAATATTTGGGACTTCAGCAGTGGGAACCTAGAAGAGCTTAAATTGAGAGCTAACATCACTGGTTTTGCATTTCAGAAGTTGCTTTGGAGATGTCAGAAAGAAAGGACTGTAGAGGAGCAATAATGGAAGGCAGCAAGAGCAATTAGATAGTCTTGAGATGGCTGGAGTTAGAGCAGATAATGGCAGATCCTAAGGCTGGGATAGTGAGATGAGGAACTGTGGCAGCTTATGGGAGGTATTTAGAAGCTATTGTCTGCAAGTCTGAGTGACTAATTACCCATGGGTCATAATGGTCATACATTTTTACTTGAATGACTACATGACTGTTGGTATAGTATACTCAAAAAGGGAGCGCAGAAGGAGTAAATTTGATTGGGAAGATGAAGAGTTCAGTTAAAGTCAAATTTTAGTTTAGACACTTGCAACAACACTACATTGTCCATTTGATAGTTATATAAAAAGACTTGAAGAGAGGAGAGAAATAGAGACAAAGTTTTGAGGCTATAGGCATATGTTATTGTAAAAGACTGTGTGAAAGCTGAAGTAGCTTTCTTCCTGAGGAATGGCATACTCCCAACACAATATCTTTAGAAATATAAGAGATCTTGGGGGTCATTTAGCCCAGTGCTCCTACTTCTTAAGTGAATAAACTGTTACATCAGAAGTGATTTGTTAAGGACCATGTAGGCAGTAAGTGGAAGAAAGAGAGTCTGAGAGCACTCTTCTGTCTAATGCAGTCCAGCATCTGTATACATCCAATATATCTAATTCTGTTAAACAGTAACACTTCATAAAATAAAATGACATATTAGATTGTTTTAATTGTATGTACAGGTCCTCTGATTACTAAAATATCACATTGTATGTATGGATTGGTAAACAGGAATACCGTGTAGATTATGATTAATTACATTCTATAAAATTTCTAGTCATTGTTATGCTATTAATTAGTTTAATGAAGCATTAACATAGATTGAAAATATGATACTAGCAAGATTTTAATTTTATAAATCAATACCTCATTAATAATTATTGCCATATCTATAGACATCACTCAATTAATCTCCTAGTATAAAAGCAGTAGCATTTCAAATAGTAGGAAAAATGTTTAGATTCATGAAGTAATTTTATTTTCAACTTATGATCAAGGAATATATTTTATTTGTGTAGTTAATGTGGAATTTAGTCTGTCTCTCCCTTGGGCTCTAACAAACCTGGAACATGATCATTTTATTCTTAATTTTTGTGATAATGGAAGGATTTGATGCATTTAATAATTATAATTTAATACAACACATATGCACAACACAAACAACATAACTAAAAAAGGCACTGAAATGGTTAACATTTTCTGGGAATGAGTCCAGAGTACTTACTAAAAGATGAAAGTGTTATCCTGTTCTCTTCTTAGCTACAAAAAAAGTCAGAACTAACGTCCAGTCTTAGAAAGTCAAGGAAGGAGTGTAGGAACCATTGAAAGACCCTTGGCCTGCCTCCAACCTCGTCTTCTACACCTGATCTGCCCTCACTGTATTCTAGATGCATTGATCTTTGTTTCTGGAGCATGGCCAGTTCATTCCACTCCACTCATCATTCCCTCTGACTGGCACACTCTTCCCACTGATCTTCCCACGTAGACCATTTCCATCACTTGGGCATTTGCTTGAATGAATGTCACCCTACCTAATCTACATGCCCTCCACTCCTGCTTTCACCAATACTCTATCTCAGTTTTCTATTTTTATAGGAAATATCACCTCTGATTATTATGAAATCACCTTATTTACGTATTTGTTTACTATTCTTCTTGCTTCACCCACTAGAATGGAAGCTCCAGGGACACACAGACCTTGTCTGTCTTGTTCACAGGTGCATCTATAGTGATTGGTTTCAGCGCCTCCTGCCTAATAGACTCCACAAAGTTTTTAAATAAATGGACCTACTAAAGTGCCTACAACTTTGGGGGTGGCCCACTTGTCAACAATAGGGCCGAAGTCAGAACCTCAATTTTCTCATTTAAAGTCAAATACTCTTTCTAGCATATATAGAGTGTCTCTTTTTCATCCCAAAGGTTCCTTGTGAGGACATTAAATCCTTCTGAAAACTGATAAATAATTATCATATGCTAGACAACATTTAGTTTGCATCAACACTATCAAGCATTGCACTGCTTTACATGCTTTCACACTTAGTGTTTGTTAGCTTTAAGGCAACAAACCCTATCCTTAGATTTAGAGGGATTGGGGGAAGAAAATAAAGGGAGGATTGGTGAGAGAGGGGAGGAGAGAAGGACACTCATATCTCAGGCCTAACTAATGCACCTACATTTACACAGCTGGATTCTTTTATGATTCCAAATGCTGGTATCACGATTATTTTGTTATGGCATGTTATGTAAACTTTACAAGATATTTTATGGGGCATTATTGGTATAAAGTTATGCTCCAACTAAAACAAATTTCAGGACAAAAAATATCACAGCAAATCATACTGGCTAGATTGGTATTCTTTGCAAGTCACAGTGTGATGACAACATTGGCAGAGCTTTCATTGGGTCATATGATATTGATCAGTAGATCACTAGGCTGCTGTAGAGGTTTGTGGCCTGAGGCTTACTGACAGATTGTCCATCAAAACTTCTCAAGTCCCTAATGGAAAAGTGTCAGCCTCTGTGTCCCAAGGACAAAAACATTAATAAAACTTACAAGTTCATATTTCATACGTATTTTTTACCCTAAAATAAAATGAATACAAATTCTGCATTCATCAAATTGATTTTTCTGTGTGTTAATGTCAGAATTTACAGATTTCCTTTAAAGGTCTTCAAAAGTCCCTAAATGTCATGATGAATAATAGACTTACAGATTATTTAATTTAGAGAAAAAGAGATAGAGCTTCTCTTTAAGATCTTATTTGAACAACAAATTCGCTGATTATTTTCAGGGTTGGATAAAGTTTAAGAAACAGAAATCTTTTTTTTTTTTTTTTTTTTCCAAAACTGAAGTGGGAAAAGTGGGAATGTATTGAGTCCTGGATCATTTGTTATTAGTGCTAAACTGGAGCAAAGTTATTTAAAATATTTATATAACCGTTAATTCCTTACTTGGTTGAGATTTTTAGACTATTTAAAAACAGATAATAGGAATCTATTAATGTTAAAATAATTTTAATATATTAACTACCTGCTTCAAAAAGCCTAGCAATCTTAAACAGTGTCTGTTAATTCATCATATTTAGCTGATACTTAAAAAGAACAGGGTCTAGTCTCTCTCTTAGGAATACATTTCACCATTTGATTAGACGTAGGTAGGATGGCTGTGTGTTGAACATAGGAGGGCACTAGTTACAGTCTGGAATGACCTTGTAGAAATGTGCAAAGTTTATGGTGACTATGTTCCTTCATGTGTAAGTACACAGAGGCAGAGACGATGAACTCAAAGGTATTTCTCTCCCTTAGGTGGCCTTATTGTTGAATGTAAGGTCCATCTCTTCTCATTCCATGTACGGCCTTTGATACAGTTCAAAAGGTCATGAGGGGCTGGGATTGTGGCTCAGCGGTAGAGTGCTCATCTAGCACGTGCGCGGCCTGGGTTCGATTCTCAGCACCACGTAAAACTAAAACCACATTGTATACAACTAAAGCAAATAAATAAATATTTTAAAAAAAGGTCATGAGAACACTGAAATAAATTTCCAATACATGGGCTTGTGCATGACAGTTTTTCTTGGTTAAGGGGCAAGAGTTTTATTTGGTGGGTTCTAAAAAAAAAAAAGTTTATGAAAACTCTCCCTTCTACAATTTTAAGAGCTACTGTCTAAACTATTGACTAGCATAGTTAAGAGACTATATTCTGGAGTGAAACCCCTAGGTTTCATTCCAACTCTTCAAAATACTAACTTTCTGACCTTGCATAAGTTACATGATTTCTTTATGTTTGTTCTCTTATCAATAAGAAAACACAATACTAGAACATTCTTTTTAAAATTTTTATTTATTCTAATTTTTATATATGACAGCACAATGCAATTCAATTCATATTACACAAATAGAGCACTTTTTATGTCTCTGCTTGTACACAAATAGAGTCACACCATTCATGTTTTCATACACGTACTTAGGGTAATGATGTTCATCTCATTTCACCATCTTTCCTACCCCTATGCCCCCTCTTTTCTCCTTCCTCCCCATTGCCCTATCTAAAGTTTGTCTATTCCTCCCATGCTTCTTTATTAGATTGCTTTAAAGGCTTAAGTGAGATTTGTGTAAGCAAAAATGCTTTAGCATACAAGTGGGTCACTTGATGTTATTTTTATTCATGTTCTCAAATAAAATTTCCTTACAAACAGATCATGGGTTTACTTTTCCTATATGTAAGTAGCAAATTAAATAGAATTTCTAAATATTTGTGAAATGAATGAATGAATGAATGAGTGAATGAATGGATAGGTTATGACTTTGGAGTAAGCAGGTCAGTAAATATTTATCCTGGATCAGAACCACCTTTTCCCAAATCGTGCTGAATGTGCAGGGTGTTTGAGGGAAACACTGATGAAAACACCTGGTCACTTCTCCTTTGTGTCAGTTTCTTTCCCTACTACCAGAACCTCATTTAATCCTTATATATATATAAACAACAACTGCTTAGAATTATCTTTGTTTTATTTATTCACTCACAAGTATATTTTCCCCAAATCTTTAACCTACATGTACTGTGTAGATGATAATGATTTTGAAATAGATTAACCTAATATCCCCAGCATGTTATTTATTTGAAGCTTTTATCCATTTCCTCAGTCTGAATACTCATTCTAGGTGTTCTGCAGTACATCAATACTTTACAAAAAAGGATAGAAAAAAATTGTGTGCATGTGTGTGTGCGCGCTATTCTTCTAGACTAATTGCAGCACCATTGTTACTCTTTCAATTTAGTAGTAGTAAGTACTTAGCAGACATCTGTTAACACTGGAATTTTAGGTAGCCTTGTTCTTTAACAGCTGGAAATCTAAAATAATGATTTCTGAATACTAAATTCACCTTTGAAGTGCATTTTGTACTCAAACATTTTGAGCATTTCTCACACTTCTTAATTATTTCAGACTTGAAACATAGTTGATATATTAGAAAGAGCCTAATACAAGGTGGCCTTATTTCTAATATCTGTTACTCTTTTAATTAGCAGTAAGATTTCTGAACAACCATTAAATGCCCAGGCTTTGGCTTCCTTGTGCATAAAATGAAAAATGGGAGGAGTTGATTGGATTATACATTGCTTTCCAAATAATGCCACGATTCCAACTCTGAAAAGGAAGTCAATGATGAATTAAAAAAATAATTTCCATCAAATTACTCCTGCTATATCTACCTGGAGACTTTAACACCCTTTAGTCTTTCAAGGATAAACTTGGAAGAAACAGCAGAATAATTCAAATTTCATACTTCAGTACTTATTCAAGCCAAGGTTCATGTTATTTTAGTAAGAAATGAGTGCCAAGGGTATGCACTTGACCATTTTATGCCCGGTTTAATTCCTATTTATATCCATCTATCAAATATTTCATGAATACTCATGCAGCAACCAGAAGATAAGAAAAAAGCTGTATACAGTCCCAGTCCTTAAGACCCACAGCAGAATTTAACAAGAGACTTGGGGAATGTTATCAGGGTGGCAGAATAGAAAGCCCACACTTAAAAGCAGCATACTACAGGGACACAGCCACTTCAATGTTTATAGCAGCACAATTCACGATATCTAGATTGTGGAACCAACCTAGATGCCCCTCAATAGATGAGTGGATAAAGAAAATGTGGTATATATACACAATGGAATATTACTCAGCATTAAAAGAAAATAAAATCATGGCATTCGCAGGTAAATGGGTGAAGTTGGAGAATATAATGCTAAGTGAAGTTAGCCAATCTCAAAATTCTAAATGCGAATGTTTTCTCTGACAAGGAGGCTGATTTCACACTGGGGTTGGGTCTGGGAACATAGGAGTATTAGAGGAACACTAAAAAGGTCAATGGGGAAGGAGGGGAAGGGAGAGAGCAAGGGGGTGTAAAGGGGAAAAAAGCAAAAGAATACGGTAGAATGAAATGGATATCATTATCCTAAATGCATGATTAAAGACATGTATAGTATGAATATACTTTGTATACACAGTGTTATGTAAAAAGGTGCTCTATATGTGTATTATGAATTGTAATGCATGCTACTGTTATATATACAACAACTTCAAATAAAAAACAAAACAAGGCTATTTCCTATAAGTTTAGTGAGCTTATAGGAAATGAAATCAAATTAATACCACACATTCACATGATACTTGCTATTTGCCAGATTTGTCAGATTCTGACAAGGAAATTAAAACACAGAAAGGTCAAGCAACTTGCCCAAGATCACACAGCTAGAAAATGGACAAAGTCTGACCATTAGGGTTCATATACTTCACTATATTGCTTCTTAAATTTCATTTTATTCTCACCCAATAAAAACATAAATCCAATACCTTTCTATCATTCCTTCACCTCTCTTAAAATTGTCATATTATTAATAGATTGAGTACAACCTACCCCCTCAAATACCTTGCATTTTCCTGTTATATACTTGGACATAAACTTATATAGATTATATTTATGCAAGGCTTTCATTCAGATAATGGATATGACACATGAAGAGAAATATAGTACAGACAAATGTCAGAAAGGTCCAAAAATTTCAGGTTACCTAACAAAGCTCCTTTTTGAAAAAAAAAAATATTTAAATATATTTTTGAGGGCTGGGGTTGTGGCTCAGAGATAGAGGGTTTACCTAGCATGTTTGAGTCGTTGGGTTTGATCCTCAGCACCACATAAAAATAAAGATACTGTGTCTACCTATAACTAAAAAATAAATATTAAAAATAAATTTTTAAAAGCAGAATAAATAAATAAATAAATAAATAAGAAAAGAAAACAGAAAACTCACACTCTCCTTCCCTTGACAAAGACAAAGGTTCAACTTGCTGTGGTCTGTCCCCCAGCTTAGTGTAATACAATCTGGAAAAGGTTTCCATCTCCTAGCTTTTCCCTGAGGAGAAAAATTGCATCTCCCTAGCTTTCCTTTTTTACATTCAAAGTGCAGAATTTCCATCCAACATCAACAAAATAGACATTCTTTTTAAAATGCACATGCAACATTTTCTAAAGTAGAACACATGCTTGGTTATAATACAAGGCTTAAGAAATATAAGAGGATTGAAAGGATATCAAGTATTTTTCAAGCCACAATGGAATGGACATTAGAAATCAATGGCTAAAGGAAAACTTGGAAATTTATAAATATGTGGAAATTAAACAACATAATCTTGAATGATCAAGGTGTCAATAAGAAATCAGATAGGAGGTTAGAAAACGTGTCAAGATAAATGAAAATAAACACACAACATATCCAAACTATGGGATATAGAAAAAGCAGAACTAAGAAAGAGGTTTTAGTGATAATGCCCACATTTAAATATAAGAAGATTTTAAATGAGCATAGAAATTTACATTACAAAAAAAAAAAAAAAAAAAAAAAAACAGAAAAAGAAAAACAAACTAGGCCCAAAGATAGAGGTGGGAGAACATAACAAAAATTAGAGCAGAAATGAACCATATAGAGAATTGAAAAACATTTTTTTAAAAAAATCAAATTTAAAAAATTTTTTTAAAAAAAATCATTTAGATTGATTTTTAAATCAATTTTTTAAAAAAAACAATCCAAATGAAGAGTTGGATTTTATTATAAATAGAAATAAAACTGAAAATATTTAGCTAGAAGAGTTAGGGGAAAAGAAGAATCAAACACCTGATATGAGAAGAAGACATTACAACTAATGCCACAACAAATGAAATGGATCATAAGATACTTCCATGAAAAATTGCAGGACAAAAGAATTGAATAACCTAGAAAAAATGGACAGATTCCCAGACATACAACCCACTAAAACTCAATCATAAGGAAATAGAAAATCTGAACATAATTATAACTAGTTCTGCTATTGTTGAACTAGTAATCCAAAACATCCCAACAATAAAAGCCCAGAACCAGAAGGCTTCATTCCTAATTCTACCAACATTTAAAGAAAACTAATGCCAATTCCTTTTAAATTTTTCCAAAAAATTGAAGAGGAGGGACTACTTCCAAACTCATTCTGTAAGGCTAATATTATTCTTATACCAATGCTAACATATATACTACAAGTTCCCATTTCCATACTTTGGCTCTAATCCATAAGGAGTTTCCTGCCCTGGAAAATGCTGATTTTTCTCCACTCACCTGTTGGTCTTTGGGGGCAGAGGGGGGTGGGATGGGGCAGCAATGGAGTGATTTCTATTATATATCTAGGAAGAATTGTTGATAGCAGTGATTCCAGGCTTCTTACATACTTAACTAGAAAACCAAAGCACCGTGGTATACAATTTATAATAGTAAATATCTTTCATAAAGCAAGTTAGTTATCCTGATTAATGACATATGGCAAGATGAAATATGATTGAACCAGCAAAAACACTTAGGGGCATGGTAAGATTCACACTGAATATCTGTTTAACTGGAAAACAAAGTATAAAAAATATATTTAGAAATAATTTTAACTTTTTTTTAAAAAGCTATTGCATATGGAAACATATATATCATATATGAAATCTAAAATTATGTACATGGAAGTACTAATTACTGCTTTCTTTGGAAGAGATATGATGAATACTTTTTAAATTTTTCTTCTTTTTTTATTTTCTCTATTGGTTGCAATGAAAATAGATTTCTCTTAAAACAAGGTTTGCCTATGTGTTTGGAAGGAGTCTTAATAATGCTTCATAAATTAATAGCCCCAGTCTCTATTGAACAAGATGATCACAACTCCAAAGCTAGTGAGGTAAGGGAGGAATATTATTCTTTTCAAGAAGGGAAATCTTCTTGAATTCTGTATTGCAACCTCATCTTCAGTTTTACTTCTCACTTCCCTCTACCTCCACAGGTGCCCTCTAAGGAGCCCTGGTGTGCGGGTCCTGAGCCTCTCACTTCTCAGAAAGTCTATAGCATTACACTTTTGTAGGTTTCATCCTCACTCCTCACCAGTTGTTGCTCTGAGTTATTAACTCTCTTACATGTCTATGTCCTCCTCTTGAGCTACTTTGTAAGTCCCTCATGGATAGGTATTCACATCTGAAATTACATACACAATTAAGGTTGTATAAATAATAGCATTAGAAATAAACATGACCAATTACTTAGAGAATGATAGTAGGCATTGTCCTGCGGGTATATTTTAATTCATTTTGCTCTGATTACAATATTCCGTAAGGTTGGTATGATTGCTTCCATTTTACAAATGAAGAAACTGAAGTTTAGAGATGTTCAATAGCTCTCAAAGTTTTAGGCCAGTAAGCTGTGGAAGTGGAATCTTCTGTAACACTCAGAGCAGAGCTTTAGACATTAGCAAGCACTAAGCAAAAATTGTTTAATTAAGACTTTGACCAGCACCTTCTACTTGGGACTGGTGAAGGAGAATTTTGTTTGGAATTTCTAGACTCCCTACTATAATGCCAAAGCAAGTACAGTGCTAGTTGCCCACAGTCCAGGTAGACAACATTCCTTCCCACAAATGGCCGGATCCCAGGTGTACACAGACCTTCAATCCTTGCTAAGTGTGAGGTCAAGTTGCCACAGAAGAATTGGCAGGGAAATTTGAAGTTTAATGAGCTCCATAGGAATTTCCAACAGTATTAATTCCAGACACACTGCACCTGTTGTTTTAATGCACATCTGATTTTCTCCATTCATCGACCAGTCATTGTGCTGCACACCTTTGTGACTGTGCTTATCGAATTTCCTTGTCGTAGAAGAATATCTTCTCTTCCCTTGTTTACTTGAAAGATTTTTACTGAGCCTCTAAACCCAGTTCAAATATTACATTTTCTCTGCAGCTCTCCAGGACCTCCCTATATCTCACCCTCATCTCTGCTCTGTGTAGCCTTTGTCACGTTCATTGGGTGCACATCTCCTCCACTGAATTGCCAGATCTTTGAGGGGAAGATATTTGTGTCACATCACATTCCATGCTTCATATACATTAAATGCTCAATAAATGTGTGTGGAGTCAAATGGGCATAAGAAAGTACTAAGACTGGTAGAGAAAGGCTAGCCATGATTTAGGCCAGTAATTTGCTTCTCTGTGATGCAATTTTCTGTGTTCTTTGGAATAAATATAACAGATGAATATTTCTGATCCAGGAGACTCTAAAGGTAAACATCCAAATTCTCAGTTTCTCTTTTTATGTATAATGAGTTTGGTCTGAACTGAAATAATATAAAAGTTCACACCAGTGCTGAAATTAGTCTTGAAAAATTCACTATTTTAAATTGACCACTCCCTTCCATTAGTAGAGATAATTGAAAACTTAAACCCATCAAAGTGCACTTAAGTACACACAGAAGATTTAGAAGCACATGAATCCATGAACTGAGTCACCAGTGGGCATCCTAATAACTATAATTTCACCAAGATGTATTTATTAAACATCTGTGAATTGCTAAGTGCTGTCAAAAGTCTTCCAGAAAGAAGCACTGTGCAGTTACCTCCCTCAAGGGAGAAACTCTGCCAGGAGCGATTTTGCGCATGGTATTAGTGTGTGGGAGAAGATGCTGTGAACCCTCTTTGAGAGGTTATAGATAGTTGCTCCATGACTGGCAGAGACTTCATTCTCATTACTAGAAATGCCAAACAGGGACGAAGTGGATGAGGGCATCCCTCACTCTTCTTGAGATTACACCCAGGGCCACTTCTGGCCTTCGTCACTCAGGAACTATTTAGCTTCCCTTGTTCCCTGTTCAGTGTTGAACCATATGTTATATGACTGTAAGTGACACATTTACAAAGTAGAGGCTTTCTCTACTTCATTCTCATTAGTCTGCTGTTAAAAAAATAATAATAATAACTCTTACATGCACCTGCATCTTAACCCTGTCTTCTAATTGTGTTTTCTGAACCAGAATCAGATCAGCAGCTTTTTTGGCTACTTTGTGTCTTTGCTTTTACCCCCCAGACAAGACATACCCACATGTCAGCAAATCCAATTACTGTAGAGAAAGCTGATTATGAAAGATGCATCTATTTCAGGACGTGGGTCATTCCTTTTATGATATTTGATTCTTTAAAATAAAAATTTAACCCCCCCCCCCCCACCAACTTCCCCTAAAGAATTTATCTTAGAAGAAAAATAGTTTGTTCAGAGACTTTTCTGGAACTAATTGCTCACCAACAGATAAAATGATTTTTTCTTAGGAAGTTATAGCATCTCAAAATTTTAGCACTGGAAGGCAAGTTAGAAATAGTCTTAATCAATTCTTTCATTTCAAAGATGAGAGAGGGCTGATTTGACAAGGCTAAATGACTTTCCCACTACCACCCGGTTAGAGACAGGACTCTGCCTACAACTCCTAACCCTAAGCAGGGGTATATATTTAATTAGGTTTTTGTGCCAGAGGGGGAAAAGCTGTTTTACTGAGTTACTGACAGCAGCATGTTAATATGCATGTGATTTTAATCTGCTAACATAGATAAAATAATAATCACAGTCAATCAACAAAGAGTAAAACCCTCTAATTTCCAAAGAAAATTAGCTACTGCCAGAATAACTTGACCTAATGGGAGAGGTCAAGTTCAGAGTATTGGTATGGGTACACATATTTTGATCAAGCAAATGATTCGTGATATTTGAATTATACTCTGAAATAACAAAGATGTAGTGGAGGAAATGAAGCATCTTCAGGGGTGTATAAAGGCCTTTTAGAGTGTGTGCCTTCACCCATGTCTCCATCCAAATCATAAGCTCTTAAGGTGGATGCTTATGCACATCCCCTCTAGACTAGGCACACTTGACTATCCTAGATCAAGTCGCCAAAAATAAGCTGGGGTAGTGAGTGCCTCATCTCAAAGTTTGGAATTAGAACAAGAAGAGTCTCATTGCATAACTAAAACCCTCAAACAAAACAAAGGAGACATAGAGATACATGCCTTCCAAATGAACTAACAGGCAGCACTTGCTGCCTGATAACAGCAGATAAGCAGAAAGCAGACTTCATGATTGTAATAATTGCTATAAGATCAGTTCTAAAGAGTGCATGAGTACACCCACCACCATGAATATAGAAGACCACAAAATAGTTACAAAAAGGTCCTGGAGTTTGGATTATCCAGACAGTCGTCTCAGTTCTTACTCTGATAGGAACATCCTCAGAACAATGACATCAGGTCATTCACCCCCATTTATTTTAATGGTGTCACTTAAAGATAAATCCTTTGAAAAAGAATACACACACAGTCCCAAAGCCACATCAGAGATGGATGAGAGAAAAGGTTAGATGAGAAATCAGGACATAATTCCACAAACAGCTGCTGAGTTCCACATAAGGTCAAAGATAATTTTGAAACACCTGAAACAGAGGTGACTTTAAATGGGAAGCTGGCCTGACAATCATCAGTCCCCACAAATAAACATAGTTATGAAGCAAGAAAGATTACCAATTTAAAAAATATTCCTGGCTTTCAATCATCCCAGATAGTGTAAATTAAGACAGATAAAGTTGGCTGCCTCCTGGAAATAAGAGACTCTTCTCTAAGCTCCCTGCTTGTCCCTGCTGGTTATGAAGAGGGATGAGAAACTGCTCTGGCAAATAAAGCAAGACTGAGAGTTCTGTGGAGCTCCCTTTAAAGAAGCAACAAGGCCAAATCAAGTGTGACGGCTGTTTACATGGAAGAAAAGGCCTAATCTTGTGGTGGTTTGTGAAGGCATCTCCAGATTCCATGGTGTTCCAAAGCATAGTCTATTTTCCTAAATCCAATCTTTAGTTTGGGGTTCTTTTAAATATGGATCCTTTCCTTGCCTGACCTCTCCATTCTAATGTTCCTCACATTCTATCCCGTAACAAAAGAAGCAATCCACTCCTTCTTCAAACGAAGCTCTCGGTTTATTCACTTTATAAGGAGTAGGGGCATAAATTTATATGTGGGGTATACATTTTAAAATATAGTATAGTCCTAAGGGATATGGTGAGAGCAGGAGAAACAGTACAATTTCTATAATATAAGCATAGGGACTGGGGTTGTAACTCAGCGGTAGAGCACTCGCCTCGCATGGTGTTGCCCGGGTTCGATCCTCAGCACCCCCTTAAAAATGAAGATATTATGTACAACTAAAACAAATAAATAAATATCTTTTTAAAAAGTTGTATGAATTGGGCTGGGGTTGTAGCTCAGTGGTAGAGCACTTGCCTGGCATGTGTGAGGCACTGGGTTTAATTCTCAGCACCACATAAAAATAAATAAAATAAAGGTCCTTGACAACTAAAAAAATATTTTTTAATAAAAGTGCATATATTCAACCTGAAAAAGTGACAAATGAAAATCATAATATTATACAAATATTCAATTAAACAATGTGAGCTGTGAGGCCTTTTGTGTACTCTGAATTGGGTTAGGCTTCATGAGCAAAACGGGAGGAACCTAAAAAAATATTCAGTGCTTTTCCGATTATGATATTTTTGGGAAAGTGTCTGCAAGGGAGAAAAAGAAGGGGTTAATAAGAAATGTGCATAAGCCAGAGAAAAAGTCCCCAAAGAGGTACAGAAATTGAAGCAGGCTGTCATACGGTGATCCAAAGATCACCTGCATAAGAATTAGTTGGGATGTTTATGTAAATGTATATTCTCATATCCCTCATAGGTCTCATAAACCAGGTTCTTTGGGAATACATTCATGGATATAAATAAAATCCTATCATTCTCTTGCTAAAAACCTTTTACATGGAATGAGCTTATGATGCAAACCCTCTGCCAGATCTGCCTGATCTGGCACTGCTTGCTTCTCCTGCGCCATCTCTGCTCCTTAGTTCTCTCCTCCGCCCTTCAATGCACGCTCCTTGCTCTCTAGTTAGATGCTGATGTCTTTCCACTTGCATGGCATATGCCTTTGCCTTGCTTATTATTTCTCTTCTTTGGACAGTCTTCCACCCTTACCCTAAATTGAGCCACCTCACCACCACCTCCTCTTTCTATATCATTAGAATATATTCTTTTCTTCAAAATACTTTTTTAGTTTGGTTTTGCTGTTGCAATAAATCACAACAAACCTAGTGGCTTAAAATCACACAAATGGATTATTTTATGATTTTGTAGGTCAGAAGCCCAAGTATCTTGTTGGGCTTCAAGATCAAGGTATAAGCAAGCTGCGCTTCCTTCTGAGGTTTTAGATAAGAATCCATTCACTCTTCTAGACTCTCAAGGTCATTCATAATCCTTAGTTCCTGGTCCCTTTCCTATCAAAGGCTGGCAACATTACATCTTTCCGATCCTTCTTTGCAGCCATATCTTCCTCTTACCACAACCAGGAAACTTTAGTTTTTAACTACTCATAGTCAATTGGGACCACCGGATTAATGCAGGATAATCTCCCTGTCTTGAGGTCCTTAAAATCTTAGTGATATTCAGACACATTCAGACCCTAGATATTAGGATGTCAATATCTTTTTTTTAAACCTTCATTTTATTTACTTATTTTTTTTATTTGAAGTTGTTGTATATAACAGTAGAATGCACTACAATTCGTAATACACATATAGAGTACATTTTTACATATCACTGTTTGTATACAAAGTATATTCATACTATTCATGTCTTCATACATGCACTTAGGGTAATGATATCCATCTCATTCTAACATATTTTTTTTTCCTTTATACCCCCTTGCCCCCTCCCCTTCCCTCCCTCCCCATTGACCATTCTAGTGTTCCTCTAATCCTCCTATGCTCCCCATCCCAACTTGACTGTGAATCGGCCTCCTTATATAAGAGAAAACATTTGGCATTTGGATTTTTTAGATTGGCTAACTTCACTTAGCATTATATTCTCCAACTTCATCCATTTACCTGAGAATGCCATTATTTTATTTTCTTTTATTGCTGAGTAATATTCCATTGTGTATATATACCACATTTTCTTTATCCACTCATCTACTAAGGGGCATCTAGGTTGGTTCCACAACCTAGCTATTGTGAATTGTGCTGCTATAAACATTGATGTGGCTGTGTCTCTGTAGTATGCTGTTTTTAAGTTCTTTGGGAGGGAGGACATCAATATCTTTAAGGCTCATAATTCTATCTACCACAAAAATTTAAGGTTATCTGAAATTATTTACGTGTTTCTTTATTCATCTATTATCTTTATTAATCCACTAAAACCAAAGCTTTCTATTGATGTTGAGTGCCTAGAAACTAATGCCATATACATTGGTTCATTAAATGATTGATGAACATTTATGCCAAATCCATGAATGTGTTTTATACATGCTTTTTGTTTTTTAAATCATTGTACCAGAAGCTATTGAAGTTGTAGTCATCAAATACTTCTCATTAAACTAATCTTCAGTCATTCCAAATCTCTAACATAGTCCCATCTATGCTACATGGATATAACATCTAGTCCGTTTATACTATATTCTAGAAACACTTCACCCATACTGGAAAGTGCCTATAAAGGAAACACACTTTATGTCTAATGAAATCCCTTTTATTGTCACTGAAGCTCCTCATCTCTGCTATAGCTTGAGGAATAGATAACATACTGTTCTTTTAATACATTTCAAGGGATGCAAAATACAAAGATTCCAGAGGGACATACAGGGGGTAGAAATAAGAGAAGCTAAAATGGTGAAAGGCAGTAGAGATTAGTGAAGATTGTGTGTCTTAGAAAGTGCATTCATAGTAGAAAGAAATTAGGAATGGTAAAAATGTGAACTTTCATGTGAAATGCACTCATGTATAAAACATGCAGGTGAAAATTCTTTTGCTTCAAGCTATGATATAGTATCATGCCTCCCTGAGAGCAATGAAAAATCCAAACAACACACACACACATGCGCACACATACACACACCCCACAATCTGTTGAAGACTGTAAAAATGACATTGCAACTAGGATTTGTGAAACCAACATTTCAGATAAGGACACTCACTGAGGTGACTCGTATGTACAGAACACTTTGCTGCAGGGGAAATTTGCCAACTTTTGGCAAAAGAGGAGAAGCTGAGGAGCCAGAAGGCAAGAGGCAGCTGTAAAAAAAAAAAAGGTAGAAAAGTCATCAGAGTGTTTTGGCAATTTCACAGGACCGTAGAAATAAAATTGAAATTCGAGGCTGCCAAGGTTGTTAGTGTGAGAGGGATCAGGATTCCTGAAAGTAGGAGCATGAAGACATAAGCGTAAAACTCAGTAGGTTTCCTGTTGAAGACTCTGCCAATTCTTAAGTGGTGCCTCACTTTATGTTGAAAACAAGTCCCTTTTACTGCCACAGAAGCTTCTGTGTGGAACCTGAAAAGCAGAGAGTATCCAATTATCCCCCTTGCTTTCAGGAGATAAATATCAAATGATTACAGGCAGGGACCATGCAGATGATAGAAACAGATGAAGCCAGTGGGTACAAAACATTACAGAATGGTAAGGTCTGCAGTGAGCTGGGAAGGGCATGCTGAATCTGAAGAAGAAAGCAGTGACAGAGCACCAAGCAATGTTAGTCTTCTGAGGTTGTTTTGTACCAAACAAGGCAGACTTTTCAGTAGTAACAAAAAAAGTGGAGTTAGGGATCCCCCAAGGAGAAGGAGTCATCATGAGTCCCCCGGACTCTCAAATGGGACTTATGGAGATCTACATCTAGGAAGATCAAGTTGACACTGATCTTTTTTCTTTGTTTGTTTGTTCTTTTTAGTTATACATGACAGTAGAGTATATTTCGACATATTTATACAAACATTGAGTGCATCTAATTCTAATTAGGATCCCAGTCTTGTTGACACTGATCTTTAAAGAAACTGTCTTGTATTTTATTGAGTAAATATGCCTTACTCTAGTTAACAGCCAGAGGAAAGGGTAAAAAATTCTCTTGAGGAACTTAATAGCATCTAAAACTGCTACAATTTTTCTTATAGATATTAAAAACAGAAAGTATCAGGTAAAGCAAGAAAATGACACAGAATCATCCCTGAATCTATGGCAGTGTTGTGCTTTGATCCCTAGGATCAGAATCTTGACTCTAAGCCTGCCTTGTGGGCCCAAGACAGGGAATGCTGAAAGTCAGTCTTCAGTTTTTGTAGGAGAGCTGTACCCACCAAAGTCTCAGAGTGAACATGTGCCTGCATCACAGTTGCCACCATAAGTTATTCACTTATTCATTTATTTTCTGTTCTTCCTCATTTTTTTCTTATATTTTAAAACTCATGCATTATGATTTTATGTAATGGTGGGATTCACGGTTACATATTTGTACATGTACATGACATAACAGTATAATGTGGCCAATATCATTCTCCAATCTTTCCCTTTTCCCTCCTCTCTTCACCCACCCCCATACCTTTCCTCTACTGATCTTCCTTCAATTTTCATTAGATCCCCCACCTTTCTTTTCCTTTTTCCTCTCCAGCTTCCATATATGAGAGAAAACATACAATGCTTGACTTTCTGAGTTTGGCTTATTTTGTTTAACCTGATGTTCTCAAGTTCCATCTATTTTTCTGCAAATGATATAATTTCATCGTTCTTTATGACTGAATAAAACACCATTGTATATATTTTCTTTATCCATTCATCCCTTGATGAACATCTAGGCTGGTTCTGTATTATAACTATTTTGAGTTGTGCTGCTATAAACATGATACACATTTACTGTTATAGTATGATAACTTTAATACTTTAGGATAAATACCAAGAAGTGTTATAGTGGTTTCATGCCTAGTCTTTTGAGGAACCTCCATGCTGATTTCCATGTGGTTGTACTAATTTACAATCCCTTCAACAGGGTAAAAGCGTTCCTTTTTCTCCACCTTCTCTCCAGAATTTATCATTATTTAGTATTCCTGATGAATGCCATTCTGAAATGATGTGAGATAAGATCTCAGTATAGTTTTGATTTGCATTTCCCTAATTGCTAAAGGTTTTGAAGATTTTTCTACATCTTTGTTGGTTGTTTGTATGTCTTCTTTGGAGAAGTGTCAGTTTATTTCATTTGCCCATTTATTATTTGGGTTATTTGTTTTGTTGATGATAAGTTTTTTTTTTGTATATTCTGGATACTGGTCCTTTGTCAGAAGAGTAGCTGGCAAAGATTGTCTCCTCTTTTTTAGTCTTTCTCTTCAGAGTCTTAATGGCTTCCTTTGCTATACAGAAACATTTTAATTTGATGCCATCCATTTATAGATTCTGGGTATGACTTCCTGTGCTTGAGGAGTCCTATGGGTGCCACAGTGGTTTACCAAGACACCGAGCCTGGGACTCTACATCCACAGCCACCTGAGCATCTGTGTTCTGCAATACAGAATTGCTTTGACTGCTTGTGGCCTGTGTCAGACATGAAATCAAGAGGGATACCCTCAGCTAAGTCTTTCTACTGTGATGAAAGTGAGAACAGGAGGCTCTTGAAGTTCCTTGATACTGAGAACCCTAGTGACCTCACTTGCTACAAACTTCTGCAGTTGAGGCCATCGAGGCACCAGCAGTCATCACTGATGCTGGTCACAGATGGAGAGAAGGAATGGAGACTCTGCTATTGCACCCACCCACATCCAGTGCCCAGTGAAAAGGATCCCAACCTAATATTCACTAGAAGGTGAACATCTGTCTTTATGAAAACCACACTTCAAATTGAAAGACGAAACCATTCCACCAGGTGTGCAGGAAATAATTCAGGGAAACTAGAAAATGAGAAAGCAAGGAAATATGTCACCACCAAAAGAACACTGTGATCCAATAACTGACCCCAGAGAAAGGTAAATTTACAAAATGCCTAAAAAGGAATTCAAAATAATGATCTTAAGGAAGTTGAGTGACACACAAAAGAGAACAGAACAACAATTTAATGAAATCAGTGAAGCAATTTATAGGATCTGAATGAGAAGTTCAACAAAGAAATAAATATCATAAACCCAACTGATGTTTTTTGTAAAGGTGCTAAGGATATATATTAGAGTCTTTTCAATAAATGGTTCCAGAGAAATTAAATAGCCACATGCAGGATAATGAAACTAAATCCTTGTATCTCAACACTTACATCAATCAACTCAAATTAGATTAAAGACTTAAATATAAGACCTGAAATTATGAAAGCACTGAAAAAAAATGTAGGGAACACTGGAATGGACACATATTTGGGGGATAAGACCCCAAAAACAAAAAATAAAAGCAAAAACAAACAAATGGGATTACATCAAACTAAAAATCTTCTGAACTGCAAAGGAAATATTCCACATAGTGAAGATATAGGCCACAGAAGAGAAGAAGTATTTGAAAACTGTACCTCTGATAAGGGGTTCATATTCATAATATATAAGGATCTCAAAAATCTCAATAAGAAAAAAATATATATACATATAAAAAATCTAATTTAAAAGTGATCTAAATAGATATTTCTCAAAAGAAAGCATACATACATATGGTTAACAGACAAAAAAAAAAATTCAACATCATTAATCTTCAGGAAAATGCAAATCAAAACCACAATAAGATATTACCTCACTTTAGTAAGAATGGCTATTATCAGAAAGACAAAAGATTATAAGGGATGGGTAAGATGTGGACAAAAGGGAATCCTGGAACAAAATTGATTGGAATGTAGTTTAGTATATCTATTATGTAAAATAGTATGGAGATGCCTCAAAAAATTAAAAATAGTACTACTATATAATCCAGCAATCCTACTGGGTAACTATCCAAAAGAAATAAAGTCAGGATGTCAAAGAGAAATCTACACTTCCATGTTTATTGCAGCACTATTCAAAACAGTTAAGAAATGGAGCTGGGAAGACATGAAATCAAGAGGGATACCCTCAGCTAACTCTTTTCACTGTGGTGAAAGTGAGAACTGGAAGCTCTTGAAGTTCCTTGTTACTGAGAACCCTAATGTCCTAACTTGCTACAAACTCCTGCAGTTGAAGCCATTGAAGCACCAAAAGTCATCACTGATGCTGATCACAGATGGAGAGAATGAATGGGCACGGTGGTGCATGCCCGTAATCCCAAAGATAATCCCTGTGATCCAGGTGGCTGAGGCAGGAGGATCACAAGTTCAAAGCTAGTCTTAAAATTTAGTGAGGGCCTAAGCAACTTAGCAAGATTCTGTCTCAAAATAAAAACTAAAAAGGACTGGGGATGTAATTCAGTGGCAAAACAATACTGTTCTCAATCCCCAGTACCACGAAGAAAAAAGAAAAGAAATGGAAGCAACCTAATTGTTAATCAACTGATGAATAGATACCAGAAATGTGGAACATATACACAGTGGGATACTATTCACCCATACAGAGAATGAAGTCCTGTCATTCATTTCAATATGGATGGAACTGGAGAGCACTATATTAAGTTTAATAAACCAGGCACAAGTATGCTAGGCATATGAAGAAAGAAAAGTATCACTTGATGGATGCTACACAAGATGGTTTCTGAAACTGTGAATCATATGAATGTTGTGAATAGAGTGGTGGTTACCAGAGGCTAGGGAAGTATGAAGAAGGGAGGGATGTGGGAAAGTTGATCAATGGTAATTAGCTATGGTGAGATACAAGGAAGACATTCTGGTGTCCTATTGCACAGTATGGTGACGATAGATAACAATAATGTACTACTTATTTGAAAAACAAACAAAAAAGGATTTTGGCTATTTTTACCATAAAAGAGTGATAAATGTTCAAGAAGAGAGATGTTATTAATGTGATTAAACATTACACAATGTATACCTGTATTGAAATATCATATTACCCCATTAATATATACAAGTTTTATGTTGTCATGTATCAGTTTGAAAGTGTATTTAATTTAAATTTAGAAATTAACCTAATGGAAATCTTGGAGTCAAAAAAACTCAATGAATGAGATTTTTTTAAAAAAAGTACAACTGACAGTTCTGACAGCATGCAAGATCAAGCAGAAGAACTAATCTTTGAACTTGAATATAAGTCATTTGAAATAATCAGGTCAAAGGAAATAAAGAAAAAAGGAATGAAAAAGGGAAAAGAATGCTGCAGGATTTAGGTGACACTATTAAGTGAATAAATATCCACAAGATGGGCGTTCCAGAAAGAAAACATGGAGAAAGGGCAAAAAGCTTATTTAATGAAATAACGTGGAGAGGTATAAACTTTTCCAGTCTTGGGAGAGATAGAAACATCCAGTTCCATGAAGCTTTAAGGTCCTTAAATCAATTTGATGCAAAGAGAGCCTCAACAAGGAATGTTATCATCAAAATATCAAAAGACAAAGAGAATTTTAAAAGTTACAAGATAAAAGCATCAAGTGACCAACAAGGGAATCCTCATTAAACTATAAGGAGATTTCTCAGCAAAATCTTTGCAGGTCAGGAAAGGATGAGATGAAATATTCAAATCATGGAAACAATATACAAAACTGCCAGCTCAAACTGCACAGCTGTACTTCAGAAATGAAGGCAAATGAAGTCTTTACAAGACAAAAAAACGCTGAAGGAATTAACCACCACTAGGCCTGCATTACAAAAAATGTTTAAGGCAGTTCTTCAACATGAAATGAAAGGACAATAATTACTATGAGAAAACATATGGGAGTATAAAACTCCCCAGTTGAGGTAAATTCATAGTCAAATTCAGAATGCTTCATTACTGTAACATTGGTGTGAAAATTTTTTAAATCTTGAATATGATGGTTAAAAGTTGAATGGTCAAAAATTCTAACTAAAACAAGTTGTTAAGAAATATGCAATATAATATGATGTATATTGTGTCAACCAAAACCATAAATAATGGAAGGAGTATAAAAGTCTGGAGTTTTTGTCTGTGACAATTCAGTTGTAATTAACTTCAAATAGTCTATTATAACTACAAGATGTTTTATGTAAGCCCCATAGTAACTACAAAGGAGAAACTAAAGTGGATACACAAACAAGAATTAAAGTTTAGTACAACAGAAAATCACCCAATCACAAATGTATACGGCAAGAATCCACAAAAGAATCAGAAAATAATTAGTAAGATGATAGGAGTAAGTTCTTACCTGTCAATAATAATGTTGAATGTCTAGGGATTAAATTATCCAAAGACAGAGTGTCAGGCAAAGAAGGTGTCATGCATCTGTAGTCCCATGTACTCAGGAGGCTGAGGCAAGAGGATCACTTGAGCCCAGGAGTTAGTTAGAGACCAGCCTAAACAATATAGCAAGACTTTGTCTAAATAAATAAAAATAGCCGGGCATGGTGGCGCACGCCTGTAATCCCAGCACTTGGGAGGCTGAGGCAGGAGGATCGCGAGTTCAAAGCCAGCCTCAGCAATGGCGAGGCACTTAGCAACTCAGTGAAACCCTGTCTCAAATAAAATACAAAATAGGGCTGGGGATGTGGCCCAGTGGTCGAGTGCCCCTGAGTTCAATAACCGGTACCAAAAAAAAAAATAATAAATAAATAAATAAAAATATAGAGTAACTGAATGGATTTAAAACATTTAAAACATAAGATACAACTACAAATTGCCTACAAGAGACCCATGTTAGCATTAAGTACATGCATAGACTGAAAATGAAGGGACAGAAGATATTCTATACAAATAGTAACTGAAAGAGAGAAGGAAAGTTTATAGCAACAAAATTTCATTTTAAAAAGAAATATCCCAGGGGTAGGGTTGTAGCTCAGTGGCAGAGCACTTGCCTCAGACACGTGAGGCACTGGGTTCCATCCTCAGGACCAGATAAAAATAAATTAATAAAATAAAGATAGTATGTCCATCTACAACTAAAAAATTATTAAAAGAAAAAAAAAAGAAAAAGAAATGCACCTTTAACAAAAGAAAGAAAAAAATATCCCAAATGAACTGTTTTAACACTGTATCTCAAGAAAGAGAAGAACAAACTAAACCCTAAGTTAACAGAAGGAAGAAATGATGAACTTCAGAACCTAAATAAATCAAACAGAGAGCAGAAAATCTATAGAAAAAGTCAATAAAACCAAGAGTTTGTTCTTTGACACAACAAACAAAATTGAAACCCCCTATCTAAACTAACTAGAAGAAAAAAAAAAAAAAAGACTCAAATGAATAAAATCAGAAATGAAAGTGGATATTACAATAAACACCTAAGAAATAAGGATATATCTATGAAAAATTATGTTACCAAATTTGATAAAATAGAGTAAATTAATAAATTCATAGAAAGATAAAACTTACTAAGATTGAATTGGGAAGGAATAGAAAGCTTGAACAGACCAATAACAAATAAAGAGATTGAGGAACTAATTAAAAATCTTCCAATAATAAAAGCCTAGGACGAGATGGCTTTATGGCTGAATTCTACCAAACATTCTATGAATTATTACTAATACTTCTTAAATATTTACAAAATAAAGAGGCAGGGAGAAGTATTCCCAAACTCATTTTATAAAGTTTTCTCACATCACTATGAAGACACAGCAAGAAAATAAAACTATACGCCAATATATCTATGAATACTGATGCAAAAAGTGTCAATAAACTACTAGAAACCCCAACAACACTTCAAAAAAATTAAAAGTAAAAAACCACATGATCATCTCAGTTGACACAAAAAGCATTTGACAAAGTTCATCATTTTTCCTTACAAAAATTCTCACTGTTTGGGTTTAGAAGGAAAGTTCCTCTATGTAAAACAAGATATTAATGAAAATGCCTCCACTACCATCATAATCTGTAGGGACAACTAAAAGCTAAACTAAGATCTGCTACAAGGTTGAGATGTCCACTCTTCTATTCAACATAATATTGGAAGATGTAGCAAGAGCAATCAGACTATTTCTTTAAATAAGAGGAATCCAAATTATAGAGGATGAAGTAAGTGAATCTCTATTTTCAGATGCCATCATCTTACTTGTAGAAAACTCCAAAAGTTACACACACACACACACACACACACACACATGTTCATGCACCTTAAAACTAATATATTAAATCAGTAAAGTTGCAGGTACAAAATCGACATGCAAAAATCAGTAGCATGCTGATACACAAATAATAAATTGTTTGAAAAAGTAAATCTGCTTTACAGAATGAAGAAATTTTGGATTTTGCAGAGGGGAGGGAAGGGGTTGTGGGAATGGGAAGGATGGTGGAATGAAATAGACATTATTACCCTATTTTACATGTATAATTATACTACCAGTATGACTACACTATGTACAGCCAGAGGAACAAGAAGTTGTGCTTCATTTGTGTACAATGTGTCAAAAAGCCCTCTACTGTCATTTATAACTAAGTAGAACAAATTAAAATTTTCTTAAAAATTAAAAATAAAATAATTTTTTAAAAATCTCCTCTACAATAGCATCTAAATAAATAAATTTAATACTTGGTAATAAATTTAACCAAGACAGTGACACATCTGTACATTGAAAACTGTAACACACTGATGAAAAATTTTTTTTTAAAAAAAAAAGAAGATACAAAAATGGAAATCTGTTCAATGTACATGTATTAGAGGAACTAATATTGTTAAAATATCTATATTACCTACTATGGTTCATATATGGCACGAGTGTCTCCATGACTTCGTATGTTGAAACTCAATCCCCATTATGAGGTACAAAGGGAGTGGGAACTTAGATTATCTGACTATAGTGTCTAGAGGTGACCTTTGGAAAGTCATTACAATTAGATAATTAGGGTGGGGACCCAGGATTGGATCCTGATGGCGAAGAAAAATAGGGACCAGACAGGCACAATGCATGCTTATGTTTCTTGCCATTTGATGCTGTGTGGCCCATTGGGACTCTACCAGCAAAAAGAACATCACCAGATTCAGCCCCTTGAATGTGTACCTCTAGAAAACGAGCCAGAATAAACCTCCTTTCTTTATAGTTCTCCTGGTCCATATTATTGGCAACAGCAAATAAACAAATATACTACCCAATGTGATATACAGATATAATGCAATCCTTATCAAATTTCCAATGGCATTTTTCACCAAAATAGAAAAAAAATCCAAAAATTTAGATGAAATCACAAAAACTCTAAATAACCAAAGTAATTCTGAGGACAAAATTGGAGATATTACACTGCCTGATTTTAAATTATATTACAAAGCTATTGCTAATAAAAAACAATATGACACTGGCATAAAAACAGAAACACAGCCTAATAGAACAGGTGAGAGAGAGCTCAGAAATAAATCCCAACACATATGGTCAAGTATTTTCAATAAGGACACTAAGAGGACAAAATGAAAAAAGGGATTGATTCTTCAATAAATGGTGCTGGGGAAACTGGATTGTTACATGCAATAGAATAAAATTAGACCCTTATGTTATGCCATACACAAAGACTCAAAATGGATAAAAACATCTCAAGGTGAAATATGGAAATACAAAACTGCTTGGAGAGACTAGAGAGGAAAATCTCCTTGACTTTAGCATTGGCAATGTTTTAGATACCTCACCAAAGCCTCAAGCTAAAATATGAAGGTAAATAAATGGGATTACATCAAACTAAAAAGCTTCTGCACTGCAAAAGAAACAATCAACAAGATGAAAAAGCAATCCACAGAATGTGAAAATGTATTTGCAACTACATATCTAATAATGGGTTAATATTCACACTTTATAAAGAACTTTCTCAGTTCAATAGCAGATAAATAGTACATTTAACAGATATTTCTCCAAAGAAGACATAAAAATGGTTAAACAATACAGTAAAAGGAACTCAATGTTACCAATCATTAAGGAAATGGAAATTAAAACTACTCTGAGATATTACCTCAGACTTGTTAGTATGACTATTATCAAAGAGATGAAAAATAAATGTTGGCAAAGCTATGAAGATACAGAAACTCTAGAATACCATCAATGAGAATGTGAGTTGCCTATAACCATTTTGAAAAACAGTATGTAAATTTCTAAAGAATTTAAAAATAGAGCTACCATATAACCCAGAAATCCTTTTTCTGTGTATGCCCAAAGAAAATGAATTCATCACCTAATAAATATAATTTCACTCCGATGTCCATTACAGCTTTATTCATAATAGCCAAGATATGGAAACAACTTAAGCATCCATCAGTGGACAAATGGATAAGAAAATCACACACACACACACACACACACACACACACACACACACACACACATACACATACACACATGCACATTCATACACATGCATGCAAAAACACACAAATAATATTATTCAGTCTTATAAAAGGAGATCCTGCCATCTTGTCATACATGGATGGAATTAGAGGACATCATGCTACATGAAATAAACTATGCACGGACACAGAAAGCAAAATATGCATGATCCAATTTATATATGGAGTCTAAAAAACAAAAATAAGAAAGGTTTTGGGTGTGGTGGTATACACCTGTACTACCAGTAGTTTGGGAGGCTGAGGCAGGAGGAACACAAGTTCAAAGCCAGCCTCAGGAACTTAACAAGGTCCTAAGCAATTTGATGAGACCCCCATCGCAAAAAATAAAAAGGGGTGGGGAGGTGGCTAAGTGGTTAAGCACTCCTGGGTTCAATCCCTTGTGCCAAAAATAAATAAATACATACATAAATAATGTCAAATATACAGAACTAGAGCATAAAACAATGATTACCAATGGGTGGTGGAGGGTGGAGATGGAGGTCAAAGGATACAAATTAGCAAATATATAAGATGAACAATTCTACAGATTTGATGCATAAAATAAGCATTATGTTAATAAAATTATCTCATATTAGAGATTTTTTTTGTGAAATAGTTAATGTTAGCTATCCTTCTCTCTCTCTCTCTCTCTCTCTCTCTCTCACACACACACACACACACACACACACACACACACACAAAAAGAAAACTATGTAAGATGACAGCTATGTTCATCTGTTTGACTACAGTATTTTACTATAGATAACATGCAATAACAGCATATTGTAAATCTCAAATATACACAATACAATTTATTTTAAAGAAAATGATAAAACTAACAGTTTGTCATTTAAGCAAAATAATTTCAATAATAAGTTAATAGCATGGCATTATTAGCCAATAAAGTAAAGGAACAATAAGAAATGAACGGTAATAAAATAAATGATAAACTTAGAATTACATACCCCGTAAAATATCTTTCAGAAATTGGGGTTAAAGACACTTCCAAAAAATAATAACTGAGCATGCTTGTAATCCCAGCAACACAGGAGGCTGAGGCAGGAGGATTGTGAGTTCAAAGCCAGCCTCAGCAACTTAGCGAGACCCTGTCTCAAATTAAATATAAAAAGGGCTAGGGATGTGGCTCAGTGGTTAAGCACACTGGGTTCAATTTCCCATGTCAAATAATAATAACAATAATAATAATGGCAATAACAACTGAAGAAATGTATGACTAGCAGGCCCAATTACACAGACAATGACATCAGGACTTGATCTTACTATACAATACAGCTCCACCTTTCTGTCTATTCACTTCTTTCTCAGATGGTTCATTACCACTAATAACAGATTCAAACTTGTATTTTCATAATTCTGAGTGCAGTCAATTAAGAAAGATTTCTTACAGTTGTGTCACATTTGTAAACTTATCACTAAAGCCTAAGGATGCAAGGTTTTAATTATGCAGGCATTGTTCACAAGGAACATCTAGGTAGGGGTCAATGCGGCCCACCCAAGTGACATGAAAGTGATGCTTCTCCAAAAGAAATAGGATTCTGTTACTCACAGGATGGGAAAAAGTGGGAAAGCCTTATGTGACCGTCCTCACTTGGGACACATTTGCATATTCCTCTGGATTCCTTATTTCCTCTTATGTAAATCAGCAGCACTGGAAAGGTAATCAGTTAGTAAAGCCTTGGAGATGCAAAGTGACATCTCAGATACTCATTCAAGGAAGACAGCCCAGCTGTCTTCTTTTTAGTAAGTTTGCACCTGGCTTCCTCTTGGTGGGCAATGATCTGGACTGTTGCTAACCTACATTCAGCTGGCTCCTTCTTCCCTCTCTTCTTCCATTCCTTATAATCCCCTCTTTCTTTCTCTATTTTTGCTTATTTTCCCCAACTTTCTATTCTGCATTTATTCATCCAAGATGACTTTCTCTGAACCTAATGTATTACTCTAGAAATGCAAAAGTTTGATTTTTTAAAAAAAAATTCTACCATTTCCTATTTAACCTTGATTTACAGCCCTTTGAACTTTTAAATGTCTATAACAACTTCTCTGATTTTTCATTATTTTAAATTTCTACTCATGTTGACTCATGTTGTAATTTTATCTTTTCTCCTATAGGCATATGAACCTGTCATTCGTAAGATTGTCTTAGCAACTCCTATTCACCTTTAATATTCAAACTTCCCTTTTTTTAAGAGAAGACATTTTTTAAAGCCCTAAGCAATCAGGTCTACATGTACAATTTTCATTTGACTTAGAGGCCTTTGTAATTTTATGAGATTTTGCTTCTCTGGTACTTTTGATTACCTCAACAGTAAGGGCTGTGTTCTATTAACTATTATATCCTTGGTGCTTGCCATGTATTATACATTCAATATATTTGCTGAAATGTGTGGAAAAGGAGAACAAATTAAATATTGTATTCTTCTATAGTTTGAAGAATACATTAAGGCCCATGTGTTATGGTTTTTGTGTCCCAGCCATAAGGTGTGTGGCTCTGTTCTCCACATGCTCTCTCTGTGATGGCAAGCCACAGGCTCAAAGCAACAGGACCAATGGATCCTAGACTGAAACCTCCACAACTGTGAACCAAATAAACATTTTCTTTTCATAAGTTACCTTGGGTATTTTTTTTAATATATAGTAACAGTAAGCTGACTAACACATGGCCTACTTCTGAAAAGCAAGAAATCTTATTTCTCTAGATCATTCTGATGTTCTTTTATCTCCTTTCAACTGTACCCTCTCTTTAGAATTGCTTTATGAGATTTCTGGAAATGTAAATTTATGAAATGGTGTAATGTGATAGTGAAGGCTTTTTTTCCCCCCTATCAGATCTTTATACCATTTAAAAAGTAATTATATGAACTCACAGTGCTATTAGTTATGTTCATTGAATTGACATTTTCATTATTAATCCATTTTTAATTACATTGGATACATTTCATCGATATTTCTTCTGAGAGGAGCAGAATGTATAATGGCATTTGCAAGAACATATGCACCCCATGCAATGGCAAATGTCTAAACCTGCACCATCATGCCAGACATGACTACAGAGCTAATGAGTCCTCCAAAAGACAGCAGCAACTTAAATATGGTCTGTACTACCAAATAAAGAACAGAATTCAGTGATCATCTTGATTTACAACAGCCAAAAACATCTAGAGAGCACATGCATAATTGGCTGTTTCACAATTTTCTTCTTTATTAATTTTGTGGATGGAAAAAAAAAAAAGTTTAAAGGAGGCATTACCAAGTTGAAGTCCTACTGTCATTAAGTGCAAAGGAGCAGAGGAAAGCAAAGGCATGCTCTTGTTCTAGTACAGGATGTTTGCATAAATGCAGACCCTTTTGGTTGCAGAGTCCTAAACCAAGTGTCTTAAGAACAACAAAAGGAATTTTTTGGCTCATAGAAATGAAAAGGCAAGGGCTCTTGCTGGTTCTAAGAGGTAAAACAAAAACATATCTTGACTTTTACTAGTACTCTATTCCATAATTTAGCAAAATGGAGCAGATAATAAATATTTCAGACTTTTGGGGGCCTTATCAAATCTCTTGAATTTTATTGGACTTTTTGTTTTGATTTGGTGTTTTTGATTTGTTCTGTTTTTACAACCCTTTGAAATACAAACTCATGTCTAATACAATAGACATATAAAAACAGAACTGGGTGGATTTGAACCACACATGATAGTTTCCCAATCTTTGATAAACCATAGCCTATATTAAATTTTTGTTATTTTTTTCCATGATATCCTTTTTTTTTTTTTTTTTTTTTTTTGGTAGGTATGGACCCAATTTAGGATAATGCAATGCATTTAATTTCAGTGATTTTTTTTTTAATAAGCACTATTTCAGCTTTTGTCTTTCTTAGCCTTCAAATTTAAAAAAAGTAAACACCAATTATTTTACAGAATATTCCTCTGTTTGGACTTGTCTAATTTTTTTCATAATTAGTTTAAAGCTATGAAATATAAAATTTTAGCTATCATCCTTCTCACTGTATCATGACATGGTATCCCTTTGTCTCAATGTTGGTGATAGCATGTTGGCTTTGATCACTTAATTAAGGTGGTATTTACCAAGTTTCTTCACTGGAAAAATAGTATTTTTCTCTTTTTAATCAAAATATAATTTGTGAGAGGTATTTTGAAATTGTCTAAATATCCTGTTCCCTATTAAATTAAAAATTTCAGATTTTTTTTTTTTTTTTTTTTTTTTTTTTTAGTGCTAAGACTGAGTCCATGGACTTTTGCTTGCTAGGTAAGTGCTCTACCATTGGGCTATATCCTTGGCCTGACTGATGATTTTTTAACTTTCATATTAAAATTGTGACTCCATTATAAAGAAGAGCTTTTTTTCTTTCATTTAGCATAAAGTTCTATAATTCTTATTTTAATTAGTGGGTTATAAATGATCATTATCACTATTTATATGCTTATTTATTTTGCCATTTCTGTATTTATTTGCTTTTACATAACTCTTTTAATAATCGAAAGAAAAAAAAAACAGATAAAAGACAGTAAGGACATATAAAATTAACAACATGGTGCCTACGCCTTAGTATTACAGCAGGACTCCCCACTCCTGACTACTTGCCCATGCAGGTCTCTCGGGTGACTTAGTGGGGACTACGACATCAGCACTGGTGCAGAATTCCAAGATGCCACTCCCATGCAGGACACTCAGCCTCTATCCACACACAGGAACTCCTGCTGCCACTCCCCACTCCCATGTGGACCCCCATCTACCAACATGGGGCTACCCCAGTTGCCTACATCTTGGGAGTCAGCTGCTACTGCCATAGTCCCCTCCACGCGGTAGCCTGCCTGCACCTGGGGACATCACACAGGCTCTAAAGACAGCCAACAGCCACAACACTGCATGCTGCACAGCTCATCCGAACACATCGCACAACACCATTGCCTAAATCCCCTACCCAACCCAACACCCCATCACTGAAAGCAGTGGCCTCCATCTGGGGTCACCTCCATCACCATCTTTAGTTAGGGCAACTACCAGTTTGGAACACTGGATAGCCAGGTACCTATAGTTTCTCATCCACCCCTCTCCCCAGCAGCCACTAACCCAGCACAGTGACTGCATAATAAAAAACAGCCCTCCGCGACAGGTGCACAGCCACCAGAGTGCAACACACAAAAGACCTCCAGAGAGAAAGGTTTCTGATCAGGAAGTAGAAAGGGGGTGGGTGAGGAAGATACACTTTAGAGACTAATTTAGAGGCCAGGAACTGTGAGGTTAAAGGTGCAATTAGGAGATGAGACCCAGTGCCCATATCACAGGAGCAGGCCCCAAAGGAGATCCTTGAGGTGCAGTCTCCCATCAGGACCAGCAGGTGCCATAACCCACCTGCAGGTGCCCTGAACCCAAGACCAACCCTCACACTCTGGTTACCCGCACCATCCTGAGGGCAGAGATACCAGCTAAGAACAGACAGAAGGGAAGATGAGAAGGGAATCTGGAAAGATACTGATCACCAACCAAAACAATCCTTGTTTCTTCCTTTGAGTTTTTTTTTTTTTTTTCCTTCTCCCTCTCTATTCTCCCGCTCTCATATCCCCAAAATATGTGAAACAAAGTACTTTGCATGAATTAGGATACTGAGGACTGGGATGTCTGAATAAATACAATTAGGTTGTATATTCTTTTTTTTCTTATTCTCCTATTTTTACAGTTTTTATTTTTCTTAATATTTATGTGTGTTTGTTTTATGTACTCTACTGTATCCCCACTTACTTGTCTATCCAAAATTACTTTCTCTTTCTTCTCCTGCTACCAACCTTCTTCTTAGGATTTCTCTTTCACACTTTCTAAGATATAATAACTCTAGATCCTCACCACCTACTACCCCCTCAGCATACACCTCATGCCTGGTTCATTGTCCACCATCAGAAACTGTAAACCCATTTGCAAACCTACTGATTATATTGTAGATAATAATTGAATTCACCATTTCTATATATTGTGACCAAACTGTAAATGTCTTAATAGCAACTATTAGGTTTAAGGTTGTATATTGTATGTATTGGGATATGTTAACATTGTCCTTCCCCTCAAAGGAGAGGTATTGGAGCACTGCAAGGACCTTATAAGCCTATAGGGTAAAACAGTAATGCCTTGGATCCGCAATGCTAGAAGGGAAGACACACAAATAACATGAAAAGACAAGGGAAGAAAGTGCCCCAAATAGACAAGGGAAGAAAGTGCCCCAAACAAATCAAGATATTACATTATTAGAATTCATTGCCAGCACAGCAGAAGAAATGACAGAGAAGGAGTTCAGGATGTACATAATTAAAATGTTCTGTGAATTAAAAGATGATATAAGAGAGCAAATAGAGGCAGCAAAAGATCATTTCAATAAAGAACTACATGAGCAAATACAGGAAGCAAAAGGTTATTTCAATAGGGAGATAAAATTTCTAAAAAAAATTCCTGGAAATGAAAGAAACAATAAACCAAATTAAAAGTTCAATTGAAAACATCACCAAAGAATTAGACCACTTGGAAGACAGGACCTCAGACAATGAAGACAAAATATATAATCTTGAAAGGAATGTAGACCACATAGTGAAGATGGTAAGAAACCATGAGCAGAACATTCAAGAAATATAGGATATCATAAAAAGACCAATTTAAGAGTTATTGAAATAGAGGAAGGCATAGAGTGCCAACCAAAGGAATGAACAATCTATTCAATTAAATAGTATTAGATAATTTCCCAAACATGAAGAATGAATTGAAAGATCAAATACAAGAGGCTTACAGGATGCCAAATGTACAAAATCAGAACAGATCCACACCAAGTCACATTATAATAAAAATGCCTAGCATAGAAAATAAGGAGAAAATTTTAAAAGCCACGAGAGAAAGGAATCAGATTACATACAGGGGGAAACCAATTAGGTTATATGCAGAATTTTCAACCCAGACCCTGAAAGCTAGAAGATCCTTAAACAACATATGCCAAGCTCTGAAAGAAAATGGATGTCAACTGAGAATCTTATATCCAACAAAATAAGCTTTAGATTTGTAACGAAATAAAAGCCTTTCATGATAAATAAAAGTTAAAAGAATTTACAACTAGAAAGCCTGCACTACAGAACATCCTTGTCAAAATATTCCATGAAGAGAAAATGAAAAACAATGATGAAAATCAACAGAGGGAAGTATTACACTAAAGGAAAAACTAATCAAAGGAGAAAACAAGTCAAGTTAAATACCAAAAATAAACAAAAATGGCTGGGAATACAAGTCATGTCTCAATAATAACCCTGAAGTTTAATGGCCTAAACTCACCAATGAAAAAACACAGACTAGTAGATTGGATTTAAAAAAAAAAAAAAAAAAAATATGCTGCCTCCAAGAGACTCATCTCATAGGAAATTGAAGGTGAAAGGTTGGGAAAAATTATTCCACTCACATGGACTGCAGAAGCAAGCAGGGGTTTCCATCCTTATAGCAAATAAAGTAGATTTCAAGTTAAAGTTAATCAAAAGGGATAAAGAAGGTCATTTCATACTGCTCAAGGGAACCATACACCAACAGGACACACCAATCTTAAATATATAAGTCCCAAATAGTGGAGAATCTATGTTCATCAAACAAACTCTTCTCAAGTTCAAGAGTCAAACTGACCACAATACAATAATACAATAATTCTGGGTGATTTTAACACACCTCCTTCACCACTGGATAGATCTTCCAAACAAGCGCTTAACAAAGAAACTATAGAACTCAATAATACAATCAATAATTTAGATTTAACAGACATATATACAATATTTTATCCTTCAATGAGTGAATAAACTTTCTTCTCAGCAACACATGGTCCTTCTCTAAAATAGACTATATATTATGCCACAAAGCAACTCTTAGCATATACAGAAAAGTAGAGATACTACCCTGCATTCTATCAGATCATAATGGAATAAAATTAGAAATCAATGATAAAATAAAAAATAAAAGATACTCCAACACCTGGAGACTAAATAATATGCTATTGAATGAACAATGGGTTGCAAAAGACATCAAGGAGGAGATTTAAAAATTCTTAGAGGTAAATGAGAACACTGACATCGAAATCTGTGGGACACTATGAGGGGCAGTACTAAAAGGAAAGTTCATTGGATGCAGTTTATTCCTTCAAAGAAGAAAAAGTCAAGAAATAAATGACCTAACATTACATTTCGAAGCCACAGAAAGTGAAGAACAAACCAATCCCAAAAGCAGTAGAAGACAGGAAATAATTAAAATCAGAGCTGAAATCAATGAAATTGAAACAAAAGAAACAATTGAAAAAATTGACAAAGCAAAAAGTTGGTTCTTTGAAAAAATAAATAAAATTGACAAATACCCTTAGCCATGCTAATAGAGAGAAAAATCAAATTACTAACATACGTGATGAAAAAGGAAGTACCACAACAGACACTAAAGAAATACAGAAGATAATTAGAAATCATTTTGAAAACTTGTACTCTGATAAAATAGAAAATATCAAAGGCATTGACAAATTTCTAGAGTCATATGATTTGCCCAAATTTAATCAGGATGATATAAACAATTTAAACAGATCAGTTTCAAGCAATGAAATAGAAGACTACTAACCAAGAAAAGCCCAAAACTGGATGGATATGTAGCTGAGTCCTACAAGACTTTTAAAGAAGAACTAACACCAATACTTCTCAAACTATTTCAGGAAATAGAAAAAGAGGGAGCACTTCCAAACTCACTCTATGAGGCCAATATCACCCTGATTCCCAAACCAGGCAAAGACACATCCAAGAAAGAAAACTTCAGACCAATATTTCTGATGAATAGGGATGCAAAAATTTCAATAAAATTCTGGCAAACCAAATACAAAAACATATCAAAAAGGTAGTGCACCATGATCAAGTAGGGTTTAAATGCAGAAAAAGCATTCAACAAAATGCAGCACCCCTTCATGTTAGAACATAGAAAAATTAGGGATAACAGGAACCTATCTAAACATTGAAAAAGCTATCTATGCTAAGCCCCTGGCCAACATTATTCTAAATGGAGAAAATTGAAAGCATTCCCTCTAAAAACTGGAAGAAGACAGGGATGCCCTCTTTCACCACTCTATTTAATATAGTTCTAGAAGCACTAGCAAGAGCAATTAGACAGACAAAGGAAATTAAAAGGATACACATAGGAAAAGTAGAAATCATATTAGCAGTATTTGCTGATGATATGATTCTATACCTGGGATACCCAAAAAATTCCACCAGAAAACTTCTAGAACTAGTAAGTGAATTCAGCAAAGTAGCAGAATATAAAACCAAATCCACAATTCAGATGCATTTCTGTACATCAGTGATTAATCCTCTGAAAAATAAATTAGGAAACCTACACCATTCACATTAGCCTCAAAATAAATTAATTAATTAATTAAATATTTGGGAATCAACCTAACCAAAGCAGTGAAAAACCTCTACTACGAAAACTACAGAACACTAAAGAAACAAATTAAAGAAGACCCTAGAAGATGGAATGATCTCCGTTGTTCTTGGATAGGCAGAATTAATATTGTCAAAATGGCCATACTACCAAAAGCATTATACAGTTTCAATGCAATTCCAATTAAAATACCATGACATTCTTCATAGAAATAGTAAAAGCAATCTTGAAATTCATCTGGAAAAATAATTGTCAAAACAATCCTTAGCAAGAAGAGTGAAGCAGTTGGCATCACTGTGCTATACTACATATTGTTTACTACTTAAACTATACTACAGAGAAATAGTAACAAAACAGCATGGTATTGGCACCAAAATAGACTTGTAGACCAATGGTACAGAATAGAGCACACAGAGACAAACCCATATAATTACAATTATCTTATATTAGACAAAGGTGCCAAAAACATACATTGGAAAAAATAAAGCCTCTGCAACAAATGGTGCTAAGAAAACTAGAAATCCATATGCAATAAAATTAAATTAAACCCCTATCTCCACCATGCACAAAGCTCAACTCAAAGTGCATCAAGAACCTAGGAATTAAACCAGAGACATTATACCTAATAGAAGACAAAGTAGGACTAAATCTCCCACCATGTCAGATTAGGCCCCTACTTCCTTAATGAGACTACTATAGCACAAGAATTAAAATCAAGAATCAATAAATGGGATGAATTCAAACTAAACAGCTTCTTCTCAGCAAAAGAAACTATCAGTGAGATAGAGAGCCTATATTTTGGGAGCAAATTCTTACCACACACATATCAGATAGAACACTAATCTCTAAGATATATAACAACTCTAAGATTTCATCTTACTCTAGTCAGAATGGCAGTGATCAAAAAAAAAAAAAAAAAAAAAAAAAAAACAATAAATGCTGGCGAGTATGCGGGGGAAAAGGCACACTCTTACATTGTTGGTGGAACTGCAAATTGGTGAAGCCAATCTGGAAAGTAATATGGAAATTCCTAGGAAAACTTGGAATGGAACCACCATTTGAACCAGCTATCCCACTCCTGGGTCTATTCCCAAAGGACTTAAAAACAGCTTACTACAGGGACACAGCCACATCAATGTTTATAGCAGCACAATTCACAATAGCTAGATTGTGAAACCACCCCCCATGCCCATCAGCAGATGAATGGATAGGGAAACTTTTGGTATATATACACAATGGAACACTACTCAGCACTAAAAGAGAATAAAATCATGGAATTTACAGGTAAATGGATGGAGTTGGAGAAAATAATGCTAAGTGAAGTTAGCCAATCCCAAAAAACCAAAGGTCGAATGATCTCTTTGATAGGAAGATACTAACTTATAAAGGCAAGAGAGTGAGGATGAGAGGAATGAAACAGCTTTAAATAGAACAAAGAGGGGGGAGGGAGAGGAGGGGGCCAGGGGATAGGAATAATGGCAGACTGAGTTATCCATGATTACCCTAAATACATGTATGAAGACACAATTGTTGTAAAAATACTTTATATAAAACCAGCAACTTGAAAAATTGTGCTCTTTATATGTAATATGAAATGAAATGTACTCTGCAAACATGTATAACAAATTAGAATAATAAAATTTAAAAATCAATAAACAAATAACCCAATCAATAAATGTGCCAAGGAACTGAACAGACACTTCTCAGAAGAATATATATATATATATATATATATATATATATATATATATGTGTGTGTGTGTGTGTGTGTGTGTGTATATATATATATAAAATCAATCAAAAAATATATGAAAAAAAATTTTCAACATCTCTAGCAATTAGAGAAATGCAAACCAAAACTATTCTGAGATTTCATCTCACTGCAGTCAGAATGGCAGCTATTAAGAATACAAACAACAATAAGTGTTGGCCAGGATGTGGGAAAAAAGGCACACTCAGATATTGCTGGTGGGGCTGCAAATTGGTGCAGCCAATATATGGAGATTCCTCGGAAAACTGGGAATGGAACCACCATTTGACCCAGCTATTCCACTCTTTGGTCTATACCCAAAAGACTTAAAAACAGCACACTATAGGGACACATCCACATCAATGTTCATAGCAGCACAATTCACAACAACTAAACTGTGGAACCACCAAGATGCCCTTCAGTAGCTGAATGGATAAAGAAAATGTAGTATATATACACAATGGAATATTATTCAGCATTAAAAGAGAATAAAATCATGGCATTTGCAGGTAAATGGATGGAGTTGGATAATATAATACTAAATGACATTAGCCAATCCCCAAAACCAAATGCCAAATCTTTTCTCTGATATGAGGATGTGATTCATGATGGGGTTAGGGGGTGAGCATTGGAGGATTAGATGAACACGATATAGGGTAAAGGGGTGGAAGAGATAGGGAGGGACCATGGGGTAGGAATGACAGAGGAATGAGATGGACATCATTACCCTAAGTACATGTATGAAGACATGAATGGTGTAACTCAACTTTGTGTACAACCATAGACATGAAAAATTGTGCTCTATATGTGTAATATAAATTGTAATGCATTCTACTATCACATGTAACAAATTAGAATAAATAAATAAATGTTTTCTACAAAAAAAAGATTAACAACATAATTTACATTGTTTATTTTGATGTTCAAAATATTCCAGATTTAATACCTGGGAGTCCTGGGAGCTAGCAACTGTATTCCTGGACAGCTAATATTTATTTATTTATTTGCAGCTGTACACAATGTTTATTCGTTTGACTGAGGATCGAACCCGGGCCGCGCACGTTACCGCTCCTCCCAGCCCCTCCTTCTTTCATATAAAGTATAAAATTATCCTTTCTGATAAGATATTCCTACCTCATCTTGCACTCTTCTTGCCCTAATCCTAGAATCAGACTTTTCCCAAGCACCTTTTTGGTTTATGTTTTTGTTTTGTTTTGTTTTGTTTTCAGGTAGCATATCATTGGACCAACATAATAAGGCCATCTATTGCAGTGTCAATGAAGGCCATGTGGGAGGAGTAACAAGCCATCCTTATCCCTCTGGTCCTTGATGGTGTCACAGCAGAAGCCTAATAAGGTTGTGCAAACTCCTGCCCCTCACATGAGACATGATTCACTCAGTTGTCAAGGAACCTGACACTGCATGATGAGCCATTGACCCCACCCATACAGCATCAGAGGAAACTTTTAATTATAGCCAGTCTTATAACTAATGCTCAAAATATCCAGGATTCAATAGAAAATTACCTTCTTACTCAAAACTAGACAAATCTCAACTTGAATAATAAGAGGTGGCACACAAACACCAACACAGAGATACAAAAAGAAGTTAAAATTATCTGAAAAGAATTTCAAAGGAGCCAAGAAAAAAAGACTTCAATGAGCAATTACTAACATGCTTGAAAGTAGTAAGAAAATAGAAAACCATAGGAAATGTACAGAAAAGATATAAAAAGAATGAAATTAACTTTTGAAACTTAAAAAAATAAGCAAAAGAGAAAATACACAGATAGGTGAACAGCAGGAAAAGAACAGAAGATATCATCAGTGAACTTGTGCTTGGCATGATAGAGGTCCTGGGTTCGATCCCCTGAATAAATCAGTACATAAATACAAAGAGGTAATAGACCAAATTTAAATAGAAAGAGCATCAGGGACTCTTGTAGAAGTATAACAAAATATCTAATGTGTGCTTAGATTCATATTTGTGTGTGTATATAGACATATACATAAATATGATTTATAAATACATATATATATATATATATATATATATCTCCAAATATAATATGGGAACACAATGAAAAACAGTTGGTAACACATTCAAAATTTGATTTTTTTTTAAACCAGAGTGGATTTATTGGTGACCATTTGACATTGAGGAGTCACACCATGTTAGTAGGGGCACAGGCTGCTTTAGTTGGGCAACAGTATGCGCCAGGAGAGAGGAAAGCTCATGATTCCAAGGGTATAGATTTATATATAAGGAATTCTCTAGGGCTTTGATGACCAGGTGCCATACGCCTATATAGGCTTTCAGAACAATAATTATCATATTAAAGATTGGAGTTTTCTGGTAATCATGGTCCTAAAACTGAACAAAGTTTGGAGGCTACTTATAACATCCTTTTCTGTCTATGAAGCCCTGACATTGTTTGACTTCTGGATGACCCTCCTTGGCAGTCATAATTAACAGACTGATGATGCCCAATGTGATAGGCTTTCAATTAATTAAAAGCTTGATGTCCAAGGAGATAAGGACAAGGGTGCATGCAAGGTATTCTTTGGGAAAATGGTGAGAGAAGGAAATGAAGGAAGAATTGAAGACAAAGACCACCAAAGAAGTAAAGTTCCTAACTCATTGAGAAGGTAGGTCATCACTTGGCTTCAGAATGTTTTGCTCTGTGTATGTTCCTATACCATTTCCTAAGTGAATGATTATGTTTGAAAAAACAGAGATATTACTCATAATATTCAGCTCTAGTGCCTCTGTGGGAGTAGAAAGAGAGCAGAGAAGTATTGAATTAAAAATTTGGAGAAGAGAAAAAGTAAAGGGACAATCAGGGTGGCCTTCCATCTCCCTCTGTGCATGCCATCTTCATCTAGGATGCTGAGGAAATCAGTGGGATGCTCCCCAGAGTGCAGTTCCTCTGGAGCACTCTCCAGACATTATTATTATTATTATTATTATTATTATTATTATTATTGAGGAAAATCACTCTCCTCAAGGGAATAATTTTTGTCCACTAATTGAGCATAACTCTAACATAAAATTTAGACAAAGAATATTATCAGTGAAGCTAAAACTACTAAATTTTCTTGGCCCTTAGACATCTGCTTTTTTTTGTCACTAAATAATATGCTAATATGGAGAGTATATTACTCTTTCAAGAAAGAGTATACTTTTCAGATTGTCCCATTATAAAAATGCAATATAGCACTTTATATAAAATAGTTGCTAAAAAAAATTGAACATTTTCTCCATGTCAGATACATGCTAAGCATTAAAATACTCACAGTGCTAAGAGCTTCACATTTATCTCAATCTTTATTATAAGTTAATGGTGTAATTAATATTATTTTCCCCATTTTACAGATAAAGGCACTAAGCCATGTAGGTCATAAATTGTGGAGGCATAATTAGAATCTGATTTCATTGTTCAAGCTCTTAAACTCTCTGTAGGAATCTAGGCTTTATGGCTAAGAAGACATATTTAAGTTGGGACCTGAATTATGACTTTGAATACTGGGATAAGTCATTTGTACTTTATTATCCAACGATTTGGAAATTATTGAAGGTTTTGGGCAAATATGTAACATCATTAGAATGATGTCCTAGTAGCATTAATGGAAGTGCATTGTACAGAATAAAGGGGGTTCCAACAGAAATCCAACAATTATCAAATCTACTACCTGTTGAATAGCTATCAAGTATCAGGCACATGTTATTTAAAGTAATGAAAGATTTAAGGCTTACAACAGCAATGGGAGAGGGATTCAAGTGAAGTGGACAAGTACACATTAGATATAGCAGCAAGAACCAGTAGAATTTCAATTATTAGCAATGGAAATCAGGGCATGTCACCCAGCATGTTCTCAACTAGACTTAGGATAGCTCACTCCTTTTACCTATAACATGAAGAAAAGTGTGTTCATGGCAAGATTTAAAGGCATTGGGAAAACAAGACACCAAGCTGTGACATAATCAGCCTCATTTCTGAATATAGCATCATGCAGGGAAACTAGTGTCATGGGTCATCCTTGGGTAGATGTATAATACAAGTTCAGTCTACTTCACTCACAATATGACTGAAGCTTACACTTTACCAGTCAGGGAATACCTATTATTGAGGGCTCATAATGTGCACAGCACTAAGCCTGCTGCTGTACATCTATTCTTATAGAATATCAGGAAATAGCAAGTAGCACACCTTTATTGTAAAAAATATATATATATTTAATAATTTATATAGCACCATGAGAATATCTATACAAAACTTCAGAGCTCATCTCAAATTTCCTCAAAGAGATTCTTTTTTCTTGGATCTGCACATGTATTTCACAGCACTGGGGCTTTGAACAAAAATGTTCAAAATTCCAAAACTTCATGAATAACTTTGATGTAAAAAATTTTTGAAGCCCACTGAGCTGAAAATATTAAAAAATTTCACTTAGTATTTCCGTTTTAGGGTTGATTCTTAATTTACTGAAATTACTGGCATGGTGCCATTCTCTAGAATTTAAACTTAACTCTCCCCTGATTTTTTAATTATGTGCTTATTTGGCCCACCAGATTTCCAGTATTAGCTCTTCCCATTGTAGGGTAGTTTTCTCAGCAATCACATTTTTCAAGGATTGAAAGTATGAAAAAAAAAATGCAAAAAAGATGTATTTTAACTGGGAAATTCAGATGTGAACTAAGGGCCAGAAGAAGATAAATTTTGAGTAAGGGATGAAGGGTTGGATCAGTTATGGAGGGAAATTTTAACTGGCTTCACTAGAGGTGTGATGGGAAAATGCCACAACATGAATCATCTACCTATTAATCATGAACCCTTATTTGTTAACTATTTATTAACTACACTCCTGGAGCGAACACTTAGTGCTTAAATATTATGTCTGTGCCTATTGGCCATTTGTGATTCTGAAGACAGAACAAAAATACTGGTTTAGCAATGCAATGTCATTTTCTAGATTTAACAAGGTAATTTTAAACAAGTCAAATGTCATTGAGAAAATACACATGTTTAGGAAAAAGTGCTTAATAATTGAGTCCTGACACTTAGTAATGAATTTAAGTGTCCTCTGTGTCATGTATCATCCGCTGTGAGCTACAGAATAAGTTTGTAGCTCTGTAGGGTATTAGATATACAAATTCAAACAGGATTTTTTTCAAAAGAAAAGAGGCTTATTAATTTATGTATGGATAATAAATAGTCCTCTTCAGTAGATTATGGGTGGGTATACAGAATGTACTAAGGGAGCACAAAGAAAGGATGTACAATCATATTCAGGAGACCATGGGTGTTTCTTGGAGACAGTGTTTCATTGGAGTTTTAAGTTACCGGAGTCATCAAAGAGTTGGGGACAGCCATGCAAGGCATAGGAGTTCTAATGTCTGTTGATATGTTGGAATAAAATAAATCCAGCTACCAAAGGCATTCTACACCCTGAAAGTGATTGTTATTTTGAGGGTTTTTTTTTTTTTTTAATTTTGTGTGTGTGTGTGTGTCTGAGTGTTTAGACCTCTCCCCAACCTTCAAGAGACTCCAGGCATCCTTATGAGACTTGACTATTACACAGAGGAGCTCTCCTTAGTATGTAATCTAAAGAAGACACACCTCTGTCAATGTCGTTCTCTATTAGCTTTCCCCATTTTATTTTCTTCATGGCACATATCACTTTCTGTAGATCATTTTTCTGATTATTCTCTAACCCAGCTCACTATAATGAAAGTCCAAAAGAGTGAGGACCTCCTGTGTCTTGTTCATCTCCATGATCCCCAATGTCTGGGAGAGTCCCCACTACATAGGCAATTTTCAGCAGATGCTTCTCAAATGAAGCAATAGCTGCCTTCAGGGCACAATGGACACAAGTCAGGGGCATCTGGTACACTTTTGCCAAACATTTTGAGCAGCATATTAATGGACTGCATTACTTGATATTAGTGTGAATATTGAGTCATAAAGCAATATCAAAGCATCTATTCTGAGCTATTAAAACTTTATGGTAGTGACAGTATTTGACAAAATAGAATCATTGTCCCTTCTTTAAATAGTTTTATAATAGAAATACACAAATCCCATTTAAGAATCAATTTTTGTGTTTTATACCATACATCTTAAATATTTACCTACCTTAATATAAGAACAAACAATCAAAAAGGAAAAACAACTCAACTTACTAAGTATTTGTTGAGCACTGATTATGAAATAGAGCTTTTTAGTAAAGGGAGTCATTAGTGATTATAATGTAAGAGCTATATATAAAGTCAATCTGCATCTTTTGGGAAGACTTACTATAATTAAAATGTCTTTCCATTTATAATCTTATTTCATGATACAAGAATGAGTTTAAAATCCAGTGAAATGATGATCACTTTTGAGTGGACCAAAGATGTTGCAATCTTCCTGTGTGCTATGTCAATGGTAATAACAGTGATAAAATTCATTGAAATAATTAGAATATATCAGGGCTATGGCAAGCCAGGCTCTGTGTATATGCAATACTCCTAAATTTATCTTTACAACCTCATGGGGCCATTCTATGATTATCTCCATTTTGATAGGAGAAAACTGAGGCTTAGAGAAGTTTGTTCTGAAAATTCATAGAACTGATAACATCAGGGCTTATAACTATCTGACCACAGATACTAAAGTTTCTAGTTATTAAGCTATATGGACCTAATATACTAACATTTTTCTTTTCAAATAAGCAATC